>CAMZMU010000043.1:26042960-26642960 GCA_947311845.1 Poa pratensis
CAGAAATTCACTGGATGTTTGGCATCCTTAAGTCGGTTTGTTAGCAGGTTGGGAGAAAAGGCATTGCCTTTGTATCAACTCATGAAGAAAACAACCCACTTCGTGTGGACCCCGCAAGCAGATGCGGCGTTCACCGAGTTAAAAAAGATGTTGGCAACTGCGCCGATACTGGCCTCACCATTACCCAAAGAGCCGATGTTGCTCTACATTGCAGCCACAAACCGGGTTGTGAGTGTCGTATTGGTAGTGGAGCGAGAAGAGATGGCAAAACTGTGCAGAGGCCAGTGTATTACCTGAGCGAGGTGATCTCGTTATCCAAGCAGAACTATCCTCACTACCAGAAGATGACATATGGTGTCTATCTGGCTGCTAAGAAGTTGAAACATTACTTCCAAGAGCATTCAATCACTGTGGTGTGTGAGGCTCCTATCTCGGAGATCATTGGGTGTAAAGATGCAACTGGCCGAGTAGCCAAGTGGGCTATCGAGGTGTCCCCTTACACTCCTCACTATGAAAGAAGAGATGCCATTAAATCTCAGGCACTGCCGGATTTCTGGTGGATTGGGCTGAAATGCAATATGAGCCACCATTGCCTGACCCAATTACTGGAGAATGCACTTTGATGGTTCAAGGACAAAAATTGGTTTAGGTGCCGGGGTAGTCCTTACCTCGCCAAAGCATGATCACTGAGATATGTGTTGCAGATTCATTTTGCGGCATCTAACAATGTGGCCGAGTATGAGGCACTTGTTCATGGGCTAAATGTGGCCAAAGAAATTGGTATTCGCCGGATAGAATGTTTCGGAGACTCGGATTTGGTGGTGCAGCAAGTCTCGGGAAATTGGGATGCTTTAGACGCCAACATGGCGTTGTATCGGTTTCATGTCCAGAAGATCTCGGGGTTCTTTGAAGGTTGCGAGCTCACGCATATACCTCGGGCTGAAAATGAGCCGCCGATGTACTGTCCAAGCTAGGTTCATCCCGGGATCCAATTCCACCCGGCATAGCCTTGGAGCATTGAGGAAGCCATCAATCAAACCATCGCCGAGTCCGAGTCAATTTTTATCCCGGCGAAACCGGAGTCTGGTGCTGTTCCCATGGACGTCGATGTCGGATGCATTTGGGAGAACCCGGGGACTGCTTGGCAGAACCCGGGGACTGGTTACTCATCTCGGAAGAAGTAATGTCGGTTGATCTCATGGAGGTGGATGATCCGGTCTTTCCTGTGCGTCCTGTGCCGGAGTGGGCACAACCAATAATGGCATATATGATGGACGGGAGTTTGCCAAGTAATGAAGTTGAAGCTAGGCAAGTGCAAAGAAGATCCAAGGCATACACCATCATCAACCAGGAGTTATACAAGAGAAGTGTGACCGAGGTACTGCAGCGCTGTGTCGAGCCGCAGGAAGGGCAGAGATGCTCCTGGAATTCATCAGGGAGATGTGGTCATCATGCTTCATCAAGAGCCTTGGTGGCTAAGGTATTCCGGCATGGGTTTTATTGGCCCAGTGCTTTGAACCAGGCAGAAGATATCGTCGAAAGTGTGAGGGATGTCAGAGGTTTGCTAAAAAGATCCACCTGCCAGCCTCGGCACTCAAGACAATTCCAATCACTTGGCCCTTTGCAGTTTGGTGCTGGATATGGTGGGAGAGTTCAGGCCAGCCCGAGGTAACATGACTCATATGCTGGTGATGGTGGACAAGTTCACCAATGGATCGAGGTAAAGCCAATCCGGAAGTGTGATGGTCACACAGCTGTGACCTTTTTGAAGGACATCATTTTGAGATATGGTTACCCCCATAGCATTATCTCGGATAATGGCACAAACTTTGCTGTGGGAGAGTTTGCTCGGTTCTGTGCGGATAAGAGAATTCGGTTGGACATAGCCTCGGTGGCACACCCTGAGGCAAATGGGCAAGTGGAAAGAGCAAATGCATTGGTGTTAGCCGGTATCAAAGCCCGGTTGATTGAACCACTGTTGCGAACTCCGGGATGTTGGATAGAGGAGATACCAGCAGTGCTGTGGGGTCTAAGGACCACACCAAATCGATCAACTGGCTATACGCCATTTTTTCTGGTCTATGGAGCAGAAGCGGTCCTGCCGACCGACATGGAATATGACTCGCCGAGAGTGGCGCTGTACACTGAAACCGAGGCAAAAGAAGCTCGGGAAAATGATGTTGATTTGCTCGAAGAAGCACGAGAACTGACCTTATCTCGGTCAGCTATATATCAGCAAAATCTCCGACGCTATCATAGCCGGAAGATCAGCCCTCGGGTTTTCCGAGAGGGAGATTTGGTGTTGAGGCTAGTGCAACGCAAAGCAGGCCGACACAAGTTGTCACCTCCATGGGAGGGACCATTCATTGTGAGCAAGGCTCTGCACAATGATTCATACTATCTTATAGATGCACAGGCACCGAGGAAAAATGTGATGGACAAATCCGGAGAGGAGACCAAAAGACCCTGGAATGTAGCTCTACTCCGTCCCTTTTACTCATAAGGGCGCAGTGTATGTATCTCGGTTTTTCCTTTGAATAAAATGCCGGCACTCCGAAAAGAAACTCGGGGACTGCCTTTGTCATATGCTTGTGTTTTATCTCGGTTTTTTCTGTGTTGTTCATATGTCGGATGATTTTGAGACCTCGTTTCAAAGTTCAAGTAATGTATGCTATTTTGTTGTGATCTTGTGACTCGACTGACGAACGCCGAAATGGCAGTCAAGAGCAGAGGTTATGGTATATGGTAAACATGAAAATGGACTCGGGGACTCGGTCCTAAAAAGATCCGACATATGTCGTTTACTAACCCGGTTTTTTCGTTCCTTTTCCTTGTGTCGGATGACTCTAAACCTTACCTCAAAATTTACAAGTATTGTGTGCTATAATGATTGATCTTGTGACTCGACTGTCGAACGCCTAAATGGTAGACAAGAGCAAAGATTACTAAGTATAGTAAACAAGAAAGTAAACTCGGGGACTTGGTGCAAAGTGATCCGGCATTAAGCTGTCTTGTTGAAACTAATATGATAAGTGATAAAAGTAGCACTGCGAGATACTTAAAAGTATATTTACATCTGCACCCGGCATTCCGGGGATTTAATGGTTCAATGTTTGATAAGCTTAGGCAGCTGCCTCGGAGGAGCTCGGAGCAGTTGGAGCGGTGCGAGGCTCGGGAGCAGTCTCGGCGGCAGAAGAAGCTTCAGTTGTTGGAGCAACCTCGGGTGTTGGAGTGGCTGCCGAGGCACCAGCAGTGTCGGATACCGGCTTCTCAGAAGTGTCGGTCGCGGTCGACTTGGCAGTGTCGGTCGCAGCCGGTTGGCAATGTCGGTTGCTCCGGCAGCAGAAGTCTCGGTCGCTCCGGCAGTGGCAGTGTCGGGAGCTTCGGCCTCGATCTCCTCATCGATGTCATCTTCCTCGTCTTCACCCTCTTCATCATCCTGGTCATCTTCTTCGTCATCCGAGTAGGCGGGACCCGGAATGAAGTGTCGGGTGGGAGCATAGCTGGCCATGAATTTGGCTGCATCTTTGCGGCTCTCTATCAGTGTCGGATCGAGGTCCATTTGGAGCCTTGGCGCAGGGAGCGCACGGCGTTGAGGTTGATGGACTCATACCAGGAGAGCACAAAGGTCAGTGCTTGATCAGCTCCGGCACGAGCTGCTGAGGATCTCCACTCTCGGACCCTGGCCTCGGCCCCCGACAGACACTTGGACAATTCTTCAATGTAGCCGGAGTCTGGATCCTGGCCATAAGGCTCGGTAAGCTTTGATGCCAGCATCAAGAAGATCTAGGCCAATGGCCTTCAGAGGAGAGATGCGAGCATTCAGAGCAGTCAGGTAATCTTCAATATCCCATTCCTCCGGGATTGGGCCAGCCTCGGCTCTCTTTGCTCGTGCCTTGCGACAGTGTTGAGTGCAGCAGCCTTGGAGTGGGCGAAGTGATCTGAAGATAGAAAAGCTATCACCGAATTGAGTTATATACCGGCATATCTTAATGTCGGTACAAGCAATGAAACAAAAAGAAAGGATAAAGAAACTTACTGTCCATCTCCTTGTTCAGCCGGGTGAGCTCGCGGAGCCAGATGTCGGATTTTGCCTTGAGGGCATCCAGTTCTCCTTGAGCCGAGGTAGCGCGAACCTCGGTCGCCTCGAGGTTTCCTTGTGCTTTTGAGCAGCTTCCTCCTTTTGCATCAGGGCCTGCTCAATGCCGGTTTTCTCGCCCTGGACCCGAGCAAGTTCCTCCTGGAGCCGAGACACTTCCTGTCGTTCCTTCTGGAGGGCAGTGGCGTGCGCGTTTCCTTGTTCTTCAGCGTCTCCTGAAGTTGCTTGTGGGACCTCTTGAGCTTGTTGTGGTCCAGAAGCAACTTCGAAACACTGTGGTCCGGCGTTGGTGCAATCCTGAAAAGAGCAAAGAGTTAGTATGATTTTTGAAGATTCATGCCGAGTAAAGCTAAGTGTCGGATTTTTTGAAGATTCGTGCCGAGTAAAACTCGACAAGAATCTCGGGGACTGGATGTCGGATTTTTGAAGATCCTAAGTGTCGGTTTTTTGAAGATCCTAATGTCGGATTTTTTGTCTAATAATGGAAATTTTGTGAAGATTCGCGCCGAGTGATCTTTACTCGGGCAAGCACAGGTCACTCAACCCGAATCTCGGGGACTGGGGATTATATATGTTTATCATCTATGGCAAAGGAAAGAAAAGTCTGGCTGAGGAAAAATACCTCGGCAAGCTTGCTGGCTCGAAGGGTCGAGACTTGCAAATTGTGCATGGCCTGAGCAAGCGCACTGGGACCAGCTGGATGTGGAGTGACCGGGTTCGCGGAGGAGACCTCGCTTGTGTCGGCAGCATTCCAGTCCATGTGGTACTGCTTCTCCGAGCCTAGCTGTGTCCACTTTGAGTTTGGAGCTGGGGTAAAACCCAGCTGCTACTGGTAACTCGGGAGACGGAGGTGGTGAGAGCTTGGTGTTCCGGGGTAGTGGTTGGAGTCAACACCACTTGTCTCTCCGGGTTGGCAAGCTGTTTCCCGGTGGCTGCTTGGCTCTGTGCCGGCTTGGCTAGTGGAATAGCTTTCCGAGTTGTTAACTCGGTGGACTTGGTGGTGGACTTCTGCCGTGGCGGCTGTTTTTGTTGCTGCTGTTGCTGTTGAGGTTGCTGCGTCCTTGTTGCTGTTGCTGTTGTTGTTGGTCCTGTTGCTGTTGCTGTTGCTGCTGCTGTTGTTGTTGTTGTTGTGGTTGCTGTTGTTGCGGCTGTTGTTGTGGGTGGTGGCTGTGCGCCCGAGGTCACCGAAGTGTCGGCCCGCGGAATGTCGGTTTCCCGGTGGGGGCAGCAGAGCCATCATCTTGGTCGAGGATCACAACCTCGGGAATGACAGATGAGGTGGCGGGTGCCCCGAGGGGGCGGAAGGGGCGCGCATAGAAGAGGCACTCTGGTCGACTTCAAGGGGGCACTGCGTCAAACAAGAAAAAGTGTTATGTCGGGGAAAGATTATCCCGGCAGAAGGAAAAAAGGAAGTAAGCTTGTGTCGGCAAAGAATATCTTACCCTTGAGTAACTGGCGGTGTCTTCTTGCCCTTCTTCGGCTTAACCGCTCCTCTCTTCTGTCGCTTCGCCTGCGGTGCTGCTGGATCCGAGGATGTGGAGGTCCCGGTTTTCGAGGTACCGGTCTCTGCACGCTTGCGAGATGCCACTTGTTTGCCCGAGGTAGCAGGGCGTGCACTCGGGGCAGAGCCACCCGGGTTAGTTGATGCCGAGGCTGGGTGAGCATATGCGATGGGACGAGCGTCAATTACCTCTAGCATTTCGCAATCATCATCATCTGACCAATCTCGGATTGAGGCTCGGGCTCGAGGCTTACCCGAGGTAGGGGCGCCAGCTCTCGGTATTGGCAGCTGATCCTCATCATCCGGGTCTTCTACCTCGGCGACGTCCGGGGCAGGGATGTCTTGGCCCCATTTGGTGGAGGGATCCTCTCCATCTTCAGTCTTTTGCCGGGTAAACCTCTGCAAGCCAGAAGCAGTAAAACCGAGTTACTTTATGAGCGGATTATGGGGCCGGCATAAGAGTTATCTCGGTAGAAAAAGTATGTCGGTGCAAGTTGCAAGGTTACTTACTTGCTCCGGAAGCCGAGTTCTGTTATGAGGTTCTAGACCCCATTCCCATTCCTCGGTCATCAGCGTGCGGGCAATTGCCTTGACACGTCTTCTGATCTCGGCTTTGTTCAGCTCGTGGGTGCTGATCCGAGTTGGATCATACTGGCCACTCATGTGGCAGATCTTGTGAACTCGGTCTTGAAGGGGGGAAACTCGGCGGCTGACAAAGGTCCTCAGGAGATCATCGCTAGTTAAGCCTGCTCCCACAAGATCCTCGACGACCTTGTGATCTGGTTGATCTCGATGTTCAGGTCCCTCGGGTTGAGGGACCAGTTAAACTGTTCAGTGGGGGTGGCGATGTTGAATAGCGGCAGGTTCAGAAAGTCGGCGTTGTCTGGGCTGTCCGGGTTCTTCACGTAGAAGAACGTGCGCTGCCATTTCCGGCATGACTCCAGCCTTGAATCCGAGGTAAGATGGAACCCCTCCGAGGTATGATGGTAGCAGCTCCGCACGGGGTCATCTCCTTGGGGAAGTTCTTGTTCTCCGGATCCGGGACACTTTGCTTCCGGAGTTGGAAGTACTTGGCCCAGAGCTCAACAGTGGGCCAAAGTCCGAGGTATCCCTCGGAGAAAGAAACACACGCAGAAAGCGTGGTAATGGCATTGGCTGGAAGGTGGTGAGGTTGAAGCCGGAATCGATCCAAGAAGGATCGGAAGAACTCGCTCGCCGGGAGTCCAAAGCCGCGCTCGAAGTGCGCGACGAAGACCACGCGCTCGCCGGTTTTCAGCTTCGGCTCGGCCTCTTTGCCGGGAACCCGGCATATCACTTGTGCCGGAATGCGTTTGGTCCGGACTAGCCAGTCTATCTCGGCCTGGGTTACGTCGGAACCTTCCCACCCGGCGCGCTCTCCCTCCTCAACGATATCCTCGGCAGGCTCCGGGGTATTGCTGGATGACATCTCGGAAGGGATCTGCAAAAAGGCAACAGAGGAACCGAGATAAGTATCTCGGAGTATTTGGGCAACGGAGGAACCGAGATAAGTATCTCGGAGTATTTGGGCAACGGAGGAACCGAGATAAGTATCTTGGAGTATTTAGGCAACAGAGGAACCGAGATAAGTATCTCGGAATATTTGGGCAACAGAGGAAAGTGCATAAGTGGCGGGAAACACAATTCTGTGGCTAAGTGTTTGGCGGAAAGATCTACGGAGAAAATAAATAGAAGATAAATGCAAGAACGTGTGAGTTGAAACTTAGGAAGATCCGCGGAGAAACTATTGCAAAGTTGTTAAGAGGCACGGTGAAGAAGATCTAAAAGGGATCTAAGTAACTAAGGGCAATAGCATCTACGGAGAAGAGGAGCAAGTCCATCGGGAAAGATGAACAAAGTTCATCGGAGAAGAAGAACGTGTTCATCGGAGAGGATGAACGCGTTCATCAGCAAAGTCAAGGGCGAGGAACTCACCGGAGATTGCGACGGCGATGCGAGGCGAAGAAGCGCGGGGCGTGCCGGAGTTGCGCGTGTCCGGTGGCGGCGCGATGTGCTCCGGTGGACGGTGGCTCGTGAGTTCCGGCGTCGTGCGGTGGCGGAGCTCACTGCGCGGCGGCGGCGGTGTCGCAGGAAAGAGAGAAAGAAGAGGATGGATGCGAAGAAGACGAGGAGAGGTGCCCGCTCCCGTATTTATGGGCACGGGGCGCGTGCGGTTTCCATTTTTACCACGTGCGGTTACCGTAATGGGCGCGCGGATTAACCGCGCACGATCTGCGCGGTTGCGATGTTTGCGGCCGCACGATCCGCCACATCGTGGGCCACAAGGTGGTAACGGCCCGCGGCGTGATCGCGTGCGGTTAATGGCGCGGGAATCAAGGAGGCACGCCACGGTCAAACGTACTCGAGTGTTTTTGAGACATGACAGCTCGTGACGTATGCGGCGTGCGTGCAGAGACATATCTGTCCGTGCGAAGGAACCGAGGCAGCGCGCAGCATCTCTCTGCCACGTGCTGTGGAGAGATCTTTGAGAGATTGTGGGAATCTTCTTGTGTCGGAGAGACCGGCATAAGGGCAGATCTCAAAGGTTATGGAAAATTTGGTCCTTGAAGCTTGCAGTAAACCGGCATGTGAATGTCGGAGGTTTGATCAGCAAAAAATAGTTTCCTTGTGTCGGAGCAACCGGCATAAGGGTATATGGCGAAACGGTTGGAGATTTTATCTGAATACTGGAGGTGTACCGGCATGTGAATGTCGGATGGATGGGTTAAGTTGAGTTGGTCGTGAAAGCTTGACTTGCTCTGTCGGCGGAATTCTTGTGTCGAAGAAACCGACACAGGGGCAAATGTCGGAATCAGTTGGAGAGTTTATTAGTGGCTTTACGGTTGAACCGACATGGTAATGTCGGATGCTTGTTATGGTTGTTTCGGTTGATTAAACCTGTTGTGGCCCTTCATCCAAGGCTGCAGGCCCGCACCAGCTTCGGGGACTAATGTCGGGGGGCTACCCCCGGGTAGGGTCATGGTGTGGTAAAAGCTATGCTCAGGTGTGGGCCAAGTTACAGTAAAACCGGCATACCTGGGCTTCAGAGTGTGGTGCAGGTGCAAACCGACATAGGCTTACCGAGATAACCCGGGCCTGAAGGGACCGAGGTACCATGCTGGTGACAACCGGCATATGTCGATCGAGACAAGGGATCCGAGATAAGGATCCGAGATAGCATAACCGACATATGTATGTCGGTAACTTGTGTGTTTTCTTATGTGCAGGGGAGATCATTCAGGAAGGGGAATCCAGCTTATCCATGCCGGGTTATCCTTATGTCGGACGGAAGTCAATGCTCCTATCCCATCCCGTCTGGCACGGGAGCGCGGCGTGCGGTACGGCACACGTCTGAGGTGATTGGGCTTACTCTGCTGATCAAGGAGCAGGGGAAGTACACGCTGACCTCGGGCGTACTTTGGAGCAGAGATATGGGACAGGACATGGGCAAGCCACGTCCTGTCCACTGTGCATAGACAATCATGACGTGCAGGCGTGCGCGTCTGCAGTGCCGGAACGGAGAAGTGACCGTTGCATGTGGAGGGGTATTCCGGTAACTCGGTTTAGCCTATATATATGTCCTCACCCCTTCCTGCGTGAGGGACGATGCCTTGAGACAACTTTCGACCCATAGCTTCATCTTCTTCCTTGTGTTTATCCCCATTGCTGGGATCATACAGCTCGAGGAGCAACTTTGTACGTGTGATACCTCGGTATAGAGAGAGTGACAGGCAGGAGTAGGGGCTTTACCTCCTCACGAGGGCCCTGAACCTGGGTAGATCTTGGTGTGCTTGTGTGTTCTTCGTGTGTGCTTCTTAGCGCGCTAGCCCTCTCCCGGATCCTCCAGCGTCCATCGGCCCCACACTTTAGCCATCCTATGGCATCTGCCGTGATACCACCACGACAATGTCCCATTCCTCCGGGATTGGGCCAGCTTCTGCTCTTTTTGCTCGTGCCCTGCGGACAGTGTTGACTGCAGCGGCCTTGGAGTGGGAGAAGTGATCTGAAGATAGAAAAGCTATCACCGAATTGAGTTATATACCGGCATATATTTAATGTCGGTACAAGCAATGGAAACAAAAAGAAAGGATAAAGGAAACTTACTGTCCATCTCCTTGTTAAGCCGGGTGAGCTCACCCAGCCAGGTGTCGCATTTTGCCTTGAGGGCATCCAGTTCTCCTTGTGCCGAGGTAGCGCGAACCTCGGTCGCCTCGAGGGTTTCCTTGTGCTTCTGCGCAGCTTCCTCCCTCTGCATCAGGGCCTTCTCAATGTCGGTCTTCTCGCCCTAGACCCGAGCAAGTTCATTCTGGTGCTGAGACACTTCGTCTCGTTCCTTCTGGAGTGCAGTGGCGTGCGCGGCGTCCTTTTTCTTCATCACCTCTTGCAGCTGCTTGTGGGAATTCCGGAGTTTCCTGTGCTCCAAGAGTAGCTTCTTGAACACCTCGGTCCGGGTGTTGGTGCAATCCTGAAAAGAGAAAATATATCAGAAAAGTGTGAGATTTCACGCCGAATAAGCTTGACATGAGTCTCGGGGACTGCATGTCGGAAATTTGTGAAAATTCATGCCGAGTAAACTCGACATGAATCTCGGGGACTGGATATCGAAGTTTTTTGAGGTGGACTGGATGTTGAATTTTTTGGGAAGATTCACGCCGAGTGGTCTTTACTCGGTCGAGCTTCAATCACTCGACCCGAATCTCGGGGACTGGGGATAATATATCTATGTTCTATTGAGAAAGAGAAAAGGACTGAGTTGAGGAAGGTTTACCTCGGTGATCTTGCTGGCATTGAGAACGGCAATCTGCAGCGCATGAATGGACTGCGTGACATGGCTTGGGCCAACCGGGTTAGGGGAGGAAACCTCGCTGGTGTCAGCGGCATTCCAATCCATGTTGTAGTGCTCCACCGAGCCCAAGCTGTTGGCGCTTTGAGTGCGCAGGCGGGGGAACTCCGAGATAGATGTGCCGGCTTTGGAGACTCGGGCAACTAGTTGCTGGTGGCTCGAGGAGTGGGTTGGAGTCACCACCACTTGTTTCTCCGGGTTGGCAAGTTGTTTCCCGGTGGCCACTTGACTCTGTGCCGGCGGTGGAGTAGTTTTCCGAGTTACTAGCTCGGTGGACTTTGTGGTGGGCTTCGGCGGTGGCGGCTGCTTTTGTTGCTGCTGTTGCTGTTGCTGCTGCTGCTGTTGCTGTTGCTGTTGTTGCTGTTGATGCGGCTGTTGTTGTTGTTGTGGTGGTTGTTGTGGGTCCGGTGTTACCGAAGTGTCGGCCCGCGGAATGTCAGAGTCCGCGGTGGGGGCACCGGAGCCAACATCATGGTCGAGGACCACGACCTCGGGAGTGCTTTGGCCTCCTCCGAGTGCGACATCAGAAGCCGGCAGCAGTATGACGGATGGGGTGGCGTGTACCCCGGAACCAGTTGACCGAGGTTCCGCTGCTGTCGGAAGGGGTGAGCGCATGGAGGAGGCGCTCTGGTTAACCTCAAGGGCATCACTGTATTGAAACAATAAAAGATGTTATCTCAGGGAAGGATTATCCCGGGAAAAGGGAAGAAAGGGAAACGAGTGTATGTTGGCAAAGAGTATCTTACCCTTGAGAAACTGGCGGTGTCTTCTTGGCCCGTTTCGGCTTAACAGCTCCTTTCTTCTGCCGCTTCGCTTTCGGTGCTGCTGGATCCGAGGAAGTGGAGGTCCCGGTATTCGAGGTACCGGTCTCTGCGCGCTTGCGAGATCCAACTTGTTTGCCCGTAGTAGCAGGGCGTGCACTCGGAGCAGGGCCGCCCGGGTTAGCTGAGGCCGAGGTTAATGGGTGAGCATAGGCGATGGGACGAGCATCAAGTACCTCTAGCATTTCGCAATCATCGTCATCTGACCAATCTCGGATTGAGGCTCGGGCTCGAGGCTTACCCGAGGTAGGGGCGCCCGCAGCCGGAATCGGCAGTTGATCCTCATCGTCCTGGTCATCTACCTCGGTGACGGCCGGGGCAGGTATATCTTTGCCCCATTTGGCGGAGGGGTTCTCTCCATCTTCAGTCTTTTGCCGAGTAAACCTCTGCAAGTCAGAAGCAGTAAAACCGAGTTATTTTATGAGCCAAGTATGGAGCCGACATAAGAGTTATCTCGGCAAAAAAAAGTATGTCGGTATAAATTGCAAGTTACATACTTGCTCCGGAAGCCGAGTTCTATCATGAGGTTTTAGACCCCATTCCCATTCCTCGGTCATCGTCGTTCGGGCAATTGCCTTAACGCGCCTTCTGACCTCAGGTTTGGTCAGCTCATGGGTGCTGGTCCGAGTTGGATCGTACTTGCCACTCATGTGGCAAATCTTGTGAACCCGGTCTTGGAGGGGTGAGACTCGGCGGCTGATAAAGGTCCTCAGGAGATCATCGCTCGTTATACCTGCCCCCACAAGCTCCTCGACGATCTTGTGAATCTGGTTGATCTCGAGGTTCGTCTCCTTCGGTTGAGTGATCAGTTAAACTGCTCAGAGGGGGTGCCGATGCTGAATCTCGGCAGGTTCAGAAGGTCGACATTGTCTGGGCTCTTCACGTAGAAGAACGTGCGCTGCCACTTCCGGCATGACTCTAGGCCTTGAATCCGAGGAAAGATGGAACCTCTCCGAGGTATAATTGTAGCGGCTCCGCACGGGCTCATCTCCTTGGGGAAGTTCGTGTTTTCCGGATCCGGGACACTCTGCTTCCGGAGTTAGAAGTACTTGGCCCAAAGCTCAACGGTGGGCCAGAGTCCGAGGTATCCCTCGGAGAAAGAAACGCACACAGAGAGCGTGGTGATGGCGTTGGCTGGAAGATGATGGGGTTGAAGACGGAACCGATCCAAGAAGGATCGGAAGAACTGGCTCGCCGGGAGTCCAAAGCCGCGCTCAAAGTGCGCGACGAAGACCACGCGTCGCCGGATTCCAAACTCGGCTCGGCCTCTGTGCCGGGAATCCGGCATATTACTTGTGCCGGGATTCGCTTGGTCCGGACCAGCCAGTCTATCTCGGCTTGGGAGACATCCGAGCCCTCCCATCCGCGCGCTCGCTTTCCTCGGCGGGAATGTCGGCAGGCTCCGGAGTATTGCTAGCCGACATCTCTGCAGGGCGGCGAGGAAGTGAGAATCGGGTACCCGTGTCGGCGGCGGAATCTGCAAAAAAGGACATAAGTTCACCGGCATTGAGTTTTCTAGCGTCGGCACGACGGAGAAAAACAAGAATCTATAAACAAGAAGATAACCAGAAGATCTATGGAGAAGGAAAAATAGAAGATAAGTGCAAGATCTATGAGTTGAAACTTAGGAAAATCTACGGAGGAACTATTGCAAGGATGATAAAAGGCGCAATGAAGAAAACCTAGAGGAGATCTAAGCAACTGGATGTGAGAGCATCTACGGAGAGGATGAACAAGTTCATCGGAGAGGATGAACAAGTTCATCGGCAATGTCAAGGCCAAGGATCTTACCGGAGTTGCGGTGGCGGTGCAAGGCGAAGAAGCGCAGGGCGTGCCAGAGTTGAGCGTGTCCGGTGGCGGCGCGAGGTGCTCCGGTGGGTGGTGACTCGCGAGGTCCGGCGTCGTGCGGTGGCGGAGTGCACTGCGCGGCGGCGGCGATGGTGCAGAGGATCGAGAGAGGAGAAGAGAATGGCGAAGAGGACGGTGTGGGTTGCCCCGCTCCCCTATTTATGGGCGTGGGATGTGCGGTTAGCGTTTTTTTACCGCGCACGTTCCCCGTAACGGCTGCGCGGATTAACCGCGCACGATCTGCGCGGGTGCGGTAATCGCGGCCGCACGATGGGCCACATAATGGGTTGCCAAGAGGTAACGGCCCAGGGCACGATCGCGTGCGGTTACTGGCGCGGGAATCGAGGAGGCACACCATGGTCAAAGCACTTGAGTGCTATGTGGACTTGACAGCCCATGGGGCCCGCATGACGTGGGAGGCGTGCGTGCAGTGGCACGTCTGTCTGCGTGCAATAACCGAGGCATCGCGCAGTGTTTCCCTGCCACGTGCTGTGGCCAAATCTTGGAAGAGATCGCGGGAATCTTTTTGTGTCGGAGAGACCGGCACAAGAGCATATCTCGAAGGTTGTGGGAAGTTTGATCCTTGAAGCTTGAGATGAACTGACATAATAATGTCGGATATTTGATCAGGATAAAGCAGTTGCCTTGTGTCGGAGAAACCGACATAAGGGCGTATGTCGAAAGCAGTTGGAGGTTTTATCCTGATGCTTGAGGTGGACCGACACGATTATGTCGGATAATTGGTTTAAGTTGAGTTGGTTGTGAAAGCTTGACATGGTCCTTCACCTGAGTTCTTGTGTCGGAGAAACCGATACAGGAGAGGATGTCGGAAGGAGTTGGAGGTTGGATGCTTGCTGATTTGACTTGGTCTGACATAGTTATGTCGAATACCTTGGTGTGGTTGTTTCGGTTGATTAAACCTGCTGTGGCCCTTCATCCAAGGCTGCAGGACCGCATCAGCTTCGGGGACTAATGTCGGGGGCTACCCCCGGGTAGGGTCATGGTATGGTAAAAGCTATACCCAGGTGTGGGCCAGGTTACAGTGAAAGCCGACATACCTGGACCTCTGAAGTGACCAGGGTGTGAAGTTGGTGCAAACCGACATAGGAAAACCGAGGTAACCCGGGCCAGAAGGGACCGAGGTACCATGCTGGTGCAAACTGGCATATGTTGACCGAGATATGGGATCCGAGATAAGGGATCCGAGACATAATGACCGACATATGTATGTCGGTATCTTGTGTATTGTCTTATGTGCAGGGAAGGTTATTCTGGAAAGGGAATCCGGCATATCCATGCTGGGTTATCAAGATGAGGCACCTTATGTCGGATGGTGGTCAGCGCTGCTGTCACTTCCCGTCTGGCACGGGAGCGCGGCGTGCGGTACGGCGCATGTCTGAGGTGACTGGGCTTACCTCTGCTGACCAAGGACGCGCATGGGAGCAGGAGAAGGACACCGCTGACCTTGGCTGTACCTAGGAGTAGAGATATGGGACAGGACATGGGCAAGCCACGTCCTATCCACTGTGCAGAGACAATCATGACGCGCAGGCGTGCGCGTCTGCAGTGCCGGTACGGAGATGTGACCGTTGCTAGTGGAGGGGTACTTCCGTAACTCGGTTTAGCCTATAAATAGGGCTTCACCCCCTCCTGCGTGAGGGACGATGCATTGGGACTCATTTCCCCCCTTAGTATCATCTTCATCCTTGAGCTCTTCTCCATTGTTGAGACGTACAGCTCGAGGAGCACCTTGTACTTGTGATACCTCGGATATATAGAGAGAGATAGCAGGAGTAGGGGTGTTACCCCCTCACGAGGGCCCCGAACCTGGGTAGATCATGGTGTGTTCTTGTGCTTGTGAGCTTTTCTGTGTGCGCTTCTTAGCGCGCTAGCCCTCTCCCGATCCACCAGCGTCCATCGGCCCCACTCTTAGCCATCCTATGGCATCTGCCGTGATACCACCACGACACCACCCGCAATTTTTTTTGAACAAGGGGAAGGACCCCGAAGGGTCCAGACTGCATTACTCGGCCCCACCCGCATTTATACTTGAGAGGAAATTCCTTAAGTGTTGAAATTTGACATAACTAATTTCTCTTATTCTTCAGATGTCGTAGATTCCCGCCACGTCTTCCGGAGCTAAGGAGGGCCGTCTCGGTGCCCCTGTTCCGTCGCCACGTCCTCGACCTTCTCCGGCCACCGATCACGCATCGAGGGTATAAATCTTTCGCCTCTCTTGCTGCATAGGTTTATTTTTGTCTAGATCACCAAGTCAGTCACGTAACCCGAGTCAGATCCCGTCCGGAAGGGTTACAAATTTATAAATATGCAGGATTGTCCATCTTTGCATATTTATAACCGTAACTCTTCCGGATTGTCCTGTTGGACAGCGCGAGTATGTGTAGATCGAGTCGTGTTCCATGTTCTACCCCTTCCTGAGACGGAATTTCGGCAACACCTCCCCGTTGTTCTTCGGATGCACACCCTCTCGGCTTGACAAGCTCGAGACGTGTATTCTGAAAAACAGCGGGGAGGTGCTGCCGAAATTCCGTCTCGGGTCGGGGTAGAACATGGAACATGACTCGATCTACACGTACTCGGGTGGGATAGGCCCAACCTATTAGGAGTGTAGGTGAATCCTTGCATGTTGTAAAAGTTAAAATCTGGCCGTAATTAATCTGGTGACACTGAATAAATTTATTATTACTTGGTGTATATTATGAAATGTGTTGTTGTTTGGCTCGCAGGAAAGCAGAGGATGGCTGATAATGGGTGGATGCATAGTGGCCGAACTAGTGCGGTTGACAGGACAGACGAGTGGGTATGGAAGACCAATTTGTTAGTGAAGGAGTTAGCGCGTGGTTCAAAGTCAGGCATTCGTCCAAAGTGCCCTTGCGCTCGTTGCAGGCTTCGTCAACGTCGGGGAAAGGATGAGATGACTAAACACCTCTGGTCTCATGGGTATATGCTGGACTTCGTCACGACGGTCGACTTTGGTGAGTACGAACGCAAAAGTGGTAGGGTGATGCGACAGCGGATCAATGGCAATGACGATGATGGGCTTAGAAACTTTCTAGATGATCTCCATGATGGCGACATGCCAGATTCGCCACCTCACGGAGGAACCGCCAGAACCGGAGGAACCGCGTGAACCAGAGGACCCAGAGCCAACCGCGAAGGCCTTCTTTGATATGATGGCCTCGGGTCAGAGGCCTCTGTACGAGGGTGCAAAAATTTCTCAGCTCGATGCCATCTCGCAAGCACTAGCCAAAAAGCTCGAGTACGGCAACACCCGTTCATGCTTTGAAGCTCATCTGCAAACTTATGGTAACATGTTGCCCGAAGGGCATTGTCTGCCTAAAAGCATGTACGAAACGAAGAAAATCCTGCGAGATCTCAGCATGGATTATGAAAAGATAGATTGTTGTCCAAAAGGATGCCTTTTGTTTTGGAAACAGTTTGCGGATGACAAGTACTGTAGCCTGTGTGGGGCCTCTAGGTATCATGAGGTAAACGGAGCCGATGGTCAGAAGACGCAGACAAAAGTCGCCATTAAGATTCTTCGTTACCTCCCATTCATAAACAGAATCAAGCGGCTTTACATGAACAAAGAGTCTGCCACACAGATGCGTGGCACAAGACGGGGAAGAGATACAAGGATGAGCACGGACGGGTAAAGATGGGACATCCATCTGATGGTACGGCATGGAAGAACTTTGATAGAACCACCCCGATGAGGCAGCAGAGGCTCGAAACGTCAGAATCGCGATAGCAACCGATGGATTCAATCCATATGGTATGTCGACTGCCTCGTACAGCTGCTGGCCCGTGTTTGTTATTCCGCTCAATCTCCCTCCCAGAGCCCTAATGCAAAGAAGACCATATTCCTGTCGCTGATCATTCCAGGTCCTGAATACCGGGGAAGAATTTAAGTGTCTACATGCAGCCGATTGTGGATGATCTGAACCACTCTTGGCACCACGGGACGTTGACATATGATCGTGCATCGAAGACAAACTTCTTGATGAAAGTTTGGTTCCACAATTCCATGCACGACATGCCCGGGTACGCCCTATTCTGCGGATGGTGTACAGCTGGTAAGTGGCCATGCCCAGTGTGCAGGAACCGACTTGAGTTCATGTGGCTAAGCGCGGGTAAGAAGTATTCCGCGTTTGACACACATCGAAAGTTCCTCAAAAGAGGGCATCGGTTTAGAGAAGACAAAAAGAACTTCAAGAAGGGCAGAGTTGAGCGTGAAGAAAAAGAGATACCAACTTTCGATGGTGCAGCTGTTGATGCCGAGCTAAGTGCTCTCGTGCCTGCTGGGGAAAGGCCCACGATATGTGGGATATGGTGTGACGCACAACTGGACTCACGTGGCAGGCTTGACGCAGCTCGAATATTACAAGGACCTCGAACTTCCCCATAGCATCGATGTGATGCACACCGAAAAGAATGTTGGAGAGTCCCTCTTTCACACAGTCCTGAACATTCCTGAGAAGTCGAAGGATAATGTTAAGGCTAGAGTCGATGTTAAGAAGCTCTGTGATAGGAAGAGATTACACATGAAGCCTCCTGAAGGCCGTCGAAAAAACTGGTTCAAGCCGCATGCCGACTTCTGCCTTAATAGTATGCAAAAGTCTGAGGCATTCTTTTGGCTCAAATTCGTCGTGATGTTCCCTGATGGCTATTGTTCGAATATAAGTAAGGGAGTCAATATAAAACAGGAAAAGTCACCGGGCTCAAGAGTCACGACTATCATATATGGATTGAGCGGCTGCTGCCGGTGATGGTTCGAGGGTATCTCCCCGACCGTGTCTGGCGAGTGCTCGCGGAGTTGAGCCATTTCTTCCGCACGCTCTGTGCTAAGCAGATATGTCCCCTGATTATTCAGAAGCTGCATGATCTAGTGCCGGAGTTGCTATGCAACTTAGAGACGATATTTCCGCCAGGCTTCTTTACTCCGATGGCACATCTTGTTGTGCATCTCGCGAACGAGGCACTCTTGGGTGGACCGGTGCAGTTTCGTTGGCAGTTTTGTATTGAGAGAGAGTTTAAGTATATTCGAACCAAATGTGGAAACAAAAATAAGATTGAAGCATGCATAGCTGAGGCAACTATCCTCCAGGAGATGACAGACGCCAGGCTAACGTACTATCCCGATGATGTTCCCACTATGCATAACCAGGCCTCTCGGTACAATGTCGACGAGCCCAAGCAAGACCCCAAGCTCGTCCTCTTCCAGTTTCCCGGTGGCAAGGCCGGTGGCGAAAAAGGTATACCTTGACCAATGAAGAGCTGGAGTGCATAATGCTCTATGTGCTTATGAACATGAAGGAAGTGGTCCGCGACGGGGAGGAGAAGAGGGCAGTTTCCTTAGGTAAAATGGTGAACAAATTACTTTGCAACTACTAATCGGTTTCGGTCTAATACGTATTTTCTCCTTTTAGCCAATTCAAGGATGAAATGTGGTCGGGAACATCAGAGGGACCCGATGAAGCCGAGCTGGACACTCTTTTGAAAGATGGTGCCCCCGGAAAGAAAAAATTCACGGCTTGGTTCAGGGAAAAGGTAATTTCTAACCTGTCCCTTCTACCTTGCAATCCGTGTCTTGTCCCTCCTACTAATGCACAAAACAATTTGTACTTGTAGGGAGCTGATCCCAACGTTGTGATGTCGGATGAGTTGAGATGTGTCTCCCAAGGTTGTAACCGTAGAGTCGAGATGTATGAGAAGTATGATGTGAATGGGTACCGCTTCCATACAGAGTTTCACCAGAACAGTCGGCCTAATGCAAAGACTATAAATACCGGGGTCTTCACCAAAGGAGCCGGTGAATTTGATTACTACGGAAGGTTACAGAACGTATACGAGCTGACGTTCAATAACACGAACATAGAACTCAAGCTCGTTGTGTTCAAATGCCACTGGTTCGACCCTGTGGATGGACAAAAGTACCCCTTCCATTGGGTTAGTTGAAGTTAAGCCTTCAACCACCTACCATGGATCCGATGTCTTTGTTGTGGCTCACCAAGCCACAAGTTTATTATTTGCCCTACCCATGCAAGAAAGAGGGACTCATTGGCTGGGAAGTCGTGTTCCATGTATCGCCACATGGTAAGCTACCCATGCCCTCCGAAGACGATTACAACAACATTGACCCTAAAACATACGAGGGGATTTTCTATCAAGAGGAACAAACCTTTGGGGACTTTGGCATACAAGGTCTTGAGGACCGCGAGGACAATGCACAAACAGGTGGTGACTTAGTGGTGGATGTAAAGGACATAGATATGCTCAACAAGTTACATGATGACGATGATGAGCCTCCACCGTGCGATGAGGTTCCACTTACACTCACGTGATAGTGATGTTGATAGTGATGATGAGAACCCAAGACTTAATTATGAGACTGATGATTCGGGTGAGGGTCTTTTATGTCCTTATGCGTAGTATTTACTTTTCAACATGCTTAGTCTTTCAACATGCTTCTTCTTAATTGCATTACATCTTTATTCTTATTTTCTACATTTGTTATGCTTCTTAATTGGATCATGTCTTTATGCTTAATTGTTTACCCTTTCTCAATGCAGGTGATTGACCAAGATGAGCCAAGGCAAGGAATCATCGGCCTCCTTGCTGAAGGGGAATCATCGACCTCCTTGCTGAAGATCAGGAGATGTAGGATGTGTTAGGAGATGTAGGATGTGTTCGGGTGTTCCGGGTGTGTTTGTATGAATGCTATGAATTCGAATTATGTTTGTGTCATTTGGAGTTTGTATAATGATTTGGATTATATATATGATGTTCTGTAATGTTTTAAAATTTGTGCAATTTTAATTGTATTCGAAATGTGCTAGAAACCAGTAGCAATAAACAGCAAAAACCAAAACAAAATGGTCACCCCTACGCCGACGGCAATGCCGTCGGCGTAGGATGTCTCCCAGGCGCACAGGAAGGCACAGGATGCAGCCACGTGTACACATACGCCGACGGCAATGCCGTCGGCGTCTAACCACCCCCAGCGGCTAGCAGGAGCTCGACACGTGGCACCTAGAGGCCGACGGTAATGCCGTCGGCGTATGGGGGCTGACGGAACGGCCAGATGCCGTCTTGTGGGTCCCACCACCACGTACGCCGACGGGGTCCGCATACGCCGACGGCCTGGTGGGTACACCGACGGGGCAAAACGCCAACGGCGCTACGCCGACGGCCACCGTCGGGCTTTGTGTACGCCGACGGCGTTCTGGTCTACGCCGACGGTTTCCGGCCGTCGGCGTCTCGACAGATTCCCGTAGTGTTGTGGTTCGGGTGGAATTTTCAATTTTTATGTGTACGTTGCTTGAGTTGGATCAAGAACAACACGTTTCTGCGACCTTTTGCGGTCAGCCAATTCGCTGTCGCACGAGCTGTATGCATGGTAAGCAAATCTTCTCTGACAGCGGAAGCCTAATTTACCCCGGTTCCTGCTTCTTTTTCTTGAATTACCCTCACTCTCTACTTGATATGATTGCCACTCTATCTATGAAAACAATCGAGGCTGAGGTTTTTGTATGTATAAATTATATTTCTTGATTAATGTAGCAACGATAAATTCATGCAACCAGTTTAGACACTCTTTTAATAAAAAAATATGAACATATCATGGTGAATTTTCAGAAGCCGGATGTTTTTTTATCATCTTCTCTCGTATTGATGGCTGATTCGGGTTTAAAACTTGATTAGTTTGTAAAACATAATCTAAGTGGCTTCATCCTAGGGTGACGTCAATCTGCCATGTTAATCGCACATCATGGGATGCTTACACCCGAAGCACTCTCAAAGCCATTAAGCAAAGTATCGCTCCTTTGACCAGGTATATGGTTAATGACTCTACCCGCCGCAAAAATTATATGGCACCATTCGGAACATTCTTCCTTCTAGAATTTTGGTCCAAATTAAACCCTTGAATATTCCATTTCTCTTATTTTACAACACACTAACTAGTAAAAAAATGCGGATTATAATTTACCCCAAATGTACATCCAGCGCATTTTTGGAAAATTTCCAATTCTGCAACATACTAGTTTTTGGCTATGGGTCGTTTTCCTTCTTTTTTTACCTTTCTTTGTCTTTAGCTTTGCCTTGAATTTCTCTTTTTTGTTACCCCGAATACTTTGACCGATGCCATAGACCGTTTCTCCTCCGCCGGTGCAATATTTAGCCTAGTTAAAGATCCTTGGACCAAGGAAACTGCGTAGACCGTTCGATCAACACAATATACTTTTTTTTTTATAGAAAAGGGGTGCGGATCCCCGGCCTCTGCATCAAAATGATGTACACAGCCGCCGCAATTTATTGCATAGTTTTAAATAACCAACAAGTTTACAATTCACGGATCACACAGAGTGAAGATAAAAATCAACCAAAAGAAAAAGGAAGGTCTAAACATCTATTCTTCTAGGATTTAACCATCCTCCCGGGCACAAGATAGAACGCACGACCGCCATCATGCGCGTACATCCGGTATCCATAAGCACCCTCTGATCCGCAGGTAGGAGTAAGGACCACGCGTTGATCCAGTAGATTACTTGTTGATAACCTGCAAATAATGAGCAATAGAAGTTTTATTAAATACAACATCATTCCTGCCATTCCATATGGACCAAAGCAAAGCTGCTACGCCTATGCGTATCCGTGCTTTTGTTTTGGTATCAATTCCATTCAGCCAAGTACCAAACATATTGGCAACACTGGTAGGCTTTGGAATATTAAAAGTAAAGTGAACAAGTCTCCAAATATTGCGAGCAAAAGAACACGAGATGAATAAGTGTTCAACAGATTCTTCCTCGTTACAAAACACACGCTTTTTACACCCTAATCAACGTCTTTTAGCTAGGTTGTCTTTAGTGACTAGAACCTTTCGGTGAAGGAACCATAAAAAAAAAAAATCTTTAATGGTACCTTCAATTTCCACAAGTGCTTACTAAAATACCGTGTTTGTCCATTTAGTAAATCAGCGTATAAAGATTTAACTGAGTACACCCCATTGGTATTTAAGCTCCATTTGAAAGTATCCGGCGCATCTGTGAGATTGACTCGCATTAGTCTCTCAACAAGGTGCAACCACGCATTCCATTATCAACACAATATACTAATATGTATATATATACTCACAATCTCACATGCATGAATTAGAATTATGGTGGAATTGTGGAAAATGCAGCTGCATGCATGCATGCTGCCGCACAAGGACGACTTGAATTTTCAGCCGGACTCGATCGTATCGTAGGGTTCGCAGTCTCCAAACGTGTATCCTCAACGACCGACCACCCTACCCCCCCTTCTTTGCCTGGATGCTCTAGCTATAGCATCTGTCGACGGACTAGACTGAGTAGAGAAGCTGGGGGCAGTTAAAAACTAGCAAGCTCAAGGTTTCTGCTTCCTTCCTTCCCGCCAATCAAGGGCTGAAAGGTCAAGGTCCTAGTGGGGGCCCACTCCACACCAAATCCTAACCAAACCCTATCCTTTTGCCCATCCTTCGAATTTTCTCGCGTTTGTCCTAAACCCACATGTGGTAAATTAAACGGTAGTGCGATGGGTCATTTTCGTCGAGAGAACGGACAAGCGGCACAAGATAGTGTGCGATTTCCGGTCGAGTTTGACAGCTTTTGATGTTAGCCGAACAATATACTTACAAAAGCATAATCATAATTATCTTGAATCATATATGTGGGTTAATTACATGCATCAATTTTGTGTCACTTACGTACTAAGCCTGAGCTTGAGCAGCGAGAGTCGTTTCCGACGAGAGCGAGCAGACGCCGTTTTTTTTCGAGGAAGATGAGCAGACGCCGGTAATCAAGTCAAGTGTTGGTTAGAACACTAGTTAGCACATGGTCACATGCTATCTAGCTAGGGATGTTAATTAGCAGGGAACATGAGAGGTTGCGTCCTGCTGCAAGAAAAGAATATCGAGTCAACTCTTTGACTCATGCCATCACGTCACCTCATACGTCGTCTCTCTCTCTCCTACCGCATATACGTACTCCCTCCATTCCAAATTAGATGACTTCCATTTGTCCGCATGCGGATGTATCTAGACATGTTACATGTATAGGTACATTCACATGTGGATGAATGGAAAGTCATCTAATTTAGAACGGAGTGAGTATTTCCTAGCCACCAGATTTTTCTCCTATATATTTCAGCTAAACTATGTAGAATATTGTTTTGAAAGGATAACAAACACATAACCACATGTAATGTACATGCAAGATTATTCATATTTACCCGCAAAAAAAACATTGTTCATATTTTATTTTTTGCGAATCAAAGATTATTCATATATGTTACCAACTCAAAATGTAAACGCATTATGCAACCATATATGCTAGGGAGTCACGATCGCGCTGAACGATCGAAAGCACCAACGACAGTGAGTCTAGTTTCCTTTGACCCTCAACTAGTCACAGACGTGCAAAGTTAGGCGATCAAAATAAATATGGTGGCATAGCCTGTCGTTTTTAGGCCGGACCAAATCTTGTTGACCGGCCAAAGCAGCCAACAATTCCCCTTTCCCAAGTAACAACAAGTAGGCTTCTATCTGATTTATATATCTCTTGCTTTCTTTACAAAAACATGGCTTGGATTATACAGACAGCATCAGCAGTTCAGCACCGTCAGCTAGGCATCATTGGAGCGACTTGTCTCCTCCCGTGTATTGTGTCTCTCAGAAAATGCTATTTTGGAAATGGCTACACATGATCCCGTCTTTCAAATTTTGACAACAATTGTAATTCTTTCTGAATAATACATAGGAATGTGCATTTAATGTTATATTGCATAGGCTAATATTATATGACAGAGATACATCTAAAAAAAAATATAAATATAGACTAGCAATCACATAAACTGAAACGAGCATAACATGCATCTTCGAAATAAACCCTCGATTCCTTATCGACCCGACAACAACAACAAGACCACACATAAAATAACTAACAATGGTTGTGCGGTAGATGGTAGGATGTAGTAGAGAAAGAATTGTGGAAGCCGGTGTTTTCGTTTTATCGTAGCATTCCTATTTTGGCCTTAGTGTAAAACTTGTAATTTTTTTTTGACAATTTAAACCTCTTTATTCATTAACAATATGTGTTACATCATTCAGAAGGAGAGTGATAATAGAATTAGGTGGATCCTCAATCCAGGTACATTGAGGTGATCCCCTAGCTAACCTTGCGATCTCATGAGCTACGGCATTTGCTTCTCTAAAAGTATGGACGAACTGAACTTTGACGAAATCCCTTGAGAGATGGTAGCAATCGTCAAAAACAGCTGCAGCTATCCCATGGCTCACCGCAGTGTAAAACTTGTAAATACTTCTACTTGCTTAATATATCATAGCCATCTTTCGTTTGTTTTAAAAAAGATTTCTCCATTTGTGTGCAACGCGGAAAAAACCGTAGGAGGATGCGTTATCTGATCACTCATTTTAAGGCCCTGACATCTGCATCGGTTGATGCGCATAGCCACTTATTATTTATTATTGCATATACATAATACATTGTCAAAACAAATGATGCTAAACAAATCATCTTACAAGAAAAATATGCTAGGCCATCCACATAGAACATGGCGTTGCACCATCTACAAATTCCCATCGCAAACCCAAAAAATTGATTCTAGACAAATTGTCTACAAATAACAGACGAGCTCGTATATACTTGGTTCTAAAAAAATCGCTCAACAATATTCATCGATCGTATACAACCAAACAATAAACAAAGGTACTCCAGATTTTGTTCCGGTGACCTTGATCGACCGGTCGACCACGAAGACAAATACACAGGTCGCCCAAGTGGGATTCAAAGGGCACGTGCTGAAGAACAGCACTCTTCGGTACCGCACGTCGCCGTCGATCAGCTTTGGCTCTTCGGCCGAAGCTTCGTGCGGCCGCCTCCTCTGCTCGGTGGTTTGTTGCTTTGCAGGCCATGCGTGCCACCGTATTATTCTCTCGTCTCTTCTTCGTCTCCGAGTTCACACGGGTAAAAAAAACCTCATGTTCCGTAAAGCGCGGACAGCCGATCGACGGAAAAGCGCCATCTGCCGGCCGGCCCCGGCGAATTCTGCTCGCCTTTGCATGATGCGTCCCGGAGATCTTGTTCAGACGTGCGAGATCAGATGGACAGATCAGAGATGTTGAGAACGCGCTACACACGCCGCCACGTACTTGCACCGGCGGTACTTCCGGGGGCCGGCCGGCGCCACCAAACAGCGACGGCACTCCGTCACACCCCCAAGCCGGCCGGCGCACGCGACCGAACTTAAACCTCCTTTTAGATTTTCCTTTTAGAGAGAGACGAGGGAATTAGCTCAGCGACCTAGGGTAAACGGCGCCATCGCCGGGTGGGCTCACCGGCGGGGACAGTGGGGCCGGCGGCAGCGACCCGTTCGCTGGTGGGTCGCCACCTCGGGCGCGACGCTTCCGGGAAACCTACGCACGTACGTCCGGGAAACCTACGCACGTACGTTCCATAAGGCGAGCCCTGCGCCATCACATCCGTCCATCCCCTTTCCTCTCCATTCGACGGTCCTTGTTCATCCTAGCGCTCCGTTTGACTCGTCGCCGGCGACCCTATAAGTAGCGACCTTCCCCGACCGGCTCCAGAACTCTACTCCTCTCTCTTACTGCGGCAGCTAGCTAGCTATGGGCGAGACGAGCGCGAACATGGCCCACTGGGCGGGGCTCTACGGCGCCGGCTCCAATGGAGGCGCGGCGGCGGAAAGCAGCGCGGTGACGGTGTCGAGCCCGACGTCCGGGGGCTCCGGCGGCGGTAGCGGGAGCCCGGCCCGCTCGGCGCCAGGAGTCGAGGGGGCCGCGTCGGCAAGCCGGCGCGGCGCCGCTCCCGGGCGTCGCGCCGCGCCCCCGTCACGCTTCTCAACACCGACACCTCCAACTTCCGCGCCATGGTGCAGCAGTTCACCGGCATCCCCTCCGACCCCTACGGCCCCGGCGGCGCCGGCGGCCCAGTGATCAGCTTCGGAGCCGGCGGCTCCTCCGGCATCGGCATGCCGGTGCGCCCGTCGCCGACCTCGGCCGTGATGTCGTTCGACCACCTGGGCGGGCAGTTCCAGCAGCACCGGCCGGCCGTCACGTCGGCAGCGTCGCTGCAGCAGCAGCTCTTCCGGCCGCAGCACCACCACCAGCAGCAGCAGTACGGCGACTTTGGCGCCTTGCTCGGCGGCGGTGGGGGCGGCGGCGGGGACATGTTCCTGCACGGGTTCGAGTCGTCGCCGGAGGACAGGATGCTGCTGCAGAGCATACAGGCGGCGCAGATGATGCCCCGGCCGGCGTCCACTAACAACACCAATGGCTACAACTTCGGCTGATCCGATCGGTCGGTTAATCTCCTCATCAATTACGTACAGTACAATCGCGACGACGACGAAGCTGTTGCAGTCAACTCATCAAAGGTTAATTTTTGCTGGCCTAGCTTGCTAGCTAGTCGATGAAGGTTTAATCACGACAGTAATTATTATAGTAGCCACACTACTTTACAACAGGTTAGCTAAAACCAGTGTAGATGAATGTGAAATGGGAAGGCATGTAAATAGTTTTTAGCTTTCGGTGATGATGTGTAGCGCAGCAAGTTGATGATAGCGAGGAATTTTCTTCTTCTTCTAGATTGGTTGATTTGCTTGTCTCGGAAGCAAAGTTGGGGAGTGCAACCACCACCATGCATGCATCTACTGTACTATAGTACTGCCCGCTGGTCAAGTCGCCGCCTAATTTGATCACATGTTGTTTTCCCAAATAAATATGTGTCTTTTCTTTCGACGCACGCCACATGACCACATGATCGGTTCTTCGATTAGTTGTTCATCTTTTAAAATATTAAGTTGTTTGTTCAGTGATAAGTACATTCGAGTATAATTTTGCGCGCACTACTGAACTGAAATTCATATCAGTCGACATGAAAAATCGATCGATCTAAGCCGTTGAGCGATAACACACACGTACGTAAGCCCGACGTCAGTCGACATGTTCATACCTATGATAAGAAAATCGATCGATCTCTTTTTTCTGAAAGGAGAGAAAGAATTTGGATTTTCATTTATAGAAGTGAATTGAGCAGTTTATAAGGAAACTGGCGGAAAACCACCACGCACTATGTCAGCCCGACGTGAGTGACATGCTCGATGGACGACCTCTGCCGTGACGACCTGATGACGCCAAGTCAAAGTCACAAGTGTCGTGCTGCCTCCTCCAAACGGATCACTTTGAAAAGTCTAACCCGACTAGAGTTAACTTAATTAATCACGGTGCTAGGATTAACTAACCATGGCTGCCTGCCTACGTTATTGCCTCCTTCGACACGCAAATTGCACACACATACGTATCTTTCAGTGGGTCAGGCGTTCACACGTAGAGGGGGTAGATCAGTAACATTATCGTTATCTTAAAAAAATTGGAGCAGATCGATAATGCGTGTGGTTACATCGTAGCCGGCCGGCAGCCGGGCTTTGCTTGCGGAGAATGGAGTTTGACGTGTCGCCCAAGCTCCACAACACGTGTGCTCCTACTTGTTTGCTAGCTACCCTTTCCTTTTCTTTTCCTTGGGTAGCTGGCCTCGCAGAAGCTCCATGGAGTGGGGAGCGATCGAGGGTGTTTGAGACTTGTTGCAACATATGCCAACATTTTCTCTGGCTGAACTACTTGTCTCCTCTGGGTTCCGGCCCGTTTTACATCGAGATGCCAGAGCCGGCTCATAAGCCGGGTAAATAGGGCGACCTCCACGGCCCGACAAAAGGGGAGTTCAATTAACTTATAAGACATATTTGACCACGAAAAGGCAGGGGAAAAAATCATTCCAACGGTTCAATTTATACACTATATGTTTCAAAATATGGTTACCTAATAATATACTAGAAACTTCTACTGAGATACATATTAGGACGCGGGCTGAGATCTTAAATATGTATACACTATATTGTTTATGCAATTATTAAAACAGTCGAAGACATAAATTTTTGTAAAATTAAGTTTACAATGTAGCACAACACAAGTTTTTTGAAGATATACAATAGTACAGATAGTAAAGAACAACAACAACTAAATTTAGCAAGATAGCTGTGTGGTTAACTATGACAAATAAGTAAACAAATTATACTCTTTATTACAATGTGTAAATAATAATTTTATAAAGTATAAAAATTCAGTACAAATTATAGTTGAATCGGCACATTGATGCTTGAAATACCTTATCGATCAGCAAGATAAAGGAAATTATTTTCTTGAGCGTACTAAACTAATTTTGCGAGACTCTGTGGGTACTTTGTGTGGGACCTCTCAACATGGAACTGCTAGGATCTTGTCTTCCATGTATATCGCAGCCGAACCTAGAGACCAGCGTTCGAATCCTTTCTTTGTTGCACCATGTGTTTTTATGGGTGATATTCTTCAGCTGGGTAAGGATCAGGCGATGGGTTGAAAACGCGACGTACCAAACAAAACCGTAGAAATATTTTTATTATTCCTAACAAAAATATGCTCATCCATTGCAACGTGGGAGAAAAAAATTCTGGTGTGGAGGGGCACAAAGGGATCAAGTGATTTATTAGTAAGATGTTTATTTTATTTTATTTGTAAGATGTTTTTGTATAGTGATTCTGTAGTGACTTCAATCCCTTCCAAGTTCCAAAGAAAGCTTTATGATGATGAGAAAATCTTCTCAACAATCCATGTTTACACCAGAACAGTGAGTTAGCCATCACAACACATGAAAGCCAATTACACCAGCCAAGAACCATATCTCTGGCTCCCGGATTTCATGTAGTTACAGGCTTGCAGCAATTGCCATGGCACCTTTTTTGCTTCCTAATTTTCAGACATGCTCTTTGTTCTCCGTCAGAGGATCATCCACTCCAACTCTCCAAGTGTTCCCTAGCTATCAATCCCGCTCATCCGTTCTCGGTTCCTCCACGGGAGCAGGATGGTCCCCGGCCGGCGAGCCACTCCCTGGCAGAGACGAGGTCAGGGAGCACCGGCGCGCCGGACCGGCGCCATCTCTCGGCGTCGGCGGTCCCGAACCTGTCCAGCAGCAGCGCGTGCATCCCGACCCCCCGCGCCGGCACGTAGTCCTTGCTCATGCTGTCGCCGATGTGGAGCGCCTCCTCCGGCGCCACGCTCCCCGCCGCCTCCAGCGCCATCTCGTAGATCCTCCGGTCGGGCTTCTCGACGCCGGCGACGCCCGAGAACACCCCGAAATCCCACTCCGACCCCTTCATTACATTACACAGCACAAAACATAGTAGTACATTAGAAGAAACGTGTAGAGCAAACTAACTGAGCCGATGGTTTCAGAATTCAGACGCAGGCGTGAGCTGCTGACCTGGTTCAGTCCCAGCGCAGGCAGGACAAGGTCTCTGTAGCGGTGGTCCGCGTTGCTGATGATCCCAACCATGATCTTCTTCTCGTTGCGCAGCCATCTCAGGAAGGGTTGCGCGTCCGGGAAGACAGAGTACGGGGCCGAGGTGCCGAACACAGAGTAGATTGGCCTGAATATCTGCTCAAATGTACCATCGTCGTACTCATATCCAGCCTACAGCATTCCATAAAGACACAAGACCACAAGTCATCAGAATACACTTGCATTACATTGCTCTGATGAAAGAGTTGAGTAATTTTGCAAAAAAGGGGACGGATCACCGACCTTACCCTGACGAAGGAGTCCCTGACGCACGTCTTCCACCAGTGGACGTTGGGCATCCTGGAGGCGTGGCCGAAGCAGGGGTGACGCCTGGCCATGTCGGCGTAGGCGGCGTTGAAGCTCTGGTGCATGCGCGTGTAGCCGGGGCAGGGCATGCCGGCGGACCTCGCCGCCGTGCAGTAGTAGTCGCCGAGCTGCCCTCTGTAGGCTATCAGCGTCCCCGTCACGTCCACCGTCACCAGCCGCAGCCTCGACAGCAGCGCCATCGACCAGATCACCAGAACAACATGATCTTCTTCAGATGACGGAGAGAAGAAGAGAACAGGATCGCTTGGTTCCTTGATTTGCAGGGCAGAAAGAGAGAAGGAAGAAGCTAGCACTTCTGTAGAAGCAAACCATGAAATCTCCGAGTTCAGGCAAACAACTCCCAGCCCAGGAGGGAAGATCACACCAAACCCTCTGCAGCAATCCAAGCAAGGATGATTGATTGACGCTGCCATTTGTACTTGTCGAGAAAGGGGGGCGACTCGGGTCTCCTTGCATCGCAAGAAAACTTCTTTTTTAACGGGCAAGAAAACTATAGTGTGCGCAATTGGACAAACAACCTCCTCGGAGCTAGTTTATGGAACAGAACGCAGAGAGCACAAGTTTTCTGTCTCCAAAAGTTTTCTTCAAGGGAGAGTTAAGGCACCAAGGAATCCAAACAAATTTTTTTAAACAATTTTAGTGGATTGAAAGGATGAAGCGTTTATCAGTTACCAACTATGTACATGCTTCCTGTAAAAAAAAAAACTATGTACATTGTTGTTTAAAATAATGAGGGTGTAAACAGAAATTCTGAGTAAATACAAAAACGAACCAGACCATTTCAATAAGCACAGAAATGAAATTAATATCCTCCACATAAGACATAACGTTTATGTTTTCTAGTAGAACTTTTACAAGCGCACACTTGCTGCCTAGAATAAACATTAAATACAGCTACAAACATAGAACACAGATCTACCTTGACAGTGAAGCTCACAATCAAAGAGACACTACAAACACATGGTGAAGGACTTGGTTGATCATGATTGTAGCATGCATTGCATGCCCATATTATAATCTGACACGTATATTGGTGCTAATCTTTCACAAGTTGGATAGCCTTGTCAACTTCCTCTTCATCTTCTTCTTCTTCTTCGTCGTAACTGTCGTATTGTAGAAGGCTGAAGTCCTTAGATTGCGCCTTCAGCCTTTCTTGGATTCTTTCCATCATGGCAGTTCCCTGGGAAGTAGTTGAAATGTAGGCATAAATGAGCACGGAGTTCCTATTGGTATAATAGAGCAGGAGTAGACTACTATCAGGCAAAGGTAAACTAACCATTGAATGACAACCTTCCTCGAATTTCTCTAGAAAACCAACAACCCAGCGATCTGCATTTTCAACCCACTCTTCCTGGAGTTTTGACACTGTACTCCACTGCAAGTATCAATATGAATCTCTCAGAACGTATGAACAGGCAAACTTGAGAAGGCTAGGCTCATTGACCCAAATTATCAGTTGAAGACATAACATTAACATGGAAACTGAAAGGAGGACAAAGCGTAGTCTAATGTTTCATTCAACAGAGTTATACGGGATAAGTACAGTATACAACTACTGTATAAGATATGATCTAAAACATATATGTATAAGATATCATTTTCTTAACTATCAAAATATTAGTTGAACAAAATCACTGAGATGATTTGTGAATAATAGACATGGCACGTAGCACTGTCAATTTGTCATCATGGTAACTATGAGAATACACATGGCATGGGACATGTCTGAAACTAGTTGGAACAATGTTTTCAGGTTGCATGAAAAGCTATGGACTTGAACCAATCTCACATGTGCAATCTTTTACACCGTAAAGCATTAATTCATAGAAGTGCGATCTAGTCTACAATTGCATCCCAAAAAAGGAGATATGTGTTAGAATCCCATGTTAAACAACTGAAAGTCAACGAATACTACTACATTGCTGAACTTCACAATGTTAATCTAGCAAAGAGTTCTGGGCATGTGAGGCAACTATATCTAATTCAAAAACCATAAGGCTAACACGACAACTAGGTTAATTTCCCCCACAAAGCAACAGCTAAGTTAAAAATCACAGAATAGGCATGCATCCCTGCATAAGCCAACCAATGGAGACGGAAAGAAGCTAACATGGCTTAGCCATCACTTACTCAATTCTAAAAATTCTACTTCAACATAAATAAAATGATGGTGAATACCAGTACCTTCTCGCCTACTTTTTCTTGGTGCTGTTTCACTTTGTCACGCAGGGTTTTCAATCCCATGTTAACTCTTAGTCGTTTTTCCTGGTAAGATGTAGACGGGCTCAGCTGGCCAGTGAAATTAAATGGTAGTGTAGTACAATCCAACAACAGGACTTTGTACAAGTAAATTTTTATTAAAGTATCAGGTAAGGATTGCATGCCTTCACATAACTGACACCGAGATCATTTCTGCTGTACCCCCTAGCCAGATTGCGCATCACATACTCATTATAATCTTTAACGATCCTCATTATAAGATCTGAGGTTGATACCCCATCTGTGCGCTGGGTCTCCTTAAATTTACCTAGTTTTTTCACCTGACAAAACAATAAGTTATTAGTCACTGTCAGAAAACTCGATACTAATGATTATTGTGTCTGTGAACACAAATTATTCGAGACTATATTTGGATAGATCAATTTGGAAATTAAGACTCACAAATGCATAAACATCATTACTAGCTCCACTAGCATCAGCATACCTGCATTGATTCAAATAGGAAAGATAGCATATAGATGAGTTAAGAGATTTTAAGTTCAGACAATTCAGTGTGCAAGTCCAAAATGTTTGAATCATCTAAACAAGGGAATACATTGCAATTAGAATACACACCATGAGAAAAATTACTGTGGTTCTCACATATAAGAATGAAAAAAAGAAATATGGACTGCGTCACATAAACATCAATGTCTCTCTAGACTGAATGCTTACGGGAGAGAATCATGTGCAACAAAATCAATGTTATGCTTATCCAAGAACTCTTTTGTTACCACCCATGGAGCATCAGGAATGACTTCATCAACCCACCTTGGAATACAAAATAATATATCATATTAGCATGCTCCAAATACGTAAAAAATGTACAGTGATCGTGGCTTATTGAATAGAATAAAGAGTGGTACACGATTACTTGCAATGGCGAAGTGATTCATATCTCTCATCCTCTGTCATGACAGTTCTTCCCTTGAACTTATGCGTCAACTCATCGTTGCAGACTCCGACGAGAAGATATGCATTAGGAAACCTACAGTTCAGCAGACAGTTCAGTGTGAGAACATCTTCATGCGTTACAGCAGCTCATTAAGTTGATTTCTGTAGAACACTTCGGATAAACATTAAGAACGCAAAATCAGTTTGTGGTTAAATGCATATAATCTATGGCTTCAATACTAAGAACTGAACTGTAGGAATATTACTGAATCAAGAAAAATACTGTCCAGCAAGATTACTGTACGATGATATTATAGCTAATTACTCTATCAGTCCATGTCAATGGAGCAGGATCAATGTACATGACGCAAAAGCAAAACAAAGGAAGACAAATGAAGCCAAATAACACTGAATTATTCGGAATCTACCAGATGGGTGCCCTCCCACTGAACGATTCGTTACATGGCAAAGAAGACAAGGCTCCAGAGTCACATCACGTTAGGTAAGACATACCAATACTGCTGAATCTTGTCCCCAGCATTACGGAAGGACGCAGAATAAGAACCACATTTTCACCAAGCCATACATGTAATTGCCTCAAAACTAGGGACAGCGCCACACAGATTCCTCATCAAGCAAGATACTAATCAACAATAAGTGCATGCCTTCCACACCTAATCACCCGAATGGTCCACTAAACAAATTGGGCATCAGACGTAATAACAGGTTGAGGCCGTTCCTGAACTGGTAATCGATCGCGACGAATTTCAAACAGAACGGCCAACCACCGAACAAAATTACTCGCGCAATCCCGCGCTAGAGCGTGCCGAATATCGTAATTAGGCGCGATCCGTAACGGAAACAAACATCCTAATAGCTGTGAGAAACGCGAGGGGACAGATCGAACCGAGATAGCTCAGCCGAGGGGTGAAAGAGGAGGAGGGAGGGGATTTCTCACGACTTCTTGGCCTGCTCGAGCGAGCGCGCGTGGCCGAAGTGGAAGAGGTCGTAGATGCCGTCGGCGTAGACCCGGATCGGCCGGTCCGTGACCCCCTCGGCGCCATTGCTGGCGGCCCTGTCCGCCTCCTCCACGTCCCCCTCGGCCTCCTGCCAGTCCTCCTCCTCCTCCTGCGAGGACTGCGGCGCCGGCGTCGCCGTCGCGTCGGCCATGGAGCGGCTCGAGAAGGCTCGGGGAGCGACAGCTATGGGGAAGGAAGGGGAAGAGGGCGTGCGTGCGTGGTGGAAGTTGGAAGCCTCCAGGCCGAACACATGGTGCTCACATGACGTGACGTACTTCTCGGGCTCTCCTGTCTCACTGACAGATGGGTCCCGGTGTGAGACGGTGATTGGTGGGACCGGGTCAGGACCTCGTCGTCGTCGGCAAGGGAACACGTCACAGGTTGACGCGAAGAAACGAAGCGATGGATTTTACTTGCTGCCTATATATTTCGTCCAAAATAAACTGTCTTTGTTTACAAGATTCTGTTATAAATCTGAACTTTTATATTGAGTAAGTATCTTCAGTTTGCTATGAACCGTCCATATATAGATTCGAAGGCACATATCGATCTTAATTTAAAATAGTAATTCTTTTCTTTATTGTGTGAGTAAATTTACAACTCTCCCGAAATCGACGTAAATTTCTGCATATGGCAAGTTGTGTCATACTCGTGAGACTTACCCATGATCTCTCGATGAATATCTTGTCACGCGAAACATGAGGGAAACACTATTCAACGGGCCATGTACGATGATCGGGAAAACCGGTATTATCCTAAGAAGCGCGTTATCACAATGTTTTCAAAGCATGTGCATTTCCAATTAATAACGATATTGTCTAGATCTTAACGCTATAAGCTCGCAAGTTCAAGAAGATCTCTGGTTGTAACCCTTATTGTTCTTTCCAAATCAGTATGCTACTAATTGTGAGAACAATGTACACAAAATTGAGGATTAGGGGCTTACAAAGATTGAGAAATAAGCAAACGACCCCGACCCTCTCCCGTTCCCCACCTGAACAGTGCTCGGGAGGCGATTTTTGGGCGACCTCGTGCGTGCCAGCTCGCCGGCGGCGGTCCGGCCGATTCCTCGCCCTCCGCGGCCGCTCAGGCGGCGGGAGGACGGGGGATCGACGGATCCCGCCGTGTACATAGCCTAGGTGTGCGTGGGTGCTTGCCGGCGGCGCTCTGGAGTTGGAGGCGTGGCCGGAGAGGCGTGTGGCGGCGGTGGTTCCCTCCTCTGTTTCTTGCTTCTCCGGTGGAGGGCTCGGGCAGATCTGCCGTCGTGGGTGCGTCCGCTGCTCTCCGGAGCCGTGGCGTACTCTCCTCCGAGTTGGTGGCCATGGTGGTGGCGCCTGCTCTAGATCTAGGGTTTCGGCGAGTGCTTTTGCTTAATCTTGCTGGGAGGTTGCAGGTGCAGCGCTTCTCTTCGTCGGTGTTCCTGGAGGGCTTGCGGAAGAAGGTTGAAGCCTTCGTCTTCGTCTCCGGTGCGAGGCGGCGACGGTGGTTTGGTGGAGGATCAGCGCCGATGCTCGTTCAGCGGCGAGATTCCGGCGCCTGCGTCGGATGGATCATGCGGCTCTCTCAACAAGGTTGGCTGATCTTCTTCCTTAGGTGTGTGGTGTGCGTGGTGGTGCCAGGTTTGCCGTCTGTGGCGAGGCCTGCGGTTGCGTTTGTGCGTGCGTTGTGCTCTGTTCTTGCTTGATCTTGTACGCAACTCCCTTTCAAAAAAAAAAAAATTGAGGATTAGGGATACACATTTGTATAATTCATGTTTTACCCATTCCCGTTTAAACATCCATAAGTGTAACTCTGTACTTTATAAGGATCACCACTTTTGTGACTTTCTTTATAATTCAATAGAAAATTTCACACCGTAGGGGACTCCCATATGGTAAATTGGTAATGTCTTCCAAAACAAATGCGACAACAATGTACAAAATTGTAAAAATAAGTTCATGAAAAATTTACTTGTATGTACTTTATTGAACCAATCCAAATAATGCATATTGTCCATATTATTAAATAGGTACGCACTCCTTTCTCCTCTCCCTTTCTTTCTTTCTTTTCCCAGTCTCGTTGAGAGTCAAGTCTCTCTTCCCGGCCCCTCTCCACTTCTCTTTCGCTGGCCGAAGCGGGAGGGGCAGAGGTTGTCAGGGCCTCCTCCTCTGTATATACTAGGCAAGCTAGTAGTGAAGGGTTTGCTTTGCCGAGTGGACTAATATGCCATTTTCCTCTCGCTTAGTGTGGTCGCAGTCGAGCAATGGCCATAGCCATGGCGTGGAGAAGCTCTCTCCCTGCGATTTTCCATGGCGGATGGCGCAGAGGGGAAGTGGATCTAAATGTGTGTGCTTGAATAAGCTCGGCGGAGTGTGTTCTCGGGATGGTCTGAAGTTTCTCCCTCTTCTTCTCTGTTAGCGAGGTGCTAGAGAAGATGGAGAGGGGAGACCGGCATCGGAAGCTCCCGGATATGGTGCTATGTGGGAAGGGGATGCATACGTGTTCGCTGCGACGTTGACTTGCGGGCCTCCTCAACAACGACAACCATGTGCCGTAGGTATCCTTGGCCATTGGGGCCCCTCCGCGCTCGGTTGCAAGCTTAGCCCGAGTTGCGAGGTACCTCGCTGGTGTCACACCCCAAGTGGTTGTGTCCCCGCCGACGTCGCTGGCGCCTGGCCCTTGAGGTTGTCTGGCTTCAGTGGTGAAGACGAAGGACTCAATCGCTTTTCCAGTTATCTTTCCAATGTCCTCCTCGCAGTATGGAGGACTGTATTGTAATTTTATCATTTTTAGAGTTCTTCATGTAATCTTTTAAGGGGCCTTTTCCATTACAAAGGCATATTATTAAACATGAGTATTGTTTTAGAGGATATGTGAGTGTGTGTGCTCAATATGGCACGCATGTGTTCCATGTGTCTATGTTGTACTCGGTGTTTCTGCGTTGGTAGGCACAAATTTAAATGTTTGATTGTGTATTTTCTGGGCATCATCGGAATCTGGAACTAACACTATTATTCCAGGTGTAGAAGTGTTTTATTGGCTTAAATCCCGTTTTATTTTGATAAGGTTTACTAACTCAAAAATTACAGACAGTGCAAGGTTTATAAGTACACGTTGTAGCCAAAAAGGTTGTGTGTTGGAGAGTTTAAAAAAGGTTCAAAATAGTGCTGTTGGAGAGTACCATTGCGCAAGGATGGCCCCAGGCTGCAGCGACATGCAGTGCAACTTGAAATACCAATCCACAACAGGTCCTGCAATTCGGCAACCTGTTGAACGAAGCGGAGAGGCAACGCCAACACGACCACCACCAAGTGCGGGATGCTCCGCGCCTGCGGCGCCGCAGCTCCGGCGTCCGTCAGGGCGCGCCTCGCAAAGGCAAAGGCGAAGCCTGCCTCCTCCTTCGCGGCCTCCGCCGTCGCCTCCTCCGCAGTTGCCTCCTCCTCCGTCCTGGAAGAGCTCGCCGCCGACCGCAAAGGTCGGACCTCCCATAGTCCCATTCCTCATTTTTGCGTCCGTCCTTGCTCGTCTAGTCTCTGCCGGCATTTTATCGAACGGCTGCAGGGGCACCCCTTCCCCCACCGTGCCCCGCGTTGCCAGCCGCGCAGAGAGGTTCGTCTCTTCTATGCTCTGCATTGCGGCCGACAGGAGCGCCAGGTGCTTGTTGAAATGCCCAAGTGAACTGGGCATTGTTTTCCGCCTTTCCATGTTACGTTTCGATCTGGTTTATCTGCACATTTCTGATAGGGTTCTATCCAGTAAAAAATTCTGTAAATGTACGTCTAGACAGACAGATGCTTGGTCATTGTTCCATAGCTTGGTATGAGATCCTCCATTGCTAATGTTACTTTCTCATTAAGCCTCGAGTCAGAGGTTGGCAATTCTTGGAAGTTTTCCTTCCCCGAATGGACATTTATGGTAGTGACATGAAGGAAAGATGGTTATTACGGTCTCCTAAAAATGGTTCATCATTCGTTTTAAATCATTTCACGAAAGAGTTGCATGCATTCCCACAGAGTGGAAGGTGGGTCTTGTCCAAAATGTGGCTAGATTTCATCCACGTACCTGGGCACCGAAATCAATCAAACAAGCATCTCCCATTGTACTTGTTTGGGTTAAGCATAGCCTATGTGCAGTTGGCACTTTTTCCTTCGTTTGAACTGAATTTTGTACTAACATTCAAACACTTCTTTTTAGGTTTGGCAAGAGTGGTGTTGAAGAAGGGAAAGACCCAAATATTCCGAGATGGGAGTCCAATGGTGTACAGTGGTGCTGTTGATAGAATAATTGGTCGGCCTCCTCCGAAAACTGGTGATGTTGTTTTGGTAGCTGATGGGTCAGAGAAACCTATCGGCTGGGGTCTCTATAACTCCGTGTCTATGTTTTGTGTTCGTCTAATGCAACTAGAAGAAGAGGCGAAAAGGTGAGACGATTTTTCAGGTTACGTGGTTACTGAAAATTTGAGAGCCCGTGCTGATTTGTGTTCTGCTCAGAGATCCAACCTCCGCATTAAATATGGAAAGACTGCTTGAAGAAAGGATTTGTTCTGCGGTGGATTTACGGCGTAGATTGGGTCTCCCCTCAACTAATACAAACGCATACCGTCTCATTAATAGTGAAGGAGACAGGTAAATATTTTTCTCTGAACTCTTTACTTAAAAAAAAAAAATTCAACCACTCTATTAGGTCAGCAAGCCGCCAAAGAAAGCATCTTTCTATCAATCATTAAAACGAGCATGGTTAGTTCAGCATTCAGCACCGGTTTTACCTGTATATGTGGACCACCAAACAGTTCAATTTTGTACCTTAATATCCTTGTATAAAGAATAAATAAATATTATTCTGTGAATTTGACATATGCAAAAGAGAATACAGTTTTTTACTCTCCAGAACCTTATCTCATTCTTGTTATTATGCAATTTCCATAATAGTGTAACTATCAAATTTATATTCAACGATTTTAAAATGCAGATTGTCTGGTCTGATAGTGGATGTATTTGCTGATGTTGCTGTGGTTGCTTCATCTGCTGCTTGGGTTGAGAAATATAGGCAACAAATCCAGTTCCTTGTAAACCAAGTTAGTGATGTCAACTATATAAAGTGGAGGTCATCAACTGACATTCTAAAAGAAGAAGGATTAGATATGTCAGAGCAAAAAGAGCCTGCACCCTCTTCACACTCTGGAACCGTGAAGGTGAGGCTGCCAACTTAATTTTAAAGGAAGTTAGGAAACTTGATTTACAAATTATGGTTAAGTGTATTGATTTTCAGTAAGTCATGTTAAATGTTGTTTAGCTTCAATTTGAGTACATTTTCTTTTGCCACACTTTTTTTGAACTGGATTTGTCATACTCAAATAGTATAGCAAGTTAGCATCCACCAGCTAGTGTCAAGAGACTGATAATGTGTGTGCAGTGTGCCGACTGCACGCTCTATTCAGCATTGCAGTTGTATACTTTTGTTGCTCGTTGTTCCAACACTTGTGAATTGCTTTTCTTACTTTCAGGTTATGGAAAATGGCATTGTCTATCTAGTCTCTGTGGATGGGCAGAAGACGGGGTTTTATGCAGATCAACGGGAGAGCCGTGATTTCATATCCACACTCTCTAAGGACCAAAAGGTTCTCGACCTTTGCTGCTACAGTGGTGGTTTTGCTCTAAGTGCAGCAAAGGGTGGTGCTACTAATGTTATTGGTATAATACTGCAAGCTAGTGGACCTTTTAGTCCTTTGTTAAGATGCTCCTGAAGTTCAATTGAATTATTGTTTAGTTATATCATTAATTTGGAAAATCCAAACTATTCTGTCCTTCTTAGTGTCACTTCATAACATTCCACAGATTTGGCTTTTAAACGATAATTTGACTAGTACTTCAATTTGCAGGCATTGATTCATCAGGATCAGCAATAGACCTTGCCAATCAGAATATTCTTCTGAATAAGCTTGATGCTGAGAGAATTTCGTTCATAAAAGAAGATGCATCTACATTCATGAAAGGTGCTATCTCAAGAAATGAGCTGTGGGACTTGGTAGTTCTTGATCCTCCAAAGTTGGCACCTCGGAAAAAGGTATTACATCCTATGAAGCATTTAATTGTAGGGGGATGGCGATTTGTAGCTGCTAATTAGATTTTATTATAATTTCACCTTTGGATGTGAAGTTCTCAAGCATGCTATATACATCCAACAGTTCATGAATCATTCAGTATATTACTGAGTGGGCACCTAACTACTACTTACCACTTAGTATTTGCCCTGAACATCATTAGAACCCATTATTCCAGTCTCACACTATCTGCACACTTCAACCCACAATAGCTCTATGTAACTGAAGAGGATTTTCTTTGTATTTGTAGGTGCTACAAAGTGCATCCGGTATGTACAGAAGCTTGAACGCTCTTGCCATGCAAGTGGTAAAGCGAGGGGGGTTGCTCATGACGTGCTCTTGCTCTGGAGCTATGACCCAAAGTGGTCTCTTCATAAAAACCATTCAGGTACTTTTCATCGCTAATCTTGTATAACTACCAAGCTTTTACCTGTTACAGTATATGTGGATTGCGCTGGCCTTTTCCATCAGATCGGTCTTATGGAATAGTGGTTAGCGCATGAAGCTTGACATGGTATCAGAGCCCAAGGTCTCGAGTTCGAGTCCTAGCTTCCGCACTTTATTCTAAAATTGCTATTGCCCCCTCGGTGTCCACGTATAGGCACGTACAGGCCACGTACAGGCACGTCATGCCTCTTGAGCCTGCCTCTGACTCTACACGTGTTGACTTGTCTTCCCTTGTCTTCCCGTCACACGTGAGAGGGGGTGTTACAGTATATGTGGATTGCGCTGGCCTTTTCCATCAGATCGGTCTTATGGAATAGTGGTTAGCGCATGAAGCTTGACATTACCTTCTCACATGGATTCTTGGGTCCTATTTACTCATCTAGAATATTATTACTGTGCCAATTTAAATTTGTATTATCTATCAAATTTAATGATTTCCAGCATTTTAAACTGAATATTCATAGAAAGTTTGCTGAATTTTCATAGAAGTTTTGCGATGAGTATTCAAATTTAATGATTTCCAGCATTTCAAACTGAATATTCATAGAAGGTTTGCTGAATTTTCATAGAAGTTTTGCGATGAGTATCCATGCCCTTTTGGGCTCTTGTCCTATTGGCATGGGTGTTAGGTGGTAAAAATAAAACAACTTGAATTCAACCAGGTTGTCTACATTCACGTTGCATGTTCACGTTAGTTTGTTTACATTGATGATAACAAACTCACTCCATCTTGCTTTCAACTTCAAGGGTGCTGCATCAATGGCCGGTCGAAAGGTTACAGTTTTACGTCAAGCAGGAGCAGCTTGTGATCATCCCATCGATCCTTCATATCCTGAAGGCCAGTATCTCAGCAATTACCTACTCCGAGTAATGTGAAAAAGGAACAAGTCAAGACATTCCACTGACCAGTGACCATTTCCAAAGTTGTACTTGTAGTCTGATGCCAAAAAGGAACAAGTCAAGACATTCCACTGACCAGTGACCATTTCCAAAGTTGTACTTGTAGTCTGATGCCATACTTAGTTCGCACAGGTTAGATCTAGGAATTTTCTGGAGAAGAACATATGTATCTTGTAGCCCTTTAAAGATTCTCTTATCAATTTATTATTGCAAATTATTATTATCTTTATGGACATTAAAAAAATCTTATGCAAGAATGCTGAAAATGAACTTACTATATGATATAATGTACATCACTGAACAGGGATCAGAACATTCCATAGGCTCATTTTCATTTCTGGAGAGTGCAATTTTCAACAAAAGAAAGGTGTATGTATTTTTCAGTATAATGTACATCTGTTCCGTGTCACTTGTACACACAAGCCTACTTGATACACGTACTTGACCGCAGCTCGTAAATAAAAATTGCTACTTAGTACAAGATACAATTTAACCATAAGACCAATGGCCTGATGTTTGAATGCGGAATTCGACTTTCAGAGCGCATTAGTGGCCTGCAGGGTGTTTGTTCCATGACAAGTAATTGTTATCTCCCAATTTCCTGCAAGGGGGGAGAAGAAAAATCAGCGATAAGCTACAGATCAATACAAATATGTAACTTCATATGACTGCTAACATGAACTCGTAAGTCACTAACCTTGGTTTGATCAAGTACAATAAGGTGAATGCAAATGCCAGGAAGAAGCAGAGTCCACCAACAGTGAGGTAGGCAAGACCAAGAAAATCATTTTTTCCACCAAGCCAGGTTGAAGTAGAAAGCACCAGCTTCTTTTTTCCACCAAAGCTATATGTGTTGTAGTTGTTCTCCAGTGTAACGGTGATAGTGTCATTTTCCTTTAGGTCAACATATATCCTACCATACAGTTTTCTGAATGTAGGAAGCGCGGCAGTTCGCATCCAAACAATAAGGTCCTCTTGCTCACTCAGCTGCATAGAAGGCAAGTAAAATAAGCAACTTCAGGGGCACAAAATGTTATCTTTCTGTCTGATCAAACAACTTGTATTGCTCTGTCTAAATGGAAACTGATTTTTAGTGAAGTCAGTTTATCTTTAAATTGGATGGTCACTATATACTTAAGCAATAATTGCTTTCCCATCACATGTGCAATAATCTAATGGTACAGAGTGAAATTGAAATCCAAAAGCATACCGATTTATTTTCATCGAGTGATTTTCCACCTATAAGAGGACCTTTCTGAAAGTTTTTTGGAAAGACATCACTTCCAAATTTGTGCTCCCTGTCACTCTTCCAAGAGATGTCTTTCTTGTCCACTAACACGTTCTGACTATTGTGCTCAAAGGTATATGTATCATTGAATAAGCTCCATGCAATCAGGCCACAAGGAACGATTGGAAGTCCATCTTTTGTGGTTTTCTCGGGATCACAGAGAGTGGTCTCATTTGCCTTACTAGGATCATTAAGCTGAGCATCGTTCCGGCTCTTGACGTATCTGAATGTAAAAAATGCGATATATATAAGCAGGGAAACTACAAGAATTCTCATCAATCAAACAACTAGCTAGCAAATAAAAATGAGCTTTAACTACTAAGTTCATGAACTAGTCCTCACATGTGTCCATGAGCGACAAGGATTTTGATCCCCATTTTAATCAGAAAAAGGTAATGATTTTGTGCACATGTCCTTATGTAGCGAATATTTAGTTCAATTCTACCATGGACAAGAGAACTGTTAAATAGGGAAGCTATCATAGAACATCTGTATCAAACCGATCCCTAACCAGCTCAATATGTACGCCATAGTGCTAATGAACTGGCTAGATACTTGTTTGTTCGGGGCTCTTGGTGCGACATTGGTTGGAAACTAGAGATAAGGCTAAAAAAAATCCTCGAGAGTGGGTTTATTCCCTTGGAGATATATTCTATGTAGTTTAAACAAGTTATCTTAGGGTCAAGTCAAGTCAGACAAGCAAGAATAATGAATTACAGTGATTATGGCGTTCTATGGTCCTAGCCTGCCCTTGCATAACGACTATGCCTTTGTGAACTAACACTAATAGTAATGTCTTTTTTTCTTCAGTTAATCCATTCCAATGCAATTGCTACAAAAGCTGGACGTAAGTATTCCAGCAAAGATCCATTGTATTTGTTTCAGTGTCTTTGAAATATATTGGTGACCTCAGTAAGCATAGTACATACCTCCTATGATTCTGGTAGAAGTTATTCAGTTGGTAATACACATAAATTGGTTGCTTCATATCCTTCGGGACCTGGAGAGACAATCAAGGAATATTTCAGCCAAGGATTATTTTGCTTCGTGGTTAATTTTTTCCATTTCAAGATTTTGGGGTTATAGAAGCATGCAGCTAAGCTCATTACCGTCAGAGTCCTTTGGCAGGTTTTGGGCGTTGTAAAGTTCTGAATGTAGGCAAGCTTGTCTGTAACATTGGACATACATGCATCATCATATCGATCAACAATCTCAACAACCTGCAGCAAATAAAACAATAAGCATTATCAGAGCTGGCAAACATATCATCAAATCAGGTATTTTCAGCATTGCTGCGGTTGATTACGATAATCCCGTTTGCCCAACCAGCTTTTGCCTAATCTTTTACCATTTGGCTAACTATTGTTTTTCCTGCTTCTGCCTATGAATTCAGTGCAATAGAAACTGAGCCTCAAGAACAAAAGATATTCAGCACACCTTTTGTGAAGCTAGCAGCGAAGCAACACCGATGGGGACAAAAATGGCGCCGACAAGAACAAATACAGAAATGACCTGTATAAAACATAAGCACAACAGTTTGTGAGGTGCCCCTTGGTATGATCTCTCTCAGTTCATACCAGTGAAAAAGGAGTAGCATCATCCTACCCATTTCGGAGTGAGAATTGGCTTGCAGGCTGGGAGCTCCTGCTGGGTAAACTTGGAATCTGATTTACACAAAAGGGGGATAAATTAAAATCAAGGCGAGTTTAACAGTTCCACCAAAACTTTATACGAGCATATGAAAACTCCAAAAACATGGCATCCAAATCCGCAGAACATAGTTGATGATGACTCCAGCAAGCTCTAGCTCTGACACCAGAGTCAACTCCTATTATTAACACAACAAGGGGCAGCCATGATGAACAAAGCAAGTCTTCTAGCATTATTACTAGCCAAAATTAGAGCAAATACAAGTTGATTAGTGACTCATAAACCAGTACTTAACCAGATTAAAGCTCTCACAAGTTATTATGTCCGAGTAAACAAACAAGAAAGCAAAGAGGAGATGCAACGGCAGCAGGCAGGGTTAACCATGGAAAAAACGAGATCTCACACTTGGGCTTCCTGGAGGCCCTCCTGGGCGTGTCGCCGTCCCCGGATCCGCCGTTGCTCGGCCCGGCGCCGCTGCTGCTGTTCATCATCCCACCAAAGTCACCAACCCACCAACCCGCCAAGAAACACCTCCGCCGGCCGGGAAATCTCCGCCCGCCGACGCCAAGAACCAGCTGCCGGACCTTTCTCTTTTCTTGCTTTCCTCGCTCGAGGTCTCGAGGCGTGGAGACGGGAGAGGAATGGGGGAGGAGGAAAGCTGGGAGCTTGCTGGCCTGGTTGCTGGTGCGCTCGTTGTGCTTCTTCTTGCGAAGATTACAAGGAGGAAAGCGTGGTTTTGACTCGGGAAGAGGGAGGTGGCGGTCGTGGCTTGCTTCCGCGTTGAAGCTGAGCCGGCAGAGGCGACCAATTGGCGCTCGAATTAGTCTAGTCTGTCTAGAAGATTGTTCTAATTTTTTCTTCCCTTTTTTAAGTTTGGTTTTTGTTATTTTTCGGTCCGAAATGATGAATTGTATAACGGTTGAGTTGGATGGAGTAGTTGGAGGGGTTTGGCTACCTGGATTGGTTGTGCTTCGTGGATCTTTCTCCGGGCATCAATGGTGTGTTGGACTAAAACTAGGGACTTAGAAATGGAGCGAACGGAACTCAGTGGTATCATACTTTTGTTTCAGTGTTTATTTAGCAGAAACCGAAACTTGTGCGAAAATCCTGAAAACGAATACGGAATAGTCGCCGTCGAAAAATAAAGGTGCCACGGATACAAAGCGAAAGTTCGCCGGAACTCAAAGCTTGTCAACACATCCAAATCATAAATTCAATTGCTAATGTGGTGGACCATGGGATTAGGGAGTAGGGGATGGGTTAGTGGTGTCTTTGGTTCGAGGGATAGCCGGATAGGGTGGATTGATCGTGGGTAAGAATAAGATAGCCATTTATTTGTGTTTACTTGAGAGCAAACATAATAGAATGACGTAGGTGGACAGGATGTTTTTTCTCATAACTGTAGATGTAACCGTTGTGGAAAAATGTATTTTAAAATGTTTAAATTTATTCCGGACATTCTAGCTAGCACAGAAGTTTCATGAAAAAAAGTCATTTTTTGCGGACTGTGTAAAAAAGAAAAAAGTCTCATGAAAATTTATTTTTGAACACCGGAATTTATCTTTTTACACAAGCCACAAAAAATGACTTTTTTTTCATGAAATTGTGTATGCTAACATGCTATGTCCGGATGTACACTGAAATGTTTTGTTTGGATTTTTTGACATTTTAAAATATGATTTTTGATTAGTCGGTGCATCTACACCTATGAGTCAAAACAAATTTCCCAATATAGGTGCCCTATAAAAGATGACACATCAGTTTTTTTTGCCTAATTGGAGGAGAGAGGTGAGGGCAAAGAAGAGAAGCAGGCGCACGTTTATAGCAAGTTCTATCACAAAATCCAAAACCCTGATAGTAGGTGGGCAACTAATGACATGATATGCAGATATGGCTGACTATTATAGGATGAGTGGGCTATTAGCCTAGTTATAAGTGATGTGGCAACCTCATATAGCCGGTTGTTACTGACTATTAAACTTGCTTTGAGTGGGTTGAACAAGCCAATGTTTAGTTCGAAGTAGGAGAGGTGGTTAGCGATGGCCATTTGTGTTTTAGCTTTTTTTTTCTCGAGAAAATTATGTTACTATGTTAGGATTGAGCTGAACCAAAATTTGCATATGGGTTGTACTGGATTACACTACGCATACAAATGATAAATTGAAATTTTCACACATGTGTTTATGCGGAAGTTCTTGGCTAGCTGGTGTTTCGTAGGAAGACGTCCTTCCATTTTTTTTTAATTTTTTTGACTATCTAATGTGAGGCAAAAAAAAACCCACAGCCCAACCTTTTACTAAAAAAATAAAGTATGTTCGTACAAAGAAGGAAAAAAGAAAGCTAGCTAACACCAAGAGTGGATTTTTGGAACCTGGGCTACATGGAGCCCTTTTTTTGAAAATATCGAATATGATATTTTAAAGTTTCCAAAAATCGCGAAAAAATCACAGATGTAGATAGTGTCTAGATCTACAAACGTGGAAACTTTTACCTTAGAATTCATTGTATTTTTGGCTGTATAGAAAAGACAAATTGGTAAAAAATTCAAAATTTTAGAACTTTGTATTGTTCACCACCCAGATCCACCCATTTGTCTTTTTTATGCAGCCCAAAATACAACGATTTACGAGTCGAAAATTTGCACGATTGTATATCTCGACAATATCTACATCTGTAAGTTTTTTTTTGATTTTTAGAAACTTAAAAATGTTGATTTCGATTTTTTGAAAAAACGGGCACCATGTAGCCTGGGCTCCATTTTAGGTTTTCGGGCTAACACCTACTGATGTCTACGCACGCTTCTATTCTTGTAGACAGTGTTGGGCCTCCAAGTGTAGAGTTTTGTAGAACAGCAGTAAGTTTCTCTTAAGTGAATAACCCAACGTTTATCGAACTCAGGGAGATAGAGGTCAAAGATATCCCTCTCAAGCAGCCCTGCAATTAAAATACAAGAAGTCTCTTGTGTCCCCAACACACCCAATACACTTGTCAGGTGTATAGGTGCACTAGTTCGGCGAAGAGATATTAAAATACAAGTGATATGGATGATTATAAGTGGTAATTGTAATCTGAAATAAAAATGGCAGCGAGCAAACATGCAGCAGAGGTGAGAGTAAACGGTGTTTCAATGCTTGAAAATAAGGCCTAGGGATCATACTTTCACCAGTGGCTCAACAATAATAATATAATTGAATACACTATGCTACTCTGAACTATTCTCCCGTTGGATAGAAATACCAATCTACTGCGTAGGGCTATAAAATCACACTTTAAAGTCTAAGTAAACAAACACCACAATTTCATAGAACACCAAGACCATCGCGTAGGGCTATAAAAGCACACCTTAAAGTTTGTATTCCACATCTAGGACACCCCACGCAGTCACAATGAGCATCCTAAAATGGTACAAAACACCACAATTTTATAGTGTCATCCAACACAAGAACAACTCATGGTAAATATCTCTCTAATCTTATTAATAGAGCCACACACTTCACCCACACTGTCACCTTGATAACATGTTGTCACGTGACTCCGAAGATCATAATGATAAAACCACTTAAGTAGCATAACTATAACAATGAAGGGGAAACATCTATGAATTCAACTAGATTACAATGCTCATGATCACATAAAGATCACACCATGGGAGAGAGAGAGATGAACCACATAGCTACCAGTAGAACACTCAGCCTCGATGGAGAACTACTCCCTCCTCATCATGGGAGGCAGCAACGACAATGAAGATGGCTCCGAGGGCACTTCCCTGTCCCGGCAGGGTGCCAGAACGGAGCTTCTGTCCCCCGAATTAGGGTTTCGGATGGCGGCGGAGCTGGGAGTCGTATCTGGGAGAATCGTCGAACGTTCTAGGGTTTTCTCCGTGGAGGCAATAAATAGGCCAAAGGGCAACATGAGGGGGTGCAGGAGTCGACCACGCCACCCCTCGGCGCTACCCCCCTCCAGGCCGCGCCGAGCCCTGGCGAGGAGGCTGTGGGCCTCCCCCGGACTTGTCCTTCTGGCTCACGGAGTATTCTGGCGAAATAGAATTTATGGAATTTTTCAGGATTTTTCTGAGCACTTTGGTTTTTGGACCTTTTCTGCAGTGCACAGACATAATAAACAGAAACTGACACTGTGGCATCTTGTTAATAGGTTAGTTCCAGAAAATGCATAATAATGATGTGAAGTGTATGTAAAACATGTAGCAATATGTATAAAACAAGCATGTAACATCAAAAATTATAGATACGTTTGAGACGTATCAGCATCCCCAAGCTTAGTTCCTACTCGTCCTCGGGTAGGTAAACGATAAAAACAACATAATTTTTGAGGTGACATGCTACCACACAATCTTGATCAAATAATATTGTAAAGCACATGTGAATGAATGAAGTGATCCAAGTCAATGGTCTATAGTTTGCTACCAAATAAGTAATGAGTAAACAACTGAATCATATGAGCAAAACTTTTTCATGAATAGTACTTTGGAGACATTGTATCCACAAGTTTGCATAAGAGTTAACTCAAAAAGCAATAGATTCTAAGTAAAAGGTATTTAACTAACACAAAGGAAGATTTCAGTTTCAACATTTGCTTCAACTTCAATATTTTTATCTCATGGATATTGTCAATACAAAGCAGTATAATAAGTCCAATATATAGCATATAACAATTGTTGTACCAAAGTTGACACTAGTGTTTGCTTGTGGAGATAGAAAGAAGTAGGAAAACTGACTCAACATAAAAGTAAAAAGAAAGGCCCTTCACAGAGGGAAGAAGGGATTAAATCATGTGCTAGAGCTTTTTAAGGTTTTGAAATCATATAGAGAGTAAAAATATAAGTTTTGAGTGGTGTATGCTAATTGTCAACGAATGGCAGCAGATGAAAACAGTATTCCCCTTGTCAACCAGACTTTTTAAGAGCGGCTCCCATGAAGGACGTTATTTCTACCAGCAAGGCAGATCATCCCTCTTTCTCTTTTGTTTACACATGCAGATGTTTCACTGAGTATTCAGTTGACAAAATGTGAAGAGATTAAGTGGTTAAAATTGTAATTAATTGGGACTGGGCATCCCGTTGTCAACTCTTTTTGCAAAATTAATAGATAAGCGGATGTATATGCCGCTAGTCTGGAGGTAAAGTCTGTTTGACAAGTGAAATAAAGAATAACCCACTACTTCCTCATGAGCTGGTAAACAGTGACACAAATAAGGAGTAATAATTTGAATAGTTTAAAGGTAGAACATGAAGTATTTACTTGGAGTGGCAAGAAAATACCACATATAGGTAGTTATGGTGGACACAGATGGCATGGATTTTGGCTCAAGGATATGGATGCACGAGAAGCATTCCCTCTCAGTACAGAGTTTATGCTAGCAAGGTTATTTAAGCAAACACGGACTATCAACCGGTACACCAAGAATTATATGACAAACATATTGCAAAGATTATAAGACTCCACACTGTCTTCCTTGTTAACAAAACTCTTTTACTAGAAAATATCTAGACCTTAGAATTACCGCTTATGCAAACCAAATTTCAACAAGCTTTACGGTAGTTCTCCACTAATGGGCTTTACTTACAAGATGCAAAAGTTTAAACATGACCTACTTGGTAACTCAAAACAATTGACAAGTATCAAATTATCCAAGATAGTGATCTACAAGAGTATGTAAGCCTTTTCCATTATACCATTTACCACATGCAACATTTTCTGTTCCAACCAAACACCAATCAACTTAATTAAACAACTCTCCAAACAAATATAAGTGAAGCAAGAGAGTACTTTCTTTAAAAGAACTAATAGTCTGAATAAGAGATACATGAAAACAAGAGCTAAAAGCTTAACAGCGCTAGACAGGAATACTCAACAAGTATAAGTGAAGAATAGGAGTATTCTAATGAAAAAGCGGAGCGTGTCTCTCTCCCAAATAAGAGTGTCGTGATCAAGCATTGTAGTGACCAGAGAATAAAACAAAGACAAATTGAAAGTAAAATCACACTGACGCTCCAAGAACATCACATATGATGTGAAGAAATTAAAATATAGTTTCACTAGAGATGACCCGATAATTTTGTCGATGAAGAAGGGGATGCCTTGGGCATACCCAAGCTTAGACGCTTGAGTCTTCTTGAAATATGTTGAGGAGATCCATGGGAGCCTCCCCAAGCTTAAGCTTTTCACTTTTCTTTTTGAGATAACAACTGATGGAATTTCAACAATGGCAAAACCGATTACAAACGACTCCACAAAAAAAGGAAAATACAATATGGACCCAGAAGACCACACACCGTACTTCCAAATCGCAATCAAGCCCATCGTCCTCATCGTCACCAACCAAGTACAGGGACCGGACCCAGAAGCAGCACATCTTCAGACACCATCGAGTCACCGCCGCCACCTTCGCCACATTGGGCTTTGAACACCGCATGAGTGCCCACCCCACGGGGTGAGAGCTAAGAACCTTTTCCAGACCATCGGGTAGGCAGGAGATGGGGAAGACCAGGCAGTACCTCCAATCCAAGATCCCCGAGCAGTAGGTCCCAACCATCGACGCTACGTCGAGCCGCCTCCTCCCCTCGCCACCATGGCCGACCGGAAGAAGCTTCAAGACGAGACAGTCGCATCTAAAAAAAAAACCATAACCAACCCTAACGAGGAAGGTGGTTGTACCATCCCCTTCCACTCCCTCGCCACCACGGCCGGCCGAGGGGAAGACAATAGCATCAGAAGCCCTCCGACTCCCGAACAGACTCGCGAAGCTCCACGGCAGAGTCGAAAGACGACCGCACCCGGAGAGACCACCCTCTCCAAATCCGCAGATCTGAGAGGAAACCAGGCCAGCAGCTCGCCGGCGCCGCCACAAGTGGCCTTGCCGAGATGGGGATCGAGCTCCATCACCCTTATTCCGACGCGACGCCGCCTCCACCATCCGAACGACGTCTCCAGCATCCCTAACAGATCTCAATCCCCCACCACCGGCGATCCGACGATGCCCCGTCGCCTCCATGGGATCCCCGCCGATTGAGAAGGAAGCCCACCGCCGCCGGCTGCCCAGGCTTTGCCCAGGCATCTTCGCCGACGGCGGTGGAGGGGAGGGGGAGGCGGGGGCGGCCTTGGGCAGGGGGGCGGCGGCGCCCCGGTGCAGGCGCGGCGGCGCCCGCACGGGAGCGGTTAGGGTTAGAGAGTCACGGCTTGGTAAGGGAACGCTATTCGGTCTATTGCTTTTCACTCTTCTTGATCCTATTTTATCACTCTTCTCTCTTGACCCTTGAAAAACTTCCTTCACACCAAACTCAACATAATTTTCATTAGAGGGTTAGTGCATCAAATCAAAAACTCACATGTTCTGTAAAGACGCAAACATGACCATCATTTTAAACATTAACTACTGTTACTAGCTCTTCCACTTAAAGAATCACACTTAACACTAGTAAAAGAGAGAATGCAAAATAAAAGACAGAATCTGTCTAAATCAGAATAGTCCGTAAAGACGAATTTTTACGACGCACTTACGTTGCTCAGATCAAAAAACGTTGAACTAACGAAAGATGCATACATATATCGGGAGTATGCACAAAAATGTGCAGATTTAAATCACGTTTCTATGATTTTAGGAATTTTGTACAGTGAACAATCGAAATCTGTATTGAAGAGGATTGGGACACTATGTGTTTTAGGACATATAGCCGTCATAAAAGATACCATTAAAACATGACAATTGTGTATACTTTATCAATAACATGATAATCACCGTAGATGAGAGAGAGAGGATTAAGTGAACCCATGAACCCATGTCCATTGTTCCTATAAGAGAAAACCTTTGTCTTGTCCTCTTGCATTGAAGAGGATTGGGACACTTTTACATTCTTGTTTTGTTACGTTAAACTTCCATCAATGAAATCAACCACCTTGTTCTTTAAACTTGTTTAGTGCATAATCAACTAAAACTTGTGACACTTTAGTTGTAGGGAATAGATAACTTTTCCTTCTTACTCCTGCGGATCGATACCCTACTTCCACATTGAGAGGTGCTATAGTGATCCCCTGCTCTTGGGGGTTATCAAGTACTTTTCTGGCGCCGTTGCCGGGGAGCGTAGCGCTTAAGTTCCTATTCTTGTGTGCACTAGACTTTAGATTTATTTTTGTTTTATATCTTGCAATCATCTAAGCTTGGGGAGGTTCCTTTAAACTTGTTTGGTTGTGAGTTTCTCATTAGTTTTACTTTCAGTTTTATATATCAAAAACCCAAAAATAAATTAGAAAATGGAAAATTGTTATGAAAACGCCATGATGGCTGCTGAATTTAGAAAATCAAATGAAGGGAAAAGATTAGGAGAATACATAGAGCTTCTAAATAAAATTGCTAGTGTGCTGCTTAATTATCATAAGGAAGAAACTTGTTGTTCTGAATACTTTAGACACTTTGAATTCCAATGCCCTTCCAATAGAGAACATGTTATTGCAACTTATCATACATGGAATTATGCTCACTTAGGGATGGAAGAAGTAGAGCAATTTGTTATTTTTATGGCAGCCTATGAATTATACACCTTCATTGATGAGCATGAAACCTGCCCTATAGCTTCTCAATTTAAAGTTTTTATTGCCAATATCCTTGATCTCTGCATACTTGAATTTAATGAAAATATCTATGTTGTTGACACAAGGAAGAGAGCTGCCAAAGAAAGCTCTAATATTTTGCAGGAAGAACATGACAAAAACTTAAGTTTGGGGATGCCCGTGCAACCCCAAGAGGATGATGAAAACATAAGCTTGGAAGAGGAAGTATGTGAAGAGGAGATTGAAATGGATGTGCTCCAACCTAAGCTTGGGGAAGAGTTGGATCTCCCAGCTTCACCATCAACATTTGATAGTAGCACTCAAACTCAAAAGTCTTTTGTTATTTATGAAAATCCATGTTATGATGAGGGTGAAACTGAAAATGCTATGGTCCTATATGATAACCCATGCTATTATGATGAAACTAAAAATGCTCCTTTACTTTCTATTAATGCTACTAGTGAACTTATTGATGATAATGAGGAGTATTGCTTAAATATGCTATATGATAATGCTTTAGATGATGGTCCTATGCTTATTGATAAACCTCCATGTTTAGTTGTTACTAAATTATGTGAGGATAAAAATGATATACTTGCTGTTTGTGATGGTACTCTTACTCATGAGAGTCCTACTTTGTTCTTGAACTCTCCTACTTACACCATAGAGGAGAAATTTGCTTATGTTGAGAAATACTTATGTGGTTTGCAATTGCCTTTAGTTCCAAATCTTTGTTGCAACCATGATATTAAACTTGATATTTATCTTATTAACTATTTTGAAAGAGGGAAGCATGCTAATGAATTCCATAATAAATTTAATAATCCTCTTTATGTGCCTAAATTATCTAAGTTGAATGATTCTTGTGGTTATATGGTTGAATTTATTTCTACTACTTGCAACTATTATGAAAGAGGAGGTGATAAGAACCCTCTTTATGTTACTAATAATTATATGCTGCAAGTAGCTATTGTTAATATGCATTGGGAAACTTCTATTTATGGTGATTCATTCATATACAAAATACAAAATGCCAATGCATAGAAAGAAAGTTAGACTTCGTTGTTATTACTTTTGTGTTTTGTTTTTCTCTCAACTAGGGTTCAACTTGACTATTATTTTGATTGGTTTGAGAACACCATGGGATCCTGGTATTATGCATGAACACTTCCCAAGGAAGAGGGACACACCAAAGTTCCCTCATGAGCTTCGTCCTCTATAAACATCAAGTAAGAAGCCTAGCTATATGGCTATAAAGAAAGCGCTTTACGGGAGGCAACCCGGTTGTTTTTATTTGTGATTTTTTTTGTGTCCTCTTGCTGTAACAAGAGACTTAGTGTTTAGTTTAGATTCTGGAATTTTTAATAAAGTGCCAAGTTTTACTCATTTTGGTGTGAAAAAGTTGCTTATCCCATTGTTTAAGCTACAGTTAGCAACATTGTATACTGGTGTAGTAATCTATCCATGACTCCAATGTAGTTACCTAGTTCTCCAATTTTTAATTATCAGAATGTGTTGGTGTAGTTATCCAACCAGTAACCAATTTACTACCATAGCACCACCATGACATTTTGATGTAGTTACCCAGCTATTTGGGGTTACAATTATTGCTGTGGTTACCTAGTTATCTATGCTACCTCACCACGGTAAAATAGATATATTTATCTGTCTGTTATGGTTATAGTTACCATCGTAGCATTGATCTAGTTATTCAACTTTCGAAGTGCAGTAACCTCCATGGAATTGGTTGAGCTACCAATCTATCTCTCCATGTACAGTTATCACTTATCAGAATATCAATAATACCATTAACCAAGTGAGATCAGTTTTGTAGCTAATAACTACTTGTCAATAAGTTGGTAGCTCATATGTTACTGGCCCGTAACTTTTGAGCTCACAAAAAGTTGTCCAAACATCCCAAGTGAGATTTAGTGTTAAAGTTGATGACTAGTAGTGATTGCCCTAGTAACATGCATACTCATATGCAATCAAGCTTCAAAGATTTCGTCGTAATAAATTTAGTGGTGGTAACTGATCTTAAATCGGTGTTCTTGTTTAAAAGGGAAAACATTTTGATTTTTTTAAATAGGATGGCTTATTGACAAGTAGTTATTAGCTACAAAACTGATCTCACTTGGTTAATGGTATTATTGATATTCTGATAAGTGATAACTGTACATGGAGAGATAGATTGGTAACTCAACCAATTCCATGGAGGTTACTGCACTTCGAAAGTTGAATAACTAGATCAATGCTACGATGGTAAATATAACCTTAACAGACAGATAAATATATCTATTTTACCGTGGTGAGGTAGCATAGCTCTTTTTAGTATTTGCATTATACTTTCAAATGTATGAAGAAAATGAGCTAGAAAGTATGGAAGAAAGGGTGTGGATGCATGGTGCATGTGAGGATAGTTCGGTAGCTACTTTAAATATATGACACTCATTATAATGTTCGGTCCATATCTAGTGCTTCTATAAGATAGAGGTGTAGAGGAAAAGTTTATGTTTAAACCCCGCCAACTTGTCTACAAAAGGAATTGAGGGGAGAGCTAGGTGCACATGGCTTTAAGGATGGAAAAACACATCGACAAATATTAATTAAAGTTTATAAACTAAGGCCTCGTTTCGAACGCACGGTTAGGAAAACTATTGGAATTGAGATGCCCTACATTCTGGATTCCTATAGTAACCAAAACCATAGAAAAATATTAAACTCTCGTTGGATGTCAAGTACGAAATCAAAGGAGTTGTACGAAGAGAAGTAAACAACAAGTAGGAACCCATGATTGTTTTTCCCATAGTTGCTACGAAATATAGCGTGTTTCATAAGAGTTCAAGGGATTTAGGTATCTTTTTTACAAATGAAGCTAAAGATATTTTCCTATAGAAATACAATTCTCCAAAATTCCTAAGTTTTTTCCTTTGTTTCAAATGGACCTTTTTTGCACTAAAAGTAGTAAGGAACTACAGATGAAGTGGAGTATCCATCAAGCCTCCCACTGCAATAAATCCAAGTCATTTTTTCCCAACGTTGTAATGGGTACATCTATAAAATGTCCCAACGGAAACACCAGCTTTCAAATGGGCACAATTATGAAATGTTTCAAGTTGTTGTAGAGTTGTAGTGTGAACATGTAATACATCTTAGATCTACATATATGCACCATCATTAGCTTGTTATCATGTTTTATAGTTTGAGATGAGCTTCTTTCTTTTTTTCTTTTGGAAGAAGGTGAGGTCAATAGATAGAGCTAAATAATATACATTCTCTATATATGTAGGTACCCAACCTGGAGCCATACCATCGTCAAGATTTTCAGCGGCTTCACCACACAAGTGCGTGTCCGGCATGACCTTTCTAAGAGGATCAAAACGATCAACACAAGGCTTGAGAGTATTGTCGAGAATAAGGGCAAGTACAAAATAGACGATGGAAGTGAAAACTCATCAATCACCATGTGGAGACCATCCACTGCCATATCATCTACTGCTGAAAAGCTGTGAGTAGTTTACACTCTGCTTCTTTCAACTGAGTAGTTCACACTCCCATGATCCCATCACCACACGTATTTTTTTACATCAACTATGAATTGTTATGTGATTTCAAATACAAATATGAATGGCGAATACAATGCATATGATTTTTTCTTTTCAGCGTTGCTACTATCTCAATATGTATCAAAATAGTCCGAATAAAATAGACCAGTTAACACACCTTTGCACATGAACATGTGCATGCACCCCTCAGCCCGCACACCTCAAGACAACCGAGGTCAAAAGATCAATCAACACTCTTACAATAGACTACTAGGCTACTGCAATGTGCACCACTCTTTGCTTGATAATAGAGGCTCCAGATGTTTGGCAATTTCTTCTACTGATTATTTAAAACTTGCCAGTTTGAATCTCAGTATGTTCTCCAGCTTGTTAACGTGAGTATAGAAAATCGAATCCTAATGCATGCAAATACTGAACTGCAGGGATGATTTTGTGCTACCTTTGGTGGGACGAGAGGACAAACTAGCAGATCTGGGATCTGCACTTTTTCCGAAAGAACCCACGAGTCCAATGGTGATCTCTGTGACCGGAAAGAGTGGTGTCGGCAAGACAAAACTTGTGAAGGAGAGATACGAGAAGCCCGCAACCAAGCGTTATTTTGATGTGAAGGCATGGGTTACATGTGCACCCAATCTCAGTGCCTCCAACATCATGAAGCTAATCCTTCTACGTCTGGAAGATGGCCCTCTTAGGTGCGCCAAAAAGGATCTCGGGAATATGTTGCGGGAGAAACTGGAAAAAAATAAGTACTTGTTGGTTATAGATGGTGAAGTCAGTTGCACGGAGTGGAGCTACATGCTATACTTCCTCCCAACGGACATAAAAGAGAGTAGAGTTGTGAGAATCACACAGGCGACCGATTTAGAACCACCACCTGCCAAGTTTGAACAAAAAACATTCATCTTGATCACTTTGAAGAACAACATGCAACTGCCAATTTGTTCCTCGAAACACTCTTCATGGACGACAAAGAGAAGCATTGTGGCAGTCTGATTGAGAAGGCTGTCAAAGGAGAGCGCGCCCAGTTCATCTTCAACGTCACCGGTGGACTGCCGTTGGCGATTGTGCTCTTGTCCGGCCTTCTGCGGACCAAAGAGTACCCTGGGGAATGGGACAAGGTCTTCAAGCACCTCGAGGAGAAATCCAATGAATCAAAGCGGTTCGACAACATACTGTCCATGTGCTTTGATGACCTCCCACATGACCTGAAGTCTTGCTTCCTCTACTTCGCCGGCTTCCCAGCGAGCACACTTGTCAAGGCACGCTCCTTGGTATGCAAGTGGATGGCAGAGGGGTTCCTGAGACCAAAAGAGGGCAAGACAATGGAGAAGGTGGGTGAGCGCTACCTGCACGAGCTGATCCACAGGCGCCTGATGAACTTTCCACCTCTGGAGAATGCCGCTCCTGGGGATGAGCGTGTGACCGTTCAAACCAGAGTTCATGACTTCCTGGTTCTTGAGGCACAAGAGGCAAACTTCGTCGAGATCCACCACGGCGACGATCTCCCAACAATATCCACTGCTCGCCGCCTTTCCCTGCAGAATCACAGGGACAAATATGCTGCTCTGGCCGACCCTTTGCCCAAGCTGCGGTCCATCATGTCTAACTTCGAGAAAGAAGACAACCCCCAAGGTGTTGGCCAGACTGAGGAAGATATCAAGACAAATGATGGGGCCTGCAGCCCCTTCTCCAAAAAGGCTGACTCCAGCGAGGTCATGCGGAAACTCTTACAAGGATCTCGGTTCCTCCGTGTCATCTACCTGGACGGCCTTGAGATCGGCATCAAGCTTCCCTCTGAAATTGGGAGCGTGGTGCACTTGCATTACCTTGGCATCACCTCATGCTCCCTTGGCGAGGTACCATCCTCGGTTGGGAAGCTCACACGTCTCCAGACGCTAGACGTTAGAGGCACCATGGTCACCAGACTTCCCTCGGAGTTTTGGAAGATTCAGACACTGCGTCATGTGTTTGGATCCATCGTCTTGCCTAGGCGAGTCGGCAACTTGGAACAGCTGCAGACGCTGCAGGCCGTAAAGCCCGACGATGAAGGTGGCAGCTGGGACACAAAAACCTTTGCCAGCATGAAGCGCCTTCAGTCCTTGTACATATGGGGCCTCACCGATCAAAACTTGCATGCTACCTTGTGCTCCTAAGTATTGGTGGTGAGGTAATTTCCTTGGATTTGTTCACTCGCTCATCCAACTATACGCGGCTTCAGGTAATGGTTTTGAAGGGAAAAATTGTGCCGCCATTGAAGGGGAGCAGTAAGCGATTTTACTTCCCAACCCTGACGAAGCTGTCTCTCAAGAGTACCATGGTGACGCAAGACTTCATCGACAAATTAAGTGAGCTGCCTCTTCTTGCCTCTCTAGCTCTATTCCTTGGGTCCTTCGAGGAGGGATGTCTCTCCTTCACCAACGGGTTTCAGAGTCTCAAGGAACTGAAGCTCAACGTGAAAGTGAATGAAATTATTATAATGGGTCGTGGGTGTCCCAATCTAGTGAAGCTAGAGATTACCATCTACTCTTGGGATCTTAATATATATTCAGGTCAGGCCTGAAATTGCGAGAATTATCGAGCTTCAAGATATATTTCTTTTTGCTAATATGAAAAGAAAGAGTGCCGTTCCCATTGAGATCGAAGCTCCTACTAAAGATCAACTGTGAGGTTCGTACTATGTGCAATATTCATACACCACGATTTATATTACTGTGTGATCTGTAAGCTTGAGAGTGTGATGTGTGTATGTTTACTAAATGTTTGTGTGCGAGAGAGAGACGATTGTAATTTGGCTTATATATGTATGTGGAGTATCCTCCAGTGACCGTTTCAAATGTGTATTGACTATGCAAAATAAAATGGCTGAAACTGCTTGCTTATGCTAGAGTTAATTAAATGATTGAGCATGTTCAATCGAAATGGGTTTTCTTACTCGTCTACACGGTAATATCTTGCCCCACCCCCCCCCCCCCCCCCCCCCCCCGTGCCGCTCCCCAGGGCGACACCGGGGGCGCCCACGCCGCCGCCTCAAAGAGCCCCCTCCCCTGGCCTCCTCGCCGCCGCTGCCACCGGCGCCTGCCGTGGTGGCGGCGGGCCCCCTGCGGACAAATGCCGTCGGGGGAGGTTCTTGCTGCAGCTGCTCGTCGCGCCGACGGTCGGTCAACCTCTGCTGGGGGAGGAGGTCGGCTCGCCGCGCAGGGAGGCCGGGGCGGCGGCCCCGGATCTGGCGGTAGGTTAGGTCTTCGGCCCTCAACGGCGCGGCCAAGGTGGGCGGCGCTTCGGCCCTCAACGGCGTGGTTCAGATCTGGGAGCAGCTCCTTCTTCGGCGGCCGGTGGCTCCCGTGCTCGCGCCTGGGCTGCTGAGATGGGCGTCGCGAGTGGCGGCGGCGGATCTCCCTGCAGCAGAGGCTGCGGGGCTGCGCGGCCCGATCTGGTCCCGCATCGGCTGGGCGGGCCGGTGGGCCACGGTCGGTGCTTCTTCGTCGGCATCTTGTAGCAGGCACGTCGGTGCTTCTCTGCACCCCATGCGGCTAGAGTTCTTCGACGCCGAGGCTCCGCAGCGTGGCAGCCCGGCGTATCCGTGGCCAGGTCTTCGTCTTCGCGGCCGGAGTGTCGTCTGTGTCACCCTGGCAGCAAGGGAGCCGGGGCGGCGGCCCCGGGCAGGTGGCAGTGGTGCGGGAGGGGCTTCTAGCCTCCCGCAGGCATGTCGTGGTTGTCGCATCGTGAGGTGACGTGGCCCCTACGGCATGCGGATGCAATCGGAGGTCGGTTTCAGTGCCATGCCGCTCGACTCGCTACTCCTTCGCCCAAGTCCTCCGGCTTGGCGGTCGAGCTCGTTCTCCAGGTGAAAACCTTGCACCTAGGTGCAGACGGCGGCGACGCCTTAGGGTGTCGTTCTCCTTCTTGATTGCGTCGTTTGGGAGATGCGAGGCTCTATCGACACGAGTGCCATAAGTCTCTCCGGGTGAAAACCTAAGCTCCTTCTGGAGCGGGCGGCGGCGGCGCACACGTCGCTACCTTCTTGGAGGCGCCGCCTTGGAGCGTCTTATCTCTCGTTGTGCATCGGGTTCACAGCAGTCGCGTGGGGTGGCTCTGAAGTCTGGGCGGCGGAAGCGGGGCGGCGGCCCCGGACGGTGGACGTGCGCCGAGGCGGCGGCCTCGGGTGGCTTTGCGACCATAGCTCTACGAGGCAGGGCCTTGGTTCTGCATCGCAGGGGTAACGAGTTAGTGTCACAAGGGTGGCTGGCTGGTTGCCTGTTCTTTTTTCTTTTCTTTTCATTTTTGTTTGCATCCGGACGTAATTTCGTTCGGTGCGACATCTCTGTACGGTTGTTCCCTCTGCTAATATATGAGAGCCAGCAATTGTGGACCTTTCGAAAAAAAATACACGGTAATCTTGTATGTGTTGCGAGGATAAAATGTCGTTGGCATGCATTTAGGATATGCCCAGTGGCGAATTTACCATCCCTCCGTCCTGGGCACGTGCCCGTGCTCGATGCCGCATCATCCCTGATCGCCGGAGAGCTCCTAGGCAGCCACACTCGTTGAAACTGCATGAAAATCGATACCAGAGCAGAAACAGACGTGTTTTTGTTGTAGATGGGCCAGATAGGAACTTCCCTGAGCAACCTTTTTATTGGGCCTTAGTAGCAGACAGCAGGTCCATTACCTAGCGTATTTGCATCAGGTTAGCTCCTACAGCCAAAAAAAAATTGCGGGGACCTACAGCCAATTTTGTTGTCGTTTCTTCAAAATTTAAGGTTTGTAGCTAGAACTAGTGACATCCAGTTTTTTGTACTGCATCTATAATCTATGAAAGACTACGTTCTATGAAGCATTAGTTCAGTGGTGCTTGAACAATTGAAATTGAGGTTAGCCTCTTTGTAGACCAATCGAAATATTTTGCTTGTTTTGTGCCCAGGCTTGGCTTCAACAAGTCGCTAGCTCCGCCACTGGATATGCCATGTAAACGAGGTCGCCATCAGGCAACTTTCAAAATTCCAAAACCCGCACACCTCAGCAGCCCACTGTACAGGACTCGTGTAGTGTTTGCAGGTGGAACGTCCGCGTCACTCGTCTCCTTCCCCCGGCGTTCTAGATGTCGATGCCGATGCCGATGAGACGAGCGGCGGCGCTCGGCGCCCGCCACATCCTCGCCTCCTCGGCGGCCTCCTCGCGCGTCATCAGCCGCCGCCACGTACGTCCTCTTTTCCCCCAACCCCACCCGCCTGCGGTCCTTATCGCCACTTCACCCTGCGGAAGATCACTGCCGTGCTGTTGTGCTCAGTCCGTCGAGGTTTCTCTTCTGGTTGCTGACGCAGATGGGCAGCGTGGACGCGGGCGCGGCGATGGAGAAGATCCGGGCGGCGGGGCTGCTCAGGACGCAAGGCCTCATCGGCGGCAAGTGGGTGACGCCTACGACGGGAAGACCATCGAGGTAACTACTACCCCTCCTCCATCCGCCGTATTGGTGCTTCCGAAGCTTGTGGGTTGGCGCGTTGGACCGAGGGGAATCAGGGTTATTGCTGGGTGGTGCTCCGGGACTCCGTGTGCCTGTGGTATGGGATTTTGGTGCCAAATTTCTTAATTCGTGCTGCTGACTGCGATTTCGCCCGTGTACGTAGTAGTCGTCTGTGCTTACCGCGTGAACACACTGTTTGCCCAGTAGGGCATTCAGGCGAGCAGCTTGTGGGCGACAGTGTGAGACCTTTCGCGGAGTGCGCTAAACAGAATTGTACTCGAGTCAACATGTGAGAGAGCACATAAATTAGGCTTTCGTACCGAGTTTTGACAGGCTGAAGAACCAGTGTTCAGATGGGAAAGCTCCACCAATGTCATTGATGCTCAAACAACAGCATACGCTTAGTGCTGCATCTATGAGCTCTGACTATTTTGCTTGGCCTTCTGCCCCATTCCTAGGACGTTGGTGATATTAAATTGTTTCTCTTGCCTGACAAGGGTTGGGGCAATGGGATTAATCTTAATTCTAGTATGGCTGTATATTGTTTAGCCATCGTATTCCTTGATGCCAGTAGTAGCTGGCCTTTTTTTTTTTGGGTTCACACTAGTAGGTGGTCTTGTCCCTTTTCAGTTTACTGCATAGCTTATTTCCGTAAATTGTATTGGACAGTATGAATGAAGTGTTGCAACTAGAATACCCTTAATCACTTTTTATATCTCAATTCTAAAATATATGTCTCGTAGGTGCAAAATCCAGCAACTGGCGAGGTCCTTGCAAATGTTGCCTGCATGGGCAACAGAGAAACATCTGATGCAATAGCTTCTGCGAACACTACGTTTCATTGTATGTCTAACACATCACTGCATTCCATTTATGCTTGGACACTGATCAAATAATGTTTTGTAAGTTTCATATCCAAACCTTTTGAACATGCTCATAATCTTAATATATGCAAATTAAACTGCTTCTGCTTCTGCGGAAGATTATCATTGGAGGGAACGTTATGAATCAAGTGAACCTTCTTTGCTCACATGTGACCTTTGTCTCCACAATCAACTAATATTTTCTGCATATCAGAAAATGCTTTCTATCTGTCTTGCTTGTTCTATTTCTACATAATACGGTTAATACTGGCAGCTTTGGTAGCTAGAATAATTCTCATAAGAAAATCAGTACCACTACTGTATCTACATATGAGGTGAATATGTGATGGTTGTTTCGGAATTGTTCACTTCAAAATATCTAGTGCACGCTCTCTTTGATGCCAACATTCCTGACCTGAATTAAATTTAGTTATGATTGTCAATGCCAAGGACACTAGTCTACACCTCATATAAATAATAGGTGTCTTGCATCAAATTGATTGTTTTGTGTTGTTGCTCTTCTTCTGTAAATATTTGTATGCCTAGGAAATTATTTTTGCACATATTTAATTATAGGCACTTCTGCATTACTACTTCTAGTATTTCGTTGCTCACTCTCACCCTTTCCATTTTGTAGCTTGGAGCAAACTCACTGCAAGTGAAAGGAGCAGGCATTAAGAAAATGGTAGTTCGTACAGATCAAATGTTAATTATAGCATGAATATTTTGCATTATTATCTGTATTATTCTTCTTCTCACTATGTATATTCAACAAAGGCATGACCTACTTATTTCACACAAGGAAGAACTTGCACTTCTCATGACACTGGAACAGGGGAAGCCTATGAAAGAAGCCCTTGGGGAGGTACTTACAAAAATCGTGCACTAGTACTAGTTAGTTGGATCTTGTCATCTGGTAGGCTGATTTATTGCGAATCGTCAATTCAGGTAAATTATGGTGCAAGTTTCATAGAATATTTTGCCGAAGAAGCAAAACGTGTATATGGTGATATTATTCCTCCAACTCTAGCTGACCGCAGAATATTGGTGCTGAAGCAGGTAATATGCTAATAGCCTTTTAAAATTTGTCATGCCTGTGCCTTGTGCTAATCATTTAAACCTCCATAAATCCGTTACTTTTATATTTGTTTAAATTATCTCACCATCAGTTTGTACACTTTCCACCTTTTATCTTATCAAGCAAAATGGTTGCTAGGTACTAACATTCTTTTTGACTGCTACTCCAATTTCCCAGTACATTTTCTTAACCTGATGCACTGAACATATTTTTTTTATTTTGATATTTGTTTACCATGGCCTTTTTGACATTTGAGGTTAACATGATGTCATGATGATTATTTTTTACAGCCTATTGGGGTAGTTGGAGCTATTACACCATGGAATTTTCCTTTGGCGATGATAACCAGAAAGGTTTCAAGCAAAGCATCACACTTCTCCATTTGTTAAAATGTTCAAAAGAAAAGCAGCTATGGTTGTGGATTATCTTATGCATGGTTTCGTGCAGGTTGGCCCAGCATTGGCTTGTGGATGCACTGTTGTTGTCAAGCCATCAGAGTTCACACCTCTGACAGCATTGGCTGCAGCAGACCTTGCTCTTCAAGCAGGAATACCTGCTGTAATTCTCTCTTCTCTACAATTCCAATCATATTTGTGTATGATTATATTCGGTTTCAATATTACTGCAGTTGTTGAAGTTCATGTTTCAAAATGAACTAGTCCCTCCAGTCCGTTAAAATTGTCGCCAGAACAACTTAGACAGTACAACTCGTACGTGTAACATGCGGATCAGAGGGAGTACTAAATTTCTATTATGACTAATACAAAGTAAGGAGTTAGAACCAAAGAGGTTCTGGAATATTCACGTTATGCGCACAGTTAGCAAATTCGATTACTAGATTTTTGGGCTATCATACTTGTTCTTAGAATTAAACTAATATGGCTTATACCATTCATAACTGCAAAATTGCAAAACTCATTAGGGAAGGAGCAGGTTTAGAACAAACTGCAATTTCCATCTTCTACCTGCACCTGCCATGCTGTTTCTCTGTTTTTGTTTACCAAAATCCATGGCATCTATTTTGATCCTATTCCTTCATCCAGGGTGCACTGAATGTCGTGATGGGTAATGCTCCTGAGATAGGTGATTCACTAATGCAGAGCACACAGGTTTTATTTCCTCCTGTTTTTTCAATATTATTTTTTGGCGTAGCGGTAAGTACAAATTATTGTGTTTTACATGATAACATGTTCTATTTATAGGTCAGAAAGATTACATTCACAGGATCAACAGCTGTTGGTAAAAAACTCATGGCTGGATCAGCAAATACTGTGAAAAAGGTATCTATTGAGGAACTACTTATGGAGAAATTACTGTGCGACTCCTGGGTTTGGATACTTGTAATACTCTGAAGTTTAAAGTCCGTGTGCATCCTTAGATATTTCTCCTCTTTGGACACATCCGATTGCCGTACGTTGCTGTATTTGTTTTATCAAATATTGCAATACCTATCTTGTTTTTTGATGAACAGGTAAGAGATCTGTGAAGAAGGCTTAAAAATCCAGGAGTAACTGGCACTTTTGGTCACACTGGCCCCTACCTTATTTCTTAGAACATTTCTTTTGTCTGATTTAGGCCCTAGATACCATCTAATGCATGCAGTCCATCCCAGATGGCCCTGGATAAGCCGCAAAACATTAATAAAAATGATCTTTGATTTAACATTAACAATAGAATTGCCCAAAACCACCAGATTTATGGAACCACCTGGGTGGTTTTTTTTCTCCGCCTGTTCTGGCTCCAAAACCTACTATTCAGTCAGCAAGCAGATTCATAATAGCATTTTATCCTCTAGATGTGTTGATATGGACTTCTCACTTTTAAGCACCCGAACTACTGCTTGCTGGCTAGTAATAGCATTATCCATTTTGGCTTTATTTTTTGTTGGAGTTTTGATCATGATATAGTAACATTGTTAGTTTATTTCTTAATGGGCATGATTTATTGCTTCATTTCGTTGTGCTACCTTTCAACATTGATGTTCACAAAAATAATTCTCCTGTAGGTTTCTTTGGAACTCGGTGGGAATGCACCTTGCATTGTTTTCGATGATGCAGATATTGAGGTGGCTGTTAAAGGCAGTGTAAGTAAAAAATCTCACTTCTGCAGCTTTTCTGGAGCCAGTGTTTCCACTAACATACAGACCAATGAGATCATCTTTAGCTCTTGAAGTAGATGATCATCATAATAGCTATGATGAATTTGTACATAATGCCTAAGACTTGCCTAAGTTCATCTAACTGATTATCGGATCTATTGTTTCCTGTATTTTGTGGTCAATGTACGTATTTTTAGGTCTTTTGACTCTGTTTTGCTGAGCTGCTAGCAGCTGCCTTGCCTGGTATATTTGGTAGTGCACATGCCAGAGACCCCCATCCCAAGCGCCCCCAAACATGCTATAAAATTGTCCCATGTTATGTACAGAACTTATGTTTGTTATAGTCACAATTGATCATGATCATCCTGTAACCACATAGAAGCGATAGCACTGATTCCTGATCCAAGTCCAAGTGCAAATATTCAAGCAACCTAATTTTTCATTGGTCTGTAAGCCTAGTTACCGAAGACAAAACGCCTATTATAAAGTTCAGATGAAACAGAAAAGATAATGGCGAAGTGCATAACCTGTTTGAAGCAATAAGAGTGAAGAAAGGCTTAAAAGTCTAAAACCATCACAGGAAACACATATCACTGTTACCGTTCTAGAGGATAACATCAGGAATGACAAAAAAGATAGGAATTTTTTTCTTGAGAATGGCTGATTCAAGGTCATTAACATTTTCTTACTTCATCTGCTAACATACTTAGTTGAAATGGGCAACTTGTATCATTTTGGATTACAATATGATGTATATTCACCATTTCCATTCATGCTCAGCTTGCTGCCAAGTTTCGTAACAGTGGACAGACGTGTGTATGTGCAAACAGGATACTGGTGCAAGAAGGTATACTGATCACTTATGTCATGTAGATGTTACTGGGCCCTCCTTTGTTCCGTTAAAAAGTGCAGTTTGCATATGTAGGTATTTACGAAAAATTTGCAAGCGCATTTGTCAAGGCTGTTCAGAGTTTGCAGGTTGGTAATGGGCTAGAAGAGAGTACATCACAGGTATGTTATTGTGTTAAGTATGACTGGTACATAGAGCTACATAATTTAAGCTAAGGTGTTTCTTGTGTTTTTTTTTGGAAAATGTTTTCTCGTGTAATGTGTATGATTTGTAAGAATGCCTAATTTTACAGTAATTAGGTGTCTTTGGATTCATGGACTTCCATGAGAATTTTGGATGATTCTTATGAAAACCTTTGGATTAAAGGAATGGGAACAAAAATTACTAAGAGTTGCTTTTGTACACTCCAGTTTTCTAGTAAGAGTGATCACATGGACAAACTTCTTTGTGTCTTCCATGAACCTTCTCTCTCTTCCAATTCCTGTGGAGCATCTAAGGAGCCAGTTTGGCATATTCGTGTCAAATTTGACAAGCCATGACATCTCAGTCCTACGTTTTTCCTATTCCTTCTTTTCTACTCCGTAGAATCATGTGATCCAAAGAGGCCCTTATCATTCACCTCTTTGCTGCATCATAATGGATAATGCTTGTGATCTGCTTTGTTCTCGTCTTTTTTCTTCCTCATCTTATGTCTTACAGTTCCTTTCATGTGCAGGGTCCTCTAATCAATGAAGCTGCTGTTCAAAAGGTTCGTATTGTATTTGCAATAATTTCTCAAAATTCTTTGTCACCTTTTTCCTCTTTGCTCAAAAGCAGCCCTCACATGTTCTATTTGTTTGCTTGTATTCCTGTAGGTAGAGAAGTTTATAGATGATGCTACTTCAAAGGTAATCTCAAAACACCATAACGTTGTGCACTTTTTCTGTTGAAGTTAGAATGGTGGTTCCACGATCTATAACTGGACCAATTCCTGCCCCAGCCGGGTTGTCTGTCGTGTTTCCTAAACCATGCATCAGAAAGTAGTAAATAGTACTTGGTTGAGAAACCGCAACTTTTGAACAGCAGCTCCCACCTAATTCTATGCCAAATGCTTGTCTGGTTTCTACCTCTACCCTCAAATCTATTATATACTAAGTGATCAGGATACTGGTGCAAGTAGTTATTTTGCAAAACATTGATTTTTTCGTGGCTGGTTCTGATTAGTTGAGCTGGTTTCTAGAGTATTCCTGGAAAATGATAACATGGGTAGAACTCATCTTAGCTTGGAATTTACGATAATAGCTTGCTAGCTCCAGTTAAGTTCAGGACCTTATTTGTTCTCAACTCTTTGCAACTCCATATAATTCATCTCTTTAATCCTTCTGTAGGGAGCCAATGTCTTGCTCGGTGGTAAAAGGCACAGCCTCGGGATGACATTCTATGAGCCAACTGTGGTAGGGAAAGTCAGTACTGATATGCTTCTTTTCAAGTAAGAGTCCAAATTTTGACATCATAGCCCTCTTGTTTCAGTAAATAGATTCTACTTTCATGCCAAGAGACGATCTAATCCTTGGGCCAGTCCTTTGCAGTTTGCAATCATGTTAACACTATCTTTTGTTTCAGGGATGAAGTTTTTGGTCCAGTTGCACCACTTATACCATTCAAAACTGAGGAAGAAGCAATCCAATTAGCAAATGACACGAATGCAGGTTCGTTATTTGCCCAAGTGCACTTGCGACGTTTTTGGATCTCCTTGATTCTTATTTTAAACTGCCATACATACCGCCCTTTAGCCAAAGACTTGAGTGGAACATACCCTACGCGGCAGGGGTAATCATCAAACGTTAGTAGAGAATGGTACAAAATGGATATATTTCTAGACACTGGAAACTATGATCTGTGATGTATGAATTTCTCTAATGTTTAGTATAATAATCTTAAAAAACTAAGTCTTGGTGTGGGGCTAATTTTATTTGAAATATGCTGAAAGTTGTGTCATTGTTCTTTTATACATTAGAGTATGGTAACCTTATTATCCATGATGTTGCAGGCTTAGCTGCATACATGTTTACAAAGAGCATACCCCGGTCATGGCGTGTATCCGAAGCTCTTGAGTACGGGCTTGTCGGTGTGAACGAGGGATTGATTTCAACAGAGGTACGAAAGCGCCAAATGGAAATACTTAATTCCCTGCTTTCTGTCCTGCATTGTATCGATATATTTCACATGGTTTCCAGGTAGCACCATTTGGTGGGGTTAAGCAATCTGGGCTTGGGCGAGAAGGATCAAAATACGGCATGGATGACTACCTTGAGGTATGTATACAAACTTGTAAGCCGTCTCTGACGTTAACCGATGCTCATTTGCTCGCCCGCGGTTGCAGATCAAGTACATATGCATGGGAAACCTGAGTTAATGCTTGAAGTTGGCCTTTGCTCTCACCTGAACGAAGATGAGCTGGGAGGCGGTGGTGCGCCGACACAGGCATGCAGAGGACTCTGAGCGCTGTAACTAAGATCGTAGGAAGAGCTCTGATGAGGTTCCTGAAGAACATAGTAATAGAAGGTTGGAATAAAGGAGTAAAGCCGCAGTCGAATAAAAAGGTTGTAACGAGTTGTAAATGTATGTGAAACATACTTGGTGGCTTCATCTCAAGATTTTGTAGTACTGATAATTATCATGAAAATGCTATGTGAAACATACTTGGTGGCTTCATCTCAAGACTTTTGTAGTACTGATAATCATCGTGAAAATGCTAGATGGATTTTAGTGGCAACTATATAACTCATGTGTGTCCGTGTCATATCACCAAGTGTCACAGATGTCTAGAGTAATATCAACCACCTCCAAGCTCCATGCAGAAATTCTTCCAGTCCAGGATATTAACACACTGAAACGTAGCATATTTTTTTTGGTCACTGGATCTTTTTTAAACATTTAGCGGTATCAATTGATTACGTGAATGTTGGTAATTCTGAACTGATGGTCAAACTTTTGTTTTGACGGTGAACAGTGGTCAATGACGGACGCAGATGTTTCTAAAACGGCATGTGTGTATTATTATTAAGACGGATTCCGTCAGTGAGCTTGCGCGTGCTCGGAGTTTCAGTTTCGTTCACCAAAGCAGAAATCTCTCACAGTTCCAAAACAAAGGAGAGGCGCGATACAGAAAGCAGAGAGGGAGGATCTCGCTCGTATCTCGTCTTTCGCGCTTACCGAGGTACATGGCCAGATGGAGCGCAGCCCCTGGCCCCTGGGCAGGCAGGCAGGTGGGACAGCCAGCAAACCGTATGGTATACGCTGCTGCTAGGCGTACTATATCCATCTTCTCCAGCAGTATGCAGTGGCAGGAGGAAGGAATAAACGAAGCTTCCTTCCTTGATCTCTCGTCAAACAATCGGCCTGGCTGGGCTGCCTTTGCCTTTTTTTTTCCTCCAAAGGGCGAAAGGCTGCTTGTCTCTTGCGCGGGGGACCCACCGACAGGGCGGGCCGGCCGCTTTGGTGAAACCCAAGATGATTTGCCTCGGAAGCTGTGCCCGTGATCTTGTAGTGGTGGAAGCTTTTGGAACTTGCTCCTGCTGCTGCTGCTGCGGTATACTCCCGGTATGGTATGGTTCGAGAAGAAGCTTCCTTGAAACCTCTGCGTGATCTGAATAAAGAGGAGGTAAACTGCATCTGCGTCTGTTGTTTCCTTTTGGCTCCAGACTCACTCCAGAGAGACTCGACGACAGACATTGGTAACAAGCACACAGACGACTGAAATGCACATTTTCAGATAAAGGACTGAAATGCACATACTGACATGACATGCGGTGATCTGCGTGCTGCACAATGGAGCACCTACCTAGGACACGCTGCTGGTGCAAGGACCATAATCTGTACAACGAACTGTAATACTATTGTTTTCGATAGAGTGGGAGGAGCACTGCCCGTTCTGGTAGCAGAAGGATAGTTTTTGTTTTCCTTTTTCTTGGGAACATATAAGACAATTTCTATCTACTCCTACACATACTTGTATGCGAAATGTATGAAACCGTATTCTCTCTTGTTTTTCTCCTGTTTTCTATCTAACTGACCATATCGAGATACTTCATGACAATCAAATTGGAGATCTTTATGCACGCATGGATAGACGCATCCCTGGATTAACCACAAACTTCGCTCGAGTAATTAACTACTAGGAGGTCTTTTGCTGCGTACTCATTATCATCCGAATCAAATTCCAAAATACACATCCCTTGCGTGCATGGAGTATGAGTATCCCTACCACTTTCTTTTCCTCCTTTTCCTTTTCATCTTTTCCTCTTTATATACGGTAGAGTCATAATTTATGAATGGCCCACACCTCAGGTACTGAGTGCTTGTACATCAAGTATAATGCATAGTACTCTGTATCATATATATGAGTAGCATAGCCACATCTTATTTAATTGTTTGTAGAATCCCAATACAAATATGTGTACATGATTTATTTGTAATTAAAATATCTACTTTTACGTGCTATGATACCGTAACATAGATATATACCCTAACCACTATCATCTCTTCTTCATTAATTGTTGTGCCATGTCAGATTTTTGCCAAAATGGTATGCATGATACTAACTATGGTATCTCCACTATGGCTAGCCTTACTCCCTCCAGCACAATCTCATTTTGTTTAGATACCAATAAAATAAAGTCAACTAATAAATAGTAATGTTAATAATGTGAAAAATATCTCCCACTTCGAGCTAATTAAGCATGTTGCATGTGGTGCCTCTTTCTCTATGGATGCATGCTATATTCACATGAATTAGCACCATCATACGAAGTAGACATCTAATCAATTTATGTTGGGAGGAGATAGTGGACCTGTATACATTATAACACATTCGTTGATCTACGACAGATTCTTAGCCACGGATAGCGATTGCATGGCGGATCACGACTTGTTATGACGCCATTGGAATTTCCTGTCATGGATCCATGCGAGTCCCGCCCTGGCCCCAAAAGTATTTGACGAAAAGGACCATAAACGTCACCGATCTCTAGGGCTTGCCATCACAGGCTACTTGGCGGGCTGAAAAAACTCGCCCAGACCCAAATCGTCACATGCCACTGGGTTTCGACAGCCGACACACATGGATCCCACCTAGTTTGGGGTCCGTGTTCACGTACATCTCCCCGTCCCTATATAGCTGCAAATTGTATTTTGATAGTGGCCTTGTTTTAAAAAACGGACGGAGTAATAAGACTTTTTTTTTCATTTTAGTACTCTCCTTTCCCTATTTACATGGCGCATGGCGCAGTTCAACGTTCAACATTGACCATTAACTTGACCAAGAAAATATGTGTTATGTGCTAACAAAATTATACCATTGAATATGTGTTCGAATATTTCGCAATGGTACAATTATTGTGACGTACTTCATATATTATTGGTCAAACTGCTGGTCAAAGTTAAAACAAGGAAAGTGAGAATTTCATATAAATAGGGATGGAGGGAGTACCAATCTAGTCTACGTACCGTGGCTTTGCACCAATTCGTGTTTCCATGATTCCACTTAATCGACACCTAATGGTTCTACAATTTTCTCCAATTTGCATTGGCTTTTGAGGATCATTTTATAAATTATCATCTCACATTTGTTTGATTTTCGCAAGAATGCATGTTGAATTTCATTCTAAAAACCGTGAATGCTTTTTGAATACTGCTGAATTGGAGTTGAAAAAATAGCACATTCTTCGGATGGACGCATCACCCAAGACAAGGAAAATTATACATATTATTGTATGCATATATGCATGCAAGCTTGCATTTAAGCTGTACTTTTGAACTGATACTTGTATATCAGATTTTGTATTCCTGAGTCATCTACATGATAATTATTTCTAAATCGACGATATTGTACATCACCAAGAATGTGTATATACTAGAAATTTTCTAGCATCGTTGATACAAAGCACATATGCTATTTACTTTTTCGTTTTTTCTTTTGCCTTTACAATAATTTGCTGGCTATGTATATAGCTACGAATTCATTCTCTCAAAGGTGATCGATGTAATAGAGCTGGCATGAGGCCATTATGTACTTTTTTGTTTAAATTATTATTGAAATGGTCTTTCAATGATAGCTATACACAATGAGCGCTATTTTTCTACATTTGAGATGAAATGCCATGCAAGAGAGGATAGTAAAGAGTAAAACAAAAACTACAAAGGCAAGGACTTAAAGTTACATTTGCACCACAAATCACACACACTGTGCATGTGCAATAATTCAGAAATATACTCATGTTTCCAGACACAACCAATAAGAATTACTCAATCAACAAGTACTCCGCACATACAACTAATACAAGTATAGGCGAGTTACACTAATTAACATGTTTGTACAGATATAAATATACCCCAGGGAGCCAGCAGGATCAATGAAATCTTGCATCCTCAGCATGCAAGATTACCAAAATAATAGATTACACATTTACACCCATCATAATAAATAAGAACACGTACAGTTACACAACAGATCATCTTAGTTAGACCTTGAGCATCACCATAGACATGTGATGCATCACTATATCTGTAAGATCACCCTGATCGACCAATGACCCATATAATTTCTCCTATTGTTCCCCACTTTAATTCCATGCACTCAAGCTATACTTATTTAGCCATATGCATCAGTTAAACAAAAAGCTCTAGTTAACTTAACTTGGTTGTTTGGTTCATCTCGTTAACCGTAGATCACCGACGGGCTGCCCATCCTCTGGCCCCCCATGTGCGGCCGCCGGGGCGACGGCCTCTCGAGCTTTGACCCTGCGCCGCCGTCGAAGCCCCTGCTCCCCGCCGAGTCGCCGGACATGGTCATCATCGACTTCGCGTCGTACACACCGGCGATGGAGTCCATGTCGTCCATCATCGGAGGCGCCATCTGGAGGAGCTGGTCGCCCTTTTCATCCTCGTCTTCATCGTCGCCCCACATCATGGGGCTTTTGCCGCCGGCGTACTGGCCGGACCTCTTCTTCCCCAACGACCCAAGGCCCCCGCCGACATCGCTGCAGGCGAAGAAGCTCTCCATCGGCGCATGCTGCTGCTGCAGGTCTAAGTGACCGCCTCCGTAGAGGTGCAGGTCTTGCAAGGATGGGAAACCCATGGAAGCTGCGCCAATGTCCTTGATGGAGCACACGTCGAGGACACCGGCGTGGCTGCCTAGGGATTTGTACCCTCCGGCAGGGTTCACCGCGTCACCGGAGGAGAGGCTCTGGCATGCTTTTTCCAGGATAGACTGCATGTACTTCCCCTGGGCCTCAATCCTCATCTGGAGGTGCTTCTGCACCTGCATGCCAATTGCCATGTTCATGCATGCATTAGCTAATTAGGCCTAACTAAGCAATACCGTTAGTTCTAATTGAGTAGGTAATTATGCAGTGTAAGAATGTTCATGCATGCATGTAACTAAAGTTGATGAGCATGAGAGACATGCATGGGAAGAGGCACATAAAGTGGAGTTGAGTAAACTTCCTAATGCTTTTAAAAGGAGAGCAAATATAAACTTGATGAGAAATTCACGATCTTTTTGGATCCACGGATCCATGCATACTTTGATTCTTGGTTGATTAATCACCTCTAGTTGCTCATGCAGCCTTCTTTGGACCTCCATTTGCATTCTTATGGCCTCGTTCATGTGCACGTTGCGGCTGAAATTAAGATCCACAAAATGGGAATGGAAAAAGTGAAAGGATCAGGAGATTGCTTGATCATATCCATAAAAAGCTTAATAATTGGAACATGAGTGAACACAAAGTAAATTTTACTTGTTTTTCATTAATTAACCTACTCGTTCATGTTTCTCCCCATCATGCCCGAGGAAGAGGCCGCGTTTCTATGCATCTCCATTGCTGCTGCAGCTGCGAAAATTTTCAGCAGCATTTCAGTAACAAGATGATATAACATGACCGTATGCTAGTAGATGCAGGTAGAAAATGCAAAATTGGAGATGCCAAATTTTATCCGCACAACAGAATTGCACGAGAAAGGGAGAACAAGTTTGCACTCAAGATTGATATGTCTCCTTTTGCATGAGTTAGCTCTCTTACCATCCTTAACAGCATGATCGTTGAAGTCCTTGTGTGGCTGCTTTCCTAACCTGAATTTCTGCTCATGTAAAGTTCAGACAGATTAGCCAACATGAGAAAGAGCGAGAGAAAGAGAGAGAGACTAAATAAACCTAACCCTAATAAGAGGGTGCCCCTTAAGGCCTTAACTCCCATGACCCTCATGATCGTCTTAAAACGCACCTGAAGGTGGCTCTTGAGGTGGTAGAGAGTGAGCCCCTTAACTCCCATGACCCTCATGATCGTCTTTGGCGTCGCCTCTAGAACACACACAAAATTCTCAACCATATGATCGAATTAATAAAAAAAACATTGGCAGTACATGAAGGTTTATGGAGCGTACTGTCGGGGCCTCCGAGCTGGGCGACGGCGTCGACGAAGCGCTCGTGGAGCTCGACGGTCCACCGGAGGCGGGGCTTGGGGTCGGTGGTGAGGACTAGGCCCGAGTCGCCCTGCACGCACATGCCACCCCTCTCGTTTCCCTGCACCGCCACCGCACCACCGCTGCTGCCGCTAGTGGCCTTCTTGGAAGAGAACATTCTTCTTCTATTCTCCTCTCACCTCCCACACCCTCTCTAGATCTCCTGAATTAAGCAGCTCTAGGGGATTGGATTGGAGATTCAAGAACAAGGAATAGGGTTCGATCGCTCACCTCCCGCGCGACGGGGAGACGCGCTCAGACCTCTTCTTGTTATTGGTATGCCTAGCTAGGTTTGCGTTGGGGTGATGACTTCTTTCTTGGCTTTCTCTATCTATTGCTTGCTTGGTTGGGGGGGGGGGGGGGCGGCTTTTGCTTCTTTTTCTCCCCCTTCTCTTTCGTTCTCTCTGTCTCCAGGAGTCTTCACCTACAAAGCCCCCATGGGTGATATTCTATCATGGCGCGGAAAAAGCAACCAGCTCGAAGGCTCCCCCTCCCCCCTTTGGCAAAAGATGAGAGACGTGGGGTCTTTTGAAGTTTGCTACTGAGACGTACACTTGACTATGATTTTTATGGGTACAATTGTACTATCCAGTATCCACGCTGTTCATAGATACCTAAGCTAATATAATATCAAAGGAAGATATAAACAAGAAATTATATACTATTGATTTTACTTATTTCGATTTGGCACGGGAATCCATTTGGACTTGTAGGATTAGATGCTCCTATTATGAAAAAAAAAATTCTCAATGTCCAAGAATTCTGAAAAAAACTTCGAGTGTACATGCATACATTTTATGTAGGCACACATTATCAGGAGGCCACCTACACCAAGTCGCCCGCACTGCGTCGATCGAGAGGCCCCTCCGCCATCCCCGCTTCCCGGTAACAGCTTTTCGGCGACGACGATGCGGATGTGTTCGGCGGAATGCTCGGGCTCGGCGAGGTATGATTTTCTAGCTTGGGTTTGAGATGTGCACTTTAAATAGTGCCGGCTGTGTGAATTGTGTGCAATAACTGATGCAGGATGTGTGAAATGTCTGGCAATAACTGATGTCGGCAGTGTGAACTGTGTGCAATTACTGATGCCGGCTGTGTGCAATAACTGATGCCGGCGGTGTGAACTGTGTGCATGATTTGTGGCCGGCAATGTGAATTGTGTGCATGTTTTGTCATAGAATGAAGCCGCCGCCGCCATGGCTGACATGATTGGAGGCGATGCCTGCTACGCCCATCTGGAGGAGGACGGCGAGGCTGAGGCCAAGGAAGCCGAGGACGATCAAGTCAACTTGCACGATGTTGAGACCGACACCGTTTTGAAGAAGCCGAAGGTGGGCAGTAGAGGGAAGTCATGGATTGTGGAGGAGGACAAATTGTTGTGCGACGCTTGGAGGTCAATAAGCCAAGACGTCACTACCAACACACAACAAACCTGGGACTCCTATTGGAATAGGATTTACAAGGATTTCAAAGAAAAAAGGGGTACCCGCCACACAACGCGGTATACATCAAGCGCAATGCTTGTGCAATTGAGAAGCGGTGGACGTCCATACGAGACGCTTGCAACAAGTACCATGGTTGTGTTGACCAAATAATGACAAGAAACGAGAGTGGCAAGAATATTTATTTATAGCTAAACAATACTTATGTAGAGACTAGGATAATTATTGCTGCCAAATTCCAAAGAAAAAAATAGTACCTCCATGCATTTTTTCAAAAACAAGTGAAAACCCCGATCTTTCTATCGACTCGTGCACGTGATAATCCTGGTATTATGCTAATAATTATGTTCAGTGATTACCACAGCCTACTTCAAAGGAAATATAGTCACATCTATTTTCCTTTTTTGCTTTAAAGACAAAGTGCATGTAGTTAATAATTACGCTATAATCATCTGATCATCTCTGGATGATTGGCCGTAGATTTTGAGAGAGTTAGGAATACAATAAGCCCCGAGCATCGTCAGTTTGGACACCATTGGAGCTAATCTAGCTAGCCGCTCATCATGCCATTGTGGGGGTACTTGGAAGTCATGCTCTTTGGTTTGTTCCTTTCTCTTCTTTACATTGCTGACCGAGACTTGTGGTGCATGTCAGATATGCATGAAATGTCTGAAATACCCTTTGGGTTGGAGTTTGAGAGGTGGCCTAGTTTTGAAGACCGATTGTCCACGAGATGATTAATTCATCTATTGATTTTTTGCACAGCTCGATGATGCTTTTTCGTTTTACCAGAATTGGTCAAATCTCTCCACGCATTTCCAACATTTAAGATTTCCTTTTTAATTTCTCAAAACTTGCAAGATGTGAGTTCTGCAAAGTTGTAATTTAAACAATATATGTACCCCACTGTTCTGAAAATTCCATCCCCAAAACTACCGTATTTCTAACTTATTATATGTCTGCCGGGCGGCGTATATATCTCAGAACTAACCAAGATGAGTCCCTGCATAATTGCTGCGTACACTATTAATTGGTGGATGTTGTTTCTGTTTGCGTTTTCTTCTATGCACCCGTGAGGAAGATAATTAAAAAAAATACTTCCAATGGATGTTGATGCGCTGCATCGAATCGAAACAGCATAAATTCTTCTTCATGCAATATCTCACTAGCCAGCTCTTTAGTAGGACAGAAGACTGTCCCCTCTACATATGCATGCATGCATACGTCACCATGCAGCCACCAGCTCCAAATCCAAACAAAAAATGTGGAGAGTTTATAGATGCATAGGGGGTCAAAACTAACTAGGGTTTGTCTTCAAGCCTCCAGTGGGTCCCATTTGGGAAGGGAAAGTAGACAGGATGAGTAAGAACATTGTAAAGCGCCCGTGTGCTTCCCTCACTGCCATTTTCTTTATCTGCAAGGGAATATATGCTTCCTTCTTTGACAATTAAGCAAAGATTCTTCTCAAACATTCCCCAAATGTGTTGTTATTTGGGCAATTGTAACTCTCTGGTGGCATTCCTTAGGCAATAAGAAATCGGTAGAAAAAGTGTGGGTGCCACGACGCATGGTGTAGAAAAACTTAGATTTCCAAGGTAGAGTTATCATTAAAAATACCAGGACAATTTCTCCGTGGGACGACTCTGTTAATGGTCTGAGACCAAGGGTGCAATACTGTATACCATATTTACCTATAACCTCCATTCGAAAATAAGGATATATAAATTAACTCAAAAGTCAAAGCTCTTAAGTTTTACCGAATATATACCAGAAAATACTCCCTCGTTCCTTAATGTAAGGTGTATATTGTGTTGGAAAATTCCAAAATATATGGTGTATTGCGATGTATGGACAATTTTACGCATCCAGAAATGAGTTTCAATATATAACGGAGAGATTTAAAGGATTGTTTTCAATTTGTGACTGTTAGGGACTCCTCTCTCCCAATTTTTTCTAGTGGAAAATGAGTCCACTGTATGCAAAATTATCACTTCTTAATATTCATGCAACAAAATTATACACCTTACATTCGGGAATGGAGGGAGTATCAATATTTACAATATGTAATAAATACACTATACTGATACTGATTTTGTATTGCATATGTTCATATCTTTCTCTATTAACTTAGGAAAACTTAGAAATGTTGTGTGCCCTATTTTTTTGGAATTGAGGGAGTACTAAATATTTAATATGGACTTTAGCTATTCCTATGTGTCTGAACTATTTTATATTTTTATATGCTAGTAATCAAGCTTTTGTAATGTTATGTTAATGGTATGTAGCTGTACCAAGATAAGGCTTGTAATTTCCACCATGGCGGAGTCTACCCTAGGAGGACAAAAATAAGGAAATTATCTGAAAATATATATTCAGATAATTTGCTTAATTATAAAATGAATGAATTATTAGGTGTATATGTTTGTATGTGTATCTCGGAATACTAGTAGGCTTTCCTAATTAGACTATATGAGGTTTAATTAGCTGTAAACATTAATAATTACTTTCAGTTGGGTGTGTGCAAAATTTTGATTCATAGCAGCTCAAGGTTCGGCAGTTTTATCAGCATGTTAGTCCGGAGGAATACCCAAGCATATGTCTACCACAGTGTTGCTAGTCACGAGTTTTTGAAAGCCTCTTATGTCCGTCATATATAGTTGCAAACTTGCGATACTTGTCTATTTTATCCTACCTACGATTTTGCCTTTCATCTGTAACTGTTCTTTAACCCACACATATCCTAGTTTCTCTTGCCAAAATTATGATGAAACAAAACATCTTTATATATCAACATCATCGTCCAAAATGCTTGTAACTTTCTCATGATCAGTGATAACTGCGGTTCTTTTCTACAAGAAGTGGAAGAATAAAGACAACATTCTCAAGAACAATGCAATAACACAGAAGCCCTATTTGAGCATATATATACACAATTTCGTTTGTTGTAAAAGTTAGTGGCTGGCAGTCCTTATCCCGTCTGCCAAATAACCTTGTTTTGTCTTTATCATGGATGCTGAGCGAAAAGACAGCACTTATATATCAAAGTCAACTAATCTACTTAAGGATCCCAGGCATGAAAAACCTGTGACGTCTTTCAGATAAACTGTCATGTAGCTTTGAAGAATCTTAGCCATGCATTGGCCAATTACAACCAGAATAATACACTCCCTCCGATCCGGAAAGAGTGTCGTGGACAGTGTACTGCGGGAGTACAAAATACTATTCCACCTCGCGACAATTATTACGGACCAGAGGAGTACCAAACGACAGTTTTACATGGTAGATACATCATACATAAGAAATAAGAATATAATGGAAGAGTTAAGTGACATGATATTGTTTCTTTAAACCCTCTTTGAACCACGGTACAAATAGAGCCCACGTACATAACCAAATAACTTGTTTGGTAATATATAAGAACACAGTAGTTATTTTACAGAACATGAAGCGAATTGTCCAAATTTTCTTCTCGTGCCAAGTTTCAGACCTGACCTGCTAAGTATTATGAATGGTAGAATATTAACCAGTAACGTTATGGAAGGTAAGTTCACTCATGCACCTATATATGTAGCCAGCAGACTTTGATACGGAAGGTCACGTGCAAAAGCAAGTCGTGGCATAATAAAACGCAATAGTACGCTAAGTAAAGTCGGTATTTAACCTTTAGCGGGACGATTTATTAATTAAGCTAAAATATCATATCCACTAGACTATGTTAGCTTACATTTCAAGCACACGTTCGTAGATGCCCCTTAGCTAGGTCGACAAGGACGACACTTCCCCTTAATTATTGGGAGGTTCTCCTTTACTAGCACTCATGCATCATTTCAAACCTAGTTAACTATTGATCTAAGATTCTAAGCATAGTTAGTTAGCTCGGAAGTAAACAAAATCTAAGAAGCTCCTTAATCTAACCGTGTCTTGTTTCATCTTTACATGATGCTCTATCTAGGTCATGGGGTACACATATTCTTTTCGAAAAGGAGGAAGACTCCGACTTCTTGATTGATCGATGCACACAACTATATTTACTGCAAAATTTCAACCCACGGCTCCAATATCGCCCAACCTAGGGTGACCCAGGAGCAACCCCATCCGTCGGCACTAGATTCACCTCTCTCGCGTGCTATCCTCACTGCCGGCAGACTAACCTTACATGGTCGACGGTGGTGACGTGGACCGGGCATGGCATATTTTGTGATCGACAACGGGCACGGTGAAACAAAAAACAAAGTTGGTGGTAGGGAAGTGATGTGCCCATCTAGTGGATGAGCGGGGTGGGAAGGCAGTGGAGGCGCACTACCCCAAACAGGGAAATTCCCGATGGCCATGAACCGTCGGGAATGTCTCAGTAACCGTCAGGAATCGGCCGTGGGGAACAAGGTCTCGGAAAAGTTGTTGATTCCTCTCACGGTTACCATAAGGAAAACTTGGTCCTTGCGGCATTTCATGACGAAACTCGTGACCCATGAAAGAGCGTATACCCGACGGCCACACCGTCAAGAAAGACCGTCATGAATCTTGCCGTCGGGAATCAACATCCAACCTTACAGTGCGGACTTCGTTAGGAAAGAGCCTGGTCCTTCAGACATGAATCTGTGTTCGTTGGGGAAGGGGGTCAATAGGTTGCACGCACAACATGACATTACCTAGGTATTTTCATTAAAGGGGACTTCTTCCTAACCCTTGAGCAGTCCACATCGGGAAGGCCCGAAGTTTTGCGCTATGGGCCCCAATTCTCCATTGTTCGCACGCAAACGGCTCGTGAACAGCCAGTAAAACATTTCTGACGTGCTGATGATCATGACGGGCTGGATGAACATTTATGATGACTGGAACAACCCGACACGAAAGAACTCATCATTCCTGAGGCCCCGATTCATTCATGACGGTTATCATAATGGCCGTCAAGAAAGTATCCGACGGAAAGTCATCATGTCAGTAACACGCTTTTTTCGTGAATGTACGCCTTGAGACCGCCATGAGTGTATCAGGCCATCAGGAATTTCTCTATTTGGGTAGTGCGCAGGGGTGTGGCAATCTGGTGGATCTAGATCCAACATCATGTGTGAGATCCTTGTGGAGTGGCTCGTGGAGGGACTCTGCTGCCCGTGTTTGGCCCTCATGAAAGGCTTTGTCGGCGGCCTTTCGACAGTCGCGGAAGGTCACTAGTGGAGACAGGGCTTTCTGTCCCGGCCCGTGAGGGGCTTTAGTCCCGGTTCGCAAACCGGGACAGGACAAGCGGGACTAAAGGGTAAACCTTTAGTCCCGGGCCTGTTACCAGCCGGGACCAAAGGCCATCCACGTGGCCGCCTGCGGGGCGCGCTGGGGGCAACCCCTTTAGTCCCGGCTCGTATAACGGGCCGCGACTAAAGGGGTAATTTTGTTTTCTTTTATTTATTTCTTTAGGGTTTAGGGTTTATTTGTTTTCTTTTATTTTCTTTCTTCGAGCATACAAAGATAATTGTTTTCTTTTAGCGGTATTTCTACGCTACCACATACCGTACACGTTCGTGCATATATAAGATAACTTGTCTTACGATCGAGCATATACAAATATATACAATTTTGATAGTTACATGGAGATCACAATTACCGGGACTAGAGCCCGTCTATTCGATTACACGGCCGGGATCATCAGTAGCGCCTATTCACACTAAATTCTCCGGCGTCGTTACCATCTCTTTCATAAAAATCCCGCCAGTTCCTCTGCAATTCCTAGTAGGCGTTGCTCTGGTAGGAGCTGTTCCCGCATTCTGTCGAACTATATAAGAAAAGGAGATCAATATGAACATCAATCATGATAACAAAAAGTGACGGTAATAAAATAATGTTGTGAATGTATTGCTTACGTAGAGTCTATAATCATTGTGCTCAGTGGTAAACGTGCGAATGAACTCGCAAACGTAGTATCCACATAGATTCGTCCCCGGTGGCTGCCTCGCGCACTTTACGAGAATAGAATTCAATCAAAATAATAATCTAGCATCATAATTGTATTGAAACTAGAATTAAAGAGATGCGCGGACATATCTCGTACTACTTACCGTGACCGGAGTAAACGTCAGCTTCTCACTAAAGGAACCCGCCAGACTCCTGAACAGGTTCCAAACCCTGCCCGGCAAAGAAAATGAATTAATGAATGAGTTATTCATTACCTGATATCTCATGAAATCAACGAAAGAGACCGATATAGCGCGAAAATTACCTCTGGAGCATGTCCTGCATGTCGCGGAACTCTTCCAGGTGTCTCTTTAATGGGTCCATGACTTCAACTATTCCCTTATCAACTTGAATGTCTAGCAGAATCCAGTGGAACCTGCACACGTTTATATATACGTCAGTAACTCATCAATTACACTTAACATCGAGTAAGCAAAAGTGAATGTGTACAACAGAGTAAGACCCTCACTGGAAGTTGTAAGGAAACAGTATGTGGTCACAGAAATGTTGCTCCGTTAGAAACCTTAGAAGGTTATCCGCCGTCTCGTCGGGTTTCGTCGTTAGCGAATATATATTACTTTATCTGGGTCAATGAACCCAACACTATAGATCTTTCTTTTACATTCCCGGATCTTCATTCTGCATAATAGAGTACAAAAGGATATAATGAGGATAATTACATGCAATGAACTGAACAACTGAAAAACTGAACAACTTATATGTAGACAATGAATTCAACAACTTACAGACAATAGCAACTCATGAGAGTTTTGTCGAGGGCGTCGAAATTGTATAACTGGAAGATTTCTGAAAAGTCAACATGGACCTCTTCGGGTCGGAAGAAGTACTCATGTGGGACTTTCGCCACGATCATTGTTCTGCCCCCCTACCACACTCAAGTACCAGTCATGCAAATTCCGCATATGTGTTGGCAGTTGTTCCAACTTCTCGTTGCTGACCAAAGGCTTCCCTGGGACATATGTAGGGACAACATCAGCCTTGGGTAAATTGTCGTCTTGGGAACCTAGCAATTCAGCAACAGTCACACCCATAGAGGCCGCCAACTTCGCAGCTTCTTCCATATCCTGCTGCAGCACCTGGGGAACGTTTTCGGATAACACCTTGAGGGATGGGATCGATTGTTTGGCCTGTTCTCCGAGCTGGGGAACGTCCCTTCTGTTCCCGCTTGCACTTTTACCTGATTTGCTCCCGCTTGCACTTTTACTTGATTTGCTCTTCTGCACTTCCTTCCGAAGTGTGCGTACATAGTCATCTGGCTTATGGTGCAACTCATATTGCGATTTTGTGTTCAGAAAATCACGTGCCCACGTTTTTGCTTCTCGGTGTATACCGGGGCGGGCTTGGGTTTCATCTTTGCAAAATGCGCATCTTTTTCGGCCATTGCGATCGCTGCGGTTTGCTCGTCAGTAAGATCGTAAGCTCTGATGGGAAGATTCTTATGAGGTACTCTTGGGAGGGGCGACATTTGTCGTTTTGGGCTGCTGCGTCGGTTAGTACTCATCGACGGAGCACGCTTCCGCTTATTGTCCTTAGCGGGCAAAGGCGGCGGCGAAGACGGCCGACCCAAGTCCGGCGGCGGAGATCGAGATGGACTCGCGCTGTGGTGGTCGTAGTCATGGGGTGTGCTTCTTGGAGGTGATGGAGGTGTAGGTGACCTGCGACGACTCGGAGGCGGTGTTGTCCTTGGCGTCGACCCTGGAAACTTGATGTAGTTCTTGTCCCATAGAATGGTATCACCCACAACTTCTCCGAGTGTCCTCTCATCTCCAGGTCCAGGGATGTCAAGCTCCATAGCATAGACCCCGATACGATTTCATCCACCACGACTTTAGCATAGCCAGCTGGAATCTCACGGTCTTGCCAGCGTGCGTCAGGTGGACAAGGTAAAGCATATCCGACCGCCACCTTCATGGATATGTTCTTCAATTTCTGATGGAGCTCACAAGATATTGCATCCTTGATTCCATCCACGGGGTAGCCGGGACCGCCATCTATCATCCGCCGTGCATCGTCAGCCGGGACCTCCGAGTCACCCACGCTGCTTTTCCGCTGAGATGGACCGGCGGTAATATCGAGTACAGGATCTTGCGGGCGCACTACTCCTCTAAGTTCGTCAATCTGCTGCTGCTGGTGGTTAATTCTGGCAAGCAACTGGTTGAACTTGTCTCCCTCCTCCTCCTGCTGTCGCTGCTTTGCTCTCGCTCGGCTTCTGTAAGTTTCTACGTCTTTGGCAAACCCAAGCCACCAGGGACGGAAGGGCCAAAGCCTCGTGTTCGTCCTCCTTTTTCGTCATTCCCGAGGACCAGTGTCAGCAAGTCTTTCTCTCTATCGGGAGTGAACTTTAACTTCCCCTCTTTAATTTCTTTCACCACTTTAAGCCAATTTTCCCTGGGTACCCTAATCCCGTCACTGCAAATAAGGTCCCCTGTTGTTTCGTCGTATGAACCCCCATGCGCAAGGAACCAATTTCTTGCCCTCAATTCCCATTCGCGCATCCATTCTGGTTGGATCCCTTTAGCAAGCAGCTCTTGCTCTTTTTTATCCCACTTTGGCATGGCAGTCTCGTAGCCCCCTGGCCCCAATTTATGGTGATATTTTTTCTTGTCAGCATTTTTCTTGTTCCTTACTGAGATCGCCTTGGCATTTTGTGACTCCTTGTACTCCTTAAATGCGTTCCAGTGATTCGCCTGCTTCGCTAGATAGCCTTCAAATACTGGAGCAGTCTTTTTCGTCAGATATTCTTGCCATAATCTTTTCTTCCACACCCGGAATAGTTCGGCCATCTTCGTAAGAGTCCACTTCATGACTTTCTTCCTCAATTTTGCAGTGTCGGCAGGATCCTCAAATTCTGGCAGGGTGAAATGTGCCATGAGGTCATTCCAAAGACCCTCTTTGTACCTTTCGGCGACATACTCACTATCGTTCGCCCCTTTGCGCTTATTCCAGTCTCGAACGATGATCGGGACGTGATCCCTAACCAGAACTCCGCATTGTTTTCTAAATACAGCGGCAGCCTTCTTGGGTTCCTTCGGTTCGCCCGTAGGGGCTATGACCTCAAATGTATAATGCGTAGATGGGGCCAACATTTTGGTCGGGCCTCGTTTGGAAGATTTGATCGATGTGGAGGCCTAAGAGAAGAAACATTCGTCAATTTATATATATACAACTTAAGTAATGCATCTACTGATCGCCGAACTTCATATCTACCTCGCCGGACTTCGTTAAGGGTCCACCGGCTTCTCCATCATCGGAGCTATCGCCTTCTCCATCATCGGAGCCGTCGACTTCATCCTCACTTCGGTCGACCTCCATTCCATCCCCGGAGGGGTTCAGATACGACGACGGAGATTCGGCTGGATCAGCATCTGGGGCGTCGTGGATTATATTCTCGAGAATTTCTTCCTGTATTAGGTCTCTGCGGGTTGGACTAGGTGGATCCATAGTTTCTGCAAAATGCACACAATATTATTTCAAAATGCATCAAATAAAATGAGTATCAATTGTTATAAATAATTACTAAAGCAATGAATACAAGTCACTTATCTAATGTGTATCAATTGTTATCATCAATACTTTGTAATTAAAAAATTACTACAAATCTATTAAGTCACAATATATCACTACAAATCAATTACTAAAAATTACTACAAATCAATTACTAAAAATTACTTAGTCCTAGAATTTATTTAAATGAATTATCATACCTTAAAACATAAAATGGTTTTCATAACTTATTCCATTTTGAAAATGAGTTCAAGATATTTTATATTACAAAATATTACTCTTAATATTCCTAGAATTTAATTGAGATAAAAATATACATTATAAAGCCCTATTTTAAAATGATTCGTAAAAGAAACATATAAGATTATTGAATATTAATAACAAACAATATACTTCAAATTATACAAAATATACTTCAATAATCATCAATTCATCAACATCAATAATCATCAAATCATCAAAACATCACAGTATCAAATTCTCCAATATTTCAACAACAACATTATATCAAATTCAATGGCATTTTTGTAAATTCCAAGTACTTGCAAATTTGAATTGTTCAAACATGAATGAAATTTGACATAAATAAATAGCATTCATTTTTCTGAACATTTCGGGTTAATCAAAGATTGCTCGAATCCGCGCGTTTCTGGATGATTCGAACGCGCTGCGCTGTAGAGGAGGTTGCAGGGAACCTTTTGGTAGCAGCGCCGCCCAATTTGGGTCGCTGGAGCAACGCCGGCGATGATGTTTGGTGGCGGCCGATGACGGGCAACGCCGCGGCGGAGCTACGGGGCGCAATAACTCGAATTGAAGGCACTGGAGGATGCAAAAGCTCACCCTGAGCACGATGGAGTGGACGACGAGGTCGGGTGAGGTCGTACGGCGACGGAATCGTGCTCGCACGCGGTGGCCGGAGTTGGGGAGGGGCCTCGATTCGCCGGATTCTGGCCTTCCTACCACGGACGACTCGGTGGAGAAGTAGAGGAGGCGCCGGCGACGGGCAGCGGCCGTGTCGAAGACGGCAGCGGCATCGGGGACGGCCTCGCCGGCGACGGAAAATTTTAGCAGCCTGGCGGCGTCTCCTCTGCCTTCTGCGCTCCTTTGTCTTCGATGAAAAAATGGCTAAGTCCCAACCGTGGCTTAAGTAGTAATGGGACCTTTAGTCGCGGCCCGTGGCTCAAACCGCGACTAAAGGGGTCTTTAGTCGCGGTTTGAGCCACGGGCCGCGACTAAAGGGTTTGGGAGGGCTTTTCGCGTTCCCGCGCGCAGCACGGGCTTTAGTCCCGGCTGGTGATGGGCCGGGACTAAAGGCCCAAAAATTGCGCGGGCTGGGCCATTTTTACTTTTTTTTTAAATCTAGCACAATTTTAAATATTTGAACATTTGAATGAAACAGTTTTTGCATACTTATGAATTTGAGAAAACTTTTAACATGAAAAGTGCTTGAATTTGAATAAGTATTCCAAATCCATTTTTTTTTATAAAATAATTATTCTAACTCTACAAACTATTAACCATTTTGCCATTTTGAATTAAAAAATGCATTAACTTTTATCTTTTGCATATTTTTGAATCTCACTAAACTTTCAACATGAAAAGTGTTTGAATTTAAATAATTAATTCAAAACCATTTTTTGTTTTATAAAATAATTATTCTAACTTCTCCCTTATGAATCAACAACTGCGAAATGATAGTCAGTTCATATTCAGATTACTTATTCAGATGCTAAAGATCATTAGTTGGAAATGCAGAGATAAAGAATACATTTTACACGATCGTCGTCGTAGCTAGACCAGCAGTAGGGAATGACAACAATCTTGGGTACATAGACCAGCTCAGGTTAGTCATACTCCTGCCTAGGCCTATAATACTCGTCCTCGTAGTCGTCGTAATCGCTGCCGTCGTCGTCGTTGTCGTCGGACGGCGCTCGCCTGGACTGGAAGTGAGGGTAGCGCAGGCTGGGGTTATCGCCGGCCGTGATGTAGTTCATGACGCTCTGGAGAGTCCGACCACCCCACCAAGCCGACGGCCAGCCTCGTTGAAGTTCGAAAGAGGCGGGCCATCCTCGTATCTGGCGAGCGCCCTCTCACGCCGATTGATGAAGAAGGCGTCCCAAGTCGAGCGGTAGTCTCCTGTTTGTGCTCATCCCACACAGTTACACCTGGTTTGGCCCACAACTGCAAAAGTTCATCGACTAATGGCCTTAGGTACACATCAATGTCGTTGCCGGGTTGCTTCGGGCCTTGGATGAGCACTGGCATCATAATGAACTTCCGCTTCTTGGACAACCAAGGAGGAAGGTTGTAGATACATAGAGTCACGGGCCAGGTTGCTGTGACTGCAGCTCTGCTCCCCAAAAGGATTCATGCCATCTGTACTTAGACCAAACCATAAGTTCCTTGCGTCACCTGCAAAGTCCCCGAACTCTCTCTCGATTTTTCTCCACTGCCGACCATCAGCGGGGTGCCTCAACTTGTCGTCTTTCTTACGGTTTTCCATGTGCCATCGCAACAACTTGGCATGCTTTTTGTTTCTGAACAGACGTTTCAACCGTGGTATTATAGGAGCATACCACATCACCTTGGCAGGAACCCTCTTCCTGGGTGGCTCGCCCTCAGTATCACCAGGGTCATCTTTTCTGATCTTATACCGCAATGCAGTGCATACCGGGCATTTATCCATATTCTCGTACTTCTCACCGCGGTAGAGGATGCAGTCATTGGGCATGCATGTATCTTCTGCACGCCTAATCCTAGAGGGCAGACAAGCTTCTTTGCTTCGTACGTGCTGGCGGGCAATTCGTTCTTTCTTGGAAGCATCTTCTTCATTAGTACCAGCAATTTTTCAAATGACGAGTCAGTCACACAGGTCTCTGTCTTCCACTTCAGCAATTCCAGTGTGCTACCCAGCTTCTTATGGCCATCTTCACAAGTTGGGTACAACAATTTGTTGTGGTCCTGTAATATCTGCTCGAACTGCAACCTCTCTTTTCTGTGTCGCAGTCTCGCCTTGCATCAGAAATGACCTGACCAAGATCATCAACGGGCTCATCTGGTGCCCGTTCTTCGCCCTGACATTCTTCTTCATTGTCTTCCATTGCGGTATCAGCGTATTCAGGGAACATAGATCGGTAGTTGTCATCATCGTTCTCTTCTTCATCGCCGTCTTCCATCATAACCCCTCTTTCTCCGTGTTTGGTCCAAACACTATAGCCGGGCATGAAACCGGACCGAAGCAGGTGGCTCTGAATGACTCTTGAGTTAGTGTGATCCTTCATATTCAGATATTTAACACATGGACAAAACATAAAGCCACCCCATGCTTGTTTGCCTCGGCCGCATCGCGAAAAGAATGCACGCCTGCTCTGTAAGCGGTTGTGCGTCGGTCACCGTACATCCATGGATGGCTCAGCTGCATCATACAACTATATATCAAACGCAATAACGATGCTAAAATTAGTACCGCACGGTGACCGACTAGAAAATAGTTGCTAACCTTTTAGGACAAGTGGAAATAAAGAGGTGAAAGCTTAAGTGTGGCTCGGGCACCTCATATCATGTTTGTATTGTGTGAACTCAAATGGCATCACTCTAACAGGCATTTCATCGAACACCTTGAGTGCATATGAAGGAGAGAAAAAAATAGCACTAGCCCACACCACCTCCACCAGGAAAAAAACAAAGAGTGAGTGGAGAGGGTGCTGCCATATATATAGGGGTGCCAGCCCCTTTTGTCCCGGTTTGTATCTCAAACCGGGACAAAAGGGTCCTCACGGGCCGGGACAAAAGGGGGGAGGGGCGCTGGGCTATTTCGGGCGACGTGGCCTGGCCTTTTGTCGCGGTTTGTAAGTGGGCCGGGACTAAAGGGGTTGGACGAAAGGCTCTGTGACGAGGTGTACCCTCATCAAATCCCATGGTTAAGGACCTAGGGTTGAGATTATGGGAAGAGAACGTGGTAGTACTGGTTGTTTCGTCGGCTGACAAGCAGAGGCAAAGATTTACCCTAGTTCAGGCCCCTCGGGTGGAGGTAAAGACCCTACTTCCTGCTTGTCTGTTATTGATCGCTGGAGATTATGAGATTACAAGGTGGCTCCGGCGAGATGACGATCTCGCAAGAGCTTTGGTGGTTCGAGTATGGTTTGGTCCTAGATCGGCACCCCTCTCAGCCTTTAAATAGGCTGGGTCTCAGGAGTTTGTAACCGACCTAGTTTACACATAAGGAAAGTATAAACCGACTATATCTATGTCTAAACTTGGAAAGTAATCCATCTTGTTGGGCCTCTCGTCTTGGGCTTCGAGTCGTATCTTCGCTACTTGGGCTTTTAGTCATCACGTGCACCAGGTACCCTCACGGTAGGGTACCCGAGATGTATATCCTTGTCACTCTGTCTCTACTAGTGGGTGGAGAAACAGCAGTTCATATCAACCGCGTGTTGTCTTCGAAGGAAGGCGCAGTGCTACCGGAGAGGCCCCTTTTTACACCTTTAGCCGCACTTGCGGCCGTACTCAAACATAGTCTGGTCCACAGTGATGCGCCGCTGGAGCCATGATGCTATTGTCTTTGATGAGCAACACATCTATGGAAGCATGGTTATGGTTATCGCTTGTGTCATTGTGTGGCGATGTTCATGTCAGGACTATGCGCATGACTAGTTGTTATTTTCCTTTCTTGAGAAGCCACTTGTGTGCATCGTTCCCTTCCCGGAAGCGTTGCCTTCAGAGAACATTTCTCGTTGTTAGTTTGTTGTCAATACTGGTGGACGTTGTTGATGCATGTTGCTACATGTCGCTGATAACATTTTCATGGGTTACATGTCATTTTTATTTCCTTCCCTTTTCAGTAATTTGGATGTCTGCATGCTCAACGTCTTCACTAGTTTCTTGACTTTGTGTGTTGCTGAGACTGGATGTAATTGGTATCAACTTGGTGTTAATATATTGCACTTTATCGAAAAACAATACTTAAGGAAATAAGAGGTCTTACTAGAAGGCTAGAGCAACCACAATAAATATTACATGTGGGCACTTATGAATCACTAATAATGTTTCTAGACCGCCATCCAATTTGATTAGACCCAAGTGGTTGCCTCTAAGAGCAGAGACTTGTCTCCGCATGCTGCTGTGAGCACCACAGACATATCGAATGTAGACATGCGAATACATGCAACAAACAAAAAAAGGGAAACTCTTATTTTGTTATAATCAATTTTAATATTTCGAGTAGTCCAACATAAAATGCATACCCCATCCAGAATTGACAGTTAAATTGTCCACTAACAATGTAAAGTAATGCCTAGATATATTCGAGAGACTAATTGATAGTGGGAGCCAGGAGGTCCGCGTCGCTCCCAGGGGGGCGACACGGGCGAACCTAGCACGCCAGCCTCCCACCTCCTTTTCTCCTCCGCCTCCTCGCCGCCGTCAGGCGTAGCTCCGCCGGGAAAAGCCCGGGGGGTAGCCGGCGGCGGCGGGCCCTCCTCCCTCGCGCGCGAGGGTCTTCGGCTGCAGCTGCACGGCGCCCTGGACGGCGTGTGGCTGGCGGCGAAGCTGGGTGCCGGGGCGGCGGCCCCGGGCTTCTTCGGCGAATCGGCGGCCGTGGTGGCTGCGTGGGCAGCGCCACGGCCTGAGCGGGCGGCGATGTCCTCGGCGTGGCAGGCGCTTCGTGCTCGGCCGTGCGGGCCAGATCTGGGCCAGAGGGCCTGAGCGGGCGGCTACCGTCGTGCTGGCGCGGGTGGTGGTCGACGTTCTGCGTCGCAGTCTGCTGGTCGCCGTGGTCTGGCTGCTCTGGAGGCGGCGCTGCGGGTCGCCCGCGGCAGTCAAGGCTGGGGCGTGTAGGTGTCCGGTACCAGATCCCAATTGGTTTTCGGCGGAGTGCCGCTGGAGGTAGCACGGCGGAGCATCGGGGACCATATCCCAATTGGTCTTCGACATCTTCCTTCGTCGATTAAACCGGTGGTTGGCATCAGAGCCACACCGCCTGCCTTGCTGCTCCCAGCCCAAGTCCTAGGGCTTGGCGGTCGAGATCGAGCTTCAGGTGAAAGCCTCGCACTTCGGTGCCGACGGCGGCGGCGCCCTAGGGCGTCGTTCTCCTTCTTGATTGTGTCATTCGGAAGCTTCGATCCTGTACCGACGCGAGTGTCATAAGTCTCTCCGGGTGAAAACCTAAGCTTCCCTGGAGCGGGCGGCGGCGGCGCACACGTGGCCACCTTCTTGGAGGCGCCGCCTTGGAGCGTCTTATCCCTTGTCGTGCGTCGGGTGCACGGCGGTCGTGCGGGGTGGCTCTGAGGTCTGGGCGGTGGATGCCGGGGCAGCGGCCCCGGACGGTGGACGTACGCCGAGGCGGCGGCCTCGGGAGGTTTTGCGACCAGGTCTCTACGTGGCAGGGCCATGGTTCTGCATCGCTGGGTGTCGAAAGAGTCACGAGGGTGGCTGGCTCGTCGCCTTTTTTTCTTTTCTTTTCTGTTTTCTGCTCGCCTCCGGACGTAATTTCGCCCGGGGCGATACCTTTGTACGGTTTCCCTCTGCTAATATATTGAAAAGCCAGCGATTGCTGGATCTTCCGGAAAAAAAAAACTAATTGACAGTGGGAGGCCGGTAGCCATGAATATAGTCTGCCACGAGACACTCATGCAAAGGGGATTAGAGAAACAAAACGCAAATCACCATATCGATCTTATCACCGTAGAAGTTATGCATAGATTTGCAGCTATTTGTGCCCTTTTTATTTGATAAAAGTAACATTAGTACCAAAAACTGATTACATACTACATCAGCATAAAAAGTTCATATCTGGCCTGACATGATTAAAGACGTACCATGCATGTATGAACAAACTGTACAACTTGTGTTTCAGCCTTACAGGTAGCATTCCTAACTTTAATTTCTAATCATGTTGTATACTGTTTAATCTGCAAAAGCCCAAAGGTATGCATGCTCACTATACATGAGCCTAAGGATGGCAACGGGGCGGGTTCGGGTGGATATACCAAAACCAGATCCAAATTCGAATCCATCAGCATCACTATTGCCCACCCACGAAAATATCCATGGGCATGGATGTTGCCCCATATCCAAACCCGCTGGATATCCGGATATCCATGGATATCCACGAGTAAAGCATCGGAGTATTAAATCAACAATATTTCAACCACAAGGTACTTAAAATATGTAGAATCTCAAACAAATCACACCACAAAATACATAATCTCATCTCAGTCTCACGAAACATAGCCAACTTCTTATTACAAGTTTCCAACACAACAGTTCATGCAATCAAAAGATATAGTAAAAGATAGCAGAAATGTTGTCTTGAATCTTGGATTATTTGAGCCTCATTCTTCAGTGACAATGGATTCATTGGCATCCTACAATTGAATAAGACACCAAAGCTTAGCAAAGTTACATATCACAAGAATGAATAATTAAAATAAATTAGTAATTACGCGACTTTGGGTCATTGGGTGCCTCAAGAATATTAAGAGATGGGACTGGAAAAAAAACATAACTCACTGGCATTTGGGTCCCACATGTCAGTCGGGTATCTATTGGATATCCGTGGAGGAAAATCTTTGCCCGTGCCCAACCCATTAGTTAGCGGATATCCACCCCATGAAATCCGTGGGCAAAAACTGCCCTCCAAACCCTCATCCACCGGGTCGGATATCCATGGATACCTGGCTCCATGGATAAAATTTCCATCCTTACATGAGCCAATGCAAGGATATCGTGTGAACATGGTTGATCTGTTTGTCAATGGCTCCCAATACACTAGTGGTGAGCGAAAACACGCTCTGAAAGCCTTTCCCGGAGGAAATCTACTGAAGTGTCTAATATATCGATCCTTCCCTTTTCCTTTTTTACTTTCAGCGACTGGTAGTATCATATCTTTGAACAATGATGATTATCATTTATCAGCGACTAATTAAGGGTTCGCGTGGGTCCTTCGCAGGCAGTTATTTTGTATCTTAGACAAATCGCAGATCATACCAGTGGATCTTTGCGTCTACTACATCTACATGGATGACATAAAGTGATCACTGAGTCATGCGGCTATATTGTCTCAGTTTAAGTAGGAGCTAGCTTGGAGACCTAAGTTTTAGATTCTTCGTCTGGTACTTTCAGCGATTTCAAGCTTGGTCCGGGGTATTTCTCCCTTCTAACTCATACTGACTGCAAACGGCTATATCTTGGTTATCTTGGCTTCACCGGTCAGTTTAAAACCCCGTATAACAATTTGGAGCAGTAACTTGCACTGTAGAACGCCTAACAAGCTGATTAAATAATAAATTACCTTCAGACGAATTTGGGATTTCTAACTCGATGTTAGAGCCTGCCTTAAGATCCTGCGGCGGTCGATCTTATTTTTGTGCAGGTCAAAATTTTAAAACTTTCTATCTGAAATCATCGGATTAACATGGAAGTACACAATCTCGTTGACTGAAATCTGAAGGAAGTACGTGTAGCTTTGACGTGATGTTGGTGGTCGTGCAATATCGTTGTGCACTCACACAGGTAACTAAGCCAGTTTCAGAGCTCCCACACATCCGGACAACGTGTAAATGCATGTGTTGAACCCCGAGCGATCCGGTCGGCCGGCCGGCCGCCGGTCTTCTGGTCTCCGGTCAAGAACGAAGGTCGTTTTCTCTTTCCCTTTTCTTTTGAACTTTTTCACCAGGCTACGCTACAAAACTTACCTGTGTGACGACCCACGGCTCTTGAGATTTCGGTGTCTGAAGAGTCCATTCATGTCGACTTGATGTAACTCCCATACCATGGAGAAATGGTCGATCACTCTCCATGGTTGAAAAGAGATGCTAATCCCTTCCCAAAGTGGCCATGCGATAGAGGCACTTTCTGCTGCCTTGCTGAAACTCGAGTGTGTGTGACCATGCTCTCTTTGACTCCGGCTGCTTTGAATGTTTTCTTTGCAACCGGGCTAACCTCATCTTCCATTGCTTTTGGTGAAACATTCTTCTCTTTTCTCTTTCTGAACATGGTTTCGCTCACATTTGTTTTTACGGGATGGTTTCTCTTACAGCTTGGTTGTAAGTACATGCATATGTGTGCCAAAAAAGGAGGAATTTATTGCTTTTTTAAGAAGTGCGTAATGAAAGGCTGAACTTCATGCCAAATACCGCAATCCAGAATTGATTTTTTTAGTTTGTCCAGAATTGATTTTCTAGGGAAATCAGGAACTGCCTATGCCAGATTTTCGGTGTTTATGGGCCAGCCAGCGTAGTTAGTTCATACGAATGACGGGCCCGGGCCTCAGACTTCTCAGGCAAGAAAAGCCTCAATGAACATTTCCAGGCTACTTTTGCATTTCCGGGTGCATGAACTTGGGCCTAGTAAAAAAAAATTAGATAAAGGGATTTTATTACTTAAGAGTTTTAAGGATTACACCCGGCCTCTGCATAGCTAGGATGCACACAACCACAAGTTCACGAGTTCAAGAGTACCCAAAACTGAAATAAAAAGGCGAATTACATATCATAATGAGAAATTGTAAAGCCGCCTAAGATGAAGGTAGATCGATCCAGAGACTATGTTGCCATCCATGCCGGGAGAATAACTCCCTGGCCGCCGCCTCCAATCGTGAAGCCACCTCCAAAAACAAGTCTCGATGCTCCACACGCTGTAGGGCCGACCATGCTCGTAGCGTTGCTGTACACCGATAGATAACCTGCATAAGAGAAGCATTTTTATCGTTAAAAATCTTGTCATTTCTACATAGCCAGGGCGACCAAATAACGGCAATCGCTCCCACCCTACTGAATAGTTTAAACCTAGGATCTACCCCATTTAATCAGTTGCCAAAAATGTTTACAACCGTACGCGGGGGATGTAAGGTAGAACCTATCTGGATGTCTGACCATATAGACCTGGCTAACTCGCACTGAAAGAATAAGTGTGTAATGGTCTCGTCGTGATGATAGAAGACGCACTTTTTAATTCCGTGCCAATTGCGTTTGGCAAGGTTATCTTTTGTAAGAATAACACCTCGACGTAGATACCACACAAACACTTTAGTTTTTAGTGGTATCTTCATCTTCCAAATTTTGTTATTATCCTTAGTATCGACTGGAACATCGGGTAAGATTAATGCTCTGTACATAGAATCAACCAAGAATTTACCAGTCTTCGTAAGATTCCATAGAAATGTATCTGGACCATCCGATAGGTGGATGGATTCCAATCGGATGCGCAAAGCATTCCAGGATGCTTGTCTCATTCCAAATAAACTTCTTCTGAACGAAACATTTGGTGGGAAGGATCCCAACACCTTGGCGATCGTGTCGCTCTTATTTCGTACAATGGCATACAGAGCCGGATATTGTTCTCTGAGAGTTGCCTGGCCTAGCCATTTATCCTCCCAGAATCGAATTTCCGATCCATCCCTAATTAAGAAAGATCCATGTGGGAAAAAGAACTTCTTCGTAGCCATAAGGCCTACCCAGAAGTGCGAATCTCCAGGTTTCCAAAGAACCTGAGATACAGCTTGAGATCCCACGTACTTTCTCCTAAGGAGGGTTTGCCAAACTCCATCTTCAGCAAGAAGCTTGAAGAGCCATTTACCCAGCAAGGCTCTGTTCTTGACCTCAAGATCGTGAACTCCGAGCCCTCCTTGGTCCTTAGGGCAGCAAACCACACTCCACTTAGTCAGCCGATATTTTTTCTTCTCACAATCCCCTTGCCAAAAGAATCTAGACCGGAAATAATAAAATCGTTTTAAGACTCCTTTGGGTAATTGGAAGAACGAAATCATATACAGTACCATGTTTGTTAGTACCGAATTTATGAGAACCAATCTTCCACCCAGGGATAAGATTTGCCTTTCTAGCTATTTAAACGTAATTTAAGTCTTTCCTCCACATTTTTTCACTCAGCATTTGTAAGTCTCCGATAATGAATAGGAATACCCAAATAGTTGATAGGAAATTGATCTTGCTCACATCCGAAAAGTTCAGCATACAAGGCTGTGTTTTCTTGAGCCTCGCGAAAGCAAAAAAATTCACTTTTATGGAAATTAATCTTAAGACCCGAAAGTTGCTCGAAAGCTGACAAAATCAACTTTAAGTTATGAGCTTTTTCGATGTCATGTTCCATAAAAAGAATTGTGTCGTCGGCATATTGAAGAATCGATAAACCACCATCTACTAGATGTGGAATCACTCTTTCAATTTGGCCCTCAGTTTTAGCGCGTTCGATCAAGATAGCCAACATATCAGCCACTATATTAAATAGTATTGGCGATAACGGGTCACCTTGTCTAAGGCCTTTTTTCGTTTGAAAGTATTTGCCAGTGTCATCATTGAATTTAATGGCTACACTTCCTCCAGAAACAAAGCTATCTATTAACGCTCTCCACTCAGTTGAAAAACCTTTCATTCTGAGGGTCTGCTGAAGGAAAGACCAATTAACTTTATCATAAGCCTTCTCAAAATCAATTTTAAGAATTACCCCATTGAGCTTTTTCGTATGTAGCTCGTGAACTGTTTCATGTAAAATCGCCACTCCATCCAGAATGTTACGACCTTGCATAAAAGCTGTCTGAGAAGGACGAACCACATGATCTGCCACACTGTTCAATCGAATCGTAGCAAATTTGGTAAATATTTTAAAACTAACGTTAATGAGGCATATAGGTCTGTATTGTTGAATCCTTTCTGCCTCATTAATCTTAGGTAATAAAATAATCTCACCAAAATTGAGGCGAAATGTCACGCCCCGAGACCCGGCCCGGTAGAATGACAGCCGACGCGCGCCTATAGACCCGAAAGTCTATACACGTGCAAGGCTAGAGAAGCAGGATAAACCAGCACAGTGGATCTCAACAGCTCAATTAACTCATTTTACAAGATTATTACAACTACAAGAATAAAAAGGTTCTCTAGTCGTTTCCCACCCAACTGGTCCTGCCTACTCCTCGTACGACCACGTCTTCCGCTGCGAACTCTGATCAGATAAAAACAAGAGGAAACAAGGGTGAGTACGATAAAATCATACTCAGCAAGCAGATACCATACTAGACAATGGAAGAACATCAGAAGTAAACAAGAGATAACAACAGAAACGATAAACAAAATATCAGGGAAACTGGATTTAAAGGAAGAAATCATTCACCGAGGATACTAGAGTTAAGGATGGCGAATGACCGTGTATCGGTATCACACATGACAGCAAGGTTCCCTACCCGGGACTCACAGGGGTGAATATTCACGCTTCTACACTCTTAAGAGGGGTACTCCGACGTCAACAGCCTCGACCAGAACCACACAGGCTCCAGAACGAGCAGAGCCCTTTTACCCGCTCAGACACCGGACACCTTGACCTACTCGATGTCAGTCGCTCCTACGGATCCATCACCGACACTTTCCATTCAAGGGCCGCCCCTCACGGAGAGTTCAGACTGTCCCATACCAGAACTGCGACCGGTACAATGCGTTTGCCGTCGTGACACCAATACAAAGAGAGATCAAGATATCGGAACAGATCAATCACGGAAATGGCTAGATGCTCATCATGCTCATGCCTCCGCAAGAGCTCAACAGATCATACCGATCTAATCAAGGATGAGAGATCTCCATATCTCTCAGATAGCACAATAATCAGAGAGGATAGCATATCATGTGTAACAAATGTAATACGATCACAAGGACAGAAGTGATACTCAACAGAGATGATAGAGCAGGATTTGAGAGGCTAGTAAAGCAATCTACTTGCCTCGGTTAGCCATAGCTATCAGATAACACAACTCCAGCTGGTAGATAAAATCCGCATACGAGCTCATACTCCAATACGCCAAAAGAATATGGCCAGCAAAGATGATACGGTCGGCAGCCTCCACACACGGCCTAATCACATGATTTCACGGATCGCCTCCTGGATCAGCAGCACAACTTGACGTTGTATTTCCCACTCCTCTGAAACATGCAACGCATGGATGCATGGTCTTCTCGGACGAGCTCTCTCTCCTAGCGCAGCTCCTCTCTCACTCTTATTTCTCTGTGGTCTATCTGATCGATCGAGTGTGGTGTGGTGTACCTCCGGGCTCGAGAGCAGCTAGCAGCAGCTAGCTATTTATAAGGGACGATCGATATGTGAGAGCAGCTGACTAAAATATCTGGGCCGCCGCCCGCCGCTTGCCGCTGATCTGAAAAGATCGGGAGGATGAAGACGTGTCTTCCGTCAACTGGCAGCTGATTGCCATGCGCAGTGTCCACGCAGATGTCTTGCATGCCCTGGCCTCTCATGGGCTGCCAACAGAGCGTGGGCCCGGGAAAATATCTGCCGACTAGGTCAATCGCAGCACAACTCGATCTAGTCTAGTACTGTGAGACACAAGCATAATCTGATCACTTGGCCAACCTAACTAGTACTACTACTCATGCATGCATGGTTCAATCCATCGATCCATTCACAAGCAAGTCAGATCAACTCCTCTACTTTTCTATTGCATGCACCAATATTTAAACATCTAATTTAAGCACAAAAATTAGCAGAAAATGCAACATTCAAAAGCTAATTTTATTTTAATCAAATTAATTAATCTATCTAAAATTCAGGGTATTACATCCTCCCCACCTTATAAGAATTTCGTCCTCGAAATTCACACCAAAAACATTTTTTTTTAAACTAACAAGCACGATTTTGACAAATCAAAACCAAAAGCTTTTAGTCAATCAATCAAACAACAAATCTAGCAGACAACAATCAACGGTTAGTCGCAACTAACGTTCTACCCATTAATGCTCCACGTATCCTAACCTTGAGCTCTGATACCACTTTAAACTGTCACGCCCCGAGACCCGGCCCGGTAGAATGACAGCCGCCGCGCGCCTATAGACCCGAAAGTCTATACACGTGCAAGGCTAGAGAAGCAGGATAAACCAGCACAGTGGATCTCAACAGCTCAATTAACTCATTTTACAAGATTATTACAACTACAAGAATAAAAAGGTTCTCTAGTCGTTTCCCACCCAACTGGTCCTGCCTACTCCTCGTACGACCACGTCTTCCGCTGCGAACTCTGATCAGATAAAAACAAGAGGAAACAAGGGTGAGTACGATAAAATCATACTCAGCAAGCAGATACCATACTAGACAACGGAAGAACATCAGAAGTAAACAAGAGATAACAACAGAAACGATAAACAAAATATCAGGGAAACTGGATTTAAAGGAAGAAATCATTCACCGAGGATACTAGAGTTAAGGATGGCGAATGACCGTGTATCGGTATCACACATGACAGCAAGGTTCCCTACCCGGGACTCACAGGGGTGAATATTCACGCTTCTACACTCTTAAGAGGGGTACTCCGACGTCAACAGCCTCGACCAGAACCACACAGGCTCCAGAACGAGCAGAGCCCTTTTACCCGCTCAGACACCGGACACCTTGACCTACTCGATGTCGGTCGCTCCTACGGATCCATCACCGACACTTTCCATTCAAGGGCCGCCCCTCACGGAGAGCTCAGACTGTCCCATACCAGAACTGCGACCGGTACAATGCGTTTGCCGTCGTGACACCAATACAAAGAGAGATCAAGATATCGGAACAGATCAATCACGGAAATGGCTAGATGCTCATCATGCTCATGCCTCCGCAAGAGCTCAACAGATCATACCGATCTAATCAAGGATGAGAGATCTCCATATCTCTCAGATAGCACAATAATCAGAGAGGATAGCATATCATGTGTAACAAATGTAATACGATCACAAGGACAGAAGTGATACTCAACAGAGATGATAGAGCAGGATTTGAGAGGCTAGTAAAGCAATCTACTTGCCTCGGTTAGCCATAGCTATCAGATAACACAACTCCAGCTGGTAGATAAAATCCGCATACGAGCTCATACTCCAATACGCCAAAAGAATATGGCCAGCAAAGATGATACGGTCGGCAGCCTCCACACACGGCCTAATCACATGATTTCACGGATCGCCTCCTGGATCAGCAGCACAACTTGACGTTGTATTTCCCACTCCTCTGAAACATGCAACGCATGGATGCATGGTCTTCTCGGACGAGCTCTCTCTCCTAGCGCAGCTCCTCTCTCACTCTTATTTCTCTGTGGTCTATCTGATCGATCGAGTGTGGTGTGGTGTACCTCCGGGCTCGAGAGCAGCTAGCAGCAGCTAGCTATTTATAAGGGACGATCGATATGTGAGAGCAGCTGACTAAAATATCTGGGCCGCCGCCCGCCGCTTGCCGCTGATCTGAAAAGATCGGGAGGATGAAGACGTGTCTTCCGTCAACTGGCAGCTGATTGCCATGCGCAGTGTCCACGCAGATGTCTTGCATGCCCTGGCCTCTCATGGGCTGCCAACAGAGCGTGGGCCCGGGAAAATATCTGCCGACTAGGTCAATCGCAGCACAACTCGATCTAGTCTAGTACTGTGAGACACAAGCATAATCTGATCACTTGGCCAACCTAACTAGTACTACTACTCATGCATGCATGGTTCAATCCATCGATCCATTCACAAGCAAGTCAGATCAACTCCTCTACTTTTCTATTGCATGCACCAATATTTAAACATCTAATTTAAGCACAAAAATTAGCAGAAAATGCAACATTCAAAAGCTAATTTTATTTTAATCAAATTAATTAATCTATCTAAAATTCAGGGTATTACATCCTCCCCACCTTATAAGAATTTCGTCCTCGAAATTCACACCAAAAACATTTTTTTTTAAACTAACAAGCACGATTTTGACAAATCAAAACCAAAAGCTTTTAGTCAATCAATCAAACAACAAATCTAGCAGACAACAATCAACGGTTAGTCGCAACTAACGTTCTACCCATTAATGCTCCACGTATCCTAACCTTGAGCTCTGATACCACTTTAAACTGTCACGCCCCGAGACCCGGCCCGGTAGAATGACAGCCGCCGCGCGCCTATAGACCCGAAAGTCTATACACGTGCAAGGCTAGAGAAGCAGGATAAACCAGCACAGTGGATCTCAACAGCTCAATTAACTCATTTTACAAGATTATTACAACTACAAGAATAAAAAGGTTCTCTAGTCGTTTCCCACCCAACTGGTCCTGCCTACTCCTCGTACGACCACGTCTTCCGCTGCGAACTCTGATCAGATAAAAACAAGAGGAAACAAGGGTGAGTACGATAAAATCATACTCAGCAAGCAGATACCATACTAGACAACGGAAGAACATCAGAAGTAAACAAGAGATAACAACAGAAACGATAAACAAAATATCAGGGAAACTGGATTTAAAGGAAGAAATCATTCACCGAGGATACTAGAGTTAAGGATGGCGAATGACCGTGTATCGGTATCACACATGACAGCAAGGTTCCCTACCCGGGACTCACAGGGGTGAATATTCACGCTTCTACACTCTTAAGAGGGGTACTCCGACGTCAACAGCCTCGACCAGAACCACACAGGCTCCAGAACGAGCAGAGCCCTTTTACCCGCTCAGACACCGGACACCTTGACCTACTCGATGTCGGTCGCTCCTACGGATCCATCACCGACACTTTCCATTCAAGGGCCGCCCCTCACGGAGAGCTCAGACTGTCCCATACCAGAACTGCGACCGGTACAATGCGTTTGCCGTCGTGACACCAATACAAAGAGAGATCAAGATATCGGAACAGATCAATCACGGAAATGGCTAGATGCTCATCATGCTCATGCCTCCGCAAGAGCTCAACAGATCATACCGATCTAATCAAGGATGAGAGATCTCCATATCTCTCAGATAGCACAATAATCAGAGAGGATAGCATATCATGTGTAACAAATGTAATACGATCACAAGGACAGAAGTGATACTCAACAGAGATGATAGAGCAGGATTTGAGAGGCTAGTAAAGCAATCTACTTGCCTCGGTTAGCCATAGCTATCAGATAACACAACTCCAGCTGGTAGATAAAATCCGCATACGAGCTCATACTCCAATACGCCAAAAGAATATGGCCAGCAAAGATGATACGGTCGGCAGCCTCCACACACGGCCTAATCACATGATTTCACGGATCGCCTCCTGGATCAGCAGCACAACTTGACGTTGTATTTCCCACTCCTCTGAAACATGCAACGCATGGATGCATGGTCTTCTCGGACGAGCTCTCTCTCCTAGCGCAGCTCCTCTCTCACTCTTATTTCTCTGTGGTCTATCTGATCGATCGAGTGTGGTGTGGTGTACCTCCGGGCTCGAGAGCAGCTAGCAGCAGCTAGCTATTTATAAGGGACGATCGATATGTGAGAGCAGCTGACTAAAATATCTGGGCCGCCGCCCGCCGCTTGCCGCTGATCTGAAAAGATCGGGAGGATGAAGACGTGTCTTCCGTCAACTGGCAGCTGATTGCCATGCGCAGTGTCCACGCAGATGTCTTGCATGCCCTGGCCTCTCATGGGCTGCCAACAGAGCGTGGGCCCGGGAAAATATCTGCCGACTAGGTCAATCGCAGCACAACTCGATCTAGTCTAGTACTGTGAGACACAAGCATAATCTGATCACTTGGCCAACCTAACTAGTACTACTACTCATGCATGCATGGTTCAATCCATCGATCCATTCACAAGCAAGTCAGATCAACTCCTCTACTTTTCTATTGCATGCACCAATATTTAAACATCTAATTTAAGCACAAAAATTAGCAGAAAATGCAACATTCAAAAGCTAATTTTATTTTAATCAAATTAATTAATCTATCTAAAATTCAGGGTATTACATCCTCCCACCTTATAAGAATTTCGTCCTCGAAATTCACACCAAAAACATTTTTTTTTAAACTAACAAGCACGATTTTGACAAATCAAAACCAAAAGCTTTTAGTCAATCAATCAAACAACAAATCTAGCAGACAACAATCAACGGTTAGTCGCAACTAACGTTCTACCCATTAATGCTCCACGTATCCTAACCTTGAGCTCTGATACCACTTTAAACTGTCACGCCCCGAGACCCGGCCCGGTAGAATGACAGCCGCCGCGCGCCTATAGACCCGAAAGTCTATACACGTGCAAGGCTAGAGAAGCAGGATAAACCAGCACAGTGGATCTCAACAGCTCAATTAACTCATTTTACAAGATTATTACAACTACAAGAATAAAAAGGTTCTCTAGTCGTTTCCCACCCAACTGGTCCTGCCTACTCCTCGTACGACCACGTCTTCCGCTGCGAACTCTGATCAGATAAAAACAAGAGGAAACAAGGGTGAGTACGATAAAATCATACTCAGCAAGCAGATACCATACTAGACAACGGAAGAACATCAGAAGTAAACAAGAGATAACAACAGAAACGATAAACAAAATATCAGGGAAACTGGATTTAAAGGAAGAAATCATTCACCGAGGATACTAGAGTTAAGGATGGCGAATGACCGTGTATCGGTATCACACATGACAGCAAGGTTCCCTACCCGGGACTCACAGGGGTGAATATTCACGCTTCTACACTCTTAAGAGGGGTACTCCGACGTCAACAGCCTCGACCAGAACCACACAGGCTCCAGAACGAGCAGAGCCCTTTTACCCGCTCAGACACCGGACACCTTGACCTACTCGATGTCGGTCGCTCCTACGGATCCATCACCGACACTTTCCATTCAAGGGCCGCCCCTCACGGAGAGCTCAGACTGTCCCATACCAGAACTGCGACCGGTACAATGCGTTTGCCGTCGTGACACCAATACAAAGAGAGATCAAGATATCGGAACAGATCAATCACGGAAATGGCTAGATGCTCATCATGCTCATGCCTCCGCAAGAGCTCAACAGATCATACCGATCTAATCAAGGATGAGAGATCTCCATATCTCTCAGATAGCACAATAATCAGAGAGGATAGCATATCATGTGTAACAAATGTAATACGATCACAAGGACAGAAGTGATACTCAACAGAGATGATAGAGCAGGATTTGAGAGGCTAGTAAAGCAATCTACTTGCCTCGGTTAGCCATAGCTATCAGATAACACAACTCCAGCTGGTAGATAAAATCCGCATACGAGCTCATACTCCAATACGCCAAAAGAATATGGCCAGCAAAGATGATACGGTCGGCAGCCTCCACACACGGCCTAATCACATGATTTCACGGATCGCCTCCTGGATCAGCAGCACAACTTGACGTTGTATTTCCCACTCCTCTGAAACATGCAACGCATGGATGCATGGTCTTCTCGGACGAGCTCTCTCTCCTAGCGCAGCTCCTCTCTCACTCTTATTTCTCTGTGGTCTATCTGATCGATCGAGTGTGGTGTGGTGTACCTCCGGGCTCGAGAGCAGCTAGCAGCAGCTAGCTATTTATAAGGGACGATCGATATGTGAGAGCAGCTGACTAAAATATCTGGGCCGCCGCCCGCCGCTTGCCGCTGATCTGAAAAGATCGGGAGGATGAAGACGTGTCTTCCGTCAACTGGCAGCTGATTGCCATGCGCAGTGTCCACGCAGATGTCTTGCATGCCCTGGCCTCTCATGGGCTGCCAACAGAGCGTGGGCCCGGGAAAATATCTGCCGACTAGGTCAATCGCAGCACAACTCGATCTAGTCTAGTACTGTGAGACACAAGCATAATCTGATCACTTGGCCAACCTAACTAGTACTACTACTCATGCATGCATGGTTCAATCCATCGATCCATTCACAAGCAAGTCAGATCAACTCCTCTACTTTTCTATTGCATGCACCAATATTTAAACATCTAATTTAAGCACAAAAATTAGCAGAAAATGCAACATTCAAAAGCTAATTTTATTTTAATCAAATTAATTAATCTATCTAAAATTCAGGGTATTACACGAAACAACTCTAGTTGTCCATCATGGAGACAGGCGAACAGTTGCATTAGATCAGACTTGATAACGTCCCAAAAGTTCTGATTGAACTCGGCCGGGAAACCATCAGGCCCGGGAGCTGAATTATGTTTCATTTGGAAAACCGCCTTTCTCACTTCTTCCTCTGAGAAGGGTTTAGTGAATAGGCCATTTTCCTCGTTTGAAACATGGGTATATCCTCTGTCCGAGACTCATCCAAAGTGAAGTTTCCTTCCTCTGGAGCCCCGAACAGGCCCTTATAGTAATTTGTAATGTACGACTTTAGTTGTTCATGGCCCTCAATCGTCCCTTCATCCTGGACTAGAGAGTGAATACGCTTTTTCCTGTGTCTGCCATTGGCAATACTATGGAAATAGCGAGTATTTGAATCCCCTTCTAGGATGAATTGGGTTTTGGAACGTTGATACCATTTTAACTCCTCCTCTCGCAGTAGCTTTGCTATCTGTGCATTGGATTGGCTCTTTAGCTCAATCTCTTGCGCGGATAGTAACCGAACTTCTGCTAATGCTTCAGTGGTCAGACAGCGTAGATAGTGCATACAAATCATGGGCCGGCCCTGAGTCTTCTCAGGCGACAAAAGCCTCACTAAACAAATCGCTAAAAGTACGAGCAAGACAATTTCGGTCCGCGGCGGTGATCCCCGAAATAAAAAAATGTCGAGTGAACCAACTCACCGCAAGTAGGGGTGGAAACGAGCCGAGCCGGCTCGAGGCTCGGCTCGGTCAGGCTCGAGAAAACTCGAGCCGAGCCTGGCTCGGCTTGTTTCTAAAAAGTTTCTGGAAATTGGACTCGAGGCTCGGCTCGGCTCGGCCGGCTCGCGAGCCACAGCATTTTTTTTAACACGAATCGATGGAATAGTCAATGATCGAATCGTGCTCATCCCGACCTCGTCACCTCGCGGACCTGCTCTGCTCTCGCGCCTCGCTAGGGTTAACCCCGCCGGCCGCCACCATCGACGGGGACGCCTGCCGCCGGCCGCCGACCGCCGCCCTTCCGCACCCCATGGCTCCCTGCCTCCCTGGCCACCCGCTCCTCTTGTATGCGGCGCCGTGCTTCTAGTCGCGGGCTCGCGGCCACCGGATGTCCGGCAGCAGGCCAGCAGCAGGGCTGTGAGTACGTCTCTCTTCTCCATCTTTCGTGAGCTTCCGATGTGTTCTTGGATTCATAGGCCCTGAATTAACTAATCTTTTCCCTGTTTGGCCAGAAATTTTGGACCTTGCGGACTGCTCTTGCCTTGCATGTTCTGTATTTTTAAAAATCTTGTTAATATACTGTACATCGCTATTGTATTTCTAGTCTTACTGGTGATGGGTGAGGACCGAGGATGTCCAATCCTATAATGCTAAAAGTGTCGCCTGGGATCACAAACATGTTTGCTTGAATCATGGTTTCCTGTATTATTCGCATAGTAGAAAACATGCACCACAGGATTTGACTTCAGGCCATTTTGCTGTTATTTCTAGCCAGGTAGGATTTCAGCCTCAATTTCCCAAACCTATTAAAGCCTCGGCATGAACTAGCCTTACATTCGTGTTAGCATTAGGTTTAGTCACCTAAATGGTTCTGTCCATTGCATTATCTTGCCTTTTGGAGCCTTTTGATGCACTTTTTCTTTGTTGTAACAGCAATGCCCTCAGAATGGGGCTAGTCCTTTGTGGTAGACAAGAAGTTTGTTCATTTCATAACTAACTTCTATCTGAAGGTTGATTTATTTTGTAATTTTCAGGCTGAAAGTGCTACAGCTGCTCTCAACTGCAGTGGTGTGATACTAGGTTCTTTGCCAATAAGGTAAAAGCATGGTCTTCGACTTAAGTGGGTTTCTTACCCAACTGGGAATACAATGTATAGTTTTGGAAATAATGAGGCGCCTTGCTCTATTGTTGATTATAATTGTCAAATGTTTCATATTTGGCAAAAGTCATGTGAATTTTTCTAATTTCATCGAGCCTTCGAGCCGGCTTGCGAGCTTTACCGAGCCGGCTTGTCGAGCCTCGAGCCTTGCTCGGCAGGTTTAGGCTTGGCTTGTCCGACCTTCGAGCCGAGCCGAGCCTTGTCGAGCCCGAGCCGAGCCTCAAGCTTCATGTCCAGCCCTAACCGCAAGCATAAGATGATGGAGAAAGGAGAGGAATGCACATATAACTCAACACCCCTCCCACGTGTGGATAGGTAAGCCCTAAAGCTGGACAAAGGAGAGCAAGGAATTTTTCACATATAAATTGCAAAATACACTCCAACACTCGCCCTCCCTCTCAAGTGTGGGTGTGGCTCCATAAAGATTATTGTGTTATGTAATTTGTGGAATTGATACACCATTTATTTGGTACTTTCATCCAGCAAAATGGAACACAACATATGGATCCATCTTTTGGCTCGAGAATTTCACGAGATAGAAAAAAAAAGACCGAGGGGAGAGACGCCACCCCGACTTGTCATTAAGGTACAAGTGTGACTCGAACCCGCGACCTGGCGCTTAAGCCTGCCGACCATCTGGCCGCGAAAGATATTGAAAGGATCATATGACACCTAGAGGAGGGGGGTGAATAGGTGCTACTTCAAATTTTAATACTTTTTCAAATTAGGCTTGACACAAAAGGTAAATTCTCTGAATATGCAACTACGGTGAATTTACCTATATGACAAGCTAGTAACTAAAAACGATACACAAAGTAAAGAGAGTAAACAAGGAAAGAAGTAACCGAAGTGAAAGCACGCGGAGACAAGGATGTATTCCCGAGTTTCTCCTTTTTAGGGGAGTACGTCTCGCTGGAGGGGTGTGAGCTCACCATCACAGGCTTGCTCAACGCCACAACAGGCTCACCCTATTCTCCGATGAACCGCACCACAAAGGATTGATCCACCTTCCACTATCGGTTCCCTTCAAGGCGGAAACCAGAGCCTTTACAACAATGATCCGGGGCACACCCAGACAACTGAATTGGAGGCTCCCGAACAGCTACAATCTGTCACAAGAACAACAAGTGAGTACAACAAAGGGTTAGGTTTTCCCAATGGAAACCCTAGCAAATGGTCCCTCAAGTAAATGAGGGGGAAATGTAAATTGGCTTGGTGAAGATGTAGATCCGGTCCTTCTCCTTCAATCCTCCAAAGATCAACGAGTTTTGGTGGAGGGATTGGGAGATCTATGAGATTTGAGGTGGTCACAAATGGTGGAGAGAGAAAGCTTCAAGTGACACCTTCTAAATGTAGAAGACAACCCCTTTTATAGGGTCGGGAGAAATGTGGCCATTGAAAGGGTATCCTGTCTGCGTATGCGAGCCCGGCCAGGCCGGCCTAAAAAGGCTGAAGACCGGCTGACCACCAGGGAGGCCCGGCCTAGGCCGGCTGACCACCAGAGAGGCCCGGCCTTGGGAGGGAACCAGCCCGGCCAGGCCGGCATCCGAGGCCGGCCAACCAGAAACTTCAGGATTCATCTTTTAGCAAGCTTCTCTTTCTCCTTTTTGCACATAGAGAGATCTTCTTTAACCTTTAACCTTTTATCTTAAGTTTTCCTATAAGCACTTAGGCAGACGGTTAAACACTCCAAGTGTTGTAATCAAACACCAAAACATGATTAGGGGATACATGCCCTTTCAATCTCCCCCTTTTTGATGTTTGATGACAACACATGGATTTGCAATAAAGATATCTAATTTAAGCTTTGGCAAAGAATTTAATTGAAGCTCGCCCTAGATTTCATAAGCCAACAAAAACTCTAGTGCTAGAATGCCAATAGGATAAGTATGAGACTAGTAAGCAAGCATTTTAGCATTAGATCAACTGGCATATATCAAATAATAGTAAGACGTGCATTCACAAAAAAATCTATGTGAGCAAAGGATAGGATTTTATCTCACCACAGACTTCTCCATAGGATAGATAAACCGGGAATGACTTAGCGACCCCAACTCCGGCCTCGAAGAAGTGAGGCAAGGCTGGGCATGCGCCAGACGCAGCCGGCCAGACCGGCCCCAATGCCCCCCCCACACAGAAAAAGCTGAACAAGAATTTTACCTGATTTTCGTGCCGTTTTCAAGATGGGTCCGGAAAGAAAAGTTTTGAGGGACATGGGAGAAAATGCATAACGATAGACACAAGTAGGCAAGTGCAAGCATGATGATTTCTTCACACATCCAATGGAGAAAACGAAAATCCTAAATAAGCAACATTGGATGTGATGAGGAAAAAATATAAAACCAACAAGTATGTAATAAAATCTCAAATAAGCTCCAATAAGATCAACTCTTCACAAAGAAAAGGGCGGTGACCTAGGCCACCATGTATGAGTGTGTGGCATGACACCGCGAAGATATATCTTGGGTCCATAACCACTACTCGTCATCTTAAGCTCACAATTCATCAAACGAATATAGAGATGCAAATGAGTTCTTACTATCGGCATAATGGGGGGAGGGGTAGTCCAATGGATTAGGACCGCACTCCCCCTATGTCCATGCCTACACCTAAACCACAATAAATAGTCAAAATATAGGTGTGTATGCAAGATAATAAAGTCAATCTCCTTGAATCCACGATATTTAGCTCATTCCTAAAAAAAGTGAATGTTGCTTCATCAAGTGGCTTCGTGAATATAGCGGCAAGTTGGTCATTCGTGGGAATATAGCCCAGCTCAATATCTCCACGGGCAACATGATCTCGAATAAAATGATGATGAATCTAAATATGCTTGGTTCTTAAATGTTGCACCGGGGTTGTGGGCAATCTTGATAGCACTTTCATTGTCAAACAAAAGAGGCACTTTGTCACAATTGACATCGTATTCCTTTAAAGTTTGCCTCATCCATAACAATTGAGTGCAAGCACTAGCGGCTGCCACATACTCGGCTTCAGCGGTGGAAAGAGATATCAATTTTGCTTCTTAGAAGACCAACTCAACAAGGACCTACCAAGGAATTACCATGCTCGGGAAGTTGATTTCCTATCATCATGATCACCCGCCCAATCGGAGTCCGTGTACCGACAAAGAGAGAAAGTTGAGCCCTTTGGACACCAAACCAAACCTTGGGGTATGAACCAAATACCGAAGGATTCTTTTGACCGCCACCATGTGTCTTTCTTTAGGAGCGGCTTGATACCTTGCACATAACCCTACACTCAACACAATATCAGGTCTAGATGCACAAAGATAGAGCAAAGAACCAATTATGGAACGGTATACCTTTTGATCGACATCTATACCCTTTGGGTTAAGTTGTAGATGACATTTGGTGTCCATAGGATAACGCTTCTCTTTAGCATCTAGCATGTCAAATCTCTTGAGCTTGTCTTGGATATATTTGGTTTGGGAGATGAAAGTCCCTTCTCTCAATTGCTTGATCTCAAAACCAAGAAAGAAATTCAACTCCCCCATCATGGACATCTCAAACCTGTCAGTCATAAGTTTTGAAAATTCATCATTAAAAGCTTTGTTAGATGAGCCAAAGATAATATCATCCACATAAAGTTGGCATATGAAAGGCTCCCCTTTAACCCTCTTGGTAAAGAGGGTGGGATCGATTTGCCCCACTTCAAAACCACGGTCTAACAACAACTCTCTAAGGTGCTCATACCACGCACGTGGTGCTTGCTTAAGTCCATAGAGCACCTTATCAAGTTTGTAGACATGGTTAGGGAAGTTTGGGTCCTCAAACCCCAGTGGTTGCTTAACATATACCAACTCCTTTAGAGAACCATTAAGAAAAGCACTCTTCACATCCATTTGTTGCAACTTGAAATTATGATGTGATGCATATGCAAGAAGTATACGGATGGACTCAAGGCGAGCCACGGGTGCATAAGTCTCTCCAAAATCAATGCCTTCAATTTGAGAGTACCCTTGTGCAACCAATCTTGCCTTATTCCTTACAACCATTCCATGTTCATCTTGCTTGTTCTTGAATATCCATTTAGTGCCTATAACATTGTGGCACTCTTTGGGCTTCTCAACTAACTTTCACACCTTGTTCCGCTCGAAGTTATTGACCTCTTCATGCATAGCTTCCAACCAATCGGGTCTTCAAGAGCTTCAAACACTTTCTTTGGTTCAACCATGGAGATATGTGCTCGGTGCTCACTAAAACTTGCCAATTGACCCCTTGTGGTAACCTTGCTTCTCAAATAACCAATAACCTCTTCAAGCTTATGACTTTTTAGTTCAAGGGATCTTGCAACTCTTGCTTGACGACGGGCTTCGATATCCTCATTGGAGCGAGGAGGTATATCTTGATCATCTTGATCATTTGAGTCCCCGTCTTGACCGGAATGTTGAACTTGATCCTCATTTTGCACATCTTCATGAGAAGGAGAGGAATGATCTTGGTCATGACCCTGGCTAGCATCAACAATGGGAGAGCTAGATTCTTGCATAGCAACTTGGTCAACTTGAGGAGGGTTTTGAACTTGTTCATGGGTTGGTGCATCATTTGCTTCCAAGGTGGGCGATGGTTCAACTTGTGACAAAGAAATCTCCACTTGAGTAGAGCTTGGACTTTCTTGAGGAGGATCATGATGAATCTCTATGGGGCGATAAAATCCAACGCCCATTCTCCTTATTGCATCTTGAGGTTCCTCATTATCTACATCACAAACATGAAATTGCGCCACTTGGGAGGCATCATTTTCATTGAACTCCACACTAAAAGATTCCACAACTCTCCCGGAGGATTTGTCGTAGACTATATAAGTGTGGGATTCGGCACCGTAACCAACAAAAATACACTCTAAAGCTTTAGACTCATATTTAGATAAACGAACACCTTTTATCTTATAGAAACATACAACCAAATACTCGGTAGTAGGAGACATTGGACTTGTTGCCGGTGAGCATTTCATAAGGAGTTTCCTTCTTGCCCTTGCGAAAGAAGAGCCGGTTTGATGAATGACACACCATGGAGATGGCCTCGGCCCAAAAGAAGAGTGGAGATTTAAACTCCGCCAACATGGACCTTGCCATATCCATGAGGGTCCGGTTATTCCTCTCGGCTACACCATTTTGTTGAGGGGTATATGCAGCGGAATATTGATGACGAATTCCCTCTTCACTAATAAACTCATTTAAGGTGTAGTTCTTGAACTCGGAGCCATTGTCACTCCTAATGGCCAATATGGGAACATTGTGTTGACGTTGAACTTCATTGGAGAAGTCGATGACGGCTTGTTGAATCTCATCCTTCGACTTGAATAAATAAACCCAAGTAAATATTGAATAGTCATCAACAATCACCAAACAATACTTCTTCCCACCAAGACTTGGTTGAGGGACGGCACCAAAGAGATCAAAATGAATAAGTTCTAATATCTCTTTGATGAAATGATGGTCTTGGGTGAGGAGAATTATGCATCTTTCCTTCAATACACAAGCCCTATAAAGACGATCTCTAGAAAATGAAACATTTTCTCCTAGTCCAAGAATGTGGCCACCCTTGTGAAGACTTTGCAAAGTTCTCATATTGACATGGGACAAGAGGTGATGCCACAACCACCCCACATCGGCCTTTCCGAATAGGCACATTGCTTGAGAGTTGGTTGACCCCGAAAAGTCCACCACAAACAACTCATGTTCAATGTACCCAACGAAAGCGACCTTTAGAGTCTTGCTCCACATGAGTACCACAATATCAATATCAAAGTGGACGGCAAAACCCATCTTGTTAAGTGCACGAACGAACATTAAATTGTAACCGAGGTACTCGACAAGCATGACGTTCACAAGGGTGATATCCCTTGCTACTACCACCTTGCCGAGGACCTTTACCTCAGCTTTTGATTTATCACCATAAGTGATGGTTAGATGATTCGTATTTGGTCTCAACTCCGTCATGAGCTCCTTGCTTTCGGTCATATGACTTGTGCATCCACTATCAATCACCCATTTTTATCCTCCGGAAGCATAGTCCTACAAGAAATCATTGCTTGTTTTTAGGTATCCATCTTGCAATGGGTCCTCTTTGGTTAGCAACAAGGGTCTTAGAAACCCAAATAGCATGAGCAACATATCCATCATAAGGACCAACATATTTTGCATAAACATCACCATAATAATCAACATATAAAATGTAGTGAGGGTTAGCATTTTCCGCAAAGTCACTACGAGTGGTCTTGCCCCTAGTGGCATTACCACTCGCAATGGCATTCTTGGCTTGTGCGGGCTTGGCCTTGTTCTCCTTGTTGTTGCTCTTCTTCTTCTTTGCCTTGGCTACATAACCAAGACCCTCCTTCCCCTTGTGAAGCTTTTGCTCAATCACATGAGCAACAAGCTTTTCTTTAACTTTGGGAATTGAGGTCTTGGCACTAGTGGCCTTGGCAAGCTCTCCTTCAACCTAGAATTTTCCTCAATAACATTGACATGATCACAAGAGGGAGTAGAGGTACTAGGTGAGTTAGATTTAGAAAGTTGAGTTTGTAGTTGCTCATGAGACATGGCTAGGGTGGAGTGCTCACTTTCCAAGACCTTGCGAGCCTTGTCAAGTTTCTCAATGTCCCCAATGAGTCTAGCATTAGTAACCACAAATTCGGCTTTTTCCTTTTTAATCACTTTATATTTAGCAGTGGCAAGGTCTCTTTCCTTAATGATTTTAGCAACTATTTCATCATTAGTAGCATCAAGGGACTCAAGTCTCTCCTCAAGAGAAACCCTATACTCTTGTTCTTCTTCAAGAGAAGCATTTAAGGATGCTATAGTGTCCTCTCCCTCAATTTTACCTTTGACCTCAAGGAGGTCTTCGGCCTTACCAAGTTGAGTCATGAGAGCCTCAAAGTGCTTTGCTTCACCTTGCAAGTTTGCCACAAAGGTATCGAAAGCAACAATTTCTTCCTTAATTCTAAGACTAGTGAGATCATCCATTTCATACATAGTCTTAGGGGTGGAGTGTGATACCTCCATAGCTTTGGCCATGAGACAATAAGCGGTGTTGTTGGAGATGTTCTCATTGGGGATTCGAAGAGAGAAGGTGATGGGGTTGAGGTGATAGCCAATGCGGCCACCTCACGAGTGGATTCTTCTTCTTCAGAATCATCGGATGGGTACTCTTCTTGAGTCAACAACACAATTCTTGATGGCTTCTTGATAAATGGTCTCTTCTTGACAAAAGACTTCTTTGAATCATCTTTGCTTGATCCTTGGGAACAAGCCTTCCACCGTGTTCTTCTCTATTCTCATAAGGACAATCTTTGATAAAGTGATACTTGTCATGACAATTGAAGCATGTCCTTGACTTGGGTGCAAACTCCTTCTTCCCACTAGGGTTGTTCCTTTGATCAACTTGAGCCTTTGCTTTGGCCGGATCACGCCAAAATGCTATTGACGCAAGAGCCAAGTGTTCATTGTAGGCCTGCTAGAGATCATCGGGGAGCCCGTTGCATGAACCTTCATCAACCTCCACATGTTCTTCTTGGACAACCACTTTGGCCTTCAATGCAAGAGAGGTACCTTGTTTCATTCCCATGGCCCAAACACGAATGTCTTGAGCATTCTTCGTAGCAACCTTGAAGGCTTGCATTTCTTGCATCACTTCATTGGATGTCATTTGAAGGTAGTTGTGTCTTCCTTGTAGGGCCTTCAAGTCAACGGGCTCAAAGGGCATGAGGGCATTCACATACTTTCTCTTGATCCGAGCAACATCCACATAAGTTGCCCCGAGGTTATAGAATGCTTTGTCAATGGTCTTGAGTCTTCCATATATCTCTTCATGATTCTCACTATCAAGCATGTAGAACCCTTCGACATCATTGCTCAAGGCATCATATCTATTCCTCTCCATGCTCTCATTTCCAACAAACACCTCGGAGTGACAATCCCAAACTTGTTTGGCGGTGGTGAGATGTTGAATGTGATGAAGATCCTTTTCTCCAACGGCAAGTTCAAGCATGTGTAGAGCGGTGGTATTGAGTTGACCATCAGCCACCTCTCTTCTTGTCAAGTTGTTTGGATCCACGGCCTTGTATCCCACTTGAATGATCCTCCAAAGCTCGATAGAGGCACTGTTGACATGAGATCTCATTGAGTGTTGCCAACTAGTAAAAGCCAAAGCATTAAGCTTAGGTGGAGGACCTAAAGGGTTTATGCGAGCATGAGGGATAGGTGGGTTGGGAGAGTACAAATGAGGGACCTTATGGTACGCGGGCTTCCCACCTACGGGTTTGGGAATGGATGAAGAAGATTTCTTAGGGTCGGTTTCGGTTTCTTCATCCCCTTTCTTTCCTCAGAATCACCCTCATCGGAATTAAGGGGGTCCTCTATTGGGAGAGTCTGCGAAGGACCCTTGGCACAAGTGAGTTTTGTGAGCAAGTCACGTATCTCACCAAATTGGGTATCCATGGATGAACTTAATGATGTTTCCATCGTTTTGAGATCGGCCATGGATGCCGGAGTACCTTGGCCCGTCAAAGGCTCCTCTCCCAAAGTCATACTTCTCTTAGGCGGTTAAGCCCAACAAGAGAGCCGAGGCTCTGATACCAATTGAAAGGATCGTATGACACCTAGGGGGGGGGTGAATAGGTGCTACTTCAAATTTTAATACTTTTTCAAATTAGGCTTGACACAAAAGGTAAATTATTTAGATATGCAACTACGGTGAATTTACCTATATGACAAGCTAGCAACAAAGACAGTAAACAAGGAAAGAGGTAACCAAAGTGAAAGCACGCGGAGACAAGGATGTATTCCCGAGTTCCTCCTTTTTAGGGGAGTACGTCTCGTTGGAGGGGTGTGAGCTCGCCACCACAGGCTTGCTCAACGCCACAACAGGCTCACCCTATTCTCCGATGAACCGCACCACAAAGGATTGGTCCACCTTCCACTATCGGATCCCTTCAAGGCGAAAATCGGAGCCTTTACAACAATGATCCGGGGCACACACCCACAACTGAATTGGCTTGGTGAAATGTAGATCCGGGCCTTCTCCTTCAATCCTCCAAAGATCAATGAGTTTGGATGGAGGGATTGGGAGATCTATGAGATTTGAGGTGGTCACAAATGGAGGAGAGAGAAAGCTTCAAGTGACACCTTCTAAAGGTAAGACAACCCCTTTTATAGGGTGGGGAGAAATGTGGCCGTTGAAGGGTTATCTTGTCTGCGTACGCGAGCCCGGTCTTGGAGCCCTGCCAGGCCGGCCTAAAAAGGCTGGAGGCCGGCTGACCACCAGGGAGACCCAGCCTTGGGCCCGGCCTAGGCCGACTGACCACCAGAGAGGCCCGGCCTTGGGAGGGAACCAGCCCGGCCAGGCCGGCATCCGAGGCCGTTGAAAGGACATAGTCCGCTAATCTTGTTTTGATGTTTGATCACAACACTTGGAGTATTTAACCGCTCGCTAAGTGCTTATAGGAAAACTCATGTTTTATGTTAAAAGGTTAAAGCGTATCTCTCTCTATACAAAAAGAAGAAAGTATAACGTCGGAGATAACAGATTCGTGAAACCCTGAGAGGCCGGCCTTCAGGCCGGGTGGCTCGGATGGGTGGCCGGCCTCCAGGCCGGGCACGTCAGGCACCCTGCTGGCCTCCAAGTTGGTCTAGGCCGGGCCCTAGGCCGGGTGGCTCGGGTGGGTGGCCAGCCTCCAGGCCGGCCAGGCCGGGCTCTAGGCCGGCTCCTCTGAAGACTCTGAGCAGTGCGCGTGAGGCCGGGTCCAAGGCCGGCCTCCCTGTACCCCTTCAAACGGTCAAGAATTAGGAGGAGCTATAAATGCTCCTCCACCTACCCCCAGCCAGCAAGCTTGCCCAAACTTGAAGACACCATTGTTGCAAGCTCAAGAATCACTAGATCTCCCAATCCCTCCACCCAAACTCGTTGATCTTTAGAGAATTGAAGAAGAAGGCCCGTATCTACTTCTTCACCAAGCCATTTTTCATTTCCTCCTCATTTTCTTGAGGGCCCCTTTGCTAGGGTTTCCATTGGGAAAACCTAGCTCATTGTTGTACTTACTTCATTGTCATTGTGATAGATTGTATCTGTTCGGGAACCCCAATCCAATTGTGGTTGTGCCCCGGATCGTTGTTGTAAAGGCTCCAGAATTCGCCTTGAAGGTTTCCGATAGTGGAAGGTGAACCAAACCTTTGTAGTCTGGTTCATCGGAGAAGAAGGTGAAGCCTTTGTGGCTGTTGAGTTGACCTTTGTGCTAGCTCACACCTCTCCAACGAGACATACTCCCCTAAAAGGGAGGAACTCGGGAATACATCCGTGTCTCCGCGTGCTTTCACCTTCAGTTACCTCTATCCTTGTTTATTGCTTTTACTTCGTGTACCTTGCTTAGTTGCTAGCTTGTCATATTGGTAAATTCACCATACTTGCATATCTAGAGAATTTACCTTTTGTGTCAAGCCTAATTTGAAAAAGTACTAAAATTGGAGTAGCACCTATTCACCCCCCCCCCCTCTAGGTGTCATACGATCCTTTCAATTGGTATCAGAGCCTCGGCTCTCTTGTTGGGCTTAACCGTTAAGAGAAGTATGACAGGTGAAGATGATCTCGCGAAGGAACAAGCCACTCCGGCATCAATGGCCGATCTCAAAACGATGGAGACATCATTGAAATCGTCCATGGATACCCAATTTGGTGAGCTATGTGACTTGCTCATGAAAGTCACAAGTGGCAAGGCTCCTTCGGAGACCATCCCACTAGAGGACTCCGGTAACTCTGATGAGGATGAAATCGAGGAGGAAAAAGAGAAAAAGAAAGGGTTAATAAAACCGAACCTATTAAACCCTCCTCATCCAACACCACACCCGAAGGTGGGAAGCTCGGGTACCATGAGGTCCCTCTCTTGTACTATCCCGACCCACATATCCCTCATCCTCGCATAAACCCTTTAGGTCCTCCACCTAAGCTGAATACTTTAGCTTTTACTAGTTGGCAACACTCAATGAGTTGTTTGTGGTGGACTTTTCGGGGTCAACCAACACTCAAGCAATATGCGTATTGGAAAGGCCGACGTGGGGTGGTTGTGGCATCGCCGCTTGTCCCATGTCAACATGAGAACTTTGCAAAGTCTCCACAAGGGTGGCCACATTCTTGGACTAAACGAGAATGTTTCTTTTTCTAGAGATCGTCTTTGCATGGCATGTGTTGAAGGAAAGATGCATGGTTCTCCCCATCCAAGCAAGACCATCATTTTATCAAAGAGGATATTGGAACTTCTTCATGTTGATCTCTTTGGTGCCGTGCCTCAACCAAGTCTTGGTGGGAAGAAGTATTGCTTGGTGATTGTTGATGACTATTCAGGATTTACTTGGGTTCATTTCTTCAAGTCAAAGGATGAAACTCAAAAAGCCATCATCGACTTCTCCAATGAAGTTCAATGCCAACACAATGTCCCCATAATGGCCATTAGGAGTGAAAATGGCTCCGAATTCAAGAACTACACCCTAAATGAGTTTCTTAGCAAAGAGGGAATTCGTCATCAATATTCCGCTGCATATACCCCTCAAGAAAATGGTGTAACCGAAAGGAAGAACCGGACCCTCATGGATATGGCAAGGTCTATGTTGGCGGAGTTTAAATCTCCACTCTTCTTGTGGGCCGAAGCCATCTCCACGACGTGTCATTCATCAAACCGGCTATTCTTTCGCAAAGGCAAGAAGTTTACACCTTATGAGATGCTCACCGGCAACAAGCCTAATGTCTCCTACTACCGAGTATTTGGTTGTAATTGTTTCTATAAGATCAAGGATGTTCGTTTGTCTAAATTTGAATCTAAAGCATTAGAGGGTATTTTTGTTGGTTACGGTGCCGAATCTCACACTTATAGAATCTATGACAAATCCTCCGGGAGAGTTATAGAATCTTGTAGTGTGAAGTTCGATGTGAATGATGGCTCCCAAGTGGCGCAATTTCATGTTTGTGATGTAGATAATGAGAAACCTCAGATGCAATAAGAAGGATGGGTGTTGGTTTCTATCGCCCCCATTGAGATTCATCACGAGCCTCCTCAAGCAAGTCCAACCTCCACTCATGTGGAGACCTCATCATCACAAGTTGAACTGGCGCCTACCATGGAAGCAATTGATGCACCAACCCAAGAACAAGTTCAAGACCCTCCTCATGTTGACCAAGTTGCTATACAAGAACCAAGTTCTCCAATTATTGATGCTAGCCAAGGTCAAGACCAAGATCAACCCTCTCCTTCTATTGTTGAAGATGTGCATAATGATGATCAAGGTCAACATTCCGGTCAAGACAGGGACTTAAATGATCAAGATGATCAAGAGATACCTCCAAGATGCAATAGAGATATCGAAGCCTGTCGTAAAGCAAGAGTTGCAAGAGATTTTGAGATAAAGGGTCTCAAGCTAGAAGCAATCCTTGGTGACCTAGATCACAATGTTACCACAAGAAGACAATTGGCAAGCTTTAGTGAACATCAAGCTCACATTTCCATGGTGGAACCAAAGAAAGTGTTTGAAGCTCTTGAAGATCCGGATTGGTTGGAAGCTATGCATGATGAACTCAATAACTTCAAGCGCAACAAGGTGTGGAATTTAGTTGAGAAGCCAAAGGAGTGCCACAATTTTATAGGCACGAAGTGGATATTCAAGAACAAGCAAGATGAGCATGGAATGGTTGTGAGGAACAAGGTAAGGTTGGTTGCACAAGGATACTCTCAAGTTGAAGGCATTGATTTTGGAGAGACTTATGCACCCGTGGCTCGCCTTGAGTCCATCCGTATCCTTCTTGCATATGCATCACATCATAACTTTAAATTGTAACAAATAGATGTGAAAAGTGCCTTTCTTAATGGTCCTTTACAGGAGTTGGTATATGTTAAGCAACCACCGGGTTTCGAGAATCCCAAGTTCCCTAACCATGTCTACAAGCTCGATAAGGCGCTCTATGGACTTAAACAAGCTCCACGTGCGTGGTATGAGCACCTTAGAGCGCTTCTAGTAGACCGTGGATTTAAGGTTGGGAAAATCGATCCCACTCTCTTTACCAAGAGGGTTAAAGGGGAGCTTTTCATATGCCAACTTTATGTTTATGATATTATATTTGGCTAATCTAACCAAACTTTCAATGATGAATTTTCAAAGCTTATGACCGATAGGTTTGAGATGTCTATGATGGGCAAGTTGAAGTTCTTTCTCGGTTTTGAGATCAAGCAATTGAATGAAGGGACTTTCATCTCTCAAGCCAAATATACCCAAGACATGCTCAAGAGATTCAATATGCAAAATGCTAAAGAGAAGCGGTTCCCTATGGACACCAAATGCCATCTTGAACTTAACCCAAAGGGTATTGTTGTTGATCAAAAACTTTACCGCTCTATGATTGGTTCTTTGCTTTATCTTTGTGCATCTAGACCCGATATTGTGTTGAGTGTAGGGGTGTGTGCAAGGTATGAAGCGGCTCCTAAAGAAAGCCACTTGAAGGCGGTCAATAGAATTCTTCGATACTTGGTTTATACACCAAGGTTTGGTTTGTGGTACCCAAAGGGCACTAATTTCTCTCTTGCCGGGTACACAGATTCGGATTGGGCTGGTTGTAAGGATGATAGGAAATCAACTTCCGGGGCATGCCAATTCCTTGGTAGGTCCTTGGTGAGTTGGTCTTCTAAGAAGCAAAATTGCGTATCTCTATCCTCCGCCGAAGCCGAGTATGTGGCGGCCGCTAGTGCATGCACTCAATTGTTATGGATGAGGCAAACTTTAAAGGAATACGGTGTCAATTGTGACAAAGTGCCTCTTTTGTGTGACAATGAAAGTGCTATCAAGATTGGCCACAAGCCGGTGCAACACTCAAGAACGAAACATATTGAGATTCGTCATCATTTTATTCGGGATCACATTGCCCGTGGTGATATTGAGCTTGGCTATGTTCCAACCAAAGACCAACTTGCCAACATTTTCACGAAGCCACTTGATGAAGCAAGATTCACTTATTTGAGGCATGAGCTAAATATCGTGGATTCAAGGAGCTTGACTTGACTATCTTGCATACACACCTATATTTTGACTATGTATTTGGTTTAGGTGTAGGCATGGACATAGGGGGAGTGCGGTCCTAATCCATTGGACTATCCCTCCCCCATTATGCCGATAGTAAGAATTCTTTTGGCCTCTCTATGTTCATTTGTTGAATTGTGAGCTTAAATAACGAGTTGTGGTCGTGAACCCAAGATATATCTTCGCGCTGTCACACCACAAACTCATACATGGTGGCCTAGGCCACCGCCCTCTTCTTTATAAAGAGTTGGTTCTTATATGAGATTTTATTGCATACATGCTGTTTTTTTACCCTCTTTCGAGTCACATCCAATGTTGCTTATTTGGGTTTTTCTCCATTGGACGTGTGAAGAAATCATCATGTTGGCATCTCCCCATGTCACTCAACGTTGCTCCATGGTCATTCTTAAAGACGGTTTTCAGCAGTGAAGTCCGGAAGAATCTCAGTTTTGTTTTTAGGCCAAGATTCAAGATGAAGAGGAGGAGGCCGGCTGGCTCGGGCGCATGCCCGGCCTTGCCTCACCCGAGGCTGGGGTCGGGGCCGGCGCCAAGGCCGGCTGCATCGGGTGCCTGCCCGGCCTAGCCTCTACCGAGGCTGAGCTAGAGGCCGACTGGCTCGGGCTGGTGCCCGGCCCCCACAGCACTGCGAGGCCAGCCTGGCCGGCTCCCTGGCCGGGCTCTCGGGGATAAGTCAACTCGGGGGGGAGGAGCCACAAAGAACCGTTCCCCTCTTCTTCCTCCTCTCCCCCACGAACTCCATCTCCATTGAAGCCCCCCTCCCCCCGAGCTCCTCCTCCACCGCCCCCTCCATTGGAGCCACTCCCACACCTTTCCTTCCCTCAGGTCTACAGGGGTTCCTCCAGATCTTCCTTCCCATCCAAGAGATTTCTTCATTGGTGAAGGTTTGGGGAGTTCTCCTCCATTGTTGGTGTTCTCTCAAGATTTGAGTTTCTCGGGACGCTCGAGCAAGGATGGACTCTGATTCAAATTTTGATAACCTTGAGGACCTTGATGATTCCTCTCCTATCTCCAAGTACAAGGGCAAGGCAACTCTTAGGGAGTCTTCCTCCAACCCCAAGTCCAAGAAAATCAGGGTAACCTCCAAGAACAAGGGACCTCCCCTGTCAATCCGGATGAACCGATTCGTGAGACTTGGATCAAAGTGCCTAGTGATGAGTTTGAGCATGACCACTTGGTTTTCAATCCATATGCTTTTGGCAATCGCACTTGTAGGAATGATAGCCGCTTCTATTGCAAGATGCATCAGCAAGTGTTTGAACAACTAGTTAGCCCCCTCAAGAACTCTCATGTTCCTACTCATTACTTCAATGAGGATAATGCAAGGGAATTATGTCCGGATGTGATGGATGTTATGGATTTTCATGGTATTACTCATCTCATTCTCCTGAGCTGCTTCAGGAATTCTATGCCACAGTTTATTTCTCCACTGAAGGGAAGAGGACTATGACTTGGATGAGTGCAGTATCAAGTGCGAAGCTTCTCTTGCTGATTTCGGTGCTCCCTTTGAACTTGAGGAGTTACCTTTTGCACCAACGACCTATATTCGCATTCACTTGCAAAAGCTTATGAAAGCTTCAGTGGGGATCCGTCATTGCTATCCACCCGGGTCAGGTCTTGCTAGAAAGATTCCCAAGACCTCTTTTATGTCTCCTTTTTGGAGAGTCACTCATTCCATCTTAAGGAACTGTCTTGCTGTCAAGTATGGGGAGAAGGGTGAGGTTCACAAGTGGATGGTCAATCTTATTTTTCACATTGTTAGTACAAAGGAGCGGGGCAAGCAAATAGATGTCCTCGATTACATGTGGCAAGAGATGCGCTCAGTGGTTCTTGAGAACAAGGTTCCCATCTATGGTCTGTACCTGCAGAAGCTCTTTAACACCAAGTTGCCTCCTGCTTTGATCAATAGTTATGAGATGACTGCGCCTACACTTGTTGCTTTGCGAGCTCCTCCCTCGGTTTCAGCTGCCAAGCGTGCTAGATCCGAAGTTCCTGAAGCTCATGTTGAGGAAGGTGCTCATGATGAGGATGAAGCTCATGTTGAGGCCTCTAAGAAGAAGCACGGCTTAATGGATATGTTCAAGAAAATGAATTGCTTCTTTGCGGACAAGCAAGACAAGGAGTTCAAGGCCTACCAAAAGCAAAAGAAATATCACCGCAACCAACGAGAGATAATGAAGAAGCTTGAACTTTCCTATCCGTCTAGCTCCGAGGAGCTCCCTGAAATTGTCTGGAAATCCAAGCACACCTATTGGTTCGGCGATGATGCCTCCTCTCTTGCCCCTATTGGCCGGGCAACCATGGTGAATCAAGCTCCGGTCAAGCTTTTGGTGGCGCCAATGAAGATGTTGATGGTGAAGATGATGCGGAGCAGTATGATGACGAGTGATCTCATGGGCTTTCACGTCACTTTCTCCCTTTTTGGTGTCTTGATGCCAAAGGGGGAGAGAGATCTCCGGGGATTTGCATCCATGGATTGCATCTATTTGCGTTTTTCGTTTTCATTTGCATTGCAATCATTTTAGTTGAACTCTATTTGGTTTATGTTCGTGGAACTATGTCATCATCGGATTATTGTATCATGAAACCATGTTATCGTCGTTTATTGTAAGGCTATGTTACTCTTGGTTATCTATCCATATGGAGAAGTCTATGTTGATCTAGCATTCTTGGTTATCTATCCATATAGAGAAGTCTATGGTGCGAAAAATTTCTATCCTTTACTCACATAGAACTTTTGTGATTACATGCCTTACTATTACTTGTTTATGCCAAGTTGATCGTTTACCTTTTGCTAGTGCTTGCTTCGAGTATCTTGTCTATCCTTTTGGCATTCTAGCACTAGTGTTATTGTTGGCTTATAAAAGCAAGGGGGAGCTTCAATTAAAACATTGCATATGCGTAAATTACATATCTTTTTTGCAAATCAAAAAGAAGAAAGTATAACGTCGGAGATCGCAGATTCGTGAAACCATGAGAGACCGGCCTCCAGGCCGGCCTAGGCCGGGTCCTAGGTCGGGTGGCTCGGATGGGTGGCCGGCCTCCAGGCGGGGCACGTCGGGCACCCTACCGGCCTCCAAGTCGTCCTAGGCCGGGCCCTAGGCGGGGTGGCTCGGGTGGGTGGCCAACCTCCAGGCCGGCCAGGTCGGGCTCTAGGCCGGCTCCTCTGAAGACTCTAAGCAGTGCATGTGAGGCCGGCTAGGCCGGGTCCAAGGCCGGCCTCCCTGTACCCCTTCAAACGGTCAAGAATTAGGAGGAGCTATACATGCTCCTCCACCTACCTCCAGCCTGCAAGCTTGCCCAAACTTGAAGACACCATTGTTGCAAGCTCAAGAATCACTATATCTCCCAATCCCTCCACCCAAACTCATTGATCTTTGGAGGATTAAAGGAGAAGGCCCGGATCTACATCTTCACCAAGACGTTTTTCATTTCCCCCTCATTCGCTTGAGGGCCCCTTTGCTAGGGTTTCCATTGGGAAAACCTAGCTCATTGTTGTACTTACTTGATTGTCTTTGTGACAGATTGTAGCTGCTCGGGAGCCCCCAATCCAATTGTGGGTTGTGCTCCAGATCGTTGTTGTAAAGGCTCCGGAATCCGCCTTGAAGGTTTCCGATAGTGCAAGGTGAACCAAACCTTTGTGGTGCGGTTCATTGGAGAAGAAGGTGAAGCCTTTGTTGCTGTTGAGTTGACCTTTGTGGTAGCTCACACCTCTCCAACGAGACGTACTCCCCTAAAAGGGAGGAACTCGGGAATACATCCGTGTCTCTGATACGTCTCAAACGTATCTATAATTTTTGATGTTCCATGCTTGTTTTATACATATTGCTACATGTTTTACATACACTTCACACCATTATGATGCATTTTCTGGGACTAACCTATTAACAAGATGCCACAGTGTCAGTTCCTGTTTTCTGTTGTTTTTCCGTTTCAGAAAAGCTAGTTGGGAAATATTCTCGGAATTGTACGAAAATCAACGTACATCCCTATTTCACCAGAAGACTCCATGCTCAGGCCTCCTCGCCAGGGCTCGGCGCGGCCTGGAGGAGGTGGCGCCGAGGGGTGGCGTGGTTGACTCGTGCACCTCCTCGTGTTGCCCTTTAGCCTATTTATTGCCTCCGTGGAGAAAACCCTAGGAGGATCGACGATTCTCCCAGAAAAGTTCCGAAGCTCCGCCGCCATCCAAAACCCTAATTCGGGGGACAGAAGTCTCTGTTCCGGCACCCTGCCGGGACGGGAAGTGCCCCCGGAGCCATCTTCATCGACGCCACCGCCTCATTCATCGCCATTGCTGCCTCCCATGATGGGGGGAGTAGTTCTTCATCGGGGCTGAGGGCTCGTACGGTAGCTATGTGGTTTATCTCTCTCTCCCATGGTGTGATCTTTATGTGATCATGAGCTTTGTAATCTAGTTGAATCCATAGATGTTACTCTTGATAATCTTATGAATATGCTACTCAAGTGGTTTTATTAATGTAAACTCCGGAGTCACCTTTGTCCCACGGTGCGAAGTTGACAGTGTGCGCACCGTGTGTGACTCTTTGGATTAAAGTTTATGCGAATACTTGCCATGAGTTGTTCTTGTGTTGGATGTCTCTATGAAATTGTGGCGTTTGTTTAGTACTATTTTGGAGCGCTCATAGTGACAGCGCGGGGTGCCCCAGAGGTGGAATACAGACTTGAGGCGTGTTTTTACAGCCCTACGCAGTGGATTGGTGTTCGTTATCCAACGGGAGAGTAGTTCGGGTAGCAGAGTGAAGAGGAAGTATCTATGTATTCAATTATATTATTATTGTTGAGAGTGTCCACTAGTGAAAATATGATCCCTAGGCCTTGTTTCCAAGCATTGAAACACCGTTTACAACTAGTCCTGCTATATGTTTGCTCGCTGCCATTTTTATTTCAGATTGCAATTACCACTTATAATCATCCATATCACTTATATTTTAATATCTCTTCGCCGAACTAGTGCACCTATACACCTGACAAGTGTATTGGGTGTGTTGGGGACACAAGAGACTTCTTGTATCTTAATTGCATGGTTGCTTGAGAGGGATATCTTTGACCTCTATCTCCCTGAGTTCGATATACCTTGGGTTATTCACTTAAGGGAAACTTGCTGCTGTTCTACAAACCTCTGCACTTGGAGGCCCAACACTGTCTACAAGAATAGAAGCGTGCATAGACATCAGTCTCCGTGTGCTTTCACCTTCGGTTAACTCTATCCTTGTTTATTGCTTTTACTTCGTGTACCTTGCTTAGTTGCTAGCTTGTCATATTGGTAAATTCACCATAGTTGCATATCTAGAGAATTTAACTTTTGTGCCAAGCCTAATTTGAAAAAGTACTAAAATTGGACTAGCACCTATTCACCCCCCCTCTAGGTGTCATACGATCCTTTCAGCCGGCCAACTAGAAATTTCAGGATTCATCTTTTAGCAAGCTTCTCTTTCTCCTTTTTGCACATAGAGAGATCTTCTTTAACCTTTAACCTTTTATCTTAAGTTTTCCTATAAGCACTTAGGCAGACGGTTAAACACTCCAAGTGTTGTAATCAAACACCAAAACAAGATTAGGGGACACATGTCCTTTCAGATATGGTATAAGAAATAGGCTATTAAGGGCGTGTTTGGAAGTCCTCTAGCTTCCAGCTTTCCGAAAATCCACCGCGGAGCAGTGCCGAACAGCCTAACTCCATGGAGTTCCGAGAAGCTGGTCCAATTTGTTGTACAAGACTCGGAGCAACTCTTTGCAAATCCAAATACCAGAGCAGCGAGAAATTATATAGGTTTGTCACTGCCAAAGCTGGCCAACGGGTCTGGGCATGGCCCGTCCGGCCGCTAAACAGGCCTGGCACAGCCTGGCAGGTGGCGGCCCGTTTAGAACGAGCTGTGTTGTGCCGTGTTGCCTGCCTCACCTTGAGGGCCAGCCACGACCCGTTTAGCGCGTCAGGAACATCTGGGCTGATTTTGGCCTATTGGGCTACTTTTTCAGGGAAAAAACTAAAAATAAGTTAAACGGGTCGTGTCATGTCGGCCCGCGTGCCTGGCCTCGAGGCCCAGGCATGGACCCAGGTGTGTCGCGGGCCAGGCACGGCCCGTTTAGCCACATGTCGGTCTAGCAAACGTACTAACGGGTCGGCCCGTGAGCACGGGACCAGGTGGCCAGCTTTGGCCACCGCCAAGTCAGAAAAAACATTTCCATCCAATATCATTTTCCCCTCTCTCGAGCGAACCTCAGCCCTGAACCTATATTTTGTTCGCTCCCGTCCCCTGCTTAGCCGCCGCCCACTCGCCCTTCTTCGGCCGCTGTCCATCTCTGGACCCTCCGACCACGCGGTCATCCCTGCGCCCTCTTGTACCTCCGTCCGTGACCTACCTCCGCCGAGAAGCAGCACCTCCGGGCCTCACTTGCAGCGACGGCCGGCCGAAATCTTTCCTTGTCCTTGAAACAGCAACCAGCCGATCTGTACAGACTTCATACTACATATATAAGCTTTTGGCAGGCTGAAACTCCACCGAATTAGCAGGCCGGCCAAAACAAAATGGGCTTTTGCCCCGGCCGCGTGAGGAGGAGCGTTGAACGTTCCCAGCTCTGCTCGCAACGCTGGAGCTGCTACAAGAAGCAGGATCGACAGAGTTTGCCGAAGCCAGACCGTTTCCGAACACGCCCTAAGTAAGTCTAAATGAATTATGGATACATGTGTATCCTTAACATATTGAAACAATTGGCATCATTCGTATCAAACCAATAGCGATTCATACAAGCTAAATCAACATATAAGGGCTACGAATGCTTTTTTGTTTTGCTAAACACAGTACAACGCAGGTGCTCATATACACGCGCACACACTCACCCCTATGAACGCACATACGTACATCCTACCCCTATGAGCATCTTCGAGAGACCGAGTCGGCGGATCAAATCTTGAAATTGACGAAGTCACCACGGCGTCTCGCTATCGACAGAAACATCGCCTCCCACTGAAGAATATTCCGCCTTAAATGAGAAACACCAGCGTCAAACCTAGGGTTTAAACTCTGGTGTGGGTACAACCACCCTCAACGATATTGATTTGCTACACAAGGCCTCCAGCGCGAGACGTTTTCCCTGTTCGGCTGCGAAATGTCAACTACCCTCCGAGTCATGTCTGACACGACGTGCTACTGCTATTTTCGGTTGTCCGAATGCAGCCAAAAACTGGCTGGTGGCGCGTCTCTTCAAGACTTCAACCAAACGAGCAAGCGCTCCTGCACATGCCCTGTTCGTCATGTCGTCAAGGTAATTTGCCTGTAAATGGAACACATGTAATAGGACTTTGTCTTTAAGCAAGACTGAACCCAGCTCTTCAGTTAACCACGGTGCAACCATCGCAGAGAATAACCAGATTGAATATCAGTAAATCGTAGAACATCATGTTGCTATTGGGATCCCACTAAACTCCCACTTATAGTTTATTTCGTGATTTCTAGTGCAAAATTTGGGCCATTTTGACGGGATCCCACTTACATCTCTACCTGAAGCCAAGGACTGTAAGATTGTGCTCTTGCAGTTAATAAAAAGGGGCATGCTGTTGTTATGAGACGTGGCCCGGCACCAAATTAACGATGACAGAGAGAGGTGGCCCAGCTTGTGTTGGCTCTTTCTTCTCTGGTCACGATCCAATTAAATTCCACTCGCGGCTATGATTGCTGCATCAAGTGTTACTGGATTCCCAAGTATTTTTCCCGTCATTTCTCAGTGACATTATTACTCTACTTTCAAAGAAAAATAATCCTAAACTGATCTTTTTTTTGCAGGTAAATCCTAATCGGCTCTTGATACCATGTTAACTTTCATGCACCAACCAATAGAATTAAAAGTCCAAACCGATGGAAAAGAAAGTAGACAATCCCCATAAACTGCAACTCAACGGGAAGAAACTGTATCAGACTGTGAAATATTTAATCTTTCAAACAAACAAACAAAAACTCTACTGTTTAAATTTTCATAGGTCCCCCTTTCAACTTCAGATTTGGCGTTCAGGAGAGGGCAGCCACTGAACAACGTCTAGCATGTAGTTTAGATACCTCTTTGTTAGTTTTATGTGTCATTTGGATGCGATGTCTAGATGACAGAGATGGCGTTGTATGAATTAAAGGTCTCATCGCTACTTTTCTGTCCCGGCTTGGCCATTGCGGTCTACTCCTTAATTAGAGCCAATTGTTCTCAGGGCTCGTCCTTTGATCATGCTTCGGTCTTCTTCTGGGTGTTCAGCAACTAAGTAGCGTTTGGAAGATTGCTTCATGATGGACGTGTCCTTAGCCACAATGGTTCAACAACGGAGGAGACATGCAAGTTTGTACGAAGTATTGAAGGAGAACGTCTATCAATATCGCACAAGACGCGAGAAAATGAACCAACAACAAGATGATCAGGACATATGTATTTTGTCTGGATGATCACATCATTCGGGTTAATGTCGTGCGTCACGATGATTATCTAAATTGGTTAAATTATTTGTAGATGCATAGTAGATTTTTTTATATTGGCCAAACTAAGATGAGAGGATAGTAGAGAGAATACCATGGATTATATTGAGTGACCGGGGGTGTGATCAATCTAGCAACAAAAATATATAGCACTTGTGGTACTTTATTAGACTACCTCACTAAGGGTAAAACCGAGGTGTTTATCTCATTATTGTTACATGAGTTAGACTAGTTTCGGGGTTGATAAGGAAGGATATGTCTATCCTTTTACTTCCCGTGAATTCATAAACTAAGGTTACCAACTAAATGTAAAATTTTGTTTTCCTATAAACCTATGTTCTAGGTACCCCAACACATATATACAAGAATAAGTTTAGAGGACAAAAACGCTCATACCGACATCATTATAGATGAATTAATTTGGGAAGCTCAATATGTTACTTATAGTTATCTTAAAAAGTTAAAATGAAGATGGGGATCTTAAAATGGTTAAAGTTGCTATTTTGCTAATGAAGATGTTTAGATACAGAGATTTGCCTTCTCACATTGATATCCATTAGAGAAACTAAAGATCGGATCTTAAATGGTTAAATTTTCTAATAAGTCTGCTAATGAAGATGTTTCTATTAATTATTGTTATTATACAACTTACTGAATCTTTTCAAGATTTATCTAAAGATCCTCAAACTAAGCTCTCTAAAAACAGCTGAATATATCTATTGCTCGAATTATTCATAATATTCAGTTAGAGATGTTTGAAAGAGATGCTTCAATACCAAGAAAGTAAGAAGATGGATATGAACTACTTATTAATTAAGTTTCACATTTATAAATATAATTGTCATACTTCATGTAATCTAGGAACTATTGGCTCTATTGTTCCAATATCTTTTCAGGAAATGCTTGGTTTGAAAAAAAAAGATGGATTCGTGCCTTTTTAGCTCGCACATAGCTGATTCTTGCAGTAAAAAGTTTTTTTTAAAACCATCCAGCTATTTATTACTCATTGAAAATAGTTACATCATTCGCAAGCAGCTCAAAAATAAAATCTGGCGGATTCTCCAACCATATAATATGGTGTCCCTCCACCTTTTCAGCTAAAGTATGAGCTACTCTATTGATTTCCCTTTCCGAATGTTCAAAACTGACATGGGCAAAGCCTCTTGCTAGAAACGTACACTCCTCGTAGATGGCAGCAGCAGCAGCACCGAGTGAATTGCCTCCTTCTTGCATCGTTGAAATGACCTCTAAGCAGTCGTGGTTGACAATCAGTTTCGTGCATCCCACTTGTCCCGCCAAAAGAAGTCCATCTCGCAAAGCTCTGGCTTCCGCAGAATTAAAAAGATTAATAGTAGAGTTTATGACAAAATGGTCGGTGTGCAACCAAATTTAGTGCTTATCGAGACATGCATGGTGTGCAATCCTTTTTGTCCTGTTATTACGGAAAGACATTTTAAGAAGAAGGGGTCACTAAATAACCCCTCCACACCACCCCCCCCCCCCCCCCCCCCCCAAATAGTATTTGAACACTTACCAACTAAGAAACTCAGATTATGTAATGTGTGTTCACCTAGAATTTATTTGGAGATCCTTGGACGAGCAAAACTAATACGTAGGACATACGTAAAACCTAATTGTATGGGTATGGCTATAAAAAGGCCCTTATGGATGTAACATGTTATATATTTACTTATATTTGTTTATTCACTTTTTTGAATGAGTAATAATTACCTTTAGCATCAAATATAGGTATTTAAGATTAAATTCAAAAAAAAGGTATTTAAGATTGGACTTTTTTGTCCTGAGTTGTTTGTTTACCTCTCTGAAATTTCCACGTCTCTCTAATTTTCTAGAAATATGGAAAACAGCGGCCATCTGAATTTTGTTCAGCATATTTCGTGAAAGGCCAATATTTTTTCTAATCTTGTTTGATGCCCCTAAGACAAGGCAGACGTCACCATTCTTTTGCTGCAGACGTCAAGTACACGCTATGAGTCTACGTCAAACAACTGGCTAAGACATTCGAGCATATCTCTTTCCATCCCCCGAGAAGTTAATTTCAAATCCGATTGACTTGCATAAATTTCAAGGTAAAACAAAGCAGGTATATAAGGTAAGGCGATGGCTCTGAAAGCGAAGTTTTGGCTCTCGGGCACACTGCTGCCGTTTTTTTGAATTTTTTGAAAATCGTACTTTTTTTCTTCAAAAAAATCTGCATTTTTTTACACAACAAGATATACATGTTATGTAGGTACGCAAGAAATTTCGTACGAAAATAATAAATTTTGTGACCTATAGAAAAAAGATAAATTTCTGACAGAAAATCCATACTATTGTTACTTGTTGCTGCTCCGAAATTTGTTATTTTTATGTAGCTCGTAATACGATTTGTTTTTATCAAATAATTTGTACCGTACGTAGAGGACATGCATATACATCAGCTAGTATTTTTTTGGATTTTTTTGAAACTCGTTTAATTTTTTTTGAAAAAGCGGGTGCACTGGTGCCCGAGCTCCAAAAGGGGTTTCCGGATGGCTCTCCTGAATAAAACTGGGATCCGAGTCACAAACACCTCCATACTGCCATCACACACGTCATCATCTATCTATCTCTCCCTTTCCATCAATCGAAAGAGAAGAAATATTAGTTTAAAAGAAGCGAGGCAGGAAAACGACCTGACCTCCATTCTTTATGCAGGAGGAGAGACGCCACTCGCCAGCCTCTCTCAACTGTATAGAAACCAATTAAAAAAAAATGTATAGAAACAAAATTAAATACTCGTGATTTGGCTCCCGAGCTCCACAGAGCTCGTTTTTTGAAAAAAAAATGGAAATTCACATTTTTGAGCTTCCAAAAATTGCGCAAAAAATCACAGGTGTAGTAGTCTCGAGACACACTAGCGTGAATTTTTTTTTGACTTCAAAGTCGTTGGATTTTGAGCTGTGCAAAAAAGACAAATTCTGACAGATTTCAAAATTTTGAATCCGGATACTTAGATCCAGAAATTTGTCTTTTAGATCTAGCCCAGAATAAAACGAATTTGGACTTGAAATTTGGCACGCTTGTAGATCTAGGTGATATCTACACCTGGTATTTTTTTCTTGATTTTTGGAAACCAAAATGTGTGGATTTTAATTTTTTTTTTAAACCGAGCTCCATAGAGCTCGGGTTCTAAAAGCACTTTCCGCTAGATTGCTAGCTTACCAGCAGTTAGATGATTCGACAGTATGCTATTCACCCAAATTTTATTTTTAGAAAATTGTGTATGCTCAGTTTCTAGAGCGCAACAAGTTGTTTATTCTCCCCGGTAAATTTTCTTTGCTTTTATTCTCTCGACACTTGTTGTCACCTCCCTCGACACCACCGCCCGGGTGTTTGCTCGAAGATCATCTCCAGCAACGGTGAGTGAGTGAGTGAGGGGTTTGGTAACAACCGGATATAGGGTTCACCCTCGAGTCACCCACATGGGCAACTTGAGGGAGGGGGGCTCACAATTGTAACTATTCTAGATTAATTTATGTGTTGTCTCAAGCATGTACTTTCACTGTGCTGAATTTGGGTATAAGATACATATTTTAAACTAGATTAAGACGATATCTTTGGAAAAAGTTTAATACTCCTCTTAATGAAATAAATTTTGCGACTCTAAATAGCAAACACCCATTTCCATTTTCGGGATGCTAAGATCGCCACTGTTTGCTATTGACTTTGGCCAAGTAGAGAGAAGAGATTGATAAAGTATGTAGAAGAAATCCTACCGTATGCCGGCAATAGATAGACTAGCACGTATGCTCGACCAAACGTGACGAAATATTCTATTCACACCTACTACATTGGTTGGCAATGGTTATGAACAATTTCCTGGGCCAATGCATGAGGGTTAAATCACTCTTCCGGATATGATTTTTTTTAAACTAAAGGCCAAAGGCCCGACGTTAAATTAATAACGCCCCGAACGGCGAGAAGGGTATAAGGTGCTGAACCCAGCTTACAACAACGATCCGCACGCACACACATAAGAGGAAGGACAACCGAAGAAAGACCAGCGAGGTCGGCGCCACCTATGAACTACTCCGAAGACGCTGTGAACTAGCAGGGCGGGCAGAACTGCTGGGCCGAAGCTCGCCGTCGGGGGGAGACCGGCACACCGACACACGCTGCACACCGTCAACACGGGCAAAGTCGTCGGGCCGAACTCACGGCCAAGACCGGCGCACCAACAAGAACTGCACACCGCCGAGACCTGCACAGCTTCCGTAGAGACAGTCAACAGGGGAGCAACCTCTCGCTGAGGCAAACCAAGGGGTCCACGAAGAGGGGCACCGCGAATGCAGAACAAGTCACAAGCTTTGCCGGAGGAAGCACGCCGAAGAAACCTCCGACACCACACCTCCAGAGAGCTACCCGTGAGCTCCAAGACGGCGTCTTCAAGAAGAGAACGGCACAAAGCGCCGCCGCCACCCGATCCAAGAATCTTGGGTTTTCACCCAGAGCACATAGGAGGGAAGAACAACCACAACGGCGCCTTCAAGAAGGGGACGACGTCAATGACGCCGCCGCCGCGGCCCTGGACAAACGTCCTGGGCGAGGGTTTCCCCTTGGTATGGACTCTCACCTCCCACACAGGGGTAGGGGTGCCGCCAAGACGGCCACCACACCACTGCCACGGAGCACAGCTCACCGAACCCCACGCCGTCCACACGGCCGTGGTTCCGGCAGCACCAGAGCCGCTGGCACGCCCGCCAACCACGCAGACTCCCACCTTCCAGGGCCGCCGCCCCGGCTTACAAGCACGCCGCACCGCTGAGCTGAAGAGAGCGGAGAGAGAGCTCCACCACCAGATCGGCGACCACCAGCCACCATGGCTACCGGCCGCGGCGGATCTGGGGCGGAGGCGGAAGGACCCGAAGCGGGCACGGGGCCCCTGCCCCGTCCCAAGCTCGAGGCGGCCATCCCTGACCGCACAGCCCTGTCCGACGCCGCCCGAGGCCCTGCACGCCTCGCCTGCCGGTCGCCACGCCGCCGTCGGCCATGCCCTCCATGGACGCGACGAACAGCCGGAAACCAAACGCTCCAGAACTCCCCAAATCAGCCGTCCGCCGCGCTTCGCCCCCCGCGACGGCAGCCGCCGCCGCGAGCACGCCTCCACAACGAAGCCACCACGCCGCTGCAGAGCAGCCACGCCGCCGCGCCCACTCGCCCAGCACGGCGCCCCCGCCAGCCGCTGTGGCCCGCGCCGCCACGCCCGCGCGAGGGAGAAGGAGAGCCCGCCGCCGCCGACGCCGCCCGGGCCTAGCCCGGCGGCGCCCTCCGGCGGCGGCGGGGAGGAGGGAGAGAGGAGGAGGGGCGAGGAGACGCGGCGGCTAGGGTTCCGCCCCGTCGCTCGCGGGAGCGACAGGACGAAAAACCTCCTCCGTTGAAATATCCCTCCAACTACAGTCTTCCGGATATGATTGTAAACCTTTTCTTTCTCTTTTGTTAGCCCACTCCTGTCCACACAACCGTTCCACAATGCAGCTACATACACAAAATATTATTTCTTGATAATGCTATTTAATTAAGAATCTCATAACTTAAGTTGGCCAGTACGTACGCACGATAACACACTCAACCCTTGATTTGTTGACAATATTATTCAACTAATAACTATGCAGCCAAGGTGCATTTTTATTATAACACAATCTTTTCTGGTTTTGTGCTCAAGCGAAGAAGGTGGTTGTCGGCATCTCGCGCGCTAGGCTCTAGTGAAATGACTTAGAGCATCTCCACTGGCAACACCAAAATTTTGTCCATGTCACCTCTCAAAATGTTTCCGCTCGAGGTGCCGGACACATGTCCGGCACAATGGTGGTGTTGCTCATTTTCATCAATATGTTTATATTTGTCTCTAAATTACTGAAAAACTTGATCGCATAGTCCAACAATAATGTAAACATAGGTAAAATATAGTTATTACAACAATGCAAATTAAATTCAAATTTGGCAAGTTGCATTAAACAACATGTGACACTCGAAGTACTCGTGTGCTCTCAGTGCTAATGACCATTTTGCAGTTGATCGTAAGTTGTTTCATCACGAATTTGTTGATGCATGGCGAGAAAATCAGCAAATTCGGCCGGTATGCCCCGATGAGGCACGGCAAGAGGGTCCTGCACCATATTAGCATCCCGCATATTCTCGATGATCATGTTGTGCGTGATAGCACAATCATTCATGATTTCCCACATCTGATCTAGAGATTATGATAGAGAAGGATGCCTAACGACCACACACGGGGCTTGGAGCACACTAAATACCCGCTCTACATCTTTTCGGACACTTTCTTGTCTCTTTGCAAAGTCAAATTTTGCCTTACCAACAGGGTTGTGGATTATCTTCATAAATGTCGACCAACAAGGATAGATGCCATTTGCTAGATAGTACCACTTGTCTTATCGGTGGCCACTGATCCCATAGTTGCAGTCTGGAGTTTGGCCTTTAGCAAGTCTTGCAAACAATGGAGAGATTTGCAGCACATTGATGTCATTGTGAGAATCGGTCATGCCAAAAAAAAGTGTGCCAAATACACATGTCATAATCTGCCGCATGTTTAAATACATCACTGCACCCTCCAACATGTCCTCTTTATACATCCCTTACCAAGGAATGGATAATTCTTCCATTCCAATGAATGCAATCGGTGCTACGAAACATCCCAGGAATTCTATCGATGCACCTTGTGCCATCTGCTGCATTTGTTCTCTCGGATAGGTCGGTCAAAACGCGGCAACCACCGCTGCACAAAACATGTACGTGGATTCAATGGCTGTAAATTTAGACACACGGACATAGTCCTCCAAGAGTCTGCAGGAGCTCCATATGCAAGACACAACATCACATTTTTAAATGGATAAGAATCCAATAAGTTTGGTTCAATCTTTTTCAGTTCGAAATAGTCATCATTGTTCCGAACACCATGCGCAATGCACATGAACAGTCCCTCTTCATTCTAAAGCGTCGTCGAAAATTACTCGGATTCTTTCATCATCGGCTGCGAGGTGGGCGTCAACTTCCATCATTTTGACGAAACATAGTTTCATCGTCGCTATCCATAGCGTATTGCGCAACAATGAATGAACAATAAAGACATGCAATGAATCAACAACAAGGCAAATGAAATAGTTGGCAAACGGCCAAACAACTTACATGTGTGACAAAAGGAAGATAGAGGCGGCGTCGGCATAATGAGTTGTGCGGCGCAAAATGAGGACTGGGGCGGTGGCGAGTCAGCCATCGTGGTCGGTGCGGACTCCCGGCGGCTAGAGGAAACTAGAGGACGGGTTGAGGAGAAAATGGCTATTGGCCTTTGCCGGTGGAGATGCTCTTACACACGGTCTCACATAATTGTAGTTTTTCAAAGTTTTCTTCCATTGGCTATTTATAATATTTAGAACTCCTAGTCACTTAATTTTGCATATACTTACTCCAGCACCAAAATTTGAGCCTTGATCTAGTTGTGCAATTTCCATAGAATGTTATCGCAATTTTTAGTGTTTGATAGATGGATTAGGATGGTGGAATGTTGACCAATATGCTTTGGAAAAAGACTTACAAAAATTTGAAACAAGTTTGAAATAAACAATCTCCTTTTCTACTGGTTTATTTATTTCATTCAAATAGAAATTTATGTTGTCTCAAAACCATTTAGATAGACCAACCTAAATAATTCGACAATCCACTTATGGAAACCCAAGCATAAAAAATGGAGAGAAAAAGAATAGCAAAGGAAATAAAACGAGAGAGAGAGAGTGAGAGAGAGAAGGGACCCAACACTGGAAAAAGACTTGCCTTTTCTATTCCAAGTCTCTCTTCCCCACCTCTGCTTCTCTTCTTTCTCCTGCAGTCCTGCACAGTCCACACTGTTCATCTCTCTTCGATCCCCAAATCCCAAGCTGACCAACCAAACCCCCGCCCCGCATGGAGTGGACGGCCCAGAAGCCAGCCCCGTCCTCCCCGCCTCACCTCCTCTGGGACTGGGCCGACGCCGCCGAGCCGGGCTCCTCCGGCGAGGCGGCGGGGAGGCGCGGGAAGGAGAAGCGGGCCAAGGGGGAGGAGGGAAGCGGCGGCGGAGGAGCAGTAGGGAACGTGAGGTGCCAGGTGGAGGGCTGCGGGGTCGAGCTCGGCGCCGCCAAGGAGTACCACCGGAAGCACCGCGTCTGCGAGGCCCACACCAAGTGCCCCCGCGTCATCGTCGCCGGCCAGGAGCGCCGCTTCTGCCAGCAGTGCAGCCGGTGCGTGTTTCTTGACGCCCAGAGGTTGTTCGCCTGAGTTGTGTTCTTCCGCCCTGGTTGCTCTTGCTCGCCTGAGTTGTGCTCCCTCTCTTCAAAGCTTGCAAGCTCGCACCTTTATGCGATTACTTTTGCAAATTCATCCAATTTCTTAGACGAGGATGCGTCGCGCTATGCTATATCTGCGTGATTAGTCAGTTGATTAATCCGTACAGCCTTGTGCCTTTTATGTATCTCACAATTTTGGTGCTTTACTGTTACGGTAATATCGTCCGAGTACGGCCCGTTTCCCGATTTGGGAAGCGACGATGCTTTTCTTCCCACAGCTATAGCAGGGTCGAGAATCGGACTGCATGGGTGAATGGCCGTGCAATCCGTGTTTCCAGTTTTGGCATGGGCACTTGTCCTTTGCGTGTGCATTTTTTTGGGATGGAAATGGAATTTTGCTGTGCTGTGGCTACTGTGGTTCTGGTTCAGTCACTGTGTGGAGATCTCTCTTCTAATGTACTATACTCGTAGATGGCAATGAATACTACAGTATATGAGTAGCTTATGTGGTATGTGGTCTTGGTGATCTAGGTTCCATCCACTGGCGGAGTTTGACCAGAAGAAGAGGAGCTGCCGTAGGCGACTGTCTGATCACAATGCTCGGCGCCGGAAGCCACAGCCAGATGTGTTCTCCTTTGCACCGGCAAGGCGTCCATCGTCATTGATGTTTGGTAATTTATCCAAACCTTACCTGGGCAAACATGCAAGATTTCTATTCCCCCCCCCCCCATCTCAAGATCACTGTTTTGCGGTTGATCGGTGATTCGTCAGAGATTATCTTTAGTCAATATTTTTTTGCGGTAAAAAACTAAAAAATGTTTGGCTAGTCAGTTGCATACTCATTCTCTTGTACTTTCTTATATCGTTTGTCACATTAAATGCGTTTGCCATTACTCATTACAGATGATAGACCGCAAATAAGTTTTGTTTGGAACAAAGATCCGCTTAGCCATGAAAGGCCTTTCGCTATTTCTCCATGGGACAGCCCGTCTGACTTCAAGCTCCCACAAGTGAAGGAAATAAGAGAAGTATCAATGAATGGACAAGTTTATTTGGATAAATCTCGTCCACTTGATGCTGTTCCACCACTGAGTCATTACATAGATGGGCTGTTACCAATGAAAGGTATGGGTTGCAAATCATTTTGTAGCTGTTGCCAAAATATTGACATCGATAAAAAAACTGCATGCGATTTGCTTTCTTAGGTGGTTCAGCACATTTGCTAACGGAAAACGTGTTAGGGCTCCTTTGATTTGCAGGATTTTCAGAACGCAGGAATAGGACAAACGTAGGATTGAAATGGCATGTACACTTCAATCCTACAGGATTAGAAAACTACAGGGTTTTGATAGCACAGAAAAATCAAAGGAATTGTAAAAAGAGGTTGGAGTGGAGGAAACATTTCCTACAAAATAGAGTGCAAAGGAATCTTTTGTAGGAATTCCAAAGGATTGTAATCCTATGAATCAAAAGACTTCTGTAGGAAAAAATCCTGAGGATCCAAATCCTACACAATGTCATTGAATCAAATGAGCCCTTAGATCATTGATTTGCAAGATTCCAAAAACGCAGGAATAGAACAAAATTAGGATTGCAATGCCATGCATTCCTGTATCCCACGGGATTGAAAAGATGTTTGGTTGCACATAGGGAAAATGTAGGAATCATTCCAAGTGGTTTGATCCAATGGAAATTTCTTTTGAAATGGAGTACAAAAGACCCACAGGAAAATTCCTGTGGATTACAATCCTACAAACCAGCATAGGAAAATTTCCTGAGTATACTATCGTTTAAAATTTCTAAGAAATTCCTTTGAATCAAAGATGCAAAACTCGGGTTCTCTGTTGTGGAATCTGTCACGGTGTTATACTGTAAAAATAGGTCGAGTTCACCCACTCAAACCGAGGAAGATACTTTTTGGCTTTCACTAACACATGTGAATCTTACAGTGTAAAACTCACTATGAACTCCTGCTGTTCATGGGCATTTATAGCTTCGAAAGGATTTACATGTAGGAATAACTCTTCTCTGGAAATTTGTCCCTGGAAAGAAATGTCACCATTGATAGATGTAGTTTTAAATGTTGGGTCCAAAGATTCGTAAGAAAATGATCCAAAACCGTGATAGCAGTAGGTATAAGAATCAGGAAAAAGAATAATTATTGATAATGAAATGGGTCTTAGAAAAAAAAGGTTTTATGCAAGATTATGCGGCAAAATTTGTGTTTTGTGGAGTTATTCCTGCTCCTGAGTCTGCAACACTTGGATATATGAAAGAGCTACATCAATATTTTCTTCTTACGACATGATTAGTAACTAGAATATTACATTGGAACAACTTGCACCTACATTCGATTTGGTATAGGCGTATAGCTGATACATATGGTTCATATAGATACGTCGCCCTGGACATCTAAAATGGCATTGATAATTAATTCCTATAATACCAATTTTGATACAAAAATCATCTAATCATTGCATGTTTGAAGCTACAAAATCTGCTTTTTTATTCAAATTTGTGTCACTTTGTCTCATCTAAGAAAATGATATCATGGCAATAGTTCTGATAATATGCAGAATTCAGCTTAGGAACTCCCAAATTCACTTTGAGGTGTCCACTCTCGAAGGTCCTTAATAGTGAATAATGGACTGTTGAGTTTCATGCTTTAAAAGTTTAAGTTGGCGAGGAAAGATGGGGAATGTACTCATAATTCAACATGGAGTACGAGTTACGTATTACCAAATATACTGCACTTTGCTTACCGCCCAATAGTTCTTGAAATATATCTCAAAGGCATATGAGCCACATGTTTGCATTCATCTTTGCAGATATCTCTGCTACCAATACTTGGGTGTTCTTACTGTCCACACTTTGATGAGAGAAATCATTTGATTGTTTCTTCAGGTCCGGATGTATCTCTAACTGCTTCGAAATTAGATGGAGCACCGGATCTTCAGCGTGCTCTCTCTCTTCTGTCAGCTAGTTCTTGTGGATTACCTGATCCTGTACAGCAAGCATCTTGCCTCGTCCAATTCACCGGTGCCAGCCAAAACAGTAGGGGCCTGCCTGCATCACATGGAGCGAGCTCTGTGTTGGCGTCCTTTGCGGAAGGACAGCCTATGTCGCCGTCGCCACAGCTCCTCCGTTTTACCTTGGATGGCAACAGCAATGGCTACGAGCCCACTTTCTTCGGTTTAAACCGGATGAATTGATGCGCGAAGCGTACAAGCCATTGTCAGAGTTGGATCGGCAGCAAGAGCCTACGCAAGATCTGCTTCTGTCAACCTACTAGAGTGTTAATGTTACCTATATACTCATTGATCACCTTGTTTTTCCATTTTGCAACTCTGGATAAATTGCCGGTTCATTTGGAAACCGTTATCGGACATGATCTGTTTCATGACGTGTTGACTTATGTATATTTTCTTCTCCCCCTGATCAGCCATTGCAACTTGTAATTTCCACTGCTATTGCATCAAAGATTCATGATGACGATTTGATATTTTTCATGCAAATAACACCAATCTGTCGGTGTCCTGTGGGGAGAAAAGAACAGCCTAATTTGACTTATCCTCAATTTAATACTTTTTTTCTAGAACGTGCAGACACATACATGAAATAACAGATTAATAATATTATTCCAGGTAAAGAAAACGATCTTGTCTCCAGAGAGCAAACAAATCAGACAGCTCCGGTTGTCTTCATATAAAAATCTGCCTGAATCAGGTGAGTATGTGGCTGAAATTGGATCAGAACAGCCAGGACATGCCAATGTACAGCTCAACATGTTTGTGATTTCCAAATAGAAACAGCCAGTCCAGTTGCTCATATGTTAACATTTCTCAAGGAGCATCACACATTTCGGAACATAAGTTTGGACCAAGTGATAGTGATTGATCCAATTGACATGCGACCAACCAAGTAGGAATCATGTGAAGAAATATAGGGTGTACAAACAATGGTACTACAATCTCCAACCGACAACACCAGCCAAACACAAGGATTAATAATGAGAAACCCGGGGCGTGCGAATGCGAAGCACAAACTTGCGCTAGTAGAAGAGCAAGCAGAAGTTATATTAACACATGAAAGCTTTCACTGGATCTTGTTAGCATACACACAAGACAAGACAATATCTATATTTCCGTAGAGATTTACTTTACTTGAGGTGTGGAACTTACGTAAGACAGACTGCACACTGATAAAGCCTAGTAGGATACCCCACACGCCAATGGATACATCGAGATTGCCTCTTTCTTGATTCTTCCATGCTTTTGTTCTCTAATACCCGGTGCGATCATCTAGCCTGCTTTAATCTCAGTCGGTGGTCATTGGTTCAGCGACGCAGCAGCGGAAGCGTCCTTTACGAACATGGCTCATGACCTCCGTCTCGGCGTTCTCGAGCATGCTGACAATCTCGGTAAACGGCGGGCGAACCTCAGGGTCCGCGTCCCAACAACGCATCATGATGTGGCTTAGGCAAGGTAGGCAATCTTGCGGGATTACGGGACGAGCACCCTTGTTTACAACGGCAAAAGCCGCCTGAACAGCTGTCATGTTGGTGAAAGGAAGCATCCCAGTTATAAGCTCCCACAAGACAATCCCAAAGCTGTAGACATCAACTTTATGATCATAAGGACGGTGCTGGATCATTTCCCTGCACACAAAAAGACCGACCACTAGCTCATCAATTATGTGCACAGCATTGCTAACATTTAGTCGAGAAAGCACAATTATAGAAACAGCTTATTACAATGTGAAAATCATAAGTCAAACACCTGTCAACTGTTTCTCCATGTAAGCAAGCCATTTAATCAATGCAATTAATAAAGTAAACATCATCAATTAAGTTATGTCACTCGTACAGTACCGAGTACCCACTTTAACCTACCCCGCTCTTGAGATTTAAATAGTTGCCAACTCAGCACTATTTCAATTTGGATTATGTGAGAGTGTGAGACCATACTTTGTACGGACAAAAGACTGGAACCATGGTACAATAGAAATGCTTTATTAATAACTATAAGGTTAGAGGGATGCGGTTGTTGGTCAGATGACAAACTGTTTAGCAAAGGAAAAACCATGTAGAGTTGAGTTCTGTGAAAACCTGGTGCACACAATTGGAGCATCCAAGTATATTGTGAAAAATAAAACGTCAGTATAGTCAGCGTTTGTAAATGCCATTATGCGGTAAGAGATAATTGACAAATAGCTGAATGCTCTAAAATGAATGGTTCGAATACATAATTTGACATGTGAACATAAATTAAATGTCAAACATCACTGATTACAATATATATGAAGATAAAAGATCTACATAAGAAAACAGAGAGGCAAGGAACTTACGGTGCCATCCAGCGGTAGGTTCCTGTCTCTGGTGTCATCCCCTCTGTTTTCACTTCGATACGAGCAACTCCAAAGTCCGCAATCTTAATGGATCTGTCTGCTGCAATTAGAAGATTATCTGACTTTAGATCCCTGTGTATAAACCCCAAGGCATGCACATAGGCCATTCCCCGAGCTACATCCAGCGCTTGTTGGACAGCCAGCCTCAAAGGTACCAGCTTGTTCTGCCTTCTCGCTAGGAACTGACGGACCGAGCCACCTTTTGCGTACTCAGTAACAATGCACCACACGATCGACTTCCTGCAAGCCCCTATAAACCTCACGATGTTTGGGTGCCTCAGCGTAGACAACATCATAACTTCTTGCACAAACTGCTGTTCCAACGACTGTGCTCTCTCTGTGTCATTGTCAGGCTTCTCCAGCAGCTTAATGGCGACATCTTCTCCCATGTATGTTCCTCGGTACAGCTTCCCAAAGGCGCCTTGTGCAAAAGGAACCCCGATATCCAGCCTCCCCAAATCAATGGCCCACTGCTGGTACTTACTAAGTATCTCTGTCGGATGATTTGAGTCCATCAAGACCCTAGCCAACGCATCTTCGTTCAGCGTGTGTGCGGCCACACGGTTGGGGCGGAAGACGCTGTTGCCGACCGAGTAGCTCGCAGTCGGCGCATCACGGAGGCCCGGGTGCTTAAGTATGACCGTGCGGGACTCGTTCGAGCCCACGCTGCTGCCGCCCACTGACATCATGGTAACGGAACCGCCTGCACAGTTGGACAGGTTGTAGTTGTCGGCACTGTCCACGGACATGTGGGAGCCTGCCCCCATCTTATCATAGTAGGGCATGTTGTAGAAGCCATTGAAGTCGTTTCCTTGCATCTCCTTGCCGCCACCGCCGCCAATCATACCATGAAACCTTGCCCCCTCAGCCATGTCAGAACTCAGAAAGCGACAGTGCTACAATCTGAGCTGCGGCAGATTAACTGCACATCTTCCTCGCGCAGGAAATCTCCTCTTCCACGCACCCGCTAGCCCTACGATCAGAGAAACCTGAACCTTTGAAATGAGCTATCAGCCACACACAACAAACATAATTCTAGACTGAATATACAGAAGTTACTTATTTCTAAAACCAAAGACCCAAAAATTTCTATAAATAACAACAGATAGTAGTAATATTTTCCAACTAAATTGAGAAAATTACTCATCTTACTCAGATTAACGCTATACCATACCCTAGATTTGAACACAGACGTCTCTCCAAAAGTGCAAACTCTCCCCTACTCGATCGCTCCTCGGCTGCTCCCTCCAAAATTCCACCTCCTAATCGCAACAACCCACCAAGACGTGACGCGAGAACCAAGTACCAACCCACCTCCTAATCGCGCCGGAAACCAACAAGCAATCGACCAAAAACCGTCCCCCCAGAGCTGCGCGATTCGGGGCCGAATTGGGCGTGGGCCGAGACGAGACTCACCTCGGCGGGAAGCTGGACGATCGGGGGACGCACGCGGTGAGACGGGATCGCACGGGGCCGCGCCGGAGGTGGGAGAAGGATTCCGAATTGGCGTGTGGGGTTGGCTGCTCTCGGTGCTGTTTCGCTTTTTCTCCGGAGACCAGAGCAGAGACGACGACTCGAGCGACACTGGGAAAGGGAAGGGAGAGAAGAGAGAGGACACAGCAGAGGAAGTCGTTAGTGTGGTTGCAGTTCCCGTTTTACCCCCTATTACTTCCGGCTTCCTCACTTCGGTCCTTTCCGGCTTTTGGTTCTTGAATTTTTGACAGAAAGATCACTTTACCTAGTGAATTGTCAAAAAAGACCACCTCCCAAATAAATTGTCAAAAAGGACCACCTGCACCGTGGCGGCAGGCCCGCCAGGCAACACGTGGCACCTGCCGCCACGGTCAGAGGCGGCACGTTTCGTTCAACAGAAATCCGGCGTAGGTACGAACCCGGCTTTCCGCTCCATGAATGAAATCGGGCAGTAGTTGTTAATCCCACTTCCCCTCTCCCAAGCATATGTCCATTGAACCACAATGAAATTTTTTATGACACTCGTGAGAATCACAGGAAACAACCACCCATGATTTTCTCAACCTCACATGTATGCCTCCTAATATCTTTGTCATCCTTGCCGCGTAGAGGTTCCTCCCATAACCTCGAGAGTTTAGTGCTCTCCCTTTCCATTCGACCTCTACAATCTAGAACTCTAGAAGTCTCAACATCTTATCCACCTTGATTCTCTTCCCCAGCCATTGTGGTGCCTCCTTAGCAGTCATAATGGTTAGTTTCCAGAATTAAGTGGAACAAGGTGATAACAAGGACTAAGTACGAATTTGGCAGCACCAAGCCGACAATGCTACACTGATGCATATCGATGTCGACGATGAATCCAGCGAGCAATCTGACAAGACGCGGGTTGACAGTTCGGGTCTCCTGTTGGTGGTTTCTACTTAAGTCAAAGTTATATGATCAGGAAAAAATCACGGTGCCTTCTTTTCTTGGGATGGAGGAAGTAATGTATTGATTTTTATTGTACTCTTCCTTACTCAACAGTTGTTCCATTTATATGAATCCAATCATATTTATTTCTTGTATTCACACCATGAATGGAATGCCACCTAGCTTCTTTGGGTAAATGCTATACGATCGAGTTGTACAAAATGAGTTTTGACGTGCCATTTCATTGAAATGAAACAGCTTGCACAAGGTGCCCACATTATATGAGAGTTGTACATTGTTTTGTTCGTGAAGTGAATCGTCCATTTATTGCAAATAGAGCTCATGCACTATGTGGCTTAATAATGGATCCAACTCTCGCTTATAAATATTGGCTTCCTTCGTGTCATAAAACATGAAAGTAAGTAGACACTTGTGTCGATGTATGGTCTAAGACGTAATCGTCGGAATGAGATGCACCGGGAGTTCGGGTTGAAGTGATAGGTTATCCAAAACCTCATGTTCACCACGATCAGGGACTTGCCGGGGAAAAAACACATCGTTATTGGTTACAGCTCCATTGTGTTAACACTGACACGACAGACACACAATCAATACCTGATCGTGAGAATCGCGCTAGGAAGGAAAGTTAAAGCTATCCAGCCAAGGAACAGGCCCGCTGATGAGATTTACACCACGGGGTTGACTGCGTCTATAAGTTCAACGCCGAACGAGGCTTTAGTTGACGAATAGGAAGGTTGCTTTGGCTTTATTCCGAATCTTTAGTTATTTCTGTAACTTCATAGCTACTCTGTAATCTATAACGCATGAATTTATCGATTGCTCGATTACGAATCCTCGTTTACACCTTAGGTCGGGTTAGATTGGTGTATGTTGTTAAAAATCTGGTATTCAGAGCCACCCAAAAAAATCCACACCATGTTCGTGTTGGAGAGTCGACCTCGTACGGCGTCGACTGCCACTACAATAAAATTTCGATCTAAAACGGTTTGGTTGCAACGGATAGAGATTCCGTGATAGATCAAGAGTTCAAAACAGATGGTGACGAGTTCGCATTTTACGTCATTGGTCCATGTGAGGCCCACCTGGCACCGAAAACGAATTACACATGGATTTTAACCGTACCGTCATCGATCTCCAAGGCTAGCAACCCGTCATAGGAACTAGTCTTTGGGCCAGCGGATACATACAGACCCATCCATTTTGCGTCAGGTTCTTCATGTATGTCTGATAACTCATTGTCAGTTCTAGACCCACACATTTTGTACATGAGTCCAAAACCTATTGCCAATGGACCCACATGTCAGTCAAGATAGTCAATACTGCTCATGTGTAATGGAACTATCGCTGGTGGATCCACATGTCATTCTGGGTTGCCGCTGTTGGGACCACCTTTCAGGTACGGAACCAAAAAAACTGTGCACTTTCGAGTGTTTACCAGCCGTAACGTCATGACCATGCAGATCCACATGTCAATTCTGGACACACCCATTTTGCAATTTGTGGCCGCTGGGACCGGCTATTAGAAGATGATGAAGGCCCATGTTTTTCGTTAACCATACATAGGACCCACATGTCAGGTCTGGTCTCACCATTTCGCGCACGTGCGTTTCGACGTGTCCACTAACCGTCACGCCGTGTCTGCTCATACCTACATGTCAATGTGGGTCCCACGAAATTGTGTACCTGTTTCGTTTTGGGACCACCAGTCAAGAGGGACGAGGCCCCATTCTATCAGTTCGGCCTATCAAGATCCCATAGAGGTTTTCCTGGCCGTGGCATTTCATTGAAATGAAACAGCCTGCACAAAGCACCCACGGTCATTATATCAGGGTTGTAGTACAATTTTCCATTCATGAAGCAAGTCATACATTTATTTCAAATAAAGCTCATGCACCATGTGTAGTTGGCTGGTTGATGACCGAGCCAGTTTATAGGTTGGTTACTTGATGATGAATCTAACTCTTGCTTATAAATAGTGGTTTCTTTTGTGTCGCAAACATGAAGGCACAATAGACAAACACTTTTGTCGATGTAAGGTGTAAGACATATTCATCAGAATGAGATGCACTGCGAGTTCGAGTTGAAGTGACAAATAATCCAAAACCTCATGGTCATCGCGATCACGGACATGCGGGATTATACAAAATGTCTCGGAACTAGTTGCAGTACTAGTGTCTCCTACGGAACGTGGCTGCTAATCATAGTCTTTGTAGGTTAACATCTTCAACCGGACTAGGCCATCTCGGTCCTTTATATGTTTGCAAACATACCCGGGCGCGTCCGTGGGAAGAAGCCGGCCAACACTGTATGTCCTATGCAACAATAACATTCAAATCATTTCTAGAATCTCAAATTCATGCAAATACATACATATATATATTGTGGATTTATAAATGTATTGCCATACAACATACAACCTACTCCATTCTAAATAATCCAATCATTGTCATTATAATCGTGACTACGATAATTACAAGTCCAAGTTTACTAGTCCATCCCACATATTTTCCCTCAGCAATCCAACTTTTCACTCCATGAATGAAATCGGCACAGTAGTTGTTGATCCCACATCCCCTCTCCCGCGCATATGTCCATTGGGTCAGCACGGAAGTCTTACGACACTCGCGCTAATCACAAGAAACAACCATCCTTGATTTTCTCAATCCCACATGTTTGCCTCCTCATATCTTTCTTGTCCCTGCCGCCTAGAGGTTCCACCCCTAACCTAGAGAGTTTAGTGCTCTCCCTTTCCCTTCGACCTCTACAACCTAGAACTCTAGAAGTCAGAACATCTTGTCCACCTTGATTTTCTTGATCTCTTCCCAACCATTGTGGTGCCTCGTAATCAGTCGTGATGGTTAATGTTGAGAACTAAGGGGGACGAGGTGATAACAAGAACTAAGGACGAATTGGGCAACACCAAGCCGACAATGCTACGATGATGCATCTCGATGTGTACGGTGAACCCAGTGAGCAATCTAATAAGACGCGGGTTGATACCTCCACCAAAGATGTTGTCAACAATACGTCAAGTTGAAGAAGCATACTGTGTGGACTCGCAATACATCAAGAACGACACGATACTGGTTTGGGTCTCCTCTTGGTGGCTTCTACTTAAGTTAAAGTTATATGATCAGGAAAAAAACAACCACGCCTTTTTTTTGGGATGGAGGAAGTAATGTATTTATTTTTTATTATACTCTTTCTTACTCAAGCAATTGTTCCATTTATATTTGAATCAAATCCAGTCATATTTATTACTCGTATTGACATCATGCATGGAATGCCACCTTCGGGTAAATGCTATGCAAGTTTTTGTGTGTGTAGAAAATAGGAGTTTTCCGGTGCCATTTCATTGAAATGAAACAGCCTGCACAAGGCGCCCATAGTCATTATATGAGAGTTATAAATTATTTTGTTCGTGAATTAAATCGTCCATTTTTGCAAAAAAGCTCATGCACTAAGTGTAGTTGGATGGTTGATGAGTGAGTTTATAGGTCGGTTACTTAATGATGGATCCACCTCTCTCATATAAAGTAGTGGCTTCCTTTGTGTCGAAAAACATGAAAGAACATTAGACACTTGTGTCAATGTATGGTGTAACACATATTCATCGGAATGAGATGCAATGGGAGTTCGAGTTGAAGTAACAGGTTATCCAAAACCTCATGTTCGCTACGATCGGGGACTTACAGGGGAAACCGAACATTATTGTTGGTTGCAGCACCATTGTGTTCACAATGACACGTCAGACCCACAACAGCAGCTGGTCGAGAGAAGCGTGCTAGGTATGAAAGTTCAAACTAACCAGTCAAGGACCAGGCTCACCGATGAGATGTCACCACATAGAACGAGTCTTTAGTTGGCGAATACGAAGTTGGCTTTGGCCTTATTCCGAATCTTTAGTTGTTCATGTAACATCATAGCTAATCTGTAATCTAGAATGCATTAATTTGTTATTTGCTCGAATACAATTCTCGTCTACTCCTTCGATCGGGTTAGATCAGGAGTACGTTGTTAATAACCTGGTCTTCAAAGCCACCCAAAACAAAATTCCCACCTTGTTCGTGCCGGAGACTCGGTTTTGTATGACGGCATATTGATTGTCACTACACTACGAATGTTGATCTAAAACGATTTGGTCACAAAAGATAGCGATTTTGTGGTGGATCATGACAGACGGCGACGAATCCACCTTTTCGTCACGAGTCCATGTGAGGCCCGTCCGGCCTCGAAAATGGACGACAAACGGATTCTAACCGTCACTGAGGCTTACCGTCACAGGCTACCTGGCGGCCTGAACAACACACTCTCGGTGGCAACCTAACAGAGGGACTGGGCTTGGAGCCAGCCGATACATATGGACCCACCCATTTTGCGTCCAGGATTAGATACATGTTTGTTTGACACATTATTGTCGGACCTGGACCCCCACGTTTCGCACATGGGTCAAAACCTGTCGCAAAAATGGACCAACATGTTAGGTCAAGACAACCACTATTACGCACACATGTACTGGAACTGTCATAGGCGGACCTCCATGTCAGTTTCTGGCCACGGTTGGGACTACCTGTCAGGCGCGAAACCAAAATTTGTGTGCACGTGTTTTTCCACGTTCCTACAGGCCGTCACGTCGTGCTTGTGCAGACACGCATTTCAGTCCTGATCCCACCCTGTTTTGTAAGTTGTTGCCCGAAACCAGTTGTCAGAAGGTGTCATAAGGCGACGTAGGTCCATTTTGTTAGTTCACCATATGTCGGTCCACATGCCAGCTCTGGACTCACCATTTCGTGCACGTGGGATTCCACATGTCCACTACCATCACATCGTGACCGCTCGGCCTCACATGTCAATCTGCGACCCACGAAATTTTGCACATGTTTCCTCGTTGGAAGCACCAATCATGAGAGAAGGGACCCCATTCTGGTTCGGTCTATCAAGTTTCCACGGGGTTTTATGTGCCATTTCATTCAAATGAAACAGCCTGCACAAGGCGCCCACAGTCATTTTTATCAGCGTTGTAGTACACTGTTTGTTCATGAAGTGAGTCATCCATTTATTGCAAATAAAGCACATACACTATGTATAGTTGGCTAGTTGATGACCGAGTCGAGTCAGTTTATAAGTCAGTTACTTGACGATGAATCCAACTCTCGCTTATATATAGTTCCTTCTTTTGTGTCGAAAAGCGTGAAGGAATAGTAGAGACACTTAATATTTTTCTTTCCCATGCATCTTATGGATTCTCCTGATTCTCTCCCCTTTTTTGGGATTATGTGTGCAGCTTCGCCTTTCTCAAACCACTACGGACCATGTGGATGGGAAGAAGCTAGGTGGGGCGCCGGATCACTCCTCGTAGCTTACCACCGACACGAAGCTTTGGAGAGCAATGCCAGTGAGTGCAGACATGTTCTTGCAGAACGTTTATTTGGACAACTTCTACTTTCCATACGACACGAGATGCTAAATTTCCCAGTACAAAAACTATGCGAAGATTCCACTTACCCACTCTGTCACTCTCGAGCTTCTGCCACCCAGCTCTCGCCTCCCCATTCCCAACAGCCGCCGCCGCATCCTCCTCCTCCATGGATCCCCACGGCGCCGACGTCCCGTGCATCGTCCAGGCCCTAGCCTCCATGGATCCCAACGACACCGCCGACCGGCCCTGCATCGTCCAAGCCCTAGCGGCGTCCCCCTCCAAACCCCAGGCCCTCCTCCCGGCCGCCGCCAAAGACCACCCGACGCCGCCGCCTCCCCGCAACTCCTCCAGGGCCACGAGCCCCCGCCGCACGCGCTCCGGCGGCGCGCCCGAGTGGACCGCCGCCGAGACTCTCGCGCTCGTCGCCACGGTCGCCGCCGTCGACGACGACGGCTGGGCGCGCTCCGTCTCCGCGTTCCAGAAGTGGGCCATCGTCGCCGACAACCTCGCCTCCTCGGGGCCCTCCTCGAGGCGGAGGGGGAGGGCGGCCGGAGATTGCAAGCGGAGGTGGGAGGCGCTCGTGGCGGAGTATGGGGCGGTGCGGGCCGCCGGGGGGAGGTACTGGCGGATGGGCGCCGCCGCGAGGAGGAAGGCCGGGCTCCCCGAGCAGTTCGACGCAGAGGTGTACAGCATCATGGACGCGCTGATCCAGGTCGAGGAGGCGTTCCTTGCGGGTGGCGGCGGCGCCGGGGGAGGAGGGGACGGGGTGGTCTTGGTCGGTGCCGGTGGTGCTCAGGTGGGTGGCGATGCTGGAGCCGTGGAAGAGGAGGAGGATAATGCAGCGGAGGAGGTGGACAGTGACGGCAGTGAGGGGGAGATGCAGGTGGATGATGGAAATGGTAATGCTCCTCATGATTTGGGTAAAAGAATTCTCTAATTTTGCTTGATGTGTTTAAGGTTTGGATGTGTTCACCTGATTCGCATGTGGGTATGAACCAATCAGATGTTTCGATGTGGTAATTGCTTGCTTTTGAGTATGATATGTGGGGGATACTTCATGGTTAGGTAGTAAAGATATACGTACATCTTATCTTATGTCATATATTAGATGCTTATGTGAGTATGCACTTTGCAATGCAATCATGTGGCATTGCATCGATACAATGCGGAAACAGATTCTGCCATTCTGGTAATGACGTGATATGGTACAGATTTATGGATTATCGCTTTTTGCCAAGCTATCTTGGAATTGAGATGGTTGGACTCTGCATTTTGACGTATTGTAGGTTTTCACGTATTGGCATCTGAAGGCATATACCCTTTGTTTCTTATATTATAGAGGATGAACTTTATTTGTCATCTACTTTGGAACCAAATTACTGCAAGTACAATTATGAAGCACTTCTCTTAATAATCTCATAATTTTCATGCTGTGAGTTGTTATTTTGATGCAGAGGTACCCCTTAACTGAATATGATTTGTTTTGAAAAAAAATCATGCCATATATATCATTTTTTTGGTGGTAACTGGTAAACCAAAATCTGGTCACTAGCTCTCAATGCTACAAGTGTTTATGTTAGTTCAAACATATTAACATATTGTAGGAACCCGTGCGAAGCTGTTTAATCTAGAGTTGTTAGTATAAAAGTATTTTTCCTATCAAATATGGTCTCTCGTGGAAGTCAGTAGAAATTTATGATGACATAATATATACGGGGAAAAGGAGAGGTTCTCAGTTTCTCATAGTACTGAAATATGGTTTGTTGAACTGTTGATGGCTATTTTCTACAAACATAGCCGTATATTACTTTGAGCACACAGATTCTTTGAGCTCACAGAATGATGTCATATGTTTAGATACTGAAGTATGTTTCTTCGCCATTTCCTACTAGCTACTTTTCATATTTGTTTGTGCCCTCTCCTGTTTTGCCGCTAACACATGTTCTGTCTGTCTAGAAGATGATGACGTGGAAACACACAACGAGATCAAGAAGAGCCAAACCCACGCATGGGAACTGGCCAATAAGTTAAACGAGAACGCACAACATATCCATATGCTACTAAACGGGGAGACATATGAAGATGCTGGCCGGAACCATGCTCCTGCAGATGCGTTCTCACCCGATGCAATGGAGACCACACGCCAGAAAGCCGACGAGCTGATCAAATTGCTTGGTGGGCTTGTGAGCTATCTGAACCAGTTCACTGATCTGATCAAGGAAAATGGGATCGAAGACGTCGTCGGTGTGAATTGATCGGTCCTAGGAGGGTTTCCGCTGAACTTTCAAGGGTTGAATCATGCAGCTCAAATCCTCTGTATCTGCACCTCTGGATCTCGTCTATCTCTGTAAATATGAGGGCTCTGTAAGATGCTTGTAATCAGATGATGTAGGTTTGTAGCAGACACTGTATGTGCGTTGGCGCGGTGGCGCCACTACTCCTCATGGTCTTATCACCTTGATGTTAATAGAGACATTCGCTGCTCTGTGTGATTTTTCTGCACTTGACCCCTGGATGGCATACCAGGTAGTGAAATAAAGCAAACCTGGATTTTTCTAGCATATACATCTACTCTCTCTTTTTTTTTGTGAGAAAACTTTCAATCTATTCATCAAGGAATGCAAGAAGTAACAAAAATTACATCTAGATCCGTTTACCACCTAGCGACGACTACAAGCATTGGAGCGAACCAAAGGCGCACCCTGTCATCACCCCTCACTCACTAGAGCTGGGCAAATCTTATTGTAGTAGACAGTGGGGAAGTTGTCGTGCTAAGTCCTCACATTACCAGTGCATCAGACGAGTAACCGTCGCCGATGAAGAGAAACATAGATAGGAAGAATCCAACATGTAGACACATGAACACAAACGAAGGAAGACCGGATCCAATTGGATCTGCCGAAGACAAGCACCGATCGAATCCCACGAGATCCGTTAGAGACACGTGTCCACACGCCCTCCAATGATGCAAGATGCACCGCTAGAACAGGGCTAGGTGGGGAGAACTTTGTTCCATCACCAGGAAACTGCCGCCTCGCCTCCCTGAGTAGGACACAAAATCTAGCAGAAGACAAGAATACACCTAAAATCTGAGCCCTTCCGCCAACATGGACCAGGATCCACCGTGCTCCAATGGCCCTAAGGCCACAGAAGATGATGCAGATCACCGGCAGTGTTGGCGGAAGGTAGAAAGCCCTAATCGCCCGTCTCGTCCAGCGGCGTTGCGAAGGGTACGTTTCGTAAAGCATGTAACTCCATTTACTCTTTTTATAGTACCCATCAAAACATCTTGCGGCACCTCTGTTTACTTTTTGTGGCTATTTCGAATAATTACCTGGCTTTATTTGTTACTGAAACAAGTTACATCAAGGTCAAGGCGGCATCTTACCCTCTTCAAGGTAATAGATCACCTTAGCAATTATATCAATATAAATGAATGACCCAGAAACATTTGGGAGCATCTTGAATTTCTCGATTAGAAAATCTATCAAGCTTGTTGGCCCATCATAAAGCATGATCTGATGAAGGTCTTTGAAGATTTCCATCAACACAAATTCTCCTTAGGAAGAATCAATTATGGGATTATCACCCTAATTCCAAAAGGTGATAATGCTGACATAATTCAGAAGTTTAGGCCTATATGTCTGCTTCAGGTCCTTTTCAAGATAATAACAAAAGTCCTTAACTCCGGAATGGATCCTATAATGAAGAAGATAATTCATCCTTGCCAAAGTGCTTCCATTAAAGGCAGATATATTCATGACAGCGTCTCTCTCCTCCATGAAATCTTGAGAGATTCAAAAGTTAATAAAGAACAAGGGATTGTTTTGAAAATTGATTTTGAAAAAGCATATGATAAAGTCAACTGGGACTTCCTTTTCGATTGCTGCAAGCAGAAAGGATTTAGTGAACACTGGTTGGATCCGATCAAAAAGATAATGGTGAATGGCACTCTGAGTGTTAAGATGAATGATGATGTGGGTCCTTATTTGGCAGCTTCAAAGGTGTTAGACAAAGGGGACCCTCTGGCTCCTACTTTGTTTAACATTGCTGCAAATTGTCTCTCTAAGATGGTTTGCCCGGCTCAGGCCAATGGTCTCTTTTCTGGTTTGGCTGAAAGATGGACAAGGAGGTTGCTCTATCCTACAGTATGCTGATCTTACTAATTAAAGATGATATGGAAGGGGCTAGGAACCTCAAACTTCCGCTTTACATTTTTGAAGCAATGTCAGGACTGAAGATCAACTTCGAGAAAACTGAGGTACTGTTGATTCTAGAAGATGTAGAGAAAATTCAGACCTACTCTGATTTGTTAAATTGCCAAAAAGGGGTTTGGCCAATCAAATACTTAGGCACCCCCATTTGTGCCAGAAGAAGAACTGTTTATGAGATGAATTTTGATGAGGAAACTTTCAAGAAGAAAATGTGTGGTTGGATGGGTGGCACCATGTCAATTGGGGGTAGGGTCACCAAGATTGATGCTGTTTAGCTTCTACTACTGTTTATCAGCTTGCCCCGAGGATTATGCACAAACCAAACATAGCTGGGTTGGCGAAATAGATGAGAAGCTTTCTTTGGGCTGGAGGCAATGGTAAAAGGAAATATCACTCAGTGAAATGGGATCTTGTTTGCAAACCAAAAAGAAAAGGGGGTTAGCTTTAAAAAACTTATATCTCTTCAATATAAGCTTGATGTGCAAATGGTGGTGGAGGCTTGAAAGAGGAGAAGGGCCTTGGCAGGATTTCATGAGGAGGAAATACTTAGGTACCTCTGGTATTTTTGCTGCTAGGCACAGAGCCACTGACTCTGCCTTTTTGTCTGACTTGCTTAATGTCAAAGATGTCTATTGTGTGGAAGAGAAATGCTTGTGGGAAATGGTTAGAAAACCCACTTTTAGTCAGATGCCGGGTGTGGACATGTGGCTTTCAAACACAGATTTCCTGCCCTTTTTGAAATTTGTATTGAGGTTAACATTACAGCTGCTGATGCAGCCTAGAGAAGATGGCATCTCACCTTTAGGAGGTGGCTGCCTGAGCATTTGCATGTACAGCTTAGAGAGATGCAGAACTTGCTATTTTGTGTGGCTCTGAACCTAGAGAATGATAAGCTTGTTTGGAAGTGGACTTAAAATGGGCAAATCATTGTCAAGTCCTTTCATCTGTCCTTGTGTAGTGTTGGTACAGAGAGATCTTTTAAACACCTCTGTAAAGCTAAAGTTCCCATGAAGATCAAAATCTGGCTCTGGCTGATTTGGCACAATGCTATAGCAACTAAGGACAACCTTGCCAGATGGAACTGGGATGTAAATACTGCCTGTCAGTTTTGTGATGAGGTGGAGACTATTCATCATCTTTTTTTCAACTGCTCAGCTAGCAAGTTTGTTTGGAGTGTGATCACAATGGCCATTGAAGCCCCAACTCGCCCTGGCTCCTTCTCTCAATTTTTCTGGTGGTTGCCTCAATTTCTCGCTATTACCAGAAACATTCAAATTACTTTGGTTGCTGCTGTGTGTTGGGCCATCTGGATGATTCGCAACAAAGCTTGTTTTCTGGGAAGCTTATCCGTAACCCTAATGAACTAATCTATTAAATATTTTGTCACATGTTTACCAGCCCTTTGTGCGGTCACCTGGTGCCTGGTAGTTTTCTGTAGCTAGTTCATCTATCTGTTGCATTTCGCTAGCTTTCTGTATTTCGTTATCATGTTGGTAATGAAATTCGATTCCTTTGGGACTGCGTGGAAAAAAATGTGTTTGTTCCTATCATAGCGTGGCTCAATGGAGTTCGTGGTTATCACGTCCTATATTTTCGTGATTTTGTTTTTGGTCTTTAGTTGTTCCACGACAAAGCACCAATTTGACAACCTTCCTTGCATGGCTTGTCCTTAGCCACAGTACACTCAACGATCTTCGATTCCTACATCTTAGGCTCAAGTCAGGAAAAAACTACTTTGCATGTCACATTATAAGTTTTGTACATAGTTCTACCAAAGCTATGCGAACATCCATTTAGAAGTATCTATCTAGATATTTAGTGACTCTCATGTTCATTGGGATGACAGATTTTATATTTTGTTTTCACATGAGCCAGAATGACGGGGATATAAGATTAAACAAGAGGTTTTGTTCAATATCCATATTAAACTTTGGGGTAAAATGAACATAATATATGCTACAATTAATATATGGTTGCAAATTTACGTAAACGTGTGTGCACTCACAAAGGTAAATATGTTATCATGAGGTCATTATAGTTCAATAGGTTACAGCACACGGATCAGATTGTTTGGCTAGTTTAATCGAAAAATACTAAAGTGACAATGAAGAACAATAAATATTTGATGATTATGAGCTATAAAGAAGAAAAAAAATATTATAATTAATCTAAAACTAGTGCTTTGGATTCTGTGATGGAGGCTTATATTGTCCTTTTATATTTTTCTTGTGATAGAAACAACATTCTGTCCTAGTCCAATTAGGATACTTTGTTTCATTGTGACGTGTCATGTCTACTCCAGTAGCTATTCTCAGTACTAGGTTTGAAACTAGATCACGTGTTCCTACGTTTCAGCAATTCTCTTACTCATCGCACCAGTTGCCATACATATTTACTATGTTTGAAGCTAACGACGAACAATTGCCAGGATAATAATCTACAACTGTTAGATAACTTTAAACATGCCTTTAGGCATTACAATGTTATGCAGATTTAGAGGGTAAGTATTTTAGTATTTAGAATAACTAAGAAATATCATTACATAAAAGTAGTAGTATCGTGTACCATTGCATTGCTATAAAATGAAGTAACAATAACCCAACTAATTGGTGTATAAATGATAACTTAGTGGTACCAATATGGCAACTAGCCAACAATAGAAATATCGAAGCATATCAACATATAATTTAGTTTCGAATATCTCGCCACGGCTAAGCAAAGTGTGAAAATATAATATCAACTGAATAAGAAATTGAAGAGATAAATTACTTTAAAATTTTGAAATAAAGGAGATCTTGTATAATACCATGGTAGCATATACATGTATCTGTATCTTTTTTTCCATGCATACAAGTACAGGAGGAGTATATTTGTGCATGCATGCACACCCGTGCAGTACGGTCAACTATCTTTAATCGTATCTCTATCTCAGTTGTACACCTATGCTAGTATAATACATTACTCGGGTGTATGCCTACCTTCTAAAAATCATCAACTATGACAATTTCCGGCGTGTCGGCGTCACAGTCCGGTCCGTCACGGGGACTAACTTGACGGCCCTGTCCGGCCATGACATGGCGGCGATGGCGAGGCAGACACCCCACCGCCTCAATGCTAGCCTCTTGGTGAAGCAGAACCTGGTCAGCACCACCCGCAGGACGAGCGTCACGTCCATGAGAACTAGGAACATGTAGCAGCACGGCGATCTGGAAGAACGCCTGCGCAGCGAGACTGCGCCACATTGCTTTGCTAATGATCGGCGCCGTGCGGCCGATGGGCGGACGGTCCATGCGAGCTTTGGTGGGGGTGCCCGTGGCCAGCGCGCCCATGGTGTCCATTATCAGGTTCACCCACAGGAGCTCCACGGTGGTCAGCGACATCTTGCCCGTGGTGATCAGGGACACGAAGTTGATGACGACCGCTGCGACGTTAACGGTGGTCACTTCATTCTGCGTGAGCGTTCCAGTCTAGTCGGTGCAGATGGCCGTGACGGAACCCATCGTCTCGCACTCGTCGCACGCCGAGAGGCAGTGCACCGGCGCGTTCTCCTTCACCATCCTCTTCATGGAGAATGCGAGCGTCACCGTCAGTCACTGCAAGAGGGAGGCCCTCTAGGATGGCGACGACGACGATGGTCACGGCGTGCTGGAATATGCCCACGAGCTCGCTGAACACGGCGTCGAAGGTGAACAGCGGCTTCCCTTGGTCTTTCTTGGTGCTGCCAGTAAAGTGGCGCGCGGTGAGCACGGTGAAGACGAGCACCGCGACGGCGACGGCGATCTTCCCGATGCTCCAGGTGAGGCCCACGAGGAGCTCTAGGAGGTGATGCTGCTCATCATCTCGCCCCACAAGGTGTCGGTGCCAACGGCGGTGACGAGCATCCGGCCGTAGCCGTCGATGATCTTCACGCCGGCCGTGAGGAAAGGGCTCTTCTCGGTGTCGATCTCGATCGGGTAGGGCTCTCCGTTCACGCTCGACTCGTCGACCTCCAGGTCGTGCCCCTCGAGGAACACCCCGTCCGCCGGCACGGAGTCGCCGATCTTCAGAATCACCACATCGCCGACGACGACGTCGAGTATGGAAACCTCCTGCCTCCGGGAGGCGCGGACGACGGTGACGGCAATGTTGTCGGACTCGCTGGCCAGATTTTCGAACCTCTTGGCCTGGCTGTGGTTGCTGACGGCGGATACGGCAGCGACGAGGAAGACCGCGAGGAAGATGCTGACGCCGTTGTACCAGCCGTCCTTGAGGCCGTACTCCTTGATGCCGAAGCCGAGGGAGACAACGGCGCAGACGAGGAGAACGATGAGGAGGACGTCGTTGAGCGCGTCCCAGACGTGGCTGAAGAAGCTCTTGAGTTTGCGTTTCGGGTACGTGTTCCCGCCGAACGCCTCCTTGCGGCGGTGGACGTCGCCGTCGTCCCCGCGGATGCCGTGCTGCGCGTCGGACTCCAGTGCTGCGGCGATGGCAGCGCCGCCGCCGAGGAGGCGGAAGCACTCCTCGCGCTTGTCCTTGACAAGGCCCTTGAAGGACTCGTCGTCGGCGGCAAGGGAGAATCCCGCACCATTGTTGCCGTACGAGCCAGCGTCGGCTTCGGAGTCACTGTCCGCGTGGATCTTGATAGCGACGAAGGAGGTAGTCCGTGGCAGGACGCCGGTGGAGAGAGCGCCGAGTCGCGCCAGCCTGTGGCACGTCCGGATGACGTTCAGAGCTTTGCGCCATTGCCTCGCCGGCTTCCACGACGGTGACGTGGACCGCCGCCCAGCGGTGATCGAGATGTCCGCGCACTCCATCCGAATCCAAGCCAAGACGGGAGAACGACGATGGGTAAACACTAAACACAGCTGACGGATTGATGAAGGGAGGTGATCAGTCAAGGAAAGGAGACCGGGTTGTGATCCTAGCAAGCTAGGAGGCTAGGACGATTAGCTGGGAGATCTCGGGAGCATGAGTTGCCGGAGCTGCAGTGTGGTGATACTTATAGACTCTCCTTGCCTGCTAGAGCTTCTCGAAACGCTATAACCCGCCTGGGCTCACGTACCACATCCGGCTCGATAAGGTAAGACGGAGGAAGCTTCGTGGGAAACTAGCTGTAGAGCTGTGAAAACACAACCGCGTCACGTACTGGATGGACCAGGCTCATGCTTGCTTCATTGCCTGCCTGATCGACGATGAATTTGTTTCTTTCGTCTTGTACTGGATGGACCGGGCTCATGCTTTGCTTCATTGCCTGCCTGATCGACGATGAATTTGTTTCTTTCGTCACGTCAACGGGTCGGGAAATCGCCATCAAACCAAGTTATCCAGGGCAGCGCAAATCTATTCCCAAGCCACGCATATGCGCACCGGCCCAATCCCTCTCAGACAAAATAGATGATGTCAGCACCTCAGCATCATGCAAATCTATTCCAAAGATTAAAACGTCGAAATTAAAATCCGTTTTTACCGTTGGGGTCCTCGTACCTAGATCTACGAAACTATATCACATATGGACACATATCCGACGCATATTTTTAAAAGTAATTTTGTGCCACCAAAATGCAAGTTCATATCCATTTTTCCAGTCACTCGCCGATAAGCTAGCTGACCATATGATTCGAATTATCTGGGTAAAAGCAAGTTCTAATATATGGATGCTTGCGTACTGGAGTTTTGCGGCATGCACTGGTATTATTCCTCCAATTAATTAACTTGGTGTGACCAAATTTGCACAAAGCAAAAAAAAAAAAAGGGGGGGGGGGGGGGGGGGGGGGGGGGGGGGGGGGGCGCAAATTTGCAGTTTAATCATGTTTGACAATCTGTTACGAACTGTTTGATAATAATGCAAGTTTCTTGTATGCAGTTTTTATTTGTCGATTTTTTTTTGCCGAAGTCTTGTATATATGCAGATTGTGGATCATTAAATTTTCTATGCAATTGTCGCGGTACATATATGCTTTTCGCTCACAATCTGAGGAAGCTTCCTGAGAGTGAAAACAAGCTACCTATGGTGGATGAACCGGCTCATTGCATTGACTGCCTGATCAACGAGGAATTTGTTTCTTTCGTCACGCCCCTGTTTTGCGCTATATTCACAAGTCTCTACGTGTCTGAGCCGATGTAGCCCCGAGTCAAAACATAAAACTAAGGAAATAACTGATATTGAATTAGATATAGCTCAGAGTCTATGTCCAACAATCATTACTTAAGCAGTCTCCAAGTCATAAGCATGAGATGCAACTATCAAATAACTGATATTGAATTAGATATAGCTGAGAGTCTATGTCCAACAATCTACTTAACCAGTCTCCAATTCATAAGCATGAGATGCAACTATCAAATAACTGATATTGAATTAGATATAGCTCAGAGTCTATGTCCAACAATCATTACTTAAGCAGTCTCCAAGTCATAAGCATGAGATGCAACTATCAAATAACTGATATTGAATTAGATATAGCTCAGAGTCTATGTCCAACAATCTACTTAAGCAGTCTCCAATTCATAAGCATGAGATGCAACTATCAAATAACTGATATTGAATTAGATATAGCTCAGAGTCTATGTCCAACAATCTACTTAAGCAGTTTCCAAGTCATAAGCATGAGATGCAACTATCAAATAACTGATATTGAATTAGATATAGCTCAGAGTCTATGTCCAACAATCTACTTAAGCAGTCTCCAAGTCATAAGCATGAGATGCAACTATCAAATAACTGATAGTGAATTAGATATAGCTCAGAGTCCAACAATCATTACTTAGTCTCCAAGTCAAAACCATGAGATGCAACTACCCCATCAACTATTTTTCTTTGTTTTTGGCAATGGATTAAGTTTCTTAACCATGATTCCGGCACCCTTAATAATTTCCCCCCTCCAAAGTCAATACATTTCAAACCAATAATGCGAACATAAAACAATACAAGGGCCAACGGAACAAGAACTAAACCAATGATATTGCGCTGCTGCATGAAGGAGCGGATTGACTACAGTCTAGAGAGGTGCGTGCAGGCCGCAAGCAAATGTACTCTCTCGGGTCTCGGGCGGTCAGCCGATCGACATAGTTTCGCCGACACACGGGAATTACTCGTTTGATGATTTTTCTCAGGCGGTCAGCTTGTTGGCACCCATCATTTCATTTCATTTAAAAAGTGAAATGATAGGGTTAAAAATATAAATTGACATAATATACAATAGGCATTTGCTGAAATTTTGAACGAAATGACATGTCCAATTCCATGACGGCCAAACAAGTTGGACATGAAATTACAAATAAATTTTATGATTTCAGATCAAAATGATGGCTACCAAATGTCGTCTGAAAGGAACTTGGTTTGACGAAAGGCAATTTTGCTGTTTAATCATGTTTTCACTAGCAGATTCGAACTGTTCGATAGCAAAGCAATTTTCTTGTATGAATTTTGTTTTTTGCGGAAGTCTTGTATGCAGATTGTGTATATCATTAAATTCGTGATGCAATTGTCGCGGTACGTATATGCCTTTTGCTCACAAACTGCGGAAGCTTCCTGGCAGTGAAAACGCGCTAGCTATGCTGGATGGACCGGCTCATTGCCTGCCTGATCGACGAGGAATTTGCTTCCTTAGGGCAGAATTAAACCAATATTATCGTTGGATTGGCCTCCACCTACCCCTATATGACGGAACAGAATTAAACCAATATTATCGTTGGTCTACGTGGTTTCGCCGACACCCGGGAATAGCAGGCGGCAAGGATGCTGGATGAACTGCGTCACTGTCGTCTCGCGATTTTTCTTTGCATGCAGGAGGATTGCAGGTGAGTTGGTGACTAGAGAGGTACTCTGGGGTCTAGAGAGGTAGGTGGAGGCCAATCTAAAATTTGTAGAAACCACATGAAGATTTTAATCTTAATTACAACCTTAAGTGATTGTTTGGATAAAACAGATTAGGAATTACTTGTTTGTTGGAAAACGAGTTTTAATAGGACTAGATAAAAAAAAAAATGACTCCGGCTATCGATGGATCGGTACTAGGTGATTGTTTGTAGAATTTTATAGGATTTTTTAGCGAAAGTCTTGTATATATGCAGATTGTGCATCATTAAATTTGCGATGCAATTGTCGCGGTACATATATGCCTTTTGCTCGAAAACTGAGGAAGCTTCCTGACAGTGAAAAGAAGCTAGCTATGCTTGACGAACCGGCTGATTGCACTGGCTGCCTGATCGACGATGAATTTGTTTCTTTCGTCACGCCAAGGGGTCAAACGGAACAGAACTAAACCAATACAATTGTTTGTGCTGGACACTGAAAATTGAACCTAACCGGCTAACTACCTTGTACGACCCGGAGTGCGCGGTTTTTGCGGAGCGGCGATCTGGAGGCGATCGGAGGCGGATGTCACGGCACCGTCGCCTGACCATGGCGCCGCCGCAGGTGGGGGCAGGGTCTGGGTCGGGGTCCCGCTTTGCTTGCCTGGCCAAGCTGGCGGCGGCACCCTCCGGCCTCAATGGGCTCGATGGAGCGCACGTCGCCGTGCAGGTGGCGCTGGAGGCCATGGGAGCGGAACCGGAGTCGCCGTCCTCGGTGCTTCGTCGCCAGCCGAGATCGGAGAAGGAAATCGTCCAAGAGTTTTGCGAGGACGCCGGTTTCCCCTCGCCGTCAAGCAGGTTCTGGGAGAAGGCATCGCCGGCTAACGCAGGTGAGGTTGGTTTCGTGTTGTCTCCGTGCAGGGATTCGTCGATGCGGGAGCGGCTGGAGGTGGAACCGGCAGGATTGTCGCGGCGCTGTCGGGGGGTGACCTCCTCGCCGTCGGGTTTGCGGCTATCTCGTCCGCCGCCCAGGATGGGCCCGTGGCGAGGGCCGCTGCCGCCGCGTCGCAGCTCGCCGCCGGCGATCTTTGGCGCCTTCATCGACAAAGCTCTCGAGGAGCACTCGTCCTCATCATCGCCGGGGTTCTCGACCATGGCGAGCTCGTCGGCGGCCGCTAGACCGCTGCCGGAGCCGGTAACGGCACCCGCGATGTCTTGGGCGGAGGAGCGCGACTCGGGCGGGATTCAAATTTTCGAGGTCCTGCCGCAGGGGCCCACGCCGCAGGCGGCGAATCGGGACCATCCGAGTCCCTGGGTGCATCTGCACCGTCCGAGACGGGCGTGCCCTAGCTCTGAGACGCTGCGGCTACGTCTCGATCACGGACATCTCCTACGCCGCTATCCGAGTCTCTCGCCTCACTCGACGTCCGCGTCTTCACCTCGTCTGCCGCCTGAGCCGCCATCGCCTGCCGCTGTCGCGTCGACTCCGCCTCGCCGCCGGTGGGAGTGATCCTTCGCATCCGTCGCGGCGGCCTCCACGGTCTCCATGGCGGCTCCGCGCCCGCAGCATGGGGGAGCTCCGCGGGCGGGACCTCCACGCCCAGCTGCTCCGGCTCCTCATCTCCAGCAGCATCAACCGCCGCTGCAGGCCATCGGCGCCGGGATGCTTCAAGGCGGACCCCTCCCGCAGGGCGGCGGAGTTGCGCTTGGTGCGGCTGGGCAGTACCGCCCCCCGCTTGGCCAGCTGCCGTTCATCCCACTTCAGAACCCGTCGCGCAAGCCGGGACCGCCGGCGTATGTTGCGCCGCTGCAGCCGGGACAGTTCTTTATGCCTCCGTACATGTCGATGCCTCAGCCGGCATATCCTCCGTTTCAGCAGCAGCCCGCACCTCCGATGGCGCAGCCGGCGGGGCAGGGACCTCGACCTAAGAGGAAGAAGAAGATGGACGCTCAGCAGCTTTCGGTTCAGACCCAGTTTCAGGCGTTTCAACCCATGGTGATGCCTCAGCCACAACAGCAACCCATGGCGATGCAGCAGTTCGTGCCACCGACAGGTGTCTTGCAGGGCCAGCATGCTCCCGTGCCTCCGCCTACCACGGTCACCTCTGCTGCTCCTGAGGTTGGCACCGTGGTGGAGGCTGCAACGGCTGCGGTGATCGGGGGTCAGGAGGCGTCAAAGGCCAAAGGAAGTGGTAAAGCTAAGAAAATGCCTAAGTGTTGGAAGTGTGCGGTTGATACACATACAACCAAAGGGTGTCCGGTGCAGCATTATTGCCTTGTCTGTGATAACGGGGATCATCCAACTTTCAGGTGCCCAACACTGAAGCTTCCAAGACCCACAGCTTTTACTTCTGGTTATGGTACGGAGGAGACAATTTTTTCGCAGTTACCTGATAGTGTGTACAAGCCGCACTTGGTTCCATCGAGTTCTCCCACGGCACTAGTAAAGATTGTGGGGGATACTGTGCCTGCGACTGTTGTGCAGAGTTTGATATCCAGGATGTGCCCTTCGAGCTCGTCCTGGACATGGGAGGCTGTTGCTCATGGTCCTGATGCTTTTCTTATTGGCCTCCCTTCTGTCGGGGATCTTCAGCGGTTGGATGGGATGCAGATGGGTGTTCCTTCCTTTGCGGCCACAGCCACTGTTTCGATATGGAAGCAACGTGATTTTCTGCCTGTACGGGTACTTGAGCAGGTGTGGGTTCATGTTCAGGGAGTGCCATACCCCGTCAGACACTTTCTTGGTATTTGGGCCGTTGGCTCTTCCATAGGGACGACCCTGGATGTGGATTTTGTTACTCTCAGGAGCCAGGGGATTGTGCGCATTTTGGTTGGGATGCCATGCTCTAAGCCTCTCGACAAGCAAATTGATCCGACGGGACCGTATCTCGGCACAGCTTGTGTGGTCAAATTGAAGGAGTTTGCATTCATTTTCCGTCGCGAGTCTGCTGATTTTGCTCCTGATCCTGGGTTTGTTCCATTTTTCTGGCGACGTAAGGGAGATGATGTTGACGACGAGAGTGGGGGTCTTGAGGATGGTATGGAGGGCCCCATGGATGCTTCTGGTATGAGGACGTCTCAATCTTCTAACATGGAAGTGAACGCAACACAATTCTCTGGGGTTGCGGATCATGGAAAGCAAGTGGCCTCCTCTTTTGTTTCTACCCCGACGAAGACCATGGTTTTTACCCCCTACAATCCTAACCCACAGACTCCTCGTGGGATGGAGATTGTGTCTAGGATCCGGCAGGTGTCGCCGGAGCTGCTGCGGGTGTCCGAGGCTCAGAAACCTCCCTTCGGGGGGTGGTGCTTCGTCTCTGTCGGTTACTGATGCTGAGACTTCTGTGCTACGCCTCCCTGGTGGGCTTGAGCGACAGCCGACTGTCCACTGCTCGGAGGCGTCGCGTACAGATTCTGCTGGGCTGCAGGTGGCCCAGTCCGCGCAGATGGCGCAGGAGGCTGGCAGGCCCACCGAGCTGCTGGGCTGGTCTGCTCCGGTGCCTGGGCAGGCTGCACCGGCCACTGGAGCCACTGGCGGGCCGACGGCTGGGCAGGACGTGGGCCGGGCTGCATCGGCCACTGAGCTGGCTGCGCTGGTCGCTGGAGCTGCTGGCGGGCCGGCTGCTGGTCTGGACGCGACCGAGCAGGCTGGGGCCGAGGTTCTGGCCCAGGAGGCCGAGCCTGGAGCTGGGCTGGGACCTGGGGAGGCGTTTACTTCGCCACAGCCTCCCCGGGGTACTGTGCTCGCCGGCGCTGGTGGGTTGGGCCGGGTCTCGTCGTCGACTTTGACCCCCCCGCCTCGCTCTACACCAACTGTTGAGGAAGAAGTGGATGGGTCGGCTGCTACTCCAACTTCGTCGATCCATGCCATTTCACCTCGTACCCCTCCTCCTATAGCGACGGTTTTTGCTGAGGGGATCACTCCAATCCGTCGTAGTGAGAGGTTTGGGGTGGACGCGGATGGGGCTTCCGTGACGGATGAGGACTCCCTGAAGAGGGCCATGCGTCGCAAGGCGGCGCGCAACTTGGACTCCATCGGTACGGAATTTAAATCAAAGTCCTTTCTTTCGTTTTCACCGCTTTCAATTCAGTCTAAACTCGGTAGTGTAGGTTTTAATCTTAGTAGTAGTAAAAGTAAGGTCGAGATGTCAACTAAGGTCTTGAGGCATATGGAATTTGACCGTTTAACGGTTATTCCTAAAGCTTCGACGGTGTTGACAGCCACCTATTTGGATGATGAAGAAGCGATTGCCACATCAGATGGTCAGCTTCTTTCGCATCTAATTGGTGAAGTGTCGGGGGAGGGTTTGGATGACAATGGGCTGAGCTCATTATATGAGTTAAAAGCGACCAGTCGGAAATCCAAATCTACCTCCAACAAGTCCCGGAAAAGGACAAAGTTTTCCAAATCACCCACGGTTTCCCAATGAATGGCATGTTTGCAAATAGCAGAGGTCTTGGTGACTTGGCTAAACATTTGCACTTTGCTGGCTGTATTAGGGACCATGACTTGGATTTCTTAGCTATTTCTGAGACGGGTAGACGTGACTTCTCGCAATCTCTATTGAACCGACTTTCGGGCGGTATAGAGTTTGAGTGGTTCTCGCGTCCCCTCATGGCCGCTCTGGAGGCATTTTACTAGGCATCAAGACTGATACCATGGAAGTGTTGGATGTTACGGATGGCGATTTTCACATTAAATTGCACATCCGTAATAAAACCGATAATTTCATTTGGAGTCTTGTTACTGTGTATGGGCCGGCTCAGGAGGCGGCTAAGACTTCTTTTCTCTGTGAGTTGGTAAACCTAGCAAAAGATAACCCTCATCCTCTTATCATTGGTGGGGATTTCAATCTGCTACGGTTCCCATTTGAGAAAAGTGAGGGTCGGTTCGACAACCGTTGGCCTCTTTTGTTCAATGCGGTCATTGACAGCTTGAACTTACGAGAGATCACAATGGTGGGGAGACAATTTACTTGGGCTAATTCTCTCCCTGAACCCACATACAAGAAACTAGGCCGTGTCCTAATGGATACTGAGTGGGAATCTAGATTCCCATTGGTGTCGGTCCAGGCTCTAGAACATATTGAGGGATTGTCGGATCATGCTCCTATTCTTGTGACCACTGGAGTGCCTAGACCGCTGTGCAAACCACGGTTCAAGTTCGACCTTGGATGGTTGCACCGTGAGGGTTTCCATGAGATGGTTAAAAGGATCTGGGAAAGACCAGTTGCGGGTGACATGTCTATCCAGCGGTGGAACAATAAGATCCGTGCTTTACGCACGCACCTTGTTGGATGGGTGATACATCCAAAACGTATCTACTTTCCCGAACACTTTTGCTGTTGTTTTACCTCTAATTTGTGTGTTTTGAATGCAACTAACACGGACTAACGCTGTTTTCAGCAGAATTGCCCTGGTGTCTTATTTTTGTGCAGAAAGTCAAGTTTCGGGAAAATTCCCGAAAAATATCCTGAAGTTCCTATTTTTCCAGAAGACACACGGAGCCAGAAGACGAGACGGAGGCGGGCCACGAGGGCCCCACACCATGGGCCCCGCGGCAGGGCTGGCCCGCCGGGGGGTGGTGTGGCCGCCTCGGCACCACCTCGCGTCCCCCTTTCGACTACTTATCCCCTTGACCTAAAAACCCGAGGAGGATCGACGCTTTTTCCAGAAACACTCCAGAGCTCCGCCGCCACCGAAAACCCTATTTCGGGGATCAGAAACTCCGTTCTGGCACCCTGCCGGGACGGGGAATTGGAGGAGATCATCGCCATCATCATCACCGACGCCTCTCCATCAACCATCCATGATTCCCCCATCCATGTGTGAGTAATCCCCGCTGTAGGCTGAAGGGGATGGTAGGGATTGGATGAGATCATTCATGTAATAGATATCAGATTGTTAGGGCATGGTGCCTAGTATCCGTTGTTAGTACTTTATGTCATTGTTGCAACTTGTTATGCTTAATGCTTGACACTAGGGCCCGAGTGCCATGATTTCAGATCTGAACATGTTATTGAATCATGAGGATAATTATTGTTTTAGATCATATCTGCAAGTTGTTTACACATATAATTGTCCGGAACCCGAGGCCCCAAAGTGACAACAATTGGGATAACGGAGGGGATGGCTGTAATGTGAGGATCACATGTGTTCACGGAGTGTTAATGCTTTGCTCCGGTGCTTTATTAAAAGGAGCACCTTAATTACCAGTAGTTTCCCTTGAGGCCCCGCTGCAAACGGGCTGGTAGGACAGAAGATGTTGTGCAAGTTTCTCATTGCGAGCACGTACGACTAAATACGGAACACATGCCTATGATTGATTATTACCTGGATACTTTATTATTATCTATCTGCAAATGCCCTACGCTTGACTATTATATGAATTATCTTATCCATGCAACGCCCGTTCATCCATCCCTATGCCTACAGTATTTTAATCCTGCTGTCTACTTCAATTATTACTGCTGCTTTTATTTTACTGCTGCTATTATTTCACTACTGCTACTGCTATAAAACTGTTGCTACTGATAAACTGTGTCGAGCAAGTCTATTTCCAGGTGCAGCTGAACTGACAATTCATCTGTTAAGGCTTATAAATATTCTTTGGCTCCCCTTGTGTCGAATCAATAAATTTGGGTTTTACTTCCCTCGAAGACTGTTGCGATCCCCTATACTTGTGGGTCATCAAGACTATTTTCTGGCGCCGTTGCCGGGGAGCATAGCTCTATTTATAAGCTCACCTGAGAGTGATACTGTTCGCTGCAATTCATTCATCATGGGTAAACCTCGTGATGAGAGGTTCGCATATTGCCATCCACTACAAGGAGAGGTACAACTCTGAACACTTCTGCTGCTCTTGATTCACCGTCTGTTATAAGTCAACTTGTCACACCACCACATACACATGCTTCACGTGCTGCTACTTCTGCTGAATCTGAAAATACTTCTGAAATTTTGATGATGCTTCTACTGTGCTTGATGAGAGTGGTTCATTAGGTCCTTTTCTAGATGCTACAATTGCTAAGTCAAAACAAACTGAAAATGCTGAAACACCTAATGAAAGTCCCATTACACCTGTTAGTTCACCTGAATTAAGAGATCATACTAGTGATGATTTCGAGGAAACTTATGTTGAACTTGATGATGAATTTATTGAAGAATGCAATGCTTCTAAAGATGCTAGTGCTATTAAAAATCTTCTTGCAAGACGTGCTGTTAATTACAAACTGTCTCCTGATGCTAAGTTTGCTACATCTCCCATTGATATAAAAGATAAAGATTATGATTTCTCTATGGACTTGTCACATATATCTATTGTTGAGAAAGAACCTTTTCGAGGAACTGAAAATGAAAGTGCTGTAGAACATATGAACACTCTTTCTACTTTAAGTAGTGTGTTTTCTGATGACATTAAGAAACGCAGTTACTTCGTTACTAAAATATTTCCTTTCTCATTAAAAGATGAAGCTAAAACTTGGTTTAATAGTTTATCTCCTGGATCCATTAAAAGTCCTATGGATTTGGTTAATGCTTTCTTCCAGAAATATTTTCCTGCTAGTGCTCAACATGCTGCTTTACAGAGAATCTTTAATTTCAAACAATTGGAAGCCGAGAAATTGCCTAAATCTTGGGCAAGGTTTTGTTCTTTACTCAGAGCTCGGCCTGGACATCAATTAGCTAAAAATGAACTTCTTGATATATTCTATAATGGACTAACTGTTGAATCTAGGACATACCTAGATAGTTGTGCTGGTTGTGTTTTCAGGAAAAGAACTCCAGATGAAGCTGAGGAATTAATGGATAAAATAAGCCAAAATCATGATGATTGGACTGAGCCGACCCCGATACCCACACCAAAGAAGAGAGGAATTCTTGAACTAAGTGATGAAGAAATGAGAGAAGCCAAGAAATCTCTTAAAGAGAAGGGTATTAAATCTGAAGATGTGAAGAATCTACCACCAATAGAAGAATTATGTAAGCCAATTCCTCACCCATCAGTAGTTGAGGTACACTCTCTCCAACATTTTGATGATAGGGATATTCCTTATTCTAAAACTCCTGATCAATGCTTAGATGAATTTGATAATTATATTGTTAAGCAGGATAACTTTAATATGAGAGTGCAGAATCATCTGATGGAAAATTCTAGAGCTATGAGTAAATTGCATGATATTGTGGAAAGAACTTCTAATGATGTTAAAATGCTTATTAAACATTTCCATATGGTTCAAACTCAAATAGATCAACTCACTAAGGTACAAAAAGATCTGCTAGTTAATGCTTCTAGAGAAAATGAAAAACATGCTTATGGAGTAGGAACTAGAGGTGGTGCTTCTACTCAGGATCCCTTGTATCCTGAAGGACATCCTAAAAGAATTGAGCAAGATTCTCAACTAGCTAATGAAACTAGTACCCTTCTAAGAAAAAGAAGAAGAAGAAACATAAACATGTTGAAGAATCTCCTGAATCAATTAAAGAAAATGAGCATGTTAATGATCCAAATAGTATATCTATCTCTGATGCTGAAACTGAAAGTGGTAATGAACATAACAATGATAAGGATAAAAATGATGCTTCTGATAAAGAGGAGAGTGAAGATGAACCTGAAAAGCATACTAAGAATAAAAAGTATACTAAAGAAGATTTCATTGCTAAAAGCATGGTAATGAGAGAGAACCTTGGGTGCAAAAGCAAATGCCTTTTCCTAATAAGAAACATAAATCAAAGGAAGAGGAACACTATAATAAATTTTGTGAATGGATGAAACCCTTGTTTTTGCAAATTCCTTTGACTGATGCTATTAAATTGCCTCCTTATTCAAAATATATGAAAGATATTGTCTCTAACAAAAGGAAAATTCCTAATGAGGAAATTTCTACTATGCTTGCTAATTACTCTTTCAATGGTAAGGTTCCAAAGAAACTTGGAGATCCAGGTATACCAACTATCCCATGCTCTATTAAGAATAATTATGTTAGAACTGCTCTATGTGATTTAGGAGCAGGAGTTAGTGTTATGCCTTTCTCTCTTTATAAGAGACTCTATTTAGAAAAATTGATACCAACTGATATATCTTTGCAAATGGCTGATAAATCTACTGCTGTTCCTGTTGGCATATGTGAGGATGTTCCTGTTCAAGTGGCTAATAATTGTTTAATATTAACTGACTTTGTTGTGTTGGAAATGCCTGAAGATGATAATATGTCTATTATTCTTGGGAGACCTTTTCTTAACACTGCAGGGGCTGTTATTGATTGCAACAAAGGAAAAGTAACCTTCAATGTTAATGACAAAGAGCATACTGTTTATTTTCCCAAAAAGCTGGACAAGATATATGGAGTAAATACAATAGCCAATCTTAGAACTATCAAAGTGGGAAGTATTGATTGCCCTATTTATGAACCTCAAGAAGGATTTCAAAGTATTATGATTGGATCTATTGCTATACAATTCAAGGTAACATGATTGTCTCATGTGGTTTAATTCTTTTATGTCATATAAAATTTATTTGGTGACAAGACTTGATCAACCTTGTTAACAAATATGTTTTAAATGCATAGAAGCACTAAACAACATTTTATTTCTCAACCTTGTTTTACCTACTGTTGTGTTACTGAACTTGCAAAGTTTTAGTTGAAATTGGTCTTTATAAAATTTATTTCTGCTCTAAGTTTATTATTTAAATACCAGAAAATGTGCAAAATGAAAGTTTTCAAAAATTTCTGAAAATTATACCATAAATCTTAGTTTTTAAAGAGGAATGTGGGAGTGCCTGGGCTGACCAGGGGGACCCACCATGCCTCCAACCACCCCACCGCGCGGCAGGGGTGTGGGCCGCGCCGTGGCATGGTGTGGGTCCCACCTGGCCCTCCACTCACCATCTTCCTCTCATTTCTTTCTCTCTCCCGACCAAACACACCACCATTGTTCAAACCCGTGTTCTTGCTGCTCTTGCTCGAGTTTTTCGATCTCCTTGCTCAGCCCATCTTTGTTGCTGAGATTTGGACCATTTGCTCTCCGGTATGTGACTCCTCCGTTTATCCAAGTAGAATTTTGTTTAGTTGTGTATTTCTTGAGCATTTTAGTACTGTAGGTGACATGTTAGATGTGTTTGCATGCTTGTTCTATGCTTAGATTAATTAGTTTTGATGCATGTGTAGCCCTCTTGCAAGTTCTATAGTAGTTTCTTTGATTTAGTTGCTCCAAAATCATGTTTTATGAGGTTTGTTTAAAATTTCAGAAAAGAAGGATGAATGAATATCAACTTGATTACAATGAATTGGAGGTGCATGAAGTCATGGGGGTCAACCGCGAAGATGCCGTGTTCCCCTCAATCTATCCATGCTCTAACTTCATGACTGCTGCAGGAATCTTGCAAGATTTCAACACTCTAATCTCTAATGCAGGGTTGGAAGATTTTGTTGTTGATGAACCATATCAATATGCAAAACTGACTATGTCGGTAGTGCAAAACTTTAGATTCAGTTGGTCTTCACCTAACCCCATGGTTCACTATAACATCTACAATATAGCTGTGGATTTGCCCTTTGATGATTTTTGCACAGCTATTAAGGTACCGCATTGGGGATCGCGTGAGAAGATTAGAGGGCAACCTAAACCTCTAATGGACCTGTATAAGGAAATCTGCCAAGGGAGAAGTTTAGAAGAGGAGAGTGGTAAAATTCGAAGCATTCAACTCCCATCTATTCGATATTTTGCCTATTACATTGGCAAGTGTGTTCTAGCTAGGAAAACTGCAAGCAAATTATCTGTTTATGATTTGGCTTTCATTTCAGCTGCTTTGAGGTGTGATAGGACTTATAATCTAGGTGCTTTGATAGCTTTCCGTCTTTCAGCTAACCGCGAGAAAGGGGGAATCTGTGGAGGTCTTATTGCTTCTCGTTTATTAGCTATGCATGGTGTAGGGCCGCATCATTTAGACATTCAGTTTCCTATAGAAAGGCTTGATATTAATTCCATGATAAGTCATAAATTTGTTTCTAACTGGGCTACCTTGAATAACTTAGTCTACGAAATAACCTTTTTCCAGAAACGCAGGTGGAGATTAATTAAGTCCGAACGATTAGTTTGTTTGCCTGCACCTCTTTTGTTTAACCTTGATGCCAGGGAAAGGTGGTCATTATCTGAGGATGATCTTGAGGCATACTTAGAGGAGCATGGCCCTCGCCCAGAGGATGATGGAGAGGAGCCCGATGAGGGTTTCACTCAGCCTTCCGACATCGCGGGCTTCCCGTACCAGCACTTTGATTATGGGACTTCTGCCCCTTCTTCTTCACGGGAGCCTGATTACGATCATGCTTGGGATGATTCACCGGGGTGGAGCGACACCCACGCCGATGATTGATCTCCACTTAGGCCAAAAGCCTAAGCTTGGGGGGAGGTACACCGACATCTCACTCACTTTATATCATATTCGGTCGGTACTTTGTATATCCATGTTTCGTTTTCTTTCTTTTTCGTTGTTGTTTCTTGTTTTGATTTTATTTTCCAAAACCCAAAAAGACCAAAAATATTTCTGTTATTTCTCTTTGTTTACCTCTTGTGTACTTTTAGTACTGGTTTGCTTTATCTTTTAGCTTCGGTTTAGTATTCAAAAATCCAAAAAGATTTTGCTTTATTTGTTTGTTCCTTTCTTTGTTCGTTTCAAATCGAAAACCCAAAAATATTTGTTGTTCTTCTTCGGTTTTGTATAGTTGTTGCAGAGTTCAACAGTCTTCCGTGACTCCATTGGAGCTTGGTTATCATTTCATATCATTCAAGCCACACAAGTGAAAAGCAATAATGACGATTTATGACAACTCGAGTTGTGGTGAGAGGCTGGTATGAACTCTATTTGTTTTCATTTTTGTACATATACTCGCTCATGTGGACATGCTTAGCTGATTCGTATGAGGGGCAATGTTATTTAATGGATGCTTAGTAGTTCATGTTTTCATATGATCAGTTCCAATTCACTAATAGTATATAACATGTCATATAGATATTTGCTTGCATTGTTCTATTCATAAAAGGGTATGACATGGTGGTATCCTCCTCTGAATGATTCACTTGAATTGACTTGGCACATGCTCACGCATGCTCATGACTGAAAAACAAAAAGTCAATTAAGCCTTGATGATTTATTTTGCCTCAGAGTTCTAGTATCACTTTTATGCCTCCGTTAATTTTATTCTGTCGCAAGCATGATTATGACGGTTATTGCTCTCTTGATTGTCGCTTCCCAGTCTATTGCTAGCCTTCACTTGTACTGAGCGGGAATGCTGCTCGTGCTTCCAAATCCTTAAAAACCAAGTTATCCCAAAGAGTCCACCAAAAATTCCTATGCATGGTATTTCGAACCATTCCAAGTAAATTTTCATGTGCTACCTTTAAAACCTTCAAAATACTTCTCATTTTGTGACACTGTTTTTAGCTCATGAGGACGGGGTGGATGTCTTTATGTCACTTGTCAAACAGACTTTACCACCGGACTAGCGGCATATACATCCGCTTATCCATTAATTTTGCAAAAAGAGCTGGCAAATGGGGTGCCCAGTCCCAATTAATTACAACTTTAACCGCTTAATTCTCTTCACATTTTTGCCCTGATTTATCAGACAAGCAATGATACCAGTGAAATATCTGCATGTGTAAACAAAAGAGAAAAGAGGGATGATCTGCCTTGCTGGTAGAAATAACGTCCTTCATGGGAGCCGCTCTTAAAAGTCTGGTTGGCAGGGGTCATATTGTACTTTCCATTTTCTGATTCGTTGACAGGAACAACCACCTCCCAAAACAATTTTTACCTCTGTTTTATAAATAAAAAGCTCTAGCACATGTTAATCCCTGCTTCCCTCTGCGAAGGGCCAATCTTTTATTTTTATGTTGAGTCACCATCCTTTCTTTGAGCACCTTCTCGAGAGCATAACTGTCATTCTTAGTGTAATGTGCTTGTCCCAGAATACGGTTAACTGTGGTATAACTTTGATGCTCTTATCTTTGATATTTTTACTTCTAGTCTTCACTTGAACTTCAGAGGTGCCTTGGCATTTATGTTTTGCTCTACAAATAAAGGCAAGCGAGATACCACTTTATCATATCTTATTATGAACATTGCAATCCTGCAGATAGATTTATTTCATGTTATTTATTCTTAGTGTGTTGGTATCTTTTCATAGTTCACATAGCTACTAGGTGGCATTATCTACATTCCTTTATTATGAATTGCCTAAGTACTTGATCATATAGTGAGAATATTTACATCATATGAAGCAAATGTGTTCGTAAAAGTTTCTTTTATCGCACTCAGTTGTTAACTGAATTGCTTGAGGACAAGCAATAAGCTAAGCTTGGGGGGAGTTGATACGTCCAAAACGTATCTACTTTCCCGAACACTTTTGCTGTTGTTTTACCTCTAATTTGTGTGTTTTGAATGCAACTAACACGGACTAACGCTGTTTTCAGCAGAATTGCCCTGGTGTCTTATTTTTGTGCAGAAAGTCAAGTTTCGGGAAAATTCCCGAAAAATATCCTGAAGTTCCTATTTTTCCAGAAGACACACGGAGCCAGAAGACGAGACGGAGGCGGGCCACGAGGGCCCCACACCATGGGCCCGCGCGGCCAGGGCTGGCCGCGCCGGGGGGTGGTGTGGCCGCCTCGGCACCACCTCGCGTCCCCCTTTCGACTACTTAGTCCCCTTGACCTAAAAACCCGAGGAGGATCGACGCTTTTTCCAGAAACACTCCAGAGCTCCGCCGCCACCGAAAACCCTATTTCGGGGATCAGAAACTCCGTTCTGGCACCCTGCCGGGACGGGGAATTGGAGGAGATCATCGCCATCATCATCACCGACGCCTCTCCATCAACCATCCATGATTCCCCCATCCATGTGTGAGTAATCCCCGCTGTAGGCTGAAGGGGATGGTAGGGATTGGATGAGATCATTCATGTAATAGATATCAGATTGTTAGGGCATGGTGCCTAGTATCCGTTGTTAGTACTTTATGTCATTGTTGCAACTTGTTATGCTTAATGCTTGACACTAGGGCCCGAGTGCCATGATTTCAGATCTGAACATGTTATTGAATCATGAGGATAATTATTGTTTTAGATCATATCTGCAAGTTGTTTACACATATAATTGTCCGGAACCCGAGGCCCCAAAGTGACAACAATTGGGATAACTGGAGGGGATGGCTGTAATGTGAGGATCACATGTGTTCACGGAGTGTTAATGCTTTGCTCCGGTGCTTTATTAAAAGGAGCACCTTAATTACCAGTAGTTTCCCTTGAGGCCCCGCTGCAAACGGGCTGGTAGGACAGAAGATGTTGTGCAAGTTTCTCATTGCGAGCACGTACGACTAAATACGGAACACATGCCTATGATTGATTATTACCTGGATACTTTATTATTATCTATCTGCAAATGCCCTACGCTTGACTATTATTGAATTATCTTATCCATGCAACGCCCGTTCATCCATCCCTATGCCTACAGTATTGCTGTCTACTTCAATTATTACTGCTGCTTTTATTTTACTGCTGCTATTATTTCACTACTGCTATAAAACTGTTGCTACTGATAAACTGTGTCGAGCAAGTCTATTTCCAGGTGCAGCTGAACTGACAATTCATCTGTTAAGGCTTATAAATATTCTTTGGCTCCCTTGTGTCGAATCAATAAATTTGGGTTTTACTTCCCTCGAAGACTGTTGCGATCCCCTATACTTGTGGGTCATCAATGGGCTCGTCACACTACTGGTTTACTTAAAAAAGAAAAGGTACGACTGGCCTCGATAATCGATGCTCTAGAAGCATTAGCAGAAGTTCGGTTACTGTCCGCGCAAGAGATTGAGCTAAAGAGCCAATCCAATGCACAGGTAGCCAAACTACTGCGTGAGGAGGAGTTAAAATGGTATCAACGTTCTAAAGCCCAATTCATCCTAGAAGGGGACTCGAATGCTCGTTATTTCCATAGTATTGCCAATGGCAGACACAGGAAAAAGCGTATTCATTCTCTAGTCCAGGATGAGGGAACGATTGAGGGCCATGAACAACTAAAGTCGTATATTACTAAGTACTATAAAGACCTGTTCGGTGCCCCAGAGGAAGGCAACTTCACTTTGGATGAGTCCCGAACTGAGGATATACCCCAGTTTTCATTTGAGGAAAATAGCCTACTTACTAAAACCTATTCAGAGGAAGAAGTGAGAAAGGCGGTTTTCCGAATGAAACATAATACAGCACCTGGACCTGATGGTTTCCCGGCTGAGTTCTACCAGAACTTTTGGGATGTTATCAAGTCCGATTTGCTCCAACTGTTCGCCTGTCTGCATGCTGGACAACTAGAGTTGTTTCGTCTCAATTTTGGTGAGATAATTTTATTACCTAAGGTTAACGAGGCAGAAAGGATCCAACAATTTAGACCTATATGCCTCCTTAATGTTAGTTTTAAAATATTCACCAAAGTGGCTACGATTCGACTAAACAGTGTGGCAGATCATGTGGTTCGCCCGTCTCAGACGGCTTTTATGCAAGGACGCAACATCCTTGACGGAGTTGCTGTCCTACATGAAACAGTTCACGAACTGCATACGAAAAAGCTGAATGGGGTGATTCTTAAAATTAATTTTGAGAAGGCTTATGATAAAGTCAAGTGGTCTTTCCTTCAGCAGACCCTTAGAATGAAAGGATTTTCTACTGAGTTGTGCGCGCTAATTGATAGCTTTGTTTCGGGAGGAAGTGTAGCCATCAAGGTCAATGATGACACGGGCAAATACTTTCAAACGAAAAAAGGCCTCAGACAGGGTGATCTGCTATCGCCAATACTATTTATTATAGTGGCTGATATGCTGGCTATCTTGATTGAATGTGCAAAAGCTGACGGTCAAATTTAAGGAGTGATTCCTCATCTTGTAGATGGTGGTCTATCTATTCTTCAATATGCTGACGATACAATTCTTTTTATGGACCATGACATCGAAAAAGCTCGTAACCTAAAACTGATTTTGTCAGCCTTCGAGCAACTTTCGGGTCTTAAGATGAATTTCCATAAAAGTGAATTGTTTTGTTTCGGCGAGACTCGAGAAAACACCGCCTTGTATGCCGAGCTTTTTGGCTGCGAGCAAGGACAATTTCCTATCAACTATTTGGGTATTCCGATTCATTATCGGAGACTTACAAATGCTGAGTGGAAAATGGTGGAGGAAAGACTTCAATTACGTTTAAATAGCTAGAAAGGCAAACTCTTATCCCTGGGTGGAAGACTCGTTCTCATAAATTCGGTACTAACAAACATGGTACTGTACATGATTTCATTCTTCCAATTGCCTAAAGGAGTCTTAAAACGATTGGATTATTTCTGATCTAGATTCTTTTAGCAAGGGGACGGGGAGAAGAAAAAATATCGACTGACTAAATGGAGTGTGGTTTGCTGCCCTAAAGACCAAGGAGGGCTCGGAGTTCATGACCTTGAGGCAAAGAACAGAGCCTTGCTAGGTAAATGGCTATTTAAACTTCTGTCTGAAGATGGAGTTTGGCAGACCCTCCTTAGGAGAAAGTATGTGGGAGATTAAGCTGTTTCTCAGGTTATTTGGAAACCTGGCGATTCAGACTTCTGGGCAGGCCTCATGGCTACAAAGAAGTACTTTTTTCCACAGGGATCTTTCTCAATTAGGGATGGATCGGAAATCCGTTTCTGGGAGGATAAATGGCTTGGCCAATCTACCCTCAAAGAACAATATCCGGCTCTCTATTCTATTGTTCGAAACAAAAGCGACACGATCGCGAAAGTGCTGGGTACTTACCCACCAGATGTTTCGTTCAGAAGAAGTTTACTTGGAACAAGAGAAGCATCCTGGAATGCTTTGCTCCTTCGATTGGATTCAGTCCAATTGTCGGAAGGTCCAGATAAATTTCTATGGAATCTTACGAAGAATGGTAAATTCTCGGTTGATTCTATGTATAGAGCTCTAATCCTACCCGAAGTTCCAGTCGATAGCAGGAATAATAACAAAACTTGGAAGATGAAGATACCACTAAAAACTAAAGTGTTTGCGTGGTATCTTCGTCGAGGGGTAATTCTTACAAAAGACAACCTTGCCAAGCGCAATTGGCATGGAAGCAAAAAGTGCGTCTTCTGTCACCATGACGAGACTATTACACACTTATTCTTCCAATGCGAGTTAGCCCGGTCTATATGGTCAGCCATACAGATAGGTTCTATCTTACATCCACCACCGTCTGTTGCAAATATTTTTGGCAACTGGTTAAATGGGGTGAATCCTAGGTTTAAACTCTTCAGTAGGGTGGGAGCGATTGCTGTTATTTGGTCGCTGTGGCTATGTAGAAATAACAAGGTATTTAACAATAAAAATGCTTCTGTTATGCAGGTTATCTATCGGTGTACAGCTACACTACGAGCATGGTCGGCCCTGCAGCGTGTAGAGCACTGATACGTCTCAAACGTATCTATAATTTTTGATGTTCCATGCTTGTTCTATATCAATATCACATGTTTTATATGCACTTTATATCATATTATGACATTTATTGGACTGACCTATTAACAAGATGCCACAGTGCCAGTTTCTGTTTATTATGTCTGTGCGTTGTAGAAAAGGTCCAAAAACCAAAGTGCTCGGAAAAATCCAGAAAAATTACAGAAATTCTATTTCGCCAGAAGACCCACGGAGCCAGAAGGGCAAGTCCAGCGGAGGCCCACAGCCTCCACACCATGCCTCCGCGCGGCCTGGAGGAGGGGCGGCGTCGGGGTGAGGTGTGGACGGCTCGTGCACCCCTCGCGTTGCCCTTTGGCCTATATATTGCTCCTACCCCGAAAACCCTAAAAGAATCGACGATTTCTCCAGAAGAGTTCCGTAGCTCCGCCGCCACCAAAAACACTAATTCGGGGGACAGAAGTCTCTGTTTCGGCACCCTGCCGGGACGGGGAATTGCCCCCGGAGCCACCTCCATCGACGCCACCGCCATCTTCATCACCGTTGCTGCCTCCCATGATGAGGAGGGAGTAGTTCTTCATCGGGGCTGAGGGCTCTACCGGTAGCTATGTGGTTTATCTCTCTCTCCCATGGTGTGATCTTTATGTGATCATGAGCTTTGTAATCTAGTTGAATCGATAGATGTTACTCTTCATTATCTTATATGCTACTTGAGTGATTTTATTAATGTAAACTCCGGAGTCACCTTTGTCCACGGTGCGAAGTTGACAGTGTGCGCACCGTGTGTGGCTCTTATGCTAAAGATTACGGGAATACTTATCATGAGTTATTATTCGTATTGGATGTCTCTATGAAATTATGGTGTTTGTCTAGTACTATTTTAGGGCGCTCAAGTTGACAGTGTTGGGTTCCCTAGATGTGGAATGCGACTTTAAGGTGTGCTTTTATAGCCCTACGCAGTGGATTGGTGTTTGTTATCCAACGAGAGAATAATTCAGAGTAGCATAGTGAAGAGAAAATATCTATATATTCAATTATATTATTATTGTTGAGAGTGTCCACTAGTGAAAGTATGATCCCTAGGCCTTGTTTCTAAGCATTGAAACACCGTTTACAACTAGTTCTGCTACATGTTTGCTTGCTGCCATTTTTATTTCAGATTGCAATTACTACTTATAATCATCCATATCACTTGTATTTTAATATCTCTTCGCCGAACTAGTGCACCTATACATCAGACAAGTGTATTAGGTGTGTTGGGGACACAAGAGACTTCTTGAATCTTAATTGCAGGGTTGCTTGAAAGGGATATCTTTGACCTCTACCTCCCTGAGTTCGATAAACCTTGGGTGATTCATTTAAGGGAAACTTGCTGCTGTTCAACAAACTTCTGCACTTGGAGGCTCAATACTGTCTACAAGAATAGAAGCGTGCGTAGACATCAAGCTCTTTTCTGGCGCCGTTGCGGGGAGGTAAGGTAAAGGTACTCACATCCTCCGTCTACTAAGCTGTTGACGAGGGGTACACTCATGAAATCCCATGGTTAAGGACCTAGGGTTGAGATTATGGGGAGAGAACGTGGTAGTGCTGGTAGTTTCGTAGGCTGACAAGCAGAGGCAAAGATTTTACCCAGGTTCAGGCCCCTCGGGTGGAGGTAAAGACCCTACTTCCTGCCTGTCTGTTATTGATCGTGTGAGATTATGCGGTTACAAGGAGGCTCTGGCGAGATGTCGATCTCGCTAGAGCTTTGGTGGTTCGAGTATGGCTTGTCCCTAGATCGGCACCCCTCCCAGCCTTTAAATAGGCTGGGTCTCGGGACTTCTTAACCGACCTAGTTTACACATATGGAAAGTCTAAACCGACTATGCCTATGTCTAATCTTGGAGGGTACTCCATCTTCTTGGGCCTCTTGTCTTGGGCTTCGAGTAGGTTCTTCGCTATTGGGCCTTAGTCGTCACGTGCACCAGGTACCCTCATGGTAGGGTACCCGAGGTGTATACCCATGTCAGTAGCCCCCGAGTACTTGTCTGAATCGAAGAATCGGGCATGGACTCTTTCGTAAGTGCACGTCATATGCTTTGTATTATAATTGGAATTCCTGTATGAATAGCACATGTTGGCTATGTCGAGTATCTCATCGACTGTGATTTTTGCTTATGATAATCAAGTGATGATAGCTTAGCAGGCCCAGTACACTCGACGGATCAGGACTGGTTAACTACACATTCGGGTAAAACCTTACTAGCTTTCAATCAAACTCGAGTCCCCGGACTCGAATCTGGAACAGACTGGTCAGATTCGACTAGTCCGCTGAGGTCTTACTGAGTCGATCTGCAGTATAACTTTGAATTTACCCAACGCGTCCGTCGGGATTTTTCATCATGTCTGCTGACACGGAAAGTATAAGGATTGACGTTGCTGGAACGGTCCTTAGCCCAGCTCGAAAGTTCGGCGGGTCTTACCTTTGCACTATGCGTGTAGCATCCGAGGTATTTGCGGCGGATGCAACTCGGGAATGTTTCGAGTATGATTTTGTACAGGAACTAAGTCGATTCTTTTGTCGACTGACCTTTTGACGTTATTCTATCGGGTGCGCGACAGCGCTCCCGATGGGAGTAGCCCCGAGATTGTGCTTTATTGCTCGCAATGGAGGATAATCTCAGATCTTTTACCACTTCATATGTTAGTCGAAGAATTTTTTTGCTGTAAATCTATCGGGTGCACGACAGTGCTCCCGGTGGGAGTAGCCCCCGAGATTATGATGTATTGCTTGTAATGGAGGATAATCTCAAGATCATTTTTCCTTGAGGATCTTCAGTCGAAGAATTTTTTGATATGCTCCCAATGGGAGTAATATGCGTCAGTGGAAGGAACGGTCGAGTGACCAATTTTGCCTTAACTTTGCTCTTCCTCACCCGAACCAAATAAGGTAGTCGAATGATCAATATGTGTTGGGCAGGCTCGATTGTATTGCTGAACAGATGCTTGCAATGACGTCAGGGCTGACGTTTCTGGCGACTGCGCTGCCTGACACGCGGTGACGTGCGTTATGCTTTGATGGATGGGACGTGACACATAGGTGGGCCCATTTGTGCAGCGCTGACCGAACGACGGTGCCGTTTGGACTTTGATTTGACCACTCTGGCCCACTTTTTACGGAGGCGTGATGATGGCTCCTATTTTTGCGTGCGTAGTGGGCGGAGTTGCCTGCGACGGTTGCCCTCCGCGTTTGCCACGTGTACGGTTGGATTGCGTGCGGAGCGCACGATTGCGATTTCAACGGCTGTGATCAGGTTTGATCTGTGGTAAATAGGAGAACGGCGCTGGCATTATTTTTTACCTTGTCATTTGCTCTGCGCGCCGCCCCTGTTCATCGTCTTCCTCTTGCCTCCATTGTTCTTGCGCCCAAGCTCTTCTGTTCTCCTTAGCCACCACCGCCATGGCGCCAAAAAGGAAAGCTTCTGCCGCCGATGCGCCCGCGACAGACGCGGCCGCTCTGAAGGGGAAGAAAGCTGCGGCTGGCGCATCTGCGACCGCCGTCGACCTCAAGAAGAGCGACGGTGACTGGATGAAGTGCACGATCAAGGCGTCACATCTTGAGAAGTTCCGCGAGGACGGACTGCTGCCGCCGGCGGATGATACGTCTCAAACGTATCTATAATTTTTGATGTTCCATGCTTGTTTTATACCAATTGCTACATGTTTTGCATCTACTTTATATCACTTTTATACATTTTTTGGACTAACCTATTAACAAGATGCCGAAGTGCCAGTTCCTGTTTTCTGCTGTTTTTGTATTTCAGAAAAGTTAGTCTGGAAATATTCTCGGAATTGGACGAAACTACACGGGGGTGCCTATTTTTCCAGAACACGCCTGACAGAGCGAAGGAGCAGCAGAGGAGGGCCACCAGGAGGCCACACGCCACCAGGGCGCGGCCCCCTTCTGCCGTGCCCTGGGGTGGTGTGGGCCCCTCGGGGGTCCGCAGCCGCCGCCCTTTCGCCTACTTATTCCCCCCGACGCGAAAATCCTAAGTACCTGAGCAAATATCCACGAAAAGTTCTAGAGACGCCGCCGTCGTCAACCCTAGCTCGGGAGGGTTCATAACCTCTTCCCGGCACCCTGCCGGAGAGGGGAATCGTCACCGGAGGCTTGTACATCGCCATGCCTGCCTCCGGAGTGATGCGTGAGTAGTTCATCCTTGGACTACGAGTCCATAGCAGTAGCTAGATGGTTGTCTCTCTACTTTGTGCCATCATGTTTAGATCTTGTGAGCTGCCCTACATGATCAAGATCATATTATTGTAATGCTGCATGTTGTGTTTGCTGGGATCCGATGAATATTGAATATTATGTCAAGTTGATTATCAATCTATCTTATATGTTATTTAAGATCTTGCATGCTTTCCGTTACTCGTAGATGCTTTGGCCAAGTAGATGCTTGTAACTCCAAGAGAGAGTATTTATGCTAGATAGTGGGTTCATGTCTCCGTTTAACCTGGGACAGTGACAGAAAGTTCTAAGGTTGTGGATGTGCTGTTGCCACTAGAGACAACCTAATGATGTTATGTCCACGGACATATGTGTTTGTTTACATTACGCACTTTACTTAATGCAATTATCCGTTGCTTGCAACTTAATACCAACGGGGGACTCGGATGACAACCCGGCGGTGGATTATTTGTCATAGATGCTGTTGGATAACGATCTATGTATTATGTCGTAATGCCCAATTAAATATCATAGTAGTCAGCATGTCATGTATATGCATTGTCATGCGCTCACTATTCGTCAATTGCCCAGCTGTAATTTGTTCACCCAACATGTTAGTTATCTTTTATTGAGAGACACCACTAGTGAACTGTGGACCCCGGTCCATTCTTTTACACTGATTAAACAACCACAAACTGCAAGCTGTTCCTTTTTCATTCTCTGCAATTTAATACTCATTTTCCACACCATACGTTTAATCCTGTGTTTTCAGCAAGCCAGTGAGTTTGACAACCTCACTGTTTCGTTGGGGCAAAGTAGTTTGATTGTGTTGTGTGCAGATTCCATGTCAACAGTCCAGACTCCCTGCGACAGCTATTTTTCTGGCGCCGTTGACAACCTTCTGAAGAGTTGCTGCTCCTACTGGTTCGATAACCTTGGTTTCTTTCTGAGGGAAAACTTGCTGCTGACTACATTATACCTTCCTCTTGGGGTCTCCCAACGAACGTGTGTTTCACGTCATCAGCGGACCAGCTTTCTGTCCGTGCGCCATCAAAAGAGGTACTCCCCGAGCCTCCTGCAAATGAGCGCGTATGTTTTGCGGAGTTTTTGCCTAGGTGTCTGTCTTTTCCCCTCCACGACTTTGTTCGTGGCTTGCTGTATGCCTACGGGGTGCAGATCCATGATCTCACCCCTAACGGCATTATGCACATTGCCTGTTTTATGGTATTGTGCGAGTGCTTCCTGAGAATTGCTCCCAGCTGGGCCCTTTGGAAGTCTATCTTCATGGTCCGGCCCAACAACCGAGGCGGCCGAACCTACCCAGTTGGAGGCCTTCAGATCCAAGTGCGCAGCGACACCAGATACTTTGCCCTGAAGCCAGTCGACTCGGCGCAAGGGTGGAGGAAAAGGTGGTTTTATGTGCGTGTCGACCAGGAAGGGGTCCCAGCATTTTCGACTGCTGGTATAGCCGCTAGGACGAAGGCCTGGGACCATCAGCCTTCGACTGAAGAAATGGCGGAAGCGGCGCCTCTGCTGGAGACGATTGGAGGACTACTAAACAGCGTCACTGGTGTGCATTTGATCGCCACCTTTGTGAAGATGCGGGTGTGGCCGCTCCGCAGTCGCGCCCACCCAATGTGGGAGTACAAGGGTGCGCTCGACGCCACCCGAATGAGCAAGGAGGAGCTGTCGAAAAGCGAGCTGGTGTCGCATGTGCGGTCCATCACCAGCACGAAGTCCAGCGAGCCCTGCAACGTCGACTGCCCTGTCGCTCCTTATGGGGCTGAAAAGCCTTTGCCAGAGGTTAGTGAGTCTATCGAGTTTATGATCTCCTGCTTTTGTTATTCTGCTGCGCATCTGTGTGACATTCGACTGCTGTGTTTTATATGCAGGGCCACTCGACCGCCTCAATTCTTCCCCTCTTCCCGAAGATGGCCCAACCATGAAACAGAGGTGACGGTAGAAGCGAAGGGAGGAGATGAATCACCTCTACCTTCGGCTACCACATCTCCCACAGAAGAGGTTGAAGAGGAAGGGGCTGGAGAAGCACAGGACAAGGAGCGTGCCACGACTGATGACGTGAGCGAGGTCCCTACTCGCAAGGGCCGTCGGGCGGCCCAAATTGTGTCTTCGTCTATGAGCTCACCCGCGAAGGAGGAGGATTTGAGGGATGACGGAGACTCGGGCTCGTCTCCTATGACTGCAGCTGCTCCTTTGGACGTGAGCCCTTTGAGTTCGGCTCCTCCTCCCAGTTTGGGTGAGGAGCTGCATTTTGGAGGCCCGAACTTTGAAGACCTTGACTCTGATGAAGAAGAAGAGCACAGGTTTGCTCCTATTTGAACTAGACTTTTTTTTTGAGCTGATATTTATGCTTATGTTGTATTTCTTTGGTCACTTGTAGCGTCGAGACTGTGCGACCTCCGACTCCTTCAGTCGAGAGAGCTTTGACTCCGGATCAGCCAGAAGCTTCTCCTGTTGCGGCTGAGGTCGTGAAGACAGTAGCCACGGCCACTACCATTGAGGCCGCCAAGATTGCGAGTGCGTCGACTCCAGAAATTGGGACTTCTGCTGCCAAGCCTGCACCTTGGGTTGAACATGTAAGTGTCATTTGTCGAGTCCTCATACTGGGACTATTTGTGTATAACTTATGCTGGTTCCATGTGCATGCAGCCCTTCTACCTCAACCTGGTGGAATCAGGCCTTTGTCCAGGTTGAACAGGAAAGGGACAATCTGCGCGCTATCATGGAGCAACTCAGCCGTAAGTGTGTTTGACTTCTGTATTTGAAGTTCTTTTTGCTCTGTCTTTACGTTGTCGATTGTGAATGACATCTGGCCATCTATCTCAGGTGACAAGGCATCTGCTGAATCCCAGGTGAAGAAACTGGAGGAAGCAATCGCCTCCCAGCGCACTGAGTCGAAGAAGACTTTGGATGCCGCCAAGGACGCAGCCGCCGTGCGCGAGAGAGGGTTTGCTGAACGATTGGCTGGCCTTGCTCGGGACGTGGGAGGTTAGCAACTTTCCCTATGCATGCTTCGTGTGTACCCTGTTGGGTATTATGTACTAATATTTGCTCTCTGGATTTGTTGCAGAGGCGATTGGTGTGCCAACACCTACTGACATGGTCAGTGACGAGTTATCACTCGACCAGGTCATAGGTGACCTTGGCGCTCGATTTGTCCAGGCGAAGGATGCCCTTGCCAAGTCTGCCAGCACCCTCGGCGCCGTACACAAGAATGTGCTCCCAACGAAGGAGGTGCCGTCGACTGCTGACGGCTTCGCTGATGTGCTCGGTCCAGGAACTTCGACCATGACGAACTTTGCTCGCGCCCTCACGGTACGCGGCTCGGAGTCCACCCTCAAGCTGATACTAGGTCATGGGATAGGGTAACTTCGAGGCGGCGATGTCTGACTTCCCTCGGAAGGCCGGCGGGAAGCCAATGTCTTTGAAGCATGTTAGCGAGCCAGCCACCGGCTGGCCAACCTTTTTATGAACACCATGGAACGCCGGGCAACAGAGGTCGCCGCCCGTGCGAGTAGGGCTAGGTCGGAGTCGATGTCTGAGAAGTAGGGCAGCCGCGCCTTTTATTTGTAATTAAACTTATGACCATGCGAGTATGCACGCTTTTGCTACCTTTGTATGAATTTAATTTCCTCGTTATGCTTCTGCCTGTAAGGCTGTGTGCTATTATTCGCTAAGCTTTGTGATGAGTTTCTCATGAAACTTTTATGATGTTTGGAACAGAAACAGCCAGCCGCCACTTCATCCAGCACGTCGCGGCATCGTGCCCCTACTCGATCCCGAGCTCAGGTGGCAAACGATGCCGCAGTAATGCGTTATATGAAGGCTCGAGTCGCAAAACTGGAGCAAGAGCTGGGAATACCCGCAGTGAGCTGGATAGGATGAGGGCGAGGCCTGCTTTACCCACTCAACGGGAGGAGTATGTGCTTGGCGAGATGGAGATCGTGAACAGACAGCTCGAGTGTAAGCATGACTGCCTTGATCTCGTGTGTTCACAATCTGTCCTTTTTGTTCACCAACTTGTGTTGTTGCAGGTTTTGTTCCAGATTTCCAGGCGGAGCAGCTCGTGTAGAGGAGCAGTTGACAATGCGACTGACGAACCCACGACTGGTCGTCAGCACTTTCGCTTGGATAAGCACCGAGCACGCATACTCGCGACCTGCAGGATCGAGTGTGGCGGAGCACTATGCTGCTCGAATTATGCAGGTCGGCCTTCAGTCGAATCAACCAAATTCTTTTTCCGACAGGGCCGCAACCTCAAGGAATCCACGCGTTGCTCGGGCTTTTCCGAGTGCCGGTGCCATTCGAGACTTTATCACCCAGAAGCTTGTGGATGGAGCCAACGCAACGATGGCATATCTCCGAAGTCAACGTCCACATATGCAGCTACGTCCACCCGTTCCTGGATCGACTTTGTCGCAGTCGCATCTTGACGATACAGTCGACATGCGAGGGTGTTGGTTGAGTGCTATCATGCTCAACTTATGGGCCCTGTTCTTCCAGTCAAAGGACGAACCGGAAGATTAGGGTTTTTCTGTATAGGGGACAGCCCCCGAGTGTAAATTTTGCCACTTGTACTTAGTACATATTTGTTTACTTGTATGTATGCAGCCCCCGAGTGTATCGAGTGGGGTTTATGAAAAACACTTTATATAGAACATGAATTCTACAGCCCCCGAGTGCTCGAGTGAGGCTGTGAATTTTTGCGATGTTTGAAGCTTCAACTCATGTTATTGAGCAACTTTTTGTTTATGTATGATTTTACGACCCAGCCCCCGAGTATTCGAGTGCGGCTGGGTATTATGTTTGAAGGAGCGAGAGCTCACGTTTTGAAGTAGCGCAGCCCCCGAGTACTCGGGTGAGGCTAAGGTTGTGCGACTAGTTTATGCGAGTAGTAAACAGGGAGAAATATGAGGAATCATTGACTATATTCCATTTTTGAATGTTAGCTGCAGGCCGCCTCATTAAAAACCTTCCAGTCCCCTTAGGTACCCTGGTAAGGAAAAGAGCGCGTCTGAAACCTGCAGCCATCCGACATATGTGCCTATTACATTATGCGACTGAGCAATCTAAGCATAGAAACGGCGCAGCTGCGCAACGTTCCAAGGATTATGCGAGAGTTCGCCTGTCTTCGCGTGCTTCAGTCTGTATGCTCCACCACCAATGACCTCGGTGATGATGAAGGGTCCTTCCCATGGAGAAGCAAGTTTATGCACCTTCTTTTGCTTCAGTCGAAGTACCAAGTCGCCAACCTCGAAGGATCTGGTACGCAGTCGACGGCTGTGATAGTTGCGGAGGTCTTGCTGGTAGACAGCTGTGCGTGCTAGCGCCGTGTTGCGTGCTTCTTCGAGCAAGTCGACTGCATCTTCGAGTGCTTCATCTGCATCGTCTTCGTTGTATGCTTCGACTCTTGGTGCATTGAACCTTACGTCTGATGGCAGGATTGCCTCTGCTCCGTAGACCATGAAGAATGGGGTAAATTGTGTTGAGGCGTTGGGTGTTGTGCGTAGGCTCCATAGCACAGATGGGAGTTCTTCGACCCAAGCACCCGCGGCCCTTTTGAGTGGCACCAGGAGGCGTTTCTTGATTCCGCTCGTCACAAGTCCATTGGCCTTTTCGACTTGGCCATTGGATTGCGGGTGTGCCACAGATGCATAATTGAGCGTGATGTCTTGCTCTTTGCAGAAGGATCGGAATTCCTCAGCCGTGAAGTTTGTACCGTTATCAGTGATGATGCTGCTTGGCACACCAAAGCGGTATATGATGGATTTTATGAAATTGACTGCTGTAGTGGCAGTCGAACTTGTGATAGGGACTGCTTCAATCCACTTGGTGAACTTGTCGACTGCCACCAGAAGGTGAGTATGCCCTCCATGGGAGGATTTTTTGAGTGGCCCAACCATATCGAGCCCCCACTGGGCGAAGGGCCAGGCCAATGGTATTGTCTTCAACGCCGATGCGGGTGCGTGCGGCTTTGTGGCGAATTTTTGACAGCCGATGCACCTTTTGACTATGTCCTCCGCGTCTTTGAGTGCTGTGGGCCAGTAGAAGCCTGCGCGAAAGGCTTTGGCTACGAGTGATCGACTGCTGGCGTGATGCCCGCAGGTACCTGCATGAATATCACGAAGGATGGCTTGGCCATCTTCAAATGCTATGCAACGTTGGAACATACCTGATATGCTGCGTTTGTATAGTTCGCCGTTGATGACGGTGTATGCTTTAGATCGTCGAGTGACACGTCTTGACTCTGTTATGTCTTCAGGTACCTCGCCGCGGAGTATGTATGCGAGGAAAGGTTGAGTCCAAGTTGGCTCGATGAGGAGTACCTCGACTGGCGGGTCCTCTGTGCTAGGTGCTTTGCTCTTGGCTGGTGCGGCTGATGTAGGAGATGCTCGCTTTTTCTTGATGGATCTGTGCTCGATGCGCTCGAAGAAGACACCAGGTGGAACTGGTGCTTTGGTCGCGCCAATGTTGGCTAGCTTATCTGCTTCTTCATTGCTCTCACGCCCTATGTGCCGCAACTCGCAGCCTTCGAAGCTGCCCTCCATGATGTTGTACAGGTCACGGTAGGCGATCATGTTATCTGCGATTGCATCGCAGGCCTTCATTGTTTGCTGCACCACAAGATTCGAGTCACCGTAGATCATCAGTCGAGTGCACCCGAGGGCTTTGGCCATCCTCATGCCATGGATCAGGGCCTCGTACTCTGCTTCGTTATTGATGGGAACTCGAATCCCATCTGCAGGATATAGCGAAGCTTGTCGCCTTTTGGTGATATGAGGATGACACCTGCGCCTGCGCCTTCGTTTTTCTTCGAGCCGTCAAAGTACATAGTCCATGAGTTGGACACATCTGGCGCTCCTGGCAGCTGAGCTTCGATCCACTCGGTGTGGAAGTCAGGTAAGACTTGTGCTTTGATGGCCTTCGGGTAATCATACTTGATATCTCGTGGTGCTAGCTCGATGAGCCATTTTGCGACTCGCCCAGTTGCGTTGGGGTTTGTGAGGATGTCCCCGATCCCTGAGGTGCTGATTACAGTGATCGGGTGCTCGGAGAAGTAATGCGTCAGCTTCCTTGAGGACATGAACACGGCGTAGGCCAGCTTTTGATAGTGCGGGTACCGCTGCTTTGATATGGAGAGCACTTCACTCAAGTAATAGACTGGACGTTGTATGCTTTGGGCGTGTCCCTCCTCCCTCGTTCGACTACCAGTACGGTGCTCACCACCCTGTTAGTTGCGGAGACATATAGGTATAGTGGCTCGCGTTCCCTTGGTGCGACGAGGATTGGAGGGCTTGTGAGGACTCGCTTGAGGTCCGTGAAGGCTGCTTCGGCTTCTGGCGTCCACTCGAATTTGTCTGCTTTCTTCATCAGTCGATAGAACGGGAGTGCTTTTTCACCCAGCTTGCTGATGAATCGACTGAGTGCTGCTACTCGACCCGCCAACTTTTGCACGTCATGGAGCTTTGAAGGCCTTTGCATCGTCAAGATGGCCTGTATTTTCTCCGGGTCTGCCTCGATTCCTCGAGCGAGACTAGATACCCGAGGAGTTGCCCGGCTGGCACGCCGAACGTGCACTTCTTCGGGTTGAGCTTGATGTGGAAGCGTTTGAGGTTTGCGAACGTCTCTCGCAAGTCATCGAGTAGTGTGTTTTCCTCCCTTGTTGTGATGACGATGTCATCTACATAGACCTGGACGTTTCGCCCAATTTGCTTCTTGAGGCAGTCTTGCATCATGCGCTGGTAGGTTGCGCCTGCGTTCTTGAGCCCGAAAGGCATTGTTGTGTAGCAGTAGACCCCGAGTGGGGTTATGAACGCCGTTTTCTCTTCATCCTCTTCCTTCATCCTTATCTGGTGGTAACCCGAGTAAGCATCCAGGAAGGACAAGCGAGCGCACCCGGCGGTGGAGTCGACGATCTGGTCGATTCGAGGTAGTGGAAAGTGATCCTTTGGACACATTTATTGAGTGCGTGAAATCTACGCACATCCGAAGGATATCTGTGTCTTCTTCTCTACGAGTACGGGGTTGGCCACCCATTGTGATTTCTTGATTTCTCTGATGAAACCTGCTGCGAGTAGTCTGTCGACTTCGGCTTCGACTGCGGTTCTTTTGGGCCGGATATGCGGCGCATTGTTTGCTTGACTGGTTTAGCATCTGGAAATAATTGGAGAGAGTGCTCGGCGAATTCCCTGGGAATACCTGGCATGTCGGCTGGACACCATGCAAATATATCCCAGTTCTCACGGAGGAATTCGACGAGCGCGCTTTCCTATGCGATAGGCAGACTCGACGAGACATTGACTGTCTTGGTCGGGTCAGTCGGGTGCACCTGATGCGACTTGTGTCATTGGTGGCATTGAATGCTCTGTCGACTGCCACCTTTTTGTGCTCCGGCATAAGTGTTCGATCGTTGGAGACCGCTAGATCAGCGAGTGTTGCTTCCATGCCGAACATCTCAGAGATTTTGCTAAACTCTCGGTCGCAAGAGTCAGACTTTTGGAAGTTTCCTTGACTGTGATTACTCCTTTTGGTCCAGGCATTTTCAGCTGGAGGTATGCATAGTGTGGCACCGCCATGAATCGAGCGAACGTCGGGCGTCCAAGTATGGCATGGTATTGTGACTTCCAGTCGACAACTTCGAACTCAATCGACTCTGTCCTGAAGTGGTTCTTGTCCCCGAACGTTACGTCGAGTTGTATGGTGCCTTCTGGGCTTATTGCTTTGCCTGGGACGATACCGTGAAAGGTATTTGAAGATTTGGCAGGTTTTCGACTGACCTGTTCATTTTGCGGAGCGTATCTGCGAAGATGATGTTTATGCCGCTGCCACCATCCATGAAGACCTTGGACATGGCGTAGCCTCCAATTTGGCGTCGAGTACCAGAGCAGAGTGCCCTGGACGAACACCGATGGTGGGTGGTCCTCTCTGCTGAAGCTTATTGCAGTTTCAGACCCTTCAAGAATTCAGTTACAGCAGGAGGTGACATGACCGCCATGTTTACTTGTCGAGTGCGAAGTTTTTGCTCCCTGTTGGAAGGGCGACCTTTCTGTATCATGTACATCTGCCCTTGGGGGGAGGGTACTGAGGTTCGTCCACCCGAGGTATAGGTTGTATGGCACCCGCGAGATTTCCGCCTGCGGCAGGCTGTGGTGGGGTGGTGGTGCCATCAGAACGGGCACATTGTTTGGCTGAGGCACGGGTGCGGGTGCTTTGCGGCTGTTGCCTTTCTGAGATTTATGTAATCAGTCGCCATTTGGTCGAACTCCCTGCAGTTTCTCATCGAGTGATTGGAGCGCAGTTTTCCGTCTTCCCCCTTGTACAGGTGGAATCTGCAATCAGCATCCATCTTTTCTTCGAATGATCGCTCGGATTGTGCTCCGTCGTGACTTGCGCCAGTCTTTCCTCTTGTAGCTGTCACTGCGTTGGCCGCGGTCTCGACTGTCCCGGCGATCATCTCGACTGTCCCGTCGATCATCTCGACTGTCCCGTCGATCTTCTGACCGTCGGTCGCTTCTGTCTTGGTCGTTGCGGGGTGTGGAGAACCCAGCCGCCATGAATTCGGGTCTGTCGTCGTCGTAGTGACGTTTTGAACGCTTGCGCCTTCGGTCGTCTCTGTATGAGTCTCTGCGGCTTCGACTGCCACTTTCATGATTGTCACGGGGTGAGGACCCGCGTGTGGTGCGCGCCATGTCTTCTCCGTCTGCCCACTCAGTCGCGATCATCAAGAGGTTAGCCACAGAGGTTGGCTTTTTGCGACCAAGTGCTTCTTTGAAGTCGCCTGGCGAGGCCCATTATGAAAGCATCCATGGCCATATCTTCTGAAATTACTCCGACTGAGTTGCGTATCTCAGTCCATCGTCTGATGTATGACCTCAACGTTTCGTCTGACCGTTGAACGCAAGCTCGCAGCTCCTCGAACGTTTTTGGGCGCTCACATAGAGGCTCGAAGTTTTTGATGAAGTCTGTGCGGAAGTGATCCCACGAGTCGTATGTTGATGGAGGTAGAGCCTTGAGCCAGTCGCGGGCTGTGCCTTCGAGCATGAGTCGTATGTATTGCATGGCTGTGGTTTGTGCCTCGCTGGCACGCGACAGCCAGCCTGTAGTCTTCCAGCCATCCTGAAGGTTCCTGTCGACCCGTGTACTTGGGTTGTTCAGATGTGAGTTTGAACCCTTTGGGCATCCGTGTCTCGCGGACGCGTCGAGTGAAGCACAGAGCTCTGCATGACTGAGGCTCCTGATCAGAGTATGAGTCGCTACTGTAAGATCTGCGTGATCTGCTCCTGGACCTGCGCCTGTGTGAGCTGCTTCTTTCCTTCGAGTGGTGGCGGCGGCCACTGCGGTTATGCTCTTCACGACGTGTGTCAACTATGGCACGATCTCGACTCCCTCCTGGAGCTGTTGGGATTTGGCGTATGGCCTTTGCTGCTAAGGCGAGTGATTTGATCTGTTGGCGATGTAGTTTTGCATTGGGGTCATCAGCTGGAGGCTTGATTGCCTCTAGGTATGCTGCAGCGGTAAAGAGAGCACCCGCGGCTGTTTTGGGTACTGGCACTCCTTCCTCGTCGTATGTCATGAAAGAGTTGCCTAAGTTGCGGGTGAGTGCCGCCCTCTCATCCGGCGAGAGGTGTGACAACCTTGATCTGGGTCTTGTGTCTGCTCGCCCGGTGGAGCTCAGGGAGAGCTGTCTTCTGCGCGCACTCGACAAGCTAGCTTGCTTTTTACGTTCTTCGAGTGTTGCTCTGATCTGCTGCAGTCGAAGTGATTCCTGCCAGGTGAAGTACTGGAAGGTCAACATCTCCTCCCGTGTTGCGTCCTGGGCATCATTGTGCACTCCTTGATGACTTTATCTGCTTTTGCTGCCATCTCAGCAGTAATTATGAGAGTTGTGACTCCGTCCGGCATAGTAACCGTGCACGGGAATTCTGTAGGCCTGCGACTGGCCGCAGCATCAGATGATTCTGCGGCGATGGCAACGTAGACCTGCTGGGGTATCACCCGAGGGTATGTGTGTGTGTTTCGAGTCCCATCATGGACTCGATGTCGTCATCAAGGCTCATGTCGGAGTCGATATGCCCATCGAGTGGTCCGTCTGGACGGATCTCGCTGTCGATGCCTTCATCGCCTATGCTCATCTCGATGTCGGCGAAATCGTTATGAATCTCGAAGTCGAAGTTGTTGTTGTTGCAGATCTCGGAGTCGACGTAGTTGTCGATATGAGTTTCGGGCTCGTCGAAGTCGCTGAGGAGATCCCGCAGTCGAAAGTATCCTCGAGTGGGAGATCGAGCTCGGGATCGTTTGTGCGGTATGCTGATTCGGCCTCCTCTCCTTGGAGTTCGTCGATGAGCTCGTTCATCTCTCGAGTCGACATGGTTGTTGCAGACGAACAAGCTTGGAGATTGACGATGGTATGGACGCAGTTGATGGATCCGCAGTCGAAGGAGCCGCAACCGATGGAGCCTCGGGTGCGGAAGTCGCGAGTTGGCGTGGATCCGTCAAGTCCTGCACACCAAGCTTGTTGACGAAAAAATTGAACGAACCTGACTCGAGATCGGAGAAGGCCTCCTGGAATCTGGCGAGTGTGGCTCGAAATCCATCAGAGGATCCGATGCGCTTTTTGCGGGTGAAGCTGGCGTGTTGCCGTTTGTCGAGTGAGCCGGCGAGTTGCCGTGTGCCGCCTGAGTCGGCGAGTTCTGGTTTGTTGATGCAGCCGGCGAGTTGCCGTTTGTAGATCCGATCGGCGAGTCGCCGTTTTCGATGGAACCGAAGAAACCGTGAGTCCAGCACTATTCTTTCCCACAGACGGCGCCAATTGACGAGGGGTACACTCATCAAATCCCATGGTTAAGGACCTAGGGTTGAGATTATGGGGAGAGAACGTGGTAGTGCTGGTAGTTTCGTCGGCTGACAAGCAGAGGCAAAGATTTACCCAGGTTCAGGCCCCTCGGGTGGAGGTAAAGACCCTACTTCCTGCCTGTCTGTTATTGATCGTGTGAGATTATGCAGTTACAAGGAGGCTCTGGCGAGATGTCGATCTCGCTAGAGCTTTGGTGGTTCGAGTATGGCTTGTCCCTAGATCGGCACCCCTCCCAGCCTTTAAATAGGCTGGGTCTCGGGAGTTCTTAACCGACCTAGTTTACACATATGGAAAGTCTAAACCGACTATGCCTATGTCTAATCATGGAGGGTACTCCATCTTCTTGGGCCTCTTGTCTTGGGCTTCGAGTAGGTTCTTCGCTATTGGGCCTTAGTCGTCACGTGCACCAGGTACCCTCATGGTAGGGTACCCGAGGTGTATACCCATGTCAGCTGTTTTCTAGCACTGTTGCCGGCGTGTGTGTGCTTGAAGGTATTTCCTTTAGATTCTGCAATTATATCTTTTTATTTCTTGTTTTTATTTTACTAGTTAGGCTTAATGGAAAATAACAAAAAAAATAGAGATCTTTATGAACTTTATATTGAATTAGGACATGATGCTTTTGAAGAGAAAATTAAAAAACCTATGGAAGTTTGTTTGCATAATAGTGATAGCAATGTTATTAGCATGAATTCTTTGAACACCATTACTGCTAATGCTATGGAAAAGTCTAAGCTTGGGGAGGTCAATTTTGATGAAAATGATCTTTTTAGTTCCCCGGTTTGGAGGAGAAAATTTGCTTTGATGATACTTTGCCTCCAATATATGATGTTTTAATGATTGTGATATTTTCACTCCACCTACTATTGAGGATATAGTTTATGTTGATTATGATATGCCTCCTATATAGGATGTTTACAATGATGAATATGATATTTTCAGTCCATCTACTATTGAGGATAAAATTCATTATGATTATCCTATGCCTTCAATTTATGATGATTACAATGATGGATGTGATACTTTTACTCCCACTATTACTAATGAAACTGTTTATGCTTATGTGGAGAGTAATGATACTTATATGCATGTGGATCATGATAAGAATGCTTTATGTGATAGCTATATTGTTGAGTTTATTCATGATGCCACTGAAAATTATTTTGAGAGAGGAAAGTATGGTTATAGAAATCTTCATGTTACTAAATTTCTTCTCTTTATGATGAAGGTTTTGAGCTTTCTCTTGATTTGCTTTTATTTGCTGGGTACTTTAAGACCTACTGGTCCTTATGAGAGAGGGAGACACGGTTTCATATATCTCAATAATACTAGTAACCGTGCACGTGCCATGCACGTCTAGTCAAACTAACAAACTATGATAACTTTTCTTATCCAGATATAAGAAAATTATTTTGAATGTTTAAAATTTCATAACCCTAATTCCTGACTCATGCAAATAACTTGAAATATTTTTCATAAATTAAAATACATATATGTTGCATCAATAATATAATCTTATTTAAAGAACACTTTCCCAAATCCAATGTATGGAGCCCGAAACAATTGTAATTCCCGTTTCCATGCGAGTTTCGGCCCATCGTAGTTTATATCAAATATATAAATCTATTTAACTTACAAGTTGTATCATTATAGAATAATACAATCGTAAATTACAATCTGCTTGTTGGAGAAAGCGATCATATAAAAGGTTAATCACCATGCTCCACACACAAACATGCAAGTTCATATCATTACACATAGAAATGTCACTTGATAGAAGTTGATAAATAGTTTTTGTACCAACAGAATTCAGTAAGAACTGGTACTATAAGAGAATCAAGTGCCATTTGCAAAAGTAAGAAAATGTTATTGTCAAACTGTAGAGCTAGTTGCCTTGAGGTCATTTGAAATCGTAGAGTTGCTGATTGGTTGGTGTTCTTCATTAACTAAGCACATGGGTGCACATTTAAACGAAGAGCAACAAGAAGAGCTTGAGACACAACATATAACAATCCACCATGAAGAAAACCAATGACTTAAGTATCGGAAGAATGCGTATATTTCAGAAGAAATTATTCTAGCAAAAAGGTTCATACAAATGCGTATCTACATACCGCTGCGGTATCAAAACAGCAAGAAGGAAGGACAATATGGCGTCCATACATTTGCACCACTTGTTGCTAATTAAGTTGCAGCGAAATGCTAACATAGAAGTTCATTAATGGAGTTACAACAAACTGCTAGTGATCATCACCCCTCATTTATGAACAAAAGATATAATGAGATAAATTGCATATATAGAAATATAATCTCTGCAAATAGATAAACTTGGATACCATGATTGGTAATCAGTCGTCACCAACATTTACATGGAACTTCAAATTCATAGCTTGATCGCTGTAAAATCTGTGTACACATAACACACGCCTTTATCAGAAGATAAGCATATCTCACAATAAAATGCACCAATATTTTACCAATACTAACTTTGATTCAAGTAAATGTTGCAGAAAACACATTGAAGTTTGAGAAGTAGGTCATGCAAGAACAGTTGTGTTGATTGCAAACTTGAGCCTTACAGGAAGAATATGCAGGAACCTTTGATGCTAAATAAACAAACATCTGCACTAACCAACATAACAAACTACCTATGTAGTCAATCACTAATTTCAAGAACCAGAACCATGTCGGAGAGCACCACTGAACGGAGCAGCTTGTTGGTCTCTACAACAACCACACATTTGGGCAGGAACAGGATTTGTGCCCTCTGGTCGACATAGGCACGAAATGGAAGGCAAAGCTTCTAGTGCCTGAACATACTATCTCCCTTCATTTTTTTATCTTGTAGATGCATAGTATCTATTGGTGACATCTCCCTCATGCTGCAATATTCTATTTTTTGGAACTTCTTATCTCCAGTTACATAATGGATAATATACTGCAAAATTTAATTGAAATACAAAAGACTTCTTTCAGATGACATGATTGTGAGCATTAGTACAGGTTTATGGCATTGAGCACCATCTACTCACCCTTCAAATAGACGATGACCACTTTGGACCAAGTACATCTGACCTGCAAGCGCAACAACATTGCCATGGCCTTGCAGCCCACCAATTCGCCACGAGTAAGCGCTTCTATTCCACATCTAGATGTGGTGGCAGATGATTGTGGTATTCTGTTAGGCTGCACGACGAATGATTCATACATTCAATAATTTACTCTTAGGAACATATTTTCGTGCAAAGAAATAGTAGCACAAGGAAATATAATTCAAGCACATACAGATCAGTACATTCTAGTGAGTTGTCAAAGATTAAAAAATAGCTAGGGTCTAATTTTGCAAGGTAGAAAGAAAGTAATATGACACAACACATAAACAAAAATATTCTGTGTTATTACTTCAGAACCATATAAATTTTAACTGGATTAATCAAGGATCAAGTCACTGCCCTGGCGGCTAGAATGCACGTGCATAATTAATCACTATCCCAAGTCAGAACTGCATACCTTATTTAATGAATCCCTACTTAAAATTCAGAAAATATGCAGAATATTCATTTTTATTGACCTAGCTATCTGCAGTCCTAGACAGAGTATGGCCATAATCCATACTACTACACATGAATTACTATGTAGCACCTTTGGGCCTATATGCCTATATCTTCATATCTTCTTGTTTGACAAAGAATTCACCATTTGCACGTAGTCTTGATTGGAGAAGATTGAGTATGCTCTCGTGCAACTGGGCAATGGTGTGGAGCTCCATAAGCGACAACGGTGACGCAAGCTACGATGTCCTTCCGGCCTGCAGATCTCGACGGCGAAGCTTCAGAAACTAATCTGTTTACTCCTCATTCAGGATCAGTAATGTTAAAAAAATTAATTTAGCAGCTTAGTGAACAGAACATACAATCAATTTCTAAACGCTCATCTCACATGGTAATAATTCTACATACATGCTGTGCATTCCATCTATTGTAGAAAGTCCTATTCTACACACATGGAGTTAAGCGTGTATGAATATAAACAAGCTAGTTATAGACATGGTAATAGCTTCACTATTGGGTTAACCACATGTATTCTACACTGATATCTACAAAATCAGGGGAGTTTTTTTTTCCCTTTCAACGCTCTACAAAGCTAATTGTCAATTCCAAATTCCCTCACGTATGTTCCATCACAGCAATGCCGTGTTCAGCTCCTTTTCAATTATCCCTACGCGTCTCTGTCCCTATCAGTTAGCTCAACGGATCAACGGATGAAAGAGAAGGTCTGAATTCCTAAATCCAATCCAATTCGCGCAGCAGAGCAACAAATTTGGCAGAGCGACGAACCAAGCAATCCCCTTCCTCCGCTTATTTAATTATCTGGTAGAGAGGAGGGCCGAGGGACTCGAACCTCGAACCAGATGGAGCGGTCTAGCAAGTCCCGGTCAATCCCCATGCTGATCCCGCGTCGCCATCCACGCCAATCCGCCGCACCTCCCGGCCGTCCCCCGCCACAGCTCGGTCCCCACCCACGGGCGCCAGTTTCCGGGTCGTTGGGGCCGCCACCGTCACGCTTCCTCCTGTCGTCGGAGGTGATGGGGGCGGTGAATACGAACCGTTGGCGTGGGGGATCGCAAGGGGGCGGCTGTTGGCCTCGGCCGGCGGTGGGTGGGCGCGTCAGGCAGGCGGCAGAGCGGGTGGTGCGGCGGCGTGCAGGCAACGGGTAAGGAGGAGCAGGGCAGAACGGGACTGCAGGTTGATTTTAATATTTCATAAGGGGGCAAAACGCAAAAAAGGGCACATACCGTTTCGGGATTTGATCTGGATCGTTGATAAATATGAACGGCTCAGATTTAATGTATCAACACACCTCAACACATGTTTGCTTTTTTAATAGTAGTATAGATTAAGTCTTCTCTCTTTATGTTGAAATTTTTGAAGTTCTACTTGTTTTGCCTTCCTATGCTAGTCACTTTGTGCTTTATTGATTTATTTTCTTACAAGATTCCTTGCATAGGAAGTGTGTTAGGATTAAATGTGCTTTATATTTGCTTCTTGATGCATTCTTATATGTTCAACTCTTATACATATGAGAGCATCGTTAAAATTATCATGCCTAGCTAAAAGGCTTTAAAGAAAAGCGCTTATGGGAGACAACCCATTGTTTTATTTCTGCAATTCTTTTTTTGAGTCAAGGTGCTGTTTACTTCTGTAACATTGCCTTTGTATTTTTATTTTCTTGCATTGTTGTGCCAAGTATTGCCTCTAATAGGAAGATGATGCTAGATTTGGATTTCTGCGCAGGAACAGATTTCTGCTGTTCACCGTTTTGCTTCTGTAAAATCACAGAAAAATTATTTAAATCTAAAAAAAATGTGCGTGATCCTCAGATATGTACGCATCTTTCATTAGTTTTGAGTTTTTCGATTTGAGCAACGTAAGTGCCTCGAAAAAATTCGTCTTTACGGACTGTTCTGTTTAGACAGATTCTGTCTTTTATTTTGCATTCTCTCTTTTACTAGTGTTGAGTGGAATTATTTTTGAGGTGGAAGAGCTTCACATAACATCAGTAGTAGTAGCTAATGTTAAAAGTAATTGTCATGTTTGTGTCCTTATAGAACATGTGAGTTTTTGATTGTGCACTAACCCTCTAATGAGAATTACTCTGAGTTTGGTGTGGCGGAAGTTTTCAAGGGTCAAGAGAGAAGGATGATATAATGTGATCAAGAAGAGTGAAGAGCTTAAGCTTGGGGATGCTCCCATGGATCACCCCAGCATATTTCAAGAAGACTCAAGCGTCTAAGCTTGGGGATGCCCAAGGCATCCCCTTCTTCATCAGCAACTTATCAGGTCATCTCTAGTGAAACTATATTTTAATTCTTTCACATCATATGTGCTTTACTTGGAGCGTCTGTGTGCTTTTATTTTCAGTATTTTATTTTTCATATGACCAACTTGATTGGACCCTAGCATTCTTCATTGGGAGAGAGACACGCTCCGCTTTTTCATATGAATACTCATATTCTTCACTTATACTTGTTGAGTATTCTTATCTAGCTATTGCTATGCTTTTAGCTCCTGTTTTTCATGCATCTCTTATTCAGAGCTGTTAGTTCTTTTAAAGAAAGTACTCTCTTGCTTCACTTATAATTGTTTGGAGAGTTTATGTTGAAATAATTGATTGGTGTTTGGTTGGAACAGAAAATGTTGCATGTGGTAGATGGTATAATGGAAAAAGCTTACATATTCTTGTAGATCACTGTATTGGATAATTTGATACTTGTCAATTGTTTTGAGTTATCAAGTAGTTCATGTTTAAGCTTTTGTATCATGTAGTTAAAACCTATTAATGAAGAACTACCGTAAAGCTCGTTGAAATTTGGTTTGCATGATTGGTATCTCTAAGGTCTAGATATTTTCTAGTAAAAGGGTTTGGTTAACAAGGAAGACAGTGTAGAGTCTTATAATGCTTGCAATATGTTTTCATATAAGTCTTGCTGTGTCGGTTGATATCCTGTGTTTGCTTCAAATAACCTTGCTAGCCTAAACTCTGTACTGAGAGGGAATGCTTCTCGTGCATCCAAAACCTTGAGCCAAAATCCATGCCATTTGTGTCCACCATAACTACCTATATGTGGTATTTCCTTGCCACTCCAAGTAAATTTTTCATGTGCTACCTTTAAACTATTCAAAAATTATTACTCCTTTTTGTGTCAATGTTTACCAAGCTCATGAGGACGGGGTGGATGTCTTTATGTCAACTGTCAAACAGACTTTACCACCGGACTAGCGGCATATACATCCGCTTATCCATTAATTTTGCAAAAAGAGCTGGCAAATGGGGTGCCCAGTCCCAATTAATTACAACTTTAACCGCTTAATTCTCTTCACATTTTTGCCCTGATTTATCAGTCAAGCAATGACAAACAGTGAAATATCTGCATGTGTAAACAAAAGAGAAGAGGGATGATCTGCCTTGCTGGTAGAAATAACGTCCTTCATGGGAGCCGCTCTTAAAAGTCTGGTTGGCAGGGGTCATATTGTACTTTCCATTTTCTGATTCGTTGACAATTAACAAACACCTCCAAAACTTATTTTTACTCTCTATATGATTTCAAAAACTTAAAAAGCTCTAGCACATGATTTAATCCCTGCTTCCCTCTGCGAAGGGCCTTTCTTTTACTTTTATGTTGAGTCAGTTTTCCTACTTCTTTCTATCTCAGAAGCAAACACTAGTGTCAACTTTGGTGCAACAATTTTTATATGCTTGTATATTGCACTTATTATATTGCTTTGTGTTGACAAATATCCATGAGATATATATTGAAAGTTGAAAGCAATTGCTGAAGCTTAAATCTTCCTTTGTGTTGGTTAAATACCTTTTACTTAGAATCTATTGCTTTATGAGTTAACTCTTATGCAAAACTCTTTGATGCTTGTCTCGAAAGTACTATTCATGAAAAGTTTTTGCTTATATGATTCAGTTGTTTGCTCATTATCTACTTGCTAGCAAACTATAGACCATTGACCTGGATCACTTCATTCATAACATGTGCTTTACAATACTATTTGATCAAGATTACGATGGTAGCATGTCACTTCAAAATTATTTTGTTTTATCGTTTACCTACTCGAGGACGAGTAGAACTAAGCTTGGGGATGCTTGATACGTCTCAAACGTATCTATAATTTTGATGTTCCATGTTGTTCTATATCAATATCACATGTTTTATATGCACTTTATATCATATTATGACATTTATTGGACTAACCTATTAACAAGATGCCACAGTGCCAGTTTCTGTTTATTATGTCTGTGCATTGCAGAAAAGGTCCAAAAACCAAAGTGCTCGGAAAAATCCAGAAAAATTACAGAAATTCTATTTCGCCAGAAGACCCGGAGCCAGAAGGGCAAGTCCAGGGGGCCCACAGCCTCCACACCATGCCTCCCACGGCCTGGAGGGGGGCGGCGCCGGGGGGTGGTGTGGACGGCTCGTGCACCCCTCGCGTTGCCCTTTGGACTATATATTGCTCCTACCCCGAAAACCCTAAAAGAATCGACGATTTCTCCAGAAGAGTTCCGTAGCTCCGCCGCCACCAAAAACCCTAATTCGGGGGACAGAAGTCTCTGTTTCGGCACCCTGCCGGGACGGGGAATTGCCCCCGGAGCCATCTCCATCGACGCCACCGCCATCTTCATCACCGTTGCTGCCTCCCATGATGAGGAGGGAGTAGTTCTTCATCGGGGCTGAGGGCTCTACCGGTAGCTATGTGGTTTATCTCTCTCTCCCATGGTGTGATCTTTATGTGATCATGAGCTTTGTAATCTAGTTGAATCCATAGATGTTACTCTTCATTATCTTATATGCTACTTGAGTGGTTTTATTAATGTAAACTCCGGAGTCATCTTTGTCCCACGGTGCGAAGTTGACAGTGTGCGCACCGTGTGTGGCTCTTAGGTTAAAGATTATAGGAATACTTATCATGAGTTATTATTTGTGTTGGATGTCTCTATGAAATTGTGGTGTTTGTCTAGTACTATTTTAGGGCGCTCAAGTTGACAGTGTGGGGTTCTCTAGATGTGGAATGCGACTTTAAAGTGTGCTTTTATAGCCCTACGCAGTGGATTGGTGTTCGTTATCCAACGAGAGAATAATTCAGAGTAGCATAGTGAAAAGGAAATATCTATATATTCAATTATATTATTATTGTTGAGAGTGTCCACTAGTGAAAGTATGATCCCTAGGCCTTGTTTCTAAGCATTGAAACACCATTTACAACCAGTTCTGCTACATGTTTGCTTGCTGCCATTTTTATTTTAGATTGCAATTACCACTTATAATCATCCATATCACTTTTATTTTAATATCTCTTCGCCGAACTAGTGCACCTATACATCAGACAATTGTATTAGGTGTGTTGGGGACACAAGAAACTTCTTATATCTTAATTGCAGGGTTGCTTGAGAGGGATATCTTTGACCTCTACCTCACTGAGTTCGATAAACTTTGGGTGATTCACTTAAGTGAAACTTGCTGCTGTTATACAAACCTCTGCACTTGGAGGCCCAACACTGTCTACAAGAATAGAAGCGTGCGTAGACATCAAGCACCGGGAGTTATTTTGGGAGGTGGCATCGAGACTGGAGGATGTGGCCAGGAAGTTATTCTCCCGGCATGGATGGCAACATAGTCTACGGATCGATCTACCGTCAGCTTAGGCGGATCTACAATTTCTCATTATGATATGTAATTCGCCTTTTATTCTTTTGTCGAATTGAGTACTCGTGAACTGGTGGCTGTGTGCATCTTAGCTATGCAGAGGCCGAGTGTAATGTTTAAAACTCTTAAATAATAAAATCTCTTTATCTAAAAAATATAATTGTTTGTTTGTCCATTGTGCGCTGTTGCTTGTGAAGGCCGCAAAATCACCGGGTCTCGGGCGGTCAGCCGATCGACACCCAGGAACAGAAGGCGCCAACCGCCAAAGTATGCTTGATGCCGCGTCACTGTCGTCTGAAGTTTTTTTCTTTGGAAAAGGGGAGTCGCCGGCCTCACTGCCTTTTGACGAGAGCTTTTGAGTTTTGACGATGAATTTGTTTTTTCGTTACGCCAACGGAACAGAATAAAACCAAATTCATCGTGTTGGTGTGTTGCGCAGTTGCATGCAGGAGGATTGCAAGTGAGTAGGTTGACTAAAGAGGTACGTGGAGGCCACAAATGTATATTTTTTTAGATAAAAATGACCTGCCCCATTTTAAAGTAATAAAGCACGAGGTTTCACAGCCATATGGTGTTACAACTGTTGAGGCACAGTTTCACCGAACTCATAATACACAGGGGCCGGCATCGGACGCGGCTTCAGTCACTTCGTGCTTCAAAGTCTACTGGTGACTTTGAGGTTATCTCAGCCCTAAAAAACCAATCCAACCAATAGAAATAGATGCATTTTCCAAACTCAAAATTAAAAGTGCTCAGAAAAATTTGAAAAAAATTCAGTAATTGTTATATGATGAATATATATTACGAGAAAGTTTCGTTGGATTTGGAAATTCGAAAGTAGGGTTTTGTGCAAAATTTGATGTGAAACTTAAAACAAGGTTTATCTTAAACCGTACGCCCGAATTCAACAAAATTTTCTCAGAATGTATATTTCAACATATAACAATTACTGGAATTTTTCAAATTTTTCTGGGCACTTTTAATTTTGAGTTTGCCAAATATATCTATTTCTATTTCTTGGATTGGTTTTGGAGGGCTGAGATGGCATCAAAGTTTAGCAGTGACTTTGAAGCACAAAGTCACTGAAGCTGCATCCAGCGTGGTTGCACTTCCCGTTTTACCCCCTCTTACTTCCACGCTTCTCAGTTCGGTCCCTCCCCCCTCCCCCTTTGGTTCTTCAGTCGATAAAAATGATTGACTACTTCCATATTACGCTGCAACAGAACAAACATAACAAAAAAAAAATGATGATTAAGGGTCCGTTTGGGACCTCCATTTTTTGAAGTATTCTCATAATACTTCAGTTTCTAAAAATATTGAAGTATCAAATACTTTAACGTGTTTGGGTCCAGTTAATATTGTGGTGTATAAACTGAAGTATTGTACAAAACTGTAATTTTGTTGGCACAATGGAAACTTCAGTCCAGACCACTTTTTTCATATACTGAAGTATTGTACAAAACTGAAGTATTCGTTGCCCAGGCACTACAATACTTCGGTATTGGGATACTATGGTTTATACAAAAACCGAGCTCCCAAACTAGGACTAAAACTAGCTTAACATAACAAAAGAAACAATTGCAAAATTTCTTTACTAGTCCATCTCACATATCTTCGCTCACAACCCGTTGAGTTTTCCGATCCATGAATGAAATTGGGCGGTAGTTGTTTAATCCCACCTCCCCTCTCTCGCGCATATGTCCATTGGGCCAGCATGAAATTTTTAATGACACTCGTGAGAATCACAAGAAAAAACCACTCATGATTTGAATCTCACATGTCTTCCTCCTGGTATCTTTCTCGTCCCTGCCGCCAAGAGCTTCTCCCCTAACCTCGAGAGCTTAGTGTTCTTCCTTTCCCTTCGACCTCTATAGCCTAGAACTCTAGAACTCACAACATCTTATCCACATTGATTCTCTTCCCCTGCCATTTTGGTGCATCCTTATAAATCGTAATGGTTAGTGTTGAGAAGTAAGGGAACAAGGTGAAAACAAGGACTAAGGACGAACTCAGCAGCACCAAGCCGATAATGCTACGCTGATGCATCTCGATGCTGACGGTCAACACGGCGAGCAATCTGACAAGACACAGGTTGATGCCTTCCACCAAATAGGAGGTTGTCAATAATACGTCAAGTGAAGAAGCATATTGTAGCATACTAACAATACATCAACAACGGCATGGTGCCGGTTCGGGTCGCCCGTTGGTGATGGAGTGCCTTCTATACAAAGCGAACAATCTACGACTTAAGTTATTCAAATAATTAAATTATTCGTTGTGATTTGGGCTTCTATGTGGTCTAAGTTCTAACAGTAACTTTTTGTGCTCTAAATGTTTCTAATCAACGGAGAGTGTAAGTATTCACTCCATCCTAAAATGTAAGACATCGTCAACCTAGTACTATCTTTAATGCACAATTTTGACCACTAACATATACAAAACTATATGGATTGCGCATGTATGAGGTTATCGCCTTATTTGTCTTGTGAAATAGTTTAATTCATGTGTCCTTATACTAACTTTATAGACATACTATAATAACTACAAATACAAAACATAGTCAAAGTATATGATAAAAAAATCAATTAGTAAATTACCAGTCAATCAGTAAATTAATTCTTTCCACACATGCAGCCAATCAGGTTCTCCAATCCCACACATGCAGGCTAATAAATTAGTAAATTAAATACTAAACGTGTGAATGAGATAACCTGATATTCGTATGACTAATAAACCGAGATAAAGAAGTAATGGTACAAAATTCTACTATATACAATGGACAGAGGAATCCCGGCCTATTCAGCGTGTCCACGTCGCCGCGAATCCACAGCCGTCCGATCGGCGAGACGGACGGCCGTCATCAACCCACGTCGCCCCCAATCCCGCGCCGCACTGTTCATCGCCATTTTTGGCCAATCGGGACGCGCCACGTCGCCCGGTCACGCGCCAGTCGCGCCCGTTTCAGCCGGTCGCCGCGGACTTTTCAAAAAACCCCCGCGGAAGGACCTGTCTGTGATGGTGGGAGGACTGAAACGCAAATACAAAAAACTTCAGGGATCTTCCTGAAAAAACACCGCCACGGCCCCCCTCTCTCCTCTCTCTCTCGCGATGCCGACATCGCCGCCGCCGCCGCCGCGCATCGCGGCCGCTCCACGCCTCCCCGGCCAACTCCACGGCCACTGCGAGCTCCGCCAACTCCGCCTCTCCGTCCTCGCCGGAGATCAGGTGCTGGAACGCCCTAATCTCGCCGGAATGGCGGCCGCCGTGCTCTCTGTCGTCCGCCGCGTCTGCGGCTCTCCGGCGACGTTCCGGCGAACCAGAAGGGGCGGCGCCGCCACCTTCTAGCAGCCCGCGTCAAGGCGCGTCGAATGCGTCGATCAGCGCGGCCCAGAACGCACGGCAGCGGCCGCGCCGTCGCCGGCGGATCCGCGGCCAGATCCGTCCACGCCATTGCTGACGTCAGCACGACGTCAGCGTGGGTCCCACCTGTAAGCGACTGTGGATTTTCGAAAATGGTTAAAAATAGAAAAACCCTGACAGGTGGGCCCGGTTTAGTATATAAAATCCAGAAAAACATTAAACTTGCAAAAAACAATATCTTTTCACTGGTTTATAAGAAAAATATGAATTATATATCAAAATGTTCAGAAAAATAAATCTAATTTGTTTGTGTTAAAATCCATACATTTTGAAACATTCCAATTTGAAAAATATTTGAAAACAAACTAAAGCCATTATATATTTATAAATTTTAATTAATCAACTTATTTTCACTGTTTCATCAGGAAAATATGAAACAAATATACAAACACTAAAAAAAATATTAATGCGAAAATGTTTTATAAATATTTGAACAATAACTACAACAGCATTTCGAACCTACAGATATGGAAAAACAATAATTCAAAATACGATCAAATTTCAATTTTGCATATACTAAAATCGTTTATTCCTACAAAGTTCAAATATTTAACAAACTAAAAAAACAAATTTACATACAAATAAATTACCAATTTTAACAAATTCCAAAAACTAAACAATTTACACATGTATTTTTTTTTAAAATTCAACGGTTCCAGATCTGAATAACTTTTGAATATGGACATTTCAAAAATTTGAACAACTTCACAACCTAGACAATTTTTGAATTTCAACAATTTTACGATCGAACAATTCAAAAATTTAGCCCACGGGTGCGGCAAAGCCGCGAAAACTAAAAAAATAGCAAAAAAATGTTTACATTTTTTCGGAAATAATTGCAAACAATTCTAAATATAATTTTGCAATGATTCTAAATAATGCAAACTAACAATTTGAAAATGCCCCATTTTTTTTTTTAGAAAATAGTCCAAAAAAACCCAAACTTTAAAAATAGAAAACAATCCAACAAAAAAAATGGATATTTCTTTCTGAATAATTGTAAGTAGTTCTAAATATGATTTTTGCAATAATTCAAAATAATGCAAACTAATAATTTCAAAAATGCCCCCATTTTTTTTAGAAAAAAAATAATCCAACCTATCCATATGATTTTGAAGTAATTCTAAATAATGCAAACCATCAATTTTAAACATGTTCATACAAAAAAATTACAAATATATCAACGGTATCACATCAAAATTTGAACAACTTCACAACCTAGACAATTTTTGAATTTCAACAATTTTACGATCAAACAATTCAAAATTTTAGCCCACGGGTGCGGCAAAGCCGCGAAAACTAAAAAAATAGCAAAAAAATGTTGACATTTTTTCGAAAATAATTGCAAACAATTCTAAATATAATTTTGCAATGATTCTAAATAATGCAAACTAACCATTTGAAAATGCCCCATTTTTTTTTGGAAAATAATCCCAAAAAAAAAACAAACTAAAAAAAATAGAAAACAATCCACAATCCAACAAAAATGTGGACATTTCTTTCTGAATAATTGTAAGTAGTTCTGAATATGATTTTCGTAATAATTCAAAATAATGCAAACTAATAATTTCAAAAATGCCCCCATTTTTTTTTTTTTTTGAAAATAATCCAACCTATCCATATGATTTTGAAGTAATTCTAAATAATGCAAACCATCAATTTCAAACATGTTCATACAAAAAAAATACAAATATATCAACAGGATCACATCAAATTACATATGCACGACCAAAATTTAAATTTCAACTTTCCATAACGTTTCTAATATAAATTCCAAATTTCCATATCGTTTCTAAATGAATTTCAACACTTTTACGATTAAAAAAAAAATTGCCCACGGGTGCGGCGAAGGCCGCGCTGAATCCCCTAGTAGAGATGTACAGTTGGTACGAAGATTCCAGTCGTCCACTCTGTCACTCACTCACTCGAGCTTCTGCCACCCAGCTCTCTCCTCCCCATTCCCAACAGCCGCCGCCGCCTCCTCCTCCTCCATGGATCCCCACGGCGCCGACGTCCCGTGCATCGTCCAGGCCCTAGCCTCGTCCTCCATGGACGCCAACGACGCCGCCGACCGGCCCTGCATCGTGCAAGCCCTAGCGGCGTCCCCCTCCAAACCCCAGGCCCTCCCGGCCGCCGCCAGCAGAGACCACCCGCCGCCGCCCCGCAACTCCTCCAGGGCCACGAGCCCCCGCCGCACGCGCTCCGGCGGCGCGCCCGAGTGGACCGCCACCGAGACCCTCGCGCTCGTCGCCACGGTCGCCGCCGTCGACGACGACGGCTGGGCGCGCTCCGTCTCCGCGTTCCAGAAGTGGGCCATCGTCGCCGACAACCTCGCCTCCTCGGGGTCCTCCTCGAGGCGGAGGGGGAGGGCGGCCGGAGATTGCAAGCGGAGGTGGGAGGCGCTCGTGGCGGAGTATGGGGCGGTGCGGGCCGCCGGGGGGAGGTACTGGCGGATGGGCGCCGCCACGAGAAGGAAGGCCGGGCTCCCCGAGGAGTTCGACGCCGAGGTGTACAGCATCATGGACGCGCTGATCCAGGTCGAGGAGGCTTTCCTTGCGGGTGCTAGCGGCGCCGGGGGAGGAGGGGGCGGGGTGGGCTTGGTCGGTGCCGGTGGTGCTCAGGTGGTTGGCGATGCTGGAGCCGGGGAAGAGGGGGAGGATAACGCAGCGGAGGAGCAGGACAGTGACGGCAGTGAGGGGGAGATGCAGGTGGATGATGGAAATGGTAATGCTCCTGATGGTTTGGGTAAAATAATTCTCTAATTTTGCTTTATGTGTTCACCAGATTGACATGTTGGTATGAATACGTGGTAATTGTGTGCTTTTGATTATGATATGAGGGGATACTTCATGGTTAGGTAGTAAAGATATACATCTTTATGTCATATAGTAGATGCTTATCAGCTTATGTGAGTTTGCACTTTTGCAATGCAGTCACATGGCATTGCATCGATAGAATGTGGTAAGAGATTCTGGTAATGAGATGATATGGTACAGATTTATGGATTATCGCCTTTTTTGTAACTATCAAGCTATCTTGGAATTAGGATGATTGGACTCTTCATTTTGATGCATTGTAGATTTTTACGCATTAGCATCTGAAGGCAAACACACTTTGTTTCTTACATCATAGAGAATGAACTTTATTTGTCATCGTTGCTGTCTATACTTCCTAACCAAATTACTGTATGTACAACTATGAAGCACTTCTCTTGTTTATCTTATCGTTTTCATGCTGTGAGGCGTTGTTTTAATGCCGAAAGCCTTAACTGAATATTGTTTGTTTTGATAAAAGACATGGCATAGATACCATTTTTTGGTGGTAACTGGCAAACCTAAATCTGATCACTAGCTCCACCTTCTCAATGCTACAAGTGTTTCTGTCAGTTCCAACATATTTAACATATCGTAGGAATCCGTGTGAAGCCGTTTAATCTTGATTTATTACATATAAAAGTATTATTCCTATCAAGTATGTTCGCTTGTGTAAGTCAATAGAAATGTATGATGACACAATATATACCGAGAATAAGAGAGGTTCTCAGTTTCTCATAGTACTGAAATATGGTTTGTTGAACTGTTGAAGCCCATTTTCTACAAATATTGCCTTATTTTACTTTGCATTGACATCTTTACTATGTAGGTAGTTTGCTTAAATACCATCGTTTGTGCTTGTTGAGTACTCGAATGTACAAACTGATTCTTTGACCACAGAGAATGATGGCATATGTTTAGATACTGATATCTGTTTCTGTACCATTTCCTACTTAGCTAGTGTTAGTATTTGTTTGTGCGCTCTCCTGTTTTGCCGCTAACACATCTTCTGTCTGTCTAGAAGATGATGAGGTGGAAACACACAACGAGCCCAAGAAGAGCCAAACCCACGCATGGGAACTGGCCAACAAGTTAAACGAGAACGCGCAGCATATCCATATGATACTAAACGGAGAGGCAGGTGAAGATGCTGGCCAGAACCATGCTCCTGCAGATGCCTTCTCACGGTTCTCACCCGATGCAATGGAGACCACACGCCAGAAAGCCGACGAGCTGATCAAATCGCTTGGTGGGCTCGTGAGCTATCTGAACCAGTTCACTGATCTGATCAAGGAAAATGGGATCGAAGACGTCGTCGGTGTGAATTGATCGGTGCTAGGAGGGTTTCCGCTGAACTTTCAAGGGTTGAATTATGCAGCTCAATCCTCTGTATTTGCACCTCTGAATCTCGTCTATCTCTGTAAATATGAGGGCTCTGTAAGATGCTTGTAATCAGATGATGTAGGTTTGTAGCAGACACTGTATGTGCGGTGGCGCCACTATTCCTCATGTTCTCATCACGTTGATGTTCATAGGGACATTCGCTGGATGGGTATATGCTGTGCTTTGTGGTTTTTTCTGACGTCATTTTCTCTCTGCCGACTCCGCCACTGGAAAAACTTAATAGTCTAAGTTAGATTGCAGTTCAAATCTTGGTCGAACCAGGGTGCTCATTGTGGAGCTGCCGGTGCTTTAGAGCTGGTTTACGCCGAGAATTGTACCACTCAATATGCAAACCACCGAGAATTCAACAAACGCAAGTTGAACGTTGAAAGTTTGTTTTACCATTTCTCTCTAGATCCTTCCGATTTCTTTTTTGGTATCCCATCTATCTTTCTCCTAATTGTTTTTTTTTTTTGAAAAAAGGTCCGATCCATATATAAAAGGCAGCTCGAGCATTTTACAACCAGGTCCAGAAAAGAAAAGAAAATACAACGCGACCCAGAAAAATGCAAGAAACACCCTTAGCCACCGAGGAAGAACACAATCGGACCCGCACGCCGCGCGCCGGAGCACCTAGCCGACGCCGGAGCCGCCGTACCACCTGCCGCCGGGGAAGGAGCACCTCCACACCTTGTAGAAGACCGCAAAGCCGTCCGCCGCGCCGCGACGGAAACCGATGCCGATGAACACGCACGGCCACAGCGCCATCTTCCCCGCACCACCCTTCTTCCCGCCGGCTCGGCGTCGCCCAGGACCACCATCCGCAGCACCCTGCAACTTCCCGGCACCCGCTCCCCACACCACCACGGCAAGCTGGAGAAGAAACGCCGCAGAAGACCACCACCACAACCTCCACCAAAAACGGAACGCCCGCAGCCACCAGCTTCCCCCCTCGCCACCACGGCCGGCCGGAGAAACAGAGATGGAGAAGAGCTTCCGACGAACCTTCACAACCTCCCCGGCGACGAGGCCGGAACGGGGAACGGAGGGGAAGGACAAGAGCTTCACCGACGCCATCGATCCCGTCTTCGACGCCGCCGCCAGCTACAAACACCCAAACTAGGTACTATCTACACCTACAGCGACTACCGGAGCTCCCCCCCACCTCACAGCGCCAGAAACGGCGGCCGGAGGCGGAGGGGAGCGGCGGAGATCACCGGCGAACGCTGGAACCCTCGGGTCGCCTTTTCCGCCTCCTCTCAACTGTAGCTGTCGGTGGGGAGGAGAGGATTGGAATTACTCTTTCTCCTAATTGTTGAGACATTTGTCTTCAAAAAGTATTTTATCTTGTACGACACCCTTTCTTTTTGTGAATCACGCGTACGTCTGTTTTTTTCCTAGTTAGACACGAGCATCGGAACCAGTGCATGATCATTAGTTCAGCTGAACCCGACAAATTTAGCAAAGTCCATCTAAATCATTGTTCAATGTCCATCAATGAATCTACTCATATACTCCAGTTTTGTGAATCTGACCCTGCCGGTCTATAATCATTGGGCTTAAGTGAATGGAACAAAACTGCCGTGTATTCTTGGTGCTATCCCTTATAAACTGGGTCATCTCTCTATCTATTAGGGTAGTGGATATCGTCCACTTTAGCCTAAAAAAATAATCTTGGTGCTATCTCCATCTGTATATACCAGGCCACTTACTTTTATCTTAAGGTCAAAATGTACATGTTTACTAAGTTAATAGAAAACGTATGAACGTTTATAATCACTCAATATCAACGAGCTCTTTACAATGCTCCATCTTACCTCATGAGAGGTAATATAAGTCCATCTAAATCATTGTTCAATGTTCATCAATGAATCTACTCAAACTTGTAGATCTTGAACTTAAGATAAAAGTAACTGGCCTTGTATATGTAGATGGAGATAGCACCAAGAATACACGGCAGTTTTGTTCGGTTCACTTAAACCCAATGATTATACACTGGCAGCGTCAGATCCACTAAACTGGAGAGCTCTTTATGATGCACCATCTTAGCTCATGACGTCTGAGATTTTCTTAAGTCTCAATCATTTCAGAAAAGTTAAACCATAGTTCAGAGAAAAATGTAACTTGTATCCAGTTACACTTTCCTAAAACCAGTTGCATTTTTCTGAAAAAGTGCAACTGAGATAGAAAATATGCAGCGGTGTGGCAGAAAAGTGCAACTGGAGTTGCACTTTTCTCTAAACTTCAGTTACACTTATCTCGGGTACTGAGATTTCAAAAAATCACAGACGACAGAGACATAGACGGACCCTAAGTTTTAAATCACAATCGTTGACTTATGGAGGTTAGTTTGGGATTTAATAAAAAATATTAATAAGGTAACTCATGGCATATTTGTATGGTATTAATAGCAAGATCCTTCCATAACAACATAGAACAGTTTCATAACAACAAAATTTTGCATACAATTGTATTAATTGGCGTGAATAATGCAGACCATCCAGGCATTATACGTTTTTATGTAGGGCCACACGAAACATGTTCATTTGCATAACCATACCAAAAAAAGTGAATGAAGGGTATACCTCCTTTATGGTCATGATCGAATAGATGATGTATGTGCACACATTGTAGATGATCTTGATAGGATGTATGTTATGTATGGTTTTTCTTCTTTGAAAAGGGAGCTCATGCTCCGGCCTCTGCATCGAAACGATGCACACATCCTTCATTTATTGCATAGTTTAAGAGTAGAGTATAATCATTAGCGATTTGAGAATGCAGTAAACATGGATCGTTGACAACTTGCTGTGTATGGCTTGTCCCTATCCACATTATACTCAACAATCTTTGATTCCTACTTCTTAGGCTCAAGTCAGGAATAAACCATTTTAGATGCCCGACACTGGAAATTTTGAACTTAGTTTACCTAAACTATGCAAACATCCATTTTAGAACTATCTATTAAGATATTTAATGATACTCTCACGTTCTAGAGACATCTACTATTATACTTATTGATAAAAACAGAATACATATAAGTTCATTGATTAATCTACGGATGATAAATTTTATTTATTTTGTTGTCACATGAGACAGAATGACGGAGACATAGGATTAAACAACAGGTTTTGTTAAATATCCATAATGCACTTTGAGATAAAATGAACATAATATATGCCACAATATATGCCTACAAATTTATCTAAACATGTTTGCACTCACAAAGGTAAAAATTCTATCACCAGAGTCTTGCATTTCAATATCTTGCAACGCACAGACCGGGTTGTTTGGAATATGAAAAAGACTAAAGGGGACAATGAATAGCAATGCATATTCGATGACAACGAGTCATAAGAAATTAAAAGAGTTTATTATAAATAATTTTAAAACAGCGATTCCATCAAACCATGGGAGCAGGATCGGAAGTGCGCGAGAAGTTGTGACCATAAGTATGAGGTATCGATGTAAGATATTCAACATTCGATTTCATGAACGAAATTGCATTGTTTGGTACCCTCATTATTACAAATGACATGTAAAAACGACGACAACCAAGAGTCTTGAACAAAATTGCAGTGTTTGTGAATACAGATTAAGCAAGTTTTAATATAAAGTTAGTCAATTAATATTTGAGATTTGTTACTAAATTTATTTATTTTGTTAGTAGTCTTGTACTATTGATATGCCAATTAAGTATTCACTGCTAATGTTTTGTTTTAATTTTTTTTGTCATACAAGATTTGTGCAGCGTAATCAGGATAACACGAATTCCAATTATCTCATACGTTTCTATGATTTCACGATCTAATTTTTTGGCTAATACTACGATTAATTCTACTCGCTGGAATCCACAATTTTTATTCTACTGGTTATATTTCTACCATTTTCGATTTTACCATAGGAGCTCGATGCAATCCAGGATCGCCATTTTTACTACCTTGAATATAACCCTCGTGATCATGTAAAAAAAGACTAACTCAAGGATACAAACTCCTTGAGAAGCACCTCAACACAAAGAAATTGCTTTGGTTGCTACTAATAGATAGAACTACAACCATGCTAAAATAGAATGGTGATGCACAACCCAGTTTAGCATGGTAATGTGCGATGTTTCATCTGATCGTAGGCTATGTTTCAAGTTTATGGATGCATAGCGTTGAATTTATTTTTTAATATATTTTACAGAGGTAGCCACTAAAATAAGAAAACATTGTCTAGCCTAGACAAACTTTCTAATACAATATATTTAAGGAGACATGATTATTAATATATGTAAAAATAAATCCCAGTTTTGGTCTCAAGCATTTGTGTTCAACGACACGCAGATCCACTGACTATGCAAACCGTACAATCTGGCGTGGCGTGGTTGTCAGGGGCATAGTGTGCTCTAGAGCCCTTGAGGTGTTCTAGATTACTACTGCACTAGGTCCCCAAAATGCATATCTATAAGTTACGACGTAAATCTAATAAAAATACATGACATAAACATAATGCACACCTATGTTGCCACGCTATTTCAGCTCCAAGTATAATCCATAACTCCATAAAAAAGACAAATCATGTTCTAATAATGCCAAGTTCATATTTGGATCAATAACATCATTCTATTGTACTAGTATTTGCTATTAGATATTTTTGTGCTTTTTGAGTTGCTTTCTTTAGATACTATATGTTTATTTGTAATACAATACAACAAAATAAGCATTATAGGACACTTATATATGCCGAGCTACATGCTTAAACACTATGGGAAGTGTTTTAGTGACGCTTAAGGGGCGCTAAGAACAAATATTTTGCGAAAATGATATCGGCAGTGCTTATGTAGCTCAGCGGCTAGCTATCTACTGTGAACGTGTTTTGGTAGCACAGAGGCCTTTTGTCGCGATAGATCATTCACGCTACATTTACATATCGTGTTAGGTAGACCTTTTCACGACACACGGATTCGTTACGGCACATATTAAAATGTTAAATATCATTCATTCAATTTCCTACATATTAAAATTTCCATTTCTTTCGGATATAGTTTCCATTTTATTATGATATAAAATTCTATTTGTTACACTCTCACAATTTTTCCATTTTTCACATGCCATCTACTACTCAATTCTCTTCTAGTGGTTCTGATTTCATTCTTCGTCTACATTTTAAGAAAGAGAGGGGGCTTTGAGCCCCTCAACGTTCAGCAAAACCCTAGAACTAGCAAACTAAATATATAATTTCTTGGATGAAGTAAACCCTCCTTTAGGAAGGTCGTCCTTTGTCTTCCGGCGTCCTCATCGTATGTCACACCTTCTACATGACGGAGCAGAAGATATGCATGACATTGATAACCTCAATGTTGATCTACTAGCCATATTTCTCATGAACATTCTGAAAAGGAAGATAAACACGATTAAATAAGATAAAGATGGAGAAACAGAAATAGGTTCTTGTAAGCAATTAACCGCAGGTCGGGAATGCCAGTGGAGCACTTTGGCGGCATCCCCCAGGGTAAGGAGATAGCACTGACCCGCCGAGGACATCCTGGTTGTCTTAAACTTCCGCACCATATCCTCGGCGACGCTAGTAGTAAGTAGGGGAGGGGTGCATCAAGCTAGAGTTTACATGCGGCGACATGAAGAGTGGGGAGTGCCACGACATGGAGATAGGGGAATAGAGTGTGGGGGACAGGGTTCCATATCTCATATAGAAAATGGACAGTGCTAGTGGGGGTCAAGGTGTTTTATGGCACTTAAGCAAGTGTGGCACAAATATATGTGTTGCATTTGCTCCAAGGTATCATAGTGCAAGTTCATCGGGTCATGTTTTCATGGTGAGACACACTAATGAGTGGGATTCAACATGACATCTCCCGCTTGGGAGCTAGCTAAACCAACAGTTATAAACGCCACACAGATTCTATGTCGCATTCATGTACGTTACCTTTCACATACCAGGACATTTACATCGGGCATGCCGTCCACCGACCACAGCTCTTTTAAGCGTCACGATAAAACTGAGTCACCTAACATTTTTTGCACGCAGCAAGAAAAGTTGATCCACCAGAGGAAAAATCCTGCTCAGCACTCCAGACCTGTGTCGTCTAACAAGAAGCGTCCCTAAAAGCCATATGCTCATGTAGTGTGAATGATGCTAACATGTTCCAAACAAATTTATCCTTTTTTGCTGCTAAATTAAAACCTAGTGCACGTACACCTACAAAGTTTAGGATGTGATACAGTCATAAGGATGGCACTTTGACTATTAATTCATGTCTTTGCAAACAGGTAGTTCAATTTAAACTGAATATACATTATATGAAAATGTTTCATTATAAGTCGAGAGATATCATTTTGATATTTTGGAGATGTTAGCAATCTTGTTTGAAGACACGACCAAATTTAGAAATTGGATTGATAAAGTACTAAAAGAACTTAGGGTCTAGATCAGAGGTGGTATATGAATATGGCTATGAATTTCGTTTTTATAAACAGTCCAGCCGGCAGCCACACCCGAAATCGTTGAAATTTGCATTTTGGCTAAATGACCAAAAATTTCATTTAAAATTCAGTCAAATAACTATCAATTTAGAAATTTATTTGAATCCATGTGTGATATTGAAAATTTGAGATATTGTGGTGTCTACCAAAATCATTGAAATTCAGTCAATTAGGATGAAATATCATTGAAAGTGATTGTCATGTTATGACTGCTAATTACAATGTAAAAGTTGAGGTTTCATCTCGTTCCAGCTCAAAACTAACCAGGTAAGTGGTAATCAACTAATCGTTGTTTCCCCTCCAGTTCAACCTACATACAAGCTGGCCACAAATGGCAGAGAGCAAAACTGCAGCAACAAGAATTTCAGTTGGAAGAATCGCTCTTCTCCCGCCTATTCTTTTTTTTTTTTTTTTTTTGAGATTTCCTGGTCTTAGTACAGCTTGTAGTATCTGAACTCACACACAACGCACTCCACACACACAACACCACACGCACGCCACCCGTGCGCAAACTAGATCTAACCAGACTATACTAAGACTTGAGCCTCCGTGAGCCTAGATCTTCCGGGAATCCCTGCAGTGGTGGACACACCGCAATACCAGTGTCGAACCGCGGTGGAAATTGGCTCCGTAGCTGGAACTGGGGCAGACTGATTTATGTTCTCCCGCCTATTCTTAGGCCCTCGCTCACCCCGACCCTTTTCTCCCCACCACCTCCTCTGTTCCTCCCCTTGGCCATGCACATGCAAAACGTCGTAGCCTGAGCTAGGCAGCCCTCCCCGCCACACGTACGTGCGGTCGTCACCCGCGCCACCGCCGCACCCGCGCGCGCGCGCAACATCGAAGCTCGGCCGTCGAACGAGCCAATCCCGGCGCACGCACGTTGATCGCCGCCGCTGGCCCCATGGCGCGGCTGCGGCCGCCCGGACATTTCTACATCGCCGTCGCCGTCATCTCCGTCGCCGCCGTGGTCGTGTCGGCTGACGACGGGGGCAGGACGGAGGGCGACGTGCTGGTTGCCTTCCGCGACACGCTGCGCGCCGCCGACGGGTCCCCGCCGGGCCCGCTACGGTCCTGGGGCACGCCCGGCCCGTGCAACGGCAACCACTCTTCCTGGTACGGTGTCTCCTGCCACGGCAACGGCAGCGTGCAGGGGCTCCAGCTCGAGCGCCTGGGCCTCGCCGGCGGCGCCCCGACATGGGTCCCCTCACCGTCCTGCCGGGCCTTCGCGTCATCAGCCTCTCCGCCAACGCGCTCACAGGGCCGTTCCCCAATGTATCGCGGCTGGGTGTGCTCAAGATGCTCTACCTGTCCCGGAACAAGTTCTCCGGCGTCATCCCCGCCGACACCTTCATGCACATGCGCGGGCTCCGGAAGCTGCACCTCGAGTCCAATGAGTTCTCCGGTAACGTGCCGGGCTCCATCACGTCGCCGCGGCTGCTGGAGCTGTCGCTCGCGCATAACCGGTTCGATGGCCCGCTCCCGGACTTCTCTCAGCCGGAGTTGAGGTTTGTTGATGTCTCCGACAACAACCTCTCCGGCCCCATACCCGCCGGCCTCAGCCGCTTCAATGCCAGCATGTTCCAAGGTACTATCCTCTGTTGTTTCCTTTGATCGAACCTAATCAAAATGCGTGGCATGAATTGGAGAACGTTGTTGATCCCGAATTAATTTGGGAAAAGTGTGCGTTAATCTGCAGGCAACAAACTCCTGTGCGGCAAGCCGCTGGACGCGGTCTGCGACCCCGCGTCGTTGCCCGGCAGCGGCATGTCCACCTTCATGACCATCGCCATAGCGCTCACCATCCTCGTCGTGCTGCTTGCGGCGGTGGGCATCGCTACGGGGGTCATCGGCCGGCGGCGACGGCGGAAGCGGCGCGCGATGCGGACGGACGGATCCGTGACCCTCCCCAACGGCGAGCAGACGCCGTCCAACCCGGTTCTGAACACCGCGCCGTGCGTCGCCATGACCCAGCCCGCCCCCGCCGCCGCGTCCGCAGCCGCGCCGGCGAAGCGCGGCGGGCGGCGAGACGAGCACGGAAAGCTGGTGTTCATCAGTGAGAGCCGCGTGAGGTTCGAGATCGAGGACCTGCTCCGGGCGTCCGCCGAGGTGCTCGGTAGCGGCAACTTCGGGTCCTCGTACAAGGCGACGCTGCTAGAGGGCTCCTCGGTGGTGGTGAAGCGGTTCAAGGACATGAACGGCGTTGGGCGCGAGGACTTCTCGGAGCACATGCGCCGCCTCGGCCGCCTCGCCCACCCCAACCTCATCCCCCTCGTCGCCTACCTCTACAAGAAGGAGGAGAAGCTCCTCATCACCGACTACATGTGCAACGGCAGCCTCGCCAATCTCCTCCACGGTAGGCACGCAACGCAATCTTTCTTGCAAATCATCACCATACAGATTGATCGTAGACGATCAACTGTTACTGATCGAGTTCTGTATGCTGTGATTGATGTACAGGGGGTCGAGGATCGGCGTTGGACTGGGGGAAGAGGCTGGGGATCATCAAAGGAGCGGCGAGGGGGGTGGCTCACCTGTACGACGAGCTGCCAATGCTGACAGTGCCGCACGGTCACCTCAAGTCGTCCAACGTGCTCCTCGACGCCGACTTCCGGCCGGCGCTGTCCGACTACGCGCTGGTGCCGGTGCTGACGGCGACGCATGCCAAGCAGGTGATGATGGCGTACAAGGCGCCCGAATGCGTGGAGGCGCACGGGAAGCCGTCCAAGAAGAGCGACGTGTGGAGCCTCGGGATTCTCATCCTCGAGGTGCTCACCGGCAAGTTCCCGGCAAACTACCTCCGGCAGGGGAGGCAGGGCACCACCGACCTGGCCGGGTGGGTGAACTCCGTCGTCACGGAGGAGCGCACGGGGAGGTGTTCGACAAGGACATGGCAGTGGCGGGCGAGGGCGGCGAGGCCGAGATGCTCAAGCTTCTCCAGGTCGGGCTCGCGTGCTGCGAGCCCGACGTGGACAAGAGGTTGGACCTCAAGGCCGCCGTCGCCGGAATCGAGGAGATCAGGGAGCCGGAGCCTTCATCGACGAGCGAAGGCGAATCGAAATCATAACTAACCGAAAGTTCAAAGCAACTCACACAGTCACACACCGAATTAAAATCGAATCAACTCGGACGATAGATCGAGGATTGGTGCAAACGAGCATTGCGCTGCATTGCATGCCGGTGCTCTGAGGCATGGGCAGGGAGTGTTATGAGTACGAGACGAAGAACGATAAGTAAACACTGCAGAGGACACGAGATTTAACGTGGAAAAACCCTCCAACAATGGAGGAGAAAAAACCACGGGCGCCAGCCAGCAATACTTCACTATATCGGGTGAGTTTACAAACGCCGTGGGTTTACAATATCTGGCTTATCCCAAAACGGCGGCTTACAAGAGGTATATATGGTGGCAAAGGATCCTAGAGGCATAAAACCCTAGATCGGCTGCAGTCCGATCCGGACGAGATCCCACCGCGGCGGTACTACCGCTGGGTTGGGCGGTAGTACCGCTGGCGTGGGCTGTTCCTGATCTTCCCACCTCAGCGGTATCGACGGCGGTACCGCCAGCGGTACCAGTTGGTACCGGACTAGTGCTTCAGACGGTCATTCTGGCGGTAGCGGGTGCGGCAGCTGTGGCGGTAGCTCTCTGGCGGTAGTACCGCTTAACCCAGCGGTACTACCGCTGCCTGAATTTGGATCACCAGAAAATAACACTCCACCTTGAGACAAATTCCATCTTGTAGCATGAACTTCAACAATCACCTGAATCAACAAAGAAAACACTTGCTGGCGCCAAACAGCCACTTGGGCTAAACAGTTATACCAACCAAGCTCGAGCAAAGCTCAAACTTGGACACAGGAACAGGCTTTGTCATCATATCAGCAGGATTATCATGAGTACTAATCTTGCATACCTTCAGTTTACCTTCTGCAACCACATGGCGAACATAGTGATACTTAATATCAATGTGCTTTGTCCTCTCATGGAACATCTGATCTTTAGTAAGATAAATAGCACTTTGACTGTCACTAAATAACTGAACGCAAGAATCATCTCCACAAAGCTCAGCAAACAGACCTTTCAGCCAAACAGCTTCTTTACATGCTTCATTAATAGCCATGTACTCAGCCTCAGTAGTAGATTGTGCGGGAACATCCTGCAAACTAGCCTTCCAGCTAACAGCACAACCACCAACAGTAAATACATAACCTGTGAGGGACCTCCTCTTATCCAAGTCGGCAGCATAATCTGAATCCACATAGCCTACGAGTCCCTCACCAATCCTGCCAAACTTCAAGCAAGCTTTAGATGTGCCGCGCAGGTACCTGAAAATCCACTGAACAGCTTTCCAATGTTCTTTACCAGGATTAGCCATGTAACGACTGACCAAACTCATAGCATATGACAGATCAGGACGAGAACAAACCATGGCATACATCAAGGAACCAACAGCACTAGAATAAGGAACTCGAGACATGTACTCAATATCATCATCAGAAGTAGGACATTGCAAAGCTGACAACTTGAAGTGAGAGGCAATAGGTGTACTAACAAACTTTGCATCATGCATATTAAAACGATGAAGAACTTTCTCAATGTATTTTTCTTGACTAAGAAATAGCAAACTAGACTTTCTGTCCCTCTTAATTTCCATGCCTAGTATTTTCTTAGCAGGACCAAGATCCTTCATCTCAAACTCACTACTTAATTGTGCCTTTAAAGTAGTGATCTCTTTCATGCTCTTGGCAGCAATCAACATATCATCAACATATAGCAGCAAATAAATAGGCGATCCATCAACAAACTTCATGTACACACAGCTATCATACTGAGATCTCATAAAACCATGTGCAAGCATAAATGAATCAAACCTTTTATACCACTGTCGTGGTGACTGTTTCAGACCATAAAGGGACCTCTTCAACTTGCAAACAAGATCCTCCTTACCAGGCACAACAAAACCTTCAGGTTGGTCCATGTATATCTCCTCCTCCAACTCGCCATGCAAAAACGCAGTCTTAACATCTAACTGCTCAAGCTCAAGATCATGCATAGCAACAATACCAAAGAAAGCACGAATAGAACTATGCTTCACAACTGGGGAGAATACATCAGTATAATCAACACCTGGAATTTGACTGAAACCTTTTGCTACTAACCTTGCCTTAAACCTTGGAGGCTCAACAGAAGACAAACCTTCCTTTCTCTTAAATATCCACTTGCAGCGGACAGCCTTCTTTTGTTTAGGCAAGTGCACAACATCCCATGTGCCATTCTTTTCAAGCGATTGCATCTCTTCTTGCATCGCACCTAGCCACTTCTCTTTATCAACCGAAGCAATGGCTTCAGTGTACGTAGCTGGTTCAGCATCTTGCTCCACCTGTTCAGCACAACTCAAAGCATAATGAACAATATCACACTCTTCAATTAAACGATTAGGAGGCACAGTATTTCTCCTAGTACGGCCAGTGGCAATAGACCGTGCTTGTTGCTGAACAATAGGCGGTGAAGGTGGAACATCAACATCATCATTATTTTCAGGAACCACAATTTCGTTCTCCTTAGCGTGCTCCACCTGCACGCCAACTCTCTGTTGCTCATCATCAGAAACATTAGGAGAATCAATAGCATCAGAAATATCAGTGGAAGGACTATCATAATACATAACAGCCTCATTAAAAACGACATTCCTGCTTAACAAAACTTTCTTAGTTTCAGGGTTCCACAATTTATATGCCTTAACTCCTGAACCATAACCAAGGAAGATGCACTTAACAGCCCTTGGCTCCAACTTTCCGTTATCAACGTGAGCATAAGCAGTGCAACCAAAAACTCTCAACTCAGAATAATCAGCTGGAGTACCAGACCATACCTCAATGGGAGTTTTCTTATCAAGTGGAATAGAAGGTGACCTGTTGATGAGATAACATGCGGTGGAGGCTGCTTCAGCCCAAAAACGCCTATGCATCTTTGCATTAGACAACATGCAGCGAGCCCTCGAAATAATGGTCCTGTTCATGCGTTCAGCCACGCCATTCTGCTGAGGGTGTACGGTATGGTATGATGTCTTACCATGCCATCGTTGCTGCAAAACTCATCAAATTCATTGGAACAAAATTCCATACCATTGTCAGTACGGAGTATTTTAACCTTCCTTTCAGTTTGTGTTTCTACCATAACTTTCCACTTCTTAAAAGCAGCAAAAACATCAGATTTATGTTTCAGAAAATATGGCCACACTTTCCTTGAGTAATCATCAATAATAGTAAGCATGTAATTTGCACCACCATTAGAAGTTCTACGGGACGGACCCCAAACATCAGCATGCACATAATCTAAAATGCCTTTGGTGGTATGAACGGAAGCATTGAATTTAACTCTTTTATGCTTACCAAAAATGCAGTGCTCACAGAACTCAAACTTACTCAAGTTGCAACCATCAATCAGCTCTCTCTTCGCCAATTCTGCCATGCCAAGCTCACTCATATGTCCAAGACGCTTATGCCAAAGGTTAGTCTTACATTCATCAGAACTAACAGCGGCAGCAATACCAGGCAAAGTGCTACCTCTAAGGACATATAATTTCGCAGAATTCATATCACCAATCATAACAATGAGAGAACCCGATGATACCTTCAGAAGTTTGTTCCCACCTTTGTACTTGTACCCGTCACAATCAAGGGTACTGAGAGAGATCAAATTCCTCGCCATGGAGGGTATGTGCTTCACTCCTGTCAACGTGCGTGTCATCCCATCATGGGTCTTGATCTGAACAGATCCAATGCCAGCAATGTTGCACTGGTTGTCATTGCCCACACGCACAAAATCTCCAGTCTGCACAGACTCATAAGAACTGAACCAATCCTTGTTACAGCAAATATGAAACGAACATGCAGTATCAAGAATCCATTCATCATCACGTGAAACACATGCAGCAAAAACAGCTAAGCAATCTCCATCAGAACTATCACTACCAGCAACAACAGAAGCCTCACCCTTACCAGAGGCTACGGCAACCTTACCATTACCATCATTATTTTTCTGTTGGTAAGTTCCGTTTCTTTTCTCCTTATTCTGCAGCTTCCAACAATCATCAATGGTGTGATTGGATTTCTTACAATACCTGCAGAACTTGTCACGTCCCTTGGACTTTGAGCGACCTCTGTCGGTCCTACTCTTATCTCTGTTGTTGTTGTAGTGGTAGTTGTCTCGCTGCTCAGGCCTCCCACGGACCTGTAATGCCTCCGCCTTGGAGGACGAACTTTCAGCCTGCACCATAGATTTCATCTTCTCCCTTTGCTGGAGAGCCTCATAAACTTCAGCAAGAGTTAGTTTGTCACGGCTCAACAATATGGTGTCACGAAAATTACTGAAAGAATTAGGCAGCGAGCATAAAAGAAGAAGACCTAAATCCTCATCCTCATACTTAACTTCTATAGACTGCAAATCAGAAACAATCTCTTTCCAGGAGGATAGGTGATCCATTACCGAACCTCCCTCTTGCAGCTTGTGTGAGAACAACTTCATCTTCACGTGCAATCTGCCCGTGAGATCCTTGGACAAACAGATCTCCTCTAGTTTGTCCCATAACTCGGCGGTGGTTTTCTCCTGCAGCACTTCCTGCAGAATATTATTGGACAGATGGAGTTGAATCAACGATAAAGCCTTACGGTCTTTCCGCTTCTCCGGATCGGTCCAAGTCTCCTTTGCCTTCCCGCCGAAAGCATCGATCGCTTCATCCAGATCTGAAGATTGGGCGAGAATCGCCCTCATCTTCACTTGCCACAGAGCAAATCTCGTGGTGTAGTCCAGCTGCGGTAGATCGAACTTCAATGACGACATCTCGCAAAACCCTAGATCAAACACGGGCTCTGATACCACTTGTTATGAGTACGAGAAGAACAATAACGAAGAACGATAAGTAAACACTGCAGAGGACACGAGATTTAACGTGGAAAAACCCCTCCAACAATGGAGGAGAAAAAACCACGGGCGCCAGCCAGCAATACTTCACTATATCGGGTGAGTTTACAAACGCCGTGGGTTTACAATATCTGGCTTATCCCAAAACGGCGGCTTACAAGAGGTATATATGGTGGCAAAGGATCCTAGAGGCATAAAACCCTAGATCGGCTGCAGTCCGATCCGGACGAGATCCCACCGCGGCGGTACTACCGCTGGGTTGGGCGGTAGTACCGCTGGCGTGGGCTGTTCCTGATCTTCCCACCTCAGCGGTATCGACGGCGGTACCGCCAGCGGTACCAGTTGGTACCGGACTAGTGCTTCAGACGGTCATTCTGGCGGTAGCGGGTGCGGCAGCTGTGGCGGTAGCTCTCTGGCGGTAGTACCGCTTAACCCAGCGGTACTACCGTTGCCTGAATTTGGATCACCAGAAAATAACAGGGAGGTCCGTGAGCTTAATTCGATGCACTGATCATCCAGTACCTGATGAAGAACATATGTACATTTCAGCCGGGATATGCATGGTTGGTATTATGGGGGGTTTTGTGATGGAGTTCATGGCTAATTTCGAACGTACGTGTAAATTAAATCGATTTAGCATGATTTGATGTTAAAGATGGAGAAGAATGCGGCGATGTTACGCTAGGTGTAAGAGAGAATACATTGATTCTTTGCTTTTTTTTCTTTTTTTTTCGAATGCATATATGTAGACGTTGGCTGTAAATTCTTTCGAGGTAGTATATGTGACATGTTCATACAGTGTCATTAAGTAATAATAAGTTGATTGCGTCAATTTATGTGTCCGATAACAACGAAGCCCATATGAATGTACATTTGTGCGCGCAACGTGCTGCCAATGAGTAAGAAGCTAGAGAACCGCTCTGATAATTAGCGAAAACCAACACAAACACCCAAAGAAACCATCATGGAACATGAAAGCCGACGTGACACAACCAGCCGACTTAGCTCATATGAGATACATCTTGTGTATTGCTGGAAGAAAAACATCGTTGAGGTTGCTTGCTAGCGTCGTCGACATCTCTTCTCTGCGAGCAAGCGATTTCGACTTCACCGGAGACGACCAGTGACTTAGGCCTCACAACGGACACGTGAAACACAAGAGATGCCTAACAAACAGTTGAGGCCACAACGCAATACAAAGGAGAAATGTGCAAGGCAAGCGCCATGAAGGATCACAAAAAAAACCGGGCAACCACCGCCAGGCGATGCCGCCGCAACTCTTACTTCTCAGAAACAAATGGTCCATGACAATCGTCGAACACGACGAACAGTTGACTGCAACCGTATTGCTTACGACATCACTTGTGTTGATTTTTCCTTGCTAGGCCCGACATCAACCAACACCATCTTCTTCTGGTCTCTCCGGCCGATGCAGAGCTCCAAGGGGCAATGCCCTTAATAATGGATACGACATCAACCAACGCCATCTTCGCATCACGCCACCACAACGCCGGCCTCACAAGAGCTAGCCCCATCGGAGTCCATCGTCCCGTATGAGTCCATCGTCTTGCCAAGGCTCCAACCCATGACTCTCCACCACCGGGAACATACCACCACGACGATTGCACATCTGAGAACACAACCAAGGGTAAAAAGGGTCCCACCGTCACGAGCTGCCATCGAGCTTTGCCATGATATGTGTGGAGGCCATGGCAACTCGGAGGAGTAAGTGCGCAATATGAACAACGGCTAGGGTTTTTGCTCAAGGCGCCCACTAGGAGGGAGGAAGCGTCAGACTTTGATTGATGCTAAATGACGTCATGCCTTGTTAACTACACTATTCCACCCAAAAAAAGGCATCATCTCGTCTATAAAGTCAATTTGTCCAAACCATTTTCGCAAGTAACTCATGCCTGGAATTGTCGCATTCCCTTTACACTCCCTACAAATAACAACTTCATTGTGCGGAAAACATTTTTGGCTCCCGAGTTCCAGTGCTCCCTCTCGTTAAAAAAAAATCAAAATCATATTTATAAGTTTTAGAAAAATCTAAAAAAAATTCTACATGTTGCCAATGATGTACCCACGAACGTACAAAATTTTGATTTGAAATACTTTATATTCCAAGCTTAAAAAAAAAGACAAATATTGTGTTTTTTGGAGATTTGAAAGTGTGTACATTTAGATCCACACATTTTTCATTTTTGTGTACATCAGAATATAAAGTATTTCAAACCGAGATTTCACACGTGTGTGCGATATATCATTGACACCATGCACGATTTTTTCAGATTTTTTTAAACTTATAAATATGATTTTTGATTTTTTTTTAACTACATAGAGAGCTCAGGAGTAAGAAATCTCTACTCTTTGTGCTCGCTACCACGGTAAGTAGACTGTAGACGGCACTATTTTTTTTTTGAGGCAATGTGACCGCACTACTTGTTTTTAGTGGATTTTATTGGAAGCAGGCCGCAGTATAAACAGTCCACTCCGTTCAAAACACTAAGACCATAATCATCTTCTCTTCTTAGCAGAACCAAGCCCATAGCCATCTATTCGTCGACTTTGTCAGTAAATATTGGGCTTAAAGTCTTCATTTGAATGATGGCTTTACAGTTTTCAATTCTGGACACGACTTCGACTTCTCTTCTTTGAGAATTCGTGTTAGCCTTAAAATTGATCAGGCCACAGCCCAGTGAGCAGAGCGTTTTTATGTTTTCCTTGAGCGGCGTCTTACGCAAAGGGAAAAACATTGCTCAACAAAAAAAACGCAAAGGGAAAAAACAAGAAGAATCCATACCAGAATTTTCCCTTCCCGAGAAAAATAATACTACCAAAGATGTCCAAATCAAAGATGTTCAAAAGGAAATATTAGTTAGAGAGGATGGATGTGGTACTTACCATTGCCATTTTTTTTTTTTGAGTTTAAGGTGGTCGATATCCACCTCTAGTTTCAAACATTTTGCAGATTGTTTCCTCCCTCGCTATTTTGCTAGACTTAGAGTGTGTTTGGTTTAGGTGATACGGAGTATGATTTAGGGGATGAGGTCATTCCCAACCACCTGGCTAGTTCTTTCCCTCAGTTATTTTTTATGTATCCTATCACAATATTGCAATCATAGTAAAAAGATCGGCTGTGGATTTGTCCAAAGTTTTATCTTTACCAAATATTTGGTCCCCATTTTAATTACTGAGTTACTTGATACGAAATTGATATTTCTTTGTGAAAATCGATAGCATTTGATATCTATTGAAAATGCATTTTTCTTGGTATCGATTGTATCGTATAGTCCACATTCAGTTTAATTAATCATATACCTGAATTAAATTTTGAGAAACAGGTGTGTCTTTATTTTTGTACGCCCGGGCGAAGTATAACAAGCACAACTATATTTTCGACCATTAACTTTATACTTGTAAAACAAACACGATGGTATCAAGATATGTAGCTGCACAATCAAAACGTGTAATTCAGTCCCGTTAACGCCATGCATGAGTCAAAATCAAAGTAACCGTATCCGTAGTACTCTCGACACTGCACATGGAAAAGGCAAAATCTTTTGAGAGCAACTTTAAGCAGATTTATCATGATATTCGGCTGCACTTGCCATATCACCCGCACGTACAGCTAGTCAGCCACCGTGGGTCCTCTTGGTGCTCCACCCACATTCAGAACCATTCAACGATCAAGCTAGCAAATCAGTACATTTCTGTCACACCGGAATAAAGTGCAAAATTCGTTAGGCGTCGCCACTTACTTTTGTTGAATGCAATGCTATGCATTACTCCTGTACAAAAACAACCATCTATTGATTTGATTTTTATTATTAATTACAAGTAAGGAAAAAATAACGCGCTATAGCAAAATAGCACCGGCCATAAAATACTATTAGCGTCATATATCACGCTATAGCGTGCTATTAGCGAGACATTGGGTAAAGCTTTATTTAGCGAGACAAGGCAAAGGAGGTCATACCAGAGGATGATGCCAGCTACCACCTCCGTTTTCAAATAAATAGATGGTCTTTAAGTTAATTCCATATATAGTACTTAGATTTTGCCTATATGTCCACTTTGTTCCTATTGCCGACATTGTAGTTTTAGCCACTTTGTTCCTATTGCCATCGATGTAGTATTAGTCACTTTGGTCATGTTTTGCACTTCATCGGTGGTATAACAGGATTATTCATAGGTGCACTTTCTAAAAATAATAATACCTTACAAGTGCATTTTTGGCTTGCATGGAACATTTACTTGTCATCTTTGTGCGGAAAAGGTGATGAACATCGAAAGAACCTAAGGACAATTTATCAAAGATGACACTTTTAGTTAGGCTTTTATGAATTTTATACAACATGAATCACACTATCGGCCTCTCTAGGAAACTAAAACTTCTTAATATGTTACTTTTTCCGACTTAGACTGTCGGCGGCTTTTTATTGGCATTTTTTTCGTATTATTTGATTATCAAGTTAGTGAACCGTTTATTAGAATGCTATCTTGAACCCCAGAAGTATTAGGCCAGGCGATGATTTGAACCTTGAACTACCATGAACTTGTAAATATCAAACCTCAAACTTTTGAAGATCAAAACAAATCACAAACTTTATAAATTCACCTTTAACCCTAGCATAGTTTTACATGGTAGTTTTGTATTTCTTGTTTTGACATAATGAAATATACATGGATGTAGAAAATGCTAGGCATTTCTGAAGTGCAATTTTTTTTGTGCGAACTAAGACTATTTGCCTCACATGCAAAAAAAAAAGAATAATATAATTCATTTTTCTTAACAAAGATAACTTGTAATATTTTTTGGAAACATCCTAAATAACAAGGTCAACTTTGTTGGGCGGTATCGTATTATGAGGCTCTCAAAGTAAAAATTAGAAAAACAATCAACATATATGATCTTTATTTTATAAAATACCACATCCGATAAATAAATTTCTCTTCAGTACACATAACTTAAGTAGTCATATTTTATGGATCAATTTTCATGGGTTGCCATTTCATAGCATTCCTCGGTGTCCATTTACCGCTGAGCTTAGAGGTGGAAAAAAAACTCGAAACTCGCAAGCTTAACGAGTACTCGAAAGCTTAGCGCTCAAATTGGCTCAAACTCAAACACTAATGAGCCGAGCAGAGTTGGCATTTTTAGCTTATTAAGAAAAGTACTTTAATGAGTCGAGTTGTGAGTACTCGATAAGCTCCCTAATATCCTTATGTTTATATGCTAGCTCATAGATTAGTCAAACTAAAGAAAGCACCTAATATCAATGACCAAAATGCATGAGTACTCAGGTCAAAGTCTCCAATATCTACCTGGTGGCCTTGTTTCCGGTCCTCGTGATATGGGCCATGATTTACCATAGGGTTTATTGTGTTTGTGTGCATTTTTTTCGTTGTTGCTGGTCCGGTCCTATTGAAGTTTTCCGGTTGGCGAATGTTTTTGATAGGCGTTTGGTTGTTCTTTGCGCTTTTCGTGTGTCTGGGTAGTGCCTTTTTGCGTGCATTTGCTTGGACTTCCGTTTTGTTACCTATGTATTTCCTTACGCCTTTGGTGGTTCTTTCAAGAACGACTATTGGTTCTTCCTTTATTGTATATGTGTTGTTGTTTGTGATGTATGGAGGTTGCTCTTCAGGTACGATAGGTCTTGGTTCTGCCTATATTGTGTTTTATTTTTTGAGTTCACATCACGTTGTTTCCTTTTTTCTTGTTCCATATCACAACTTGAGGAGTGTCAACTAACAAAACTTCTGGTTCGGCCCCTTCATGTTGGAGTTGTCCTTCCCTGTTTTACTTTAGAGGATCAGTCTATTGGTTCTCATTTGGTTTGGTGATATGCATTTGTTTGTCCTAGTTTATTTCACTCATTTCTCATTGAAATTGTTGTGGATGTGGAACATCTAGGGAGGAACTGAGATGTTTCACACAGCTGATAACTTATGATTGGAAAGAGATTTTGGTGTTATTGATTGTTAAGGCAAGAAAGTGACAAAACCATAGTACACGACGCTCTTTATAAACAATTGATCAATGTACTAATAAATATTATTCATGGTTAATATTATTTTGATTACTTTTTCTTGTTGTTAATTTTACCTTTCCACTGCAAATATGAGTAGGTTTGCTTGCTCAAATTTTTCCTTTCGTTGTTGTGTGGATCCATGTAAGGGACGAGAACCCGTGTCTTTTTTCTGGTGGGTTCGGACTAAGAACCTGGGAAATTGACACCGAAGGAAAACAGAAACATATTTCTAGTAATTCTCACTCTCAACATTCATTTTTTTCCTTTTATACGCGGGTTTGTCTTGTGGTGTCTTCTCCTAGATGTAATCTAGCTAGCTACAAGACCTTCCAATGCTCCACCTTCTTCTATTTGTACTAAACTTTTATACCTTTACATGATTTATGTTTATCAAATAATAATATAAACCAGTCTCTTTTATATTCCTTAGTGCGCCACATATCAATGTTGTTGGGTATTAATTATAGTGTTCTTTGTTATGCAGTTCTTATATCTATCATTGATAAATAGACTTGCATTACGTTAAATTTGAATGTATGTTGTAACAAGAGTTACATAGATACATCCTTCCTGAGTAACTACTATCTGAAAATATCTTAAAACTGAGGCCCCTTAAATGGATAAAAAAAGAAAGGTAGAATAAAATGTCTCCCAAGGCTCCAGGGACTATTTTTTGAAAAACACATGAATTATATTCTATACATATTTGAATGTGTGGTGACTTTTATTTTTATTATCCTTAAATATCTTTATAGATATTTCTAAAGTGCACGGTCTAGCAAATATCTTACTAGTTCTAGCTTAAAGCTGAACTATAATGTCATGTATGAATTGAACCTGGAAACTATGAAACTAATCGTAATATATAAACCTCAAACTTTCTAAAACCCTACTTCTAGCCTAGTGTGGTTTTAGATGGTGGTCTTTGATGCAATATACATATATTTGCACAGAATGCTAGAAATTTATAGAGTGCAAAATTTCATATAGCATTAGGATTATTTGTGTCACGTGCAAAAATAGGAAGAAATAAATAGACTTCTTTTGTCTTATTTCTAAATGGAAGATAAGTTCTCGTGTCTTTGGAAACCTTCCTGAATAACAAGGCGTATTCTGAGGTTCTTAAGAAATCTAGAACCAATTCACATATACGAAGACTTGTACCAAGTAAGAATTAATAAAATCATCAGCCAAATATGATCATTGGTTGTATACATAACATTAAAGAGGAATGTGTTTTCTCTTCAGTTTGCACATGACGTAAATAGCTGTATCGTTTGATGAATTTTCGTGGGTTACCATTTCATAGTGTTCTGTATGTCAACGATTTTATTTATATTATTTTTGAATGGCCAAAAATACGAAACCACTTTATATAACCGGCCTCGCGTTTATCTTAAACGGGTTAGGGATTTCAGACTTAGCACAATAGTTCTAGTTAGGTCAAAATAGATTTCCCTCTTTATTTCAAGGTAACAGCTAAATCTTGCTATTTTTTTCTTGTGAAAAGTAATAACTAAATCCAAATACCTTTATTTAGGGGGGGGAACTCAAAAGTTCCTCTGTTTCAAGTCGGACCATGCGGTCAGTCGTTCTCTACGTACGTGGCCACGGGCCCCAGCGAGCAAGGTACATGGGCGACCCACATTGGAGCATCGGAGTCACGTCGCTCTCCGGTGGCTAGCTCGAGAGCGACGTTCACCTGCACAGCACCGGCACCCTCGTGGGCCATGAAAGGCACCTAAAAGAGCAAACTAGTGGCGGCAGAGAGAGTCGTTCTGTCAGTGCTTATTGACATTTTATTTTCTTTACTGCTTAAAATGGAACTATCATGCCTCACAGGTCACTACCCTATGTCGAGCTACCAGCCATCAAATTAGAGTGCTTCTCTCCACTTCTTTTGTTTAACACCTGACGATGCTTAGTGCTAGACGCATCAGCTACTAATCAAGTGCGATTTTGACAGGACAGGGCATAAATATTTCCCATCTTGAGATCTTCGGATCAATGCAGGGTTCTCTATGACTGCTTTATTTTTATTTTTAGGGGTGGTTCTCTATGACTGCTGATAAATCTCGAAGAACTGGGTGCCGCCTAAATGCAACTTTTCTTGTAGTTCATCATCAAAATCTTGTTTGGACTGCGGATCGCCTCACCAAGCGTTCGATGACATATGTGGCTCTCCTAGATATGCCAGGTGTTGAGTCATCGCTGGGAAAGCTGTTAATGTCTCTATGCGTTGTCTCGACAACCAGATGCCGGATACCCTTCGACTGAGCCAACAACACTCCTTCATGATCTTGTTGGTTTGTTCCTGTGGACCTTGGTGATATGTATAACGCTTAAGTGTCAATGTGCTACGTTCTGTAACCGCTGTGTTTGTATCCTGTTGTCATTTTAATGAAAATGGTTCAGTCTAGGTAATGCCCACCATAGTTTGCTAAAAAAAACAGTGAACCACATGAAAGCTCTCTGAACCATAAATCCCAAGTTTACGCGAGGGCTGCCAATTATTTGGTTAGGTGTGCCGGCCATAAGAAGGAGCAGACAATGGCAGATGGTATCCCCCAAAAGGAAATAAGAACAGTCAATTGTAAGGACACAAAAAATGTGTTGATCATTGTTAGCAATCATGTATCATTTTGTGAAATACTAATTTCCAGGAATTCATGATAATTGAGCCTTAAGTTTCCTTTTAGCCTTGAGTGCTTGCTGGCATATTTCTCATCATGGTGACAACTTTAACAAGCATTGGGTTCCGATTGAAAAACTATTAATTATAACCAATAGTACTGCTAAATAATTTCTTCTGCTTGATGGTGGCCGCTGCAAGTGACACGCAATAAACTTTGTTGGAGATCAATTCTGGTTAAAGCATCCTCTGCAAAAATATTAATTATAGCTAATGTTAATGATTTCTGGTTAAGCATCCATGACCATGTTTGCCTCTCCGCAGGCAAACACATATGCATGCGTGTCAACGTCATGTACCTTGTCTGGTCAGCAGGGAAAGGGAAGTCCTTCATTGTTGGTTCACAGTGAAGCCAGGTCACAGGAAAGCTTCCTGAACCATAAATCTCAAGTATTATGGGCATGCATGATGAGGGATACTTTTTTTTTTGCGGGGAACAGATTATTTGGTTAGGTGTGCCGATGAGAAGGAGCAGACAATGACAGGTGATGCTCCCCACATAAAAAAAAAACAATTGCAAGGACAGAAATTATGTTAATCATAATGTATATTACCATTCTCAAAGAATTTCCAGGAATTCATAATAATTGAGCCCGAAGTTTCCTTTTGGCCTTGAGTGCTTAGTGGAATAATATTTTTCATGATGATAACAACTTTAACAAGCATTGGGTTCCGATTGTAAAAATATTAGTTAGACCCAATAGCACTAATTAATAGTTTCCACCGCTTGATGATATGATAGCCGCTGCAAGTGACAGGCAATAAACTTTCCTCCTCTATCCTTTTCATGACGATCGTGACACGGAAAAAGAGACCCCGTCCACATTGGATCGACCACGGGGTGATATCTTCTCTTGATTTACCTGGTGCTTTCAGAAAGTTCGCCGGCCTTTTATATGTTGATAATAAAAAACAAAGTCATGTGGGAGTAAGGATGACTCCAACGGGGCGACCCAAACGGACACACGTTTGGTCCGCGTTTGGTCCGTTTGGGTCGGCAAAATGACGCGCGTCCGGCCCACATCCGCCCATTTCTGGCCACTGCGCCCGGGGCCGACGCGTTGAGTCCGCCGCGGACAGGGTTTTGAGGGTTTTGGAGTATTTTGATCAATTTCATAAATTCGATCACATTTAATCATCTAAACAATCAAATAAAACATAGATTGACATAGTAAATCAACCATAGCATATTGAACCAAAAGAATATTGCCATGCCGGCATACAACACCAAAATCACACCAAATTCCGGGCCTCATTGGCCATGTTTTTTCGACCATCTAGCCCATGTTGTTTCGACCATCTAGGCCATTGTTCAACGCCGGCATGCAACATTTCTAAAACGATCGAGAAGTGGTCACTCTCGGTCCATGTAGTACCTTTGCTTCTTGAGGTAGTAGGCCTTCTTCGTAGGAGTGAAGACCGAGAGATCCATGTCCATGATCCTGGCCTCCTCTTGGCGCAGGGCGAGCTCAAGGTCCTTGACCTTCACGTCGGCCTCCTTGGCCCTAGCCTCGGCCTCCTTGCCTCTTGCCTCGGTTTCCCGTGCTCTAATCCGAGCATTTTCCTCTTCTATATCTAGCTTATTCTTCTGCAATTCGAAGTAGAGCTTGGCAGCGGCCTCTCTCTTGACGTTCCTTTTCTCTCCTCTCCTCCTTCTTGTCACATGACTTGTCCTTTTGGGATAGGAACTCGTTCAATGTCTCTTGCAAGGCAAGGGTTGTTGCATCGCGTTTTGCCTCGGCCTTCGAGTTGTTCTTCCCTCTTGGCCTCCCTTCCTTCTCCGATGGGTCCTCTTCCTTGGCAGCTGGCTGCCCACCTTGTTTCATAGAGGCGTAGAGGTCCTTCCATTTCTGCTGGTCCTTGAGCACTTTGTAGCAATGGCTCAAGGTGAAGGGCTTGTTATTTTGAGCCTGGAAGGTTTCCAAAGCTTGCAAAACCTATGCACACAAGGGTATGGCAATCCAAATCATTGTAGGACAATACAAAGGAGGCCAATGCATAAGAAGGGAAGAGGAATTACCATTTCCTTCATTTCATAGCCACTTTGTGGCCAGGCTTCAACGTTGTCAATGGCGCCGCAAACTTGCTCATCTCCGCTTGGATGTGGAGCCACCTCTTCGAGATAGAGGTCTCGGTCCGCTGCATGGTTATGTTTCTGGGCGGAAGGATTCTACTTTCATTGTAGTGCTTGAGGAACCGGCCCCAATAAGCACTCTCTTTTTGCTCCGCCCCGAGAATCCTAGAAAACCGGCTCATCTTCGATGTCGATCACATCGTTGCCGGTGGGCGGAACTTCATCTTCTCCGGCGGTATAATCGTCATGGGCATACGTATTGTTGTCCCTGATCATGTCCTGGAGGAGGTCCACCCCTTCCGGCTCCTCGTAGTACCTTGCGTCCCCCGGCGTGGGCTTTCGCCGAACAGGTTGCGGCCGTGGACGACAACTGGAGGGGCAGCTGCACGCGCGGCCGCAGTCTGCGGCGCCGGCAAGTGTCCGGCCAAGGGTGTAGCGGGAGCGTTGAGATCAAGGGTAGGTACCTCGAGGGTGGCGGCCGTCGCGGATTCCCCTACCTCAGGTGAAACCCGCGGCGGAATGGTTCCCGGCAGGTACCCGTACACAGGCGAGGGTGCCGTCGTGGAAGTTCTCGACCGTGGCGGTCGGGCCGCCGAGCCATTGGAGCTGGCCGCCGCAGTCACGGCCACGGCCGCTCCCGCGGGCGGTACCATTCCAATCAGGAGGAGGGCTGCGGTCGCGGCCCTGGACACGAGGTCAGATTCGTTGTCCTGGCCCTTCTGCTCGTCGGCGGCCTTGTTGGCGGCGGCGAGCCTGTCCTCCTTCAACCTCCTCCTCCGGGCGCCCCGCTTCTGGGTCTCTTTGGCCCTCTGCTCCGGCGTGAGCTCCTTCTTTGGCTTCTTTGGAACTTCGGGCGCAAAATCGAGTTCGCCCTCCTCCTCGGTGGCCAGCAAAGCGGCGAACTTGGCGGCGGCGGCCATGGCTAGGGTAGGAGCTCGAGTGGGGTTTGGGAGAGCGAAGTGTGTATTTTGCTTGTGATACGCGGGCCAGGGCGGATTAGAGGAGGACACAATTGCGCTCCGCGAGCGTCCGCGGCCGACGCAAACCTGGCCCAAATTTGGGCCACGAATGGGTCGCGGCGGACAGGAGAACGGACGCGCGGTCCGTTTGCGTCGTCCCGTTGGGCCGTGTTTTTGGCTCGCGCGGATGGGGACAGACGCGCGCAGACTCGATGCGTCGTCCCGTTGGAGTCATCCTAAACCAAAGAGGAGAGAAGCGAGCAAGAAAAGGTAGCTGAAGAACTAATTGCGTTCCATAAATAGGCAGCCGGACAAAAATTCTAGTGAACCCGCCAGAAAGCAGGTCTGCAAGTACTCATGAACATGGACAGTCAGCTATAAATGGCAAAAGCTGAACAAACAAGCTACACCACGACACTTTCTTGCACATCACATTTACTCGACTAACTCCACTGAAAAAGAAAAAAATACATTTGAAGCTAACGTGCTTAACTTCACTTCACAAAAGGACAAGCTCTCGATTCACATACCATGGGTTATGATTTTTTATCTATGTAATATTATTTAATAATTCCCAGAGGCAATAAAAAAGGACAAGTTCATGATTCTCGTGGATACTTTATATTGTCAAGGAATATTCTCCGGTTATGAGGAAATCATATGTGGAGCAACAAATTAAAGAGGTTTTACAGATGCAACCCCCACTAATTATTAATCTATGACAAACCTCTTTCCTAACTCCTCCACTCTCCCATTTTCCCTTTAAAATCCCTCCCACCACAGAACCCATCTTCGCTCTCCCTCCTCCCCTGCCTTCGCCCTTAGTATTCTTCACAAGTGAGAGAGAAGAGGAGAGGAGAGATGGGAGAGTGGAGAAGAGTACAAAACTGAACCCCATCCCTCTCGCCATCTCTCCATCTCTTCCCGCAGGAAAAATGATGAGGCCTCTTGAGCCAGAGCAGAAGGCATCGTCGTCCTTCGCTAACCTCCTATCCATCTTCCTCGGGGCCAGCTCCTCCGAGCCGAAACCCAAGAGGAGCTTTGACGATGCAGAGGGCGTCGTCGGGCTCGGCATCGTCGCGGCCATGAGCGTGGCGCGGCTTGCGGCTGAGCCGATCGCCATCGGCACCGTGGCACGGCGCCGTGCCCGGGAGGAGGACGAGCTGTCCGAGAGCTACACATGTGTCATCACGCATGTGGCTGGCGCCGGCCAGGGCAGCGGCAGCGTGCGGAAGCGCGTTTACTTCGGGTTTGGCGACGGCGGTGGCGGCTGGTTCGTGGAGGCCTGCGAGGAGGAGCCGGCGAGGGAAGCAGACTTCCTGAGCCGGTGCTGCCTGTGCGGCAAGCGGCTTGATGGGCTTGACATCTACATGTATAGGTGAGTGGTTAACCAACTAACCTTTTTTCTTCATACAAGCATGGACTTAATAAGTGAAGCAAGGTACACGATGCCATACCGAAAAATAAGGAACACGATGCATGAGTTCATTAATTTGCAGGATATATTTCTGTTGTTCATCTAAGAATTCTGAGAATTTTTTTCCTTGCTTGTGGCCCATCCAAATAGAGGTGCCTATTAAATGTATAACATCTTAATTTCTTGATTAATTAGCTAAGAAGTTCTTTTTCAGACAACAATTAGGGGTAGGTATATAGTTGAACTTAAAAAATACCAAATATAAGAGTTACAGCAGACATTCCTTGGCCCTTCTATTACGTTTTACCTCTTCATTCCTTAGTTTTTTGGTTGAGAGGATGTCATAATTTTGTGTTCCTGAAAGACAATCTAGTTCAGTAGAAGAGAGCTACATTACAACAGATGTATGGTCTAAAAAAAGTTACAACAGATGTAGAATTGTATCTACCATACCAGGTTAATTAGTAATACTCTTCTCAGCTGAGCTTTAAAATACTTTTATGTTCTAGCTCCAATTTAGAATTACGCATTTCGGAGAGAGATCAAAAACTTTTTCGTTCTTTTGAGGAATTCATTCTAAACTAGCTTGCCAGATATACTCTTAAAAGAAATGATATGCGATGCAGCTCGGGTAACACATCCTTCTAAATGGCAAGCATAGCTCATGGAGATATTACTCTATGTAATATTTTCAAGATTTTGTGACAAGCAACAGTAGACTAAGCACTTACTTAGTTTTTGCTCTTGACCTGTGACTGTAGGGGGGAGAAGGCCTTCTGCAGCTCCGAGTGCCGGTGCCACCAGATGCTAATGGATGATCATGCAGAAAAGTGTGGATCAGAAGCCCTCAGAGCCAACAACTACTCGGCCTCGCCGTGCTCTGCACCAATGTCTTTCTCCCCTAGCGTCGCAGCAGCCTAGTCAACCGAGCTACGTAATGTCGTCCAGCTGCTCCTCGAATCTGTAGTAGCAGAAAACATAGAGATCGAAAAGATCGTTTAAGAGAATGAAACATATAGAGTAATTGCTAAAATAAATCTTCTGAATTATGGCTTGAATAAAGTAAGAAGAAAGTTTTGGGTCACGTCCACTGCAAAATGTTTCAGCACTTAAAAGTGGAGTTGCATTTGTCTGTACCAAGCGGAGGTGATTAGCACTTAGCAAAAAAATTTGATTATTGTGTCTTATTCTATTCTAAAGTTTCAGAAAGAGAATCGGTTAATTTGCTGCAAATTAAATGGTTAACTGGATTGGGTAAATATCCTTTCTTTTTGTTGTGAAAGCCATTTTGTTGGAGTATAAGAAACTTGTTCCGAACAATGGCGAAATTTACAGGCGTCATTTCACATTACAGTTCTAAAGTATGGTAAATCACAACAGAATATGATTTCCTGAGGCGAAATCCAAGTTGTGAATTGTATAATAAACTCGAAAGGAAAAATAAACTTTCTGAACCCATCCCAATCCATATGGCCCATACATGTGCATGCAGATTGCAGGTGCCTACCTAAGATCAACTTGCAATTTCCACCGTACGTCAACATATTGTTCCCGTACCCTATACCACCATCGTATCAATGTTCCCTTGTGTCATCAGTTTCAGTTTGTGCCATTACGCACACTGGATGTTTACAATTCAACCCTGATGACCCAGTTACCCGGGAGCTTTAATGTGATGGAAGGCCACGGAGTAAACTTTCTGACGAGTAGTAGGCAGATCCCCACTGGTAGAGCCAGCTATCATTAGTATCTGAGATCGTGCTGCGAGGCGAGAAACTGCCTGAACTCCTGAAACTCATTGAAATCTTGAGAAACAAGGGGGAGATGGAATAGGTCAATGGGCTCAGGAACAAGAGAGCACATTATTAACAGAGGCAGATACGTGAATGCAAAAGAATGAAGCCTCGGGAACTTGGATCGAAGAAAGCTATTTGTCCAGCGATCGCGCCAAATAAAAAGTGAATTACCCCGGAAGACTGAACATATAGCAAAGTTTCTTCACAGGTTGAAGAGTTGCAGACACAGTGCCACCAAGAGTAGCCTGCGTACCTGAGGAACAACAGAGTTGTAGTAGCCCCAAACGAGTTTGACCCAAGGAATGACATGGTTATTGTAAAATTTGTGAAGAAACTTCATAAATAAAACATCATTTTGATGGAAAGATCCGACGCCACCACAATTCTTAGGTTTACAGACCTTGTTCAACGCAGCCAGAGACTTGACCTTCCCTGAGAGGTCTGATTTGCCCCAAATGCATATAGGAGTATGTCGGGATCTGTCAATAATTTCCTTGACACTTTCCAGCAGCTTGAGGTGCACATAGAAAAAAAGCAGGGAGAAAGCTGAGAATGTTCTTGGTGATCACAGTTCTCCTGCCCAGGGAGAGGAATCAATAAACAGAGGCCAGGCAGCGTCGACTTGGTCCAGACGTCCAGTAATTAAGGGAGTAAAATCCCTGATTTTAGGCCTTTAAATTCGAAGGGGATACCTGAGGTAGGTGAAGGGAGTGGTGACGTTGTAGCCGAAGAGACCAGCCAGGAGCTGAGTTTTGTATTCTGAAGGATTAACTGGGGGAGGCAAGATTTGCATAGTTATTAGAGAGCAAGAAAGCTTACATCGTCAAACCTAAAAGCTAATTTGTTTCAAGTAGTCCAGGCAAGAGATGGTGGTTACCAATCTATGGTAGTTCTTGTTCCCTCGTTAGTAAGTAGGCAGTACAGCAACTATGGATTAATTAGAACACAGGTACGCTTCATATGCTGCTTTTTCATACTGACTGAGGCCATGGAGTAGTCTCTTCAATGGTGTATAAGCTGCAGAATATCCTCTTGCCATCTGGTGAAGTAAGTTCTATTAACATAACACCCCGACGTTACCATATCACTCTGTTTGATGCAAGAAAGAAAAGAAAATAATCTCTCTACTAGCAAGCAGAAGGTTGGTATGTACAGGAGCAGAGTCTGGCGTATCTGCTTCAGTTGTATCTTGAGCATCACAAACATAATGGAGAACAACAAATCTCTGAAAGTGCTCTTGGGATACGGTGGACGCAACTAACACAGAATCTGAAATATTCAGACTTAAGGTGGTAAGGCCACTACTATCACAAGAGAGCTGCAAAAACGAATCAGGCCACCTTTCAGGGATGTAGCAATGAAGGGAAGCTCCCATTATGACTGTCGCCGTGTTCTTCGGCAGACTGAACAAGATCTCCATTCACCATGCATGCATGTCTGTCAAGCATGAAACGTAAGCTGATGGATATGACCCTCTCAAGCAATGCAAAATATCGATGTTCGCCACCATTACCAGAGAGGTAAATGAGCGGACATTTGCTGTTTGGTATAATATTTGACTAAATTCAAGAAACAATATGAAAGCAAAACACGAGCTCCATATAAAGAGTTAGTATCCTTCCACAATTGCCACTGGAAGATTGCAAGATGTGGTGTTAAAATGATCATGATCTACAGGGCAACCGCGTTGTCAATTCATTGTAAATGCACAGTGCTTGCACATCTATACCTATATCAAAGCTAACCCAGTTAGCCCTCTCCTCAGCGTGCCCACGTCGACACTAGCTACATAGACGCACTTCTACAGTGCCTTCGCGTCTCCGCGCCGTCGATCTTGGCCAGCGCGGCGTTTTTACAAAAAAGAACCCGCGTTCACAGAAAATTGCGGAGCAGTCCGAGCCTCCCACGTCCATGGACCTATTTGCAAAATACAGAAACCTCAAGGACTACGCTGCAAAACGTCCCCACAACCCTCCCTTCTCCTTCCTCTCTCTCGCGCGGCGCCGACCTCGCCGCGGCCGCCGACGCTCACCGCCGCCGCGACGCTGCTCCCCGCCCAGATCGACGATCACGGCTACCTCCGGCGTCGCTCCCCCTCCCTCCTCGCCGATTATCGGCTGTCGGGACGTCCTATCCGCGGCGGAATCGTCCCCGCCTTCCTCGCCGTCCGCCGCCACCTCTTAACTCGCCGGCGGCGAGTCCAGCGACCATATGGTCCGCTGCGCCGCCTCTCCGGCTCCCCTGCACCTCCTCTGCCGAGCCCGCGCGGATCCAGGACGGCGCGCGTCCTCGCGTGCTCCACCGCGAGAGCTCGACGGCGCGGCGAGCGCGGCCGCCGCCGTCGCCTGACGTCACATGGTGACGCTGTCGTGGGCCCTCACTGTCAGCCTCCCATTTCCATAAACGTTTAAAAAAAACTAACGTGTGGGACCTACATGTCAGATTTTTCACAATTCCAATGAAAAGCTGACAATTGAAAGAAAAAAAATTCATAATTTCTAATTTGTTACTCCGAAAAATACAAACAAATATTGAAAAATTTCAAATTTAACGTATTTTCGAACTCTCAACACAAAAGATGCATGAAAAAACACAATATTTAAAAAGTATAAAAAAATTACGCGCGGGACCTAACGTGTCACAACTTTCACGAATACAATAAAATGCTAAAAAATATGAATATCATGATTTTTAATTTGTTATTCCCAAAAAAAGAACAATATATCGAAAAATTCAAATTTAACATATTTCCAAACTGTCTGCACAAAAGGTACATTAAAAAAAACCCACAATATTTTCCAGACGATAATAGTTGACTACATCAGACGAACTAACATGAATGATATCCTTTTCAGAAATATTTTTATAAAAATGTTGCATTCCTAACATGTATGACCATTTTACTAAAACAATTTGCATAAAATAAAAAGTATTAAAAAAACCAATATTTTTGAATCTATCCACCTGAAAAGTATGAATAACATATCCGACCGATCAGAAAAATTAAATACTTGCTATTTATGGCAAAAAACAAACATGTTTTCAAATTTCAAAAAGGGTCAATATTTCACAAAAAAATAACATGTATGACCATTTTACTAAAACAATTTGCATAAAATAAAAAGTATTAAAAAAACCAATATTTTTGAATCTATCCACCTGAAAAGTATGAATAACATATCCGACCGATCAGAAAAATTAAATACTTGCTATTTATGGCAAAAAAAAACATGTTTTCAAATTTCAAAAAGGGTCAATATTTCACAAAAAAAAATACACTTCCTCTAAATATATGGAGGTAAATTTTTCCACAAATGCTTGATTAGATAAATAATTGCAGCGAATAGGAAATCATATTCACTAATTATGAATTGTATTTAAATTAGATTTTATAAATTTACATAAAATGTATTTTTCTCTAATTATTGAGCAAAATTAAACATCTAACATAAACTCAATAATTTTCCAAATTTCCACAATTTCTAAAAAAGAACATTTCAAAAATTAATTTTATCACACGCCATTCTTCTGAGATCTAAACAATTTTACGAACGTATGCTCTCTTTGCATTTCAATGATTTCCAAAATTCCACACTTTTAAAATAAGGACATTCCGATTTGGTAAATATTTCAATAACATCCAAATGCACTTACACTCCAATTTAGTAAATATTTCAATAAGATCCAAATGCACTTCCTCCAAGTATATGATGGTAAATTTAATATATGTTCAAAAAATGCATTCCCTCCAATTATTGAGACATATTTGTTTCATCCTTATTTCCCAAATAAATATAATTGAATCAAAGAGCAAAATTTAAAATAGAGCATGCTTTATAAAATTTTAGACACTTTGTATATATTGTTTTACGGTATTTAAACAATTTCCAAGAACTGCTAAATGCTACAATATCAGTACCTTCACCCATATCCAGCAACAAAATATGGAAAATATATCAAAATGATCATAAAAAATAAATGATGCCTATTTACTGCATATGATCAAACTCCAAATTTGAACATTTCCAACTTCAAAATTACCGCCAACTCGGACCATTTTAGAAATGCAAGAAGAAATCGAATCTACATAACTTTCCAACTTGAATAATTTTCAAAATCCAAACAATTTCCGAATGTACGTTCTCTTTGCATTTCAACAATTCTCAAATCCAAATGCACTTTAAAACTATTATTCATGAAAATGTAACAAATATGTAAAAAAAAAACAAATTTAACAAATTTTCAAACTCTTCACATAGAAATTGTGTAAAAAAAATAATAACAATAATAATACAACGATCTCTACCACGATGATTTTCAGAAAATATATTCATAACTTTCAATCTGTTATTCATGAAAATGCAAATAACATGCCAAAAAGTTTTAAATTTAACAAACTTTCAAACTCTTCGCACGAAAATTGTATAAAAAATAATAATAATAATAATTTGCTTAAATAATGCATTACCTCTAATTACTAACTCAAATTGAACATTTTAATTTGGTATCCTTTTCCGATGTTTACTTTTTATCGATAGAACACGAATCCGAAGTTAGTTCTGATAACACTAAATATCCATATTTCGCTGTCAACGAACAACTGGAAAAATATATCAACATGATCACAAAAAATACATGCTAACTAACTGTGGCATACGATCAAAAATCCAAACTTAAATGTTTTAAAATTTCAATTGCCTTTCAAATCTGAAAATTAACAAAAAAAAATCAACATGATCACAAAAGTAAAGACTGACTGTCTACAACATATGATCAAAAAAACAAATTTGAATATTTTGAAGATTTAAATGTCCTTCAAATCTGTATATTTCAAAATTTTAAACGCCTTTCAAGACTGATCATTTTACTAACGTAAAAAGAAATCAAATCTAGAAAACTTCCCAATTTGAACATTTTCCGAAATCTAAACAATTTTTGAACATAATCTCTCTTTGCATTTCAATAATTTCACATTTCCACACTTTTTAAATAAGGACATTTCCAAATTTTAATTTTACCACACCGCCGCGCAAAATTTTCCTAGTAGGTCCACATGTTTCCCCACATACTACATGTTCACATTGCGGGCCTGATAGCATGGTGCCACATATGTTCTAGCACAAGAATCCCTATCTCCATCTTCAAATATATTCTGTAAGGAGAATATGAGGACCATGACATCTGGCAAGAACAAATCCGAACATGGCTTCTCCAACAGAACCCAGTTAATAATTTAAGATGGGATTTGGAGAGAGAGATGGGTGAGAAGTTCACATAAATGATGAATTTTTTCAATAAATGCTACGTCATATTTTCTCGAAAAAAGGCACCCCATATTCACTAATATTTGCAAGCCATAGGGAGTCAACTACCTAATGTGATGCAATAAATGATGCTGATCCAGTGGGTGGCGAGAAAAGTCTTTAATTTTTTTTCTATGACCCTTTATTCATTTCATTTGTCATTGGCTCATTACAATCAGCGACATATCTAATTTTGAAGGACATGTAGTATTATCTTTTGAATAGTTCAGCCACTAATACTTAACGTTTTGTAGTTATGATCATGATTCATGACTAAAGCTTTGTAGCTGCATAATGATGCCAAAAGTATCATACTAATTTGCAAGAACAACAAGACATCTCTAAAGATAGTGCAAGATGTGTATAGTCTAGAATTTGCTCTGAAATGGTTATTGTCAATCTAAGAAAAAATGTACATGGAATAGTTCATTGCATCCCTATCAGCAAGAATAGGATAAAAATTATTTAGATTGGTGTGAACAGAACATGCAGGAAAAGTTATGGAAATATTATTGCTCAAGGAGTTCATTAATTGTAATACCCCAGTGTTTAGGACCTAACGAAGGGTAGAATTAGGAATTTGTGCATCTGCATGCATGCATCTGAAAACCTGAATAATTTTTTTCGCAAACTAAAAACCCTGGAGTGATCGGAGTTCATTCATCTTCATGAATTAGGTTTAGTTCATCTTAGGTGAATGTAAGTAAATTTCGACATGACCTCTAGGTAATTTACTTGTTGTGGGAATTTTGAATTCAATTTGAATATTCAAATAAATTGAATCTATAAAGTAATTCAAATTAAATCAATAAAGATATAGAAATAATAATTAAGTAAGTAAATTTATAGTTATTTGAATAATTTAAAACTTTACAACACATATTACAAATTATAACACATATTACAAATTATAACACATATTACAAATTATAGAATTTATGAAAGACAAACAAATAACGTTATGGATGATTTTCAACAATACATTGTTTTTACAATTTAGATACAATTATCTGAATTACAAAGAAAGAAATTACAAGTATTTCCTAAACTAAATAATTTTGTAGCTTCTTCTTCTTCATTTGGATCTTTATTCCAAATCTGTTTTCCTGCAAAACAAATGAAAAGAAAAAGACAGAAATAAACAGAGGGGATTAGGGTTAGTATTATCCTCAGTTATGCAGTGTGGTGCACTGCTCAACACATCACTGGATATTATTAGGGACAAAGTGTAGTATCTGTTCTTAATCAGCACGGTTTGCCTCAGTCCAACATCATAGGCCACAAATCCACATGTCCAGTGAAAACAAATGAAAAAATCTGAAGATAAGAGCAACCAGTCGTAGGACACAAGCCACACTGCACTGTTTCACCCACCACCATCACAAGTACCACATAGCACAGCAATTTCACTCCCAGGTGAAGGATAAGAGCAAGAGGCAACAGTAGCAAGCAAGCAACCAAGCTCATTTCACACACTCAAGCAACCAGCTCAAGTTCATCAACCACGGCCACAGTTCATCACCAAACCACACATCCATCTAGTTTTCACCACTCAATCTTTGCTAAGAGCAAGAACAAGATGGGATAGAAGGGACAAGAGCAATTTGGAGCAAAGAGGGAAGGCCAGGAGCTAGAAGGTAGCAATCTGGAGCTGGAGGAGCAGGCCAGCGAGGTGAACAAGGAGGAGAACCACAAGATCTGTTGATCAAGGAAGCAGTAGATCCACAAGCACACCACACAGCCAACATCACCATACACTAGAAGGTGAATAACCAATGTTTTCTAGCAAACGTTTTGCTAGATTTAAATAAGTGGTTTAGCTGTGTATTTCCCTCAGTTATGCATAATAGTGCTATGCTAAAATCATCACAGGGATTTAAAATAAATCAAGCACAGTATCTGTTCTTTCATCTATGTGCCTCAGCCTGTGCATCACGGGCAGGGGCAAGTTATCCAATATTTAGCAAAGGCACAACATGCTAAATAGCATGGTTTACACATAAAGGCAGCACAAATCCAACACTTGGGCTGCTGGGCACAAATCCCTCAATGGGGAAGAGCACCACAAACACAAGCCCAAGTATTTGAAGCACAGGAAAGCATAAACCTAAAATTCCCAAGCTAAACCAATAGCTAGCTTCTGTGTAACTCTGGAAGAGGCAACACAGCATGCTTAACTCCACTAATTCAGCTATAAGAAATCACCTACAATGGCACAGAGCAGAGCACCACCGCAGCATATCAGATAAGCAACAACCAGTGAGCACCACTGGAGCAATACCACAGCCCAGCACCTAAGCAATCGCAGAAAAACCTAAACCATGAAATCATATAGCATCACCCAGCACGGTACCAGTACATGGCGGAAGACCACGGGGCAGCGAAGGCACGGCGGAGCCGCGCCGTCACCGAACCCTAACCCTAGGGTTTGGGGTTGCGCACGGCTGCACAGCGCAAGGAAAAGCGCATCGAAGTGGATGAGAAGGAGGAGCATCGCGGGGGCTGTCCATGGCGCTCTATCACGGCGGCGGAGGCAGCCGGAGCACGCTGGAATCGACCGGCGACGACGAGGCAGAAAGGGGATCGCGAGAGAGCACGAGAGCGAGGGGGTGCGCGAGCGAGAGAGAGGAGAGGCGTGTGGCTCGGTCGGGTTGACCGAGTCCGAACCAGGATTTGACCTGGTTCAACCAGGGACAGATCTGTAATTTAACAAATTAAAACTTAATAAAAATTATAAAAATTTATTTAAATAATATAAATTAAATTGTATTATAGAAATCACTTAAAATATCTAATAAATATAAGATCTCAAATTTAATTAATTTACCTTAATTTTATTTATATTAACATATTTAATTATATTCTAAATCATATTGCCAAATTTGTAAATTTAAATCACCACTCAAATAAACTAGGAAAAAAAATAATATTCTTCGTCCTATATTTTAACTCAAACCTATATTTCTTAAGTGATTAAATTATATTTTGTAAATGAATATTTCAAGTTTTATTATTGTCCTTTTAAAATTTCTTCCTTAAGGGAAATTAAATAAATTTAATATTCTTAAAACTCTAAAGAAAATAATATACCCAATGATGGTATTTTTGTCCTTACCATTCTTTAAACATTGCTTCTACATAAATTTAATTAACAAATCAAAGAAAAGGAATGCATATCATTCTTATGCATAATAGCATCATTTGCTTCTTTAAACATTGTCCTTACCAGACAATGATGGTATTTTTGTAGAACAAGGAAGTCAAGAGCCACGTCCAGTATCCGACTCCATTACCTTTCAGTCACAAGGCAAGTTCATTACTTGCTCATATCCGTTGAAGTATTTGTTAAGAAACTATTTGCAAAACTCCTTATATACTATCATCTCTACTCGAAAGAGAAAGCATAAAACCCTATCTTCACAATAATATGACTATTTGGTTGTCTACTTAAGTGTGGATACCCAATTATGGCTGGCAGATGGAACCATGGTATGATGTGGTTGGTGGAGGTTCCATTTGCACGGGAAAGTATTACCTAGGACTTAATAACCAATGCCGTCAGTGTTCTTGCGCCGTAAATGACGCGTTAACCATGAGGCCTGGTATGGGCCGGGGAAGTCATCTGTGACCTTCTTCCTTTCACATGTCAACGGACAGCTAGAGCCCTACGCTGTAGATCTTGCGAGACTACATGCACATGGGTGGGACCCCCTAATGCCCACAGACTCTAGTGCCTAGGATGGTCTGCAAGGGGATGCCTAGGTATCTACCGTGAGGGGTAGAATATCAGGGGTGATTCTGCTATGCATGAAGGGGGTGGGCATGTGGGGTGGTGAAGAAGCACGGCGAATGGCTTGGATCATCAATCGGGCCCCACACCAAGGAAGTGTGGACAGGAAAGTACGCCTGGTTGTGCAACATGATCTTGATCTCTTATGGGTAAAGCAACGCACCTCTGCAGAGTGTAAAAAAGTGTGACATGTTATTCCCTGTTCCGGGAAGGAGCTGCGAACGCTGCAGGAAAGGGACTCCATGAAGTTCTAGCACCTGTGAATAGTTGGCGGGCATAGTTTTCTGAATAAAAGCAACCTTTTGAAGAAATGTTTACAAAAGCAAAACTGCATTAGCTTACGACTCTTTTGAGTCTAAGGCTGTAGTTAGTGCATCAAAACTTTCCACCATATACAGGAACTTGCTGAGTAACGCTGGTTACTCATTCCTTCCTTTTGAATCCCCTGCTTAGACTTTGAAGACTTGGACGACACTTCACTAAACGCCATAGGAGGGCAAGATAGCATCTACTACGAGGAGCCAGACCTTTCAGACGGAGTTGAAGGAGTGGATTACGTCATCCGCTACGGAGCCGGCAATGAAGATGAAGGGTCCGAGTGAAGTTAGCCTGGACTAGAAACCGATATATATATATATATATATATATATATATATATATATATATATAAGCACGGTTGAATCGAGCAGCTCAAACTTTAATAATAAGTTGTTGAGTTCCCGTGTACGCACTAATTTGCTTCTTGTTGGTTTTGTATAACACTAAGGATGAGGTGACCACTTGTTGGAATCATCATCACTTGTGCACGACTTGGTTTTGTAATAAATGGCTGTATGATATTGGACCCGCAATGTTTCTGTTGTACCACTCTAAGGGATGTAATATTTGTGGAACGGTGTTTTGTAAGTGTTATATCAACAACTTGCGTACTACAACATGCAGTGGTATGCTGGGTCACCACAGTTGGTATCAGAGCAATTGCTTTGACCTTAGGTTGGAAACCTAGTTAAGGGATATAACCTGTTGGTATACGGGGCCACGGTAAAGAGTTCGCTAGGAGTATGATGAATATTCACTTGAGAATAACATTGTCATATCTTTAGTGTTATAATTTTTAATTAGGATGCTATATTAACGTATATAGTTCTTATGCACAGTTGCGATGGCGCAAGGGAAACCTGGAAGGATGGTAGGACTGTACTAGAGTGATATTTGGTAGTGTACTATGTAGGAGTTAGGGAGTATGTATCATAAATATGGGTCGGAGAGCTTGTGAGACCGAGTTGTACTTTTAGATGACCATATGGGTGTAACTCACCTCTAGTAAGGGTATTGTAACGGATGATATAGTTATGTATATATAATATGATTAATACTTCTGGTTTTTATTTGGATTTGGGTTTTGATTTCCATTGTTTGACTAGTGCTGCACGTGAAGAGAGGCTCAGAAAGCATGGGCATGGTGTAACTATGAGTTTATTCGCTTCATGTTGCAGGACTAGGGGGAAATGGATACGGGTAGAAACGGCGAATCTGAGGAAGAGCGCGTGGAGCGCGAGAACAAAGAGAAGGCAGATCAAGAAGCTAGTGGGGTGATACCGATACTACTACCAACAGTTAGACCATTGTCGGAACAGAACTTCATGCAGTACATGCAGTTTATGCAAGAAACTCAGAACAAGTTTATGCAAGAACTGCTGGGTCAAATGGGAACAGCGAGGGGTCCCGAGATCAGAGCGGCAAGTTTATCTGATTTTATGAATACCAAACCTTTACCTTTTGCTACTGCACCTGAACCTATGGATGCAGAGGATTGGTTAACTGACACCGAGAGGAAGTTAAAGGCAATTGGAGCTACTGATGAGGAAAGTGTGCGTTATGCAACACATCTTCTATCAGGACCAGCGGCATCATGGTGGGACAATGAGGTGGTTCTGCAGCCGCCGGAAAAGGTATTTACTTGGGAGGAGTTCAAAGAGAAGTTCAGAGAGTTCCATGTACCTGAAAGTATCATGGAGTTAAAACGAAGAGAATTTGAGGATCTCCAACAAGGAAGTTATCCGATGAGGAAGTACATCGCAGAATTCAGTAGACTCTCTCGTTATGCGACTGACGAGGTGAGCACGGATGCTAAGAGAGTGAAAAGGTTCCTGAGGGGATTGGATCCTTATGCGGCAATGCAACTGAAGATGACCAAGCCCAAGAACTTCCAGGAATTGATGAATTCTGCCATTACTTGGGAGAATGACTACAAGTTGGTGCAAATAAGCAGGATGAAAAAGGCCAAAACAGAGGCTCAGAAGTTTCAACCAATCAGGTCTACACCAAATCGGAGTTTCAACCAAGAATGCAGACGGGAGGTACCCCGACCAATCGTGGATCATCTAACCTAAAGAGCAAAATCATATGTCACAACTGTGGACTTCCGGGTCATCTCAAGAATGAATGCAGGAAGCCCAAATTATATGTTTTGGGTGTGGACAAGAAGGGCACATCAAACCTAAGTGTCCTAAAAGACTGCTGGAGGTGTGTTCAACAAAGGTGGAGGTAGACCAGGAGGAGGCGGCGGATTCTCAGCTGGAGCAGGAAACAGTGGAAAGAACAACAATGGCAAGAGGGGAAGGCCATTTGGAAGTCTCAACTGCACCTCTTTGGAGGAGGCCGACAACTCAGAGACGGCGGTACTAGGTACGCTAAGTATTCTTACCCACTATGGCAAAGTTCTTTTTGATACCGGTGCCACCACTTCATTCATCTCCAGTCATTTTGTTGAGAAATATGGGATAAGGTGTGCGCCGTTAGAACGCCCTATCACCGTAGTTACGGCGGGGGGTACGTTGTTAGTAACCCAAGTGAAGCAAGAGCAGGTCATTACGATCTGTGATTGTCCGTACTACGCGGATCTCTTTGTGATACCACTGAAGAACATAGAAGTTGTTCTGGGAATGGATTGGATGACAGAACACGGAGCTCAAATTGACTGTGAAGAGAAGACAGTTTCTATCAGGAAGCCCGGAGGAGGCAGAATCACATATCAAGCGGATAAACATACTCATGTAGAGGTTGGAATCCAACTCAACTCACTGAAAGAGGCCAAACTTGAGGATATCCCGGTAGTGAATGAGTTTCCGGATGTATTTCCTCAAGAGTTACCTGGAATGCCACCAGATCGGAGATCGAGTTCACCATCGACTCATACCAGGTACTGCACCTATTGCTCAAGCACCTTATAAAATGGGTCCAAGGAGTTGAAGGAACTCAAAGAGCAGCTTGATGAATTGGAGAGTAAAGGATTCATTCGGGAAAGTGTATCACCATGGGGATCACCAGTTATTTTCGTGGACAAGCGAGATGGAGGAGAAGAATTTGTGGAGATTTCAGAAATTTGAACCATGTTACTATTAAGAATAAGTATCCACTGCCCAGAATTCAAGATTTATTTGATCAAGTTCACGGAGCAGGAGTATTCTCCAAGATTGATCTAAGGTCAGGTTATCACCAGATCAAAATCAAGCCTGAAGATATTCCCAAGACAGCATTTGTATCAAGGTATGGACACCATGAATATTTGGTTGTTCCTTTTGGATTGACCAATGCACCAGCTATTTTCATGAACTTGATGAACAAGATCTTTATGCCATATTTGGACAAGTTCGTGATAGTGTTCATAGATGATATCTTGATTTACTCCAAGAACAAAGAGGATCATGCTAAGCATTTGAGGACAGCATTGCAAGTTCTGAGGGAACATCAACTTTATGCCAAGTTTAGCAAATGTGAGTTTTGGCTAGATCAAGTGGAATTCCTTGGACATGTCATTAGCAAGGATGGCATTGCAGTAAATCCTGCCAAAGTACAGTCAGTTCTGGACTGGAAATCACCAACAATGTCAAGGAAATCAGAGGTTTCTTAGGAATGGCCGGATATTACCGACGATTCATCGAGGGATTCTCCAAGATCGCAGGACCAATGACCAAGTTGTTAAGGAAAAATACTCCTTTTGAGTGGACAGATAAATGCGAAGCAAGTTTTCAGGAGTTGAAAAATCGGTTAACAACTGCACCAATCTTAGCATTGCCTGAACCTGGAAAAGACTACACAGTATATTGTGATGCATCCAAGAATGGATTAGGTTGTGTACTCATGCAAGACCGGAAAGTGATAGCTTATGGTTCTAGACAGCTCAAACCTCATGAAGTTAACTACCCAACTCATGATTTGGAGTTGGCAGCGGTAGTGTTTGCTTAAAGCAATGGAGACAATTTCTCTATGGATCCAAGTGTGAGCTCTACACAGATCACAAAAGTCTCAAATACTTCTTTACCCAGAAAGAGTTGAACATGAGGCAAAGGAGGTGGTTGGAGTTGATCAAGGACTATGATCTTACAATCAATTATACTCCGGGAAAGGCCAATGTTGTAGCTGATGCCTTAAGCCGTAAGAGCACTGATAACCAACCAAACACCGGGATTTGCCCAAGGAGTTGAAGAGAGATCTTGAAAGATTAGGAATCCAGTTAATTGAAGTTAACTCTTTGGAGGTATTGAATACCATGAGGGTAATGGAAGAAAGGCACAGTGACCTTCGGAATGAAATCATCCGTCGGCAGGATGAAGATCCTTTCATAGTAGAAGAACTTCGTAGAATTGAGGAAGGAAAACCATCAGTATTCCATTTAGGTGATTACAAATCACTATGGTTTAACAAAAGAATCTGTGTACCCGATATACCAGAAATCAAAGGGTTGATACTTCGGGAGGCACATGAAACACCATATTCTATTCATCCAGGAGGTACCAAGATGTACATGGACCTCAAAGAGTTATTCTGGTGGAACAACATGAAGAGGGATATTGCTAAGTATGTGTCCGAATGCCATACATGTCAGAGGGTGAAAGCTGAACATCAAAGTCCAGCAGGACCATTACAACCTCTAGAGATTCCAGAATGGAAATGGGAGGAGATTGGCATGGATTTTATCACCGGTTTACCAATGACCAAGAAGCATAAGGATATGATATGGGTAGTCGTAGATCGACTCACCAAGAGTGCACATTTCTTAGCAGTGAACCAGAAAGATAATGCTGAGAAACTGGTCGATCTTTATGTGAAAGAGATTGTCAGTAAGCACGGAGTACCCAAAAGAATTGTCTCAGATCGAGGATCTGTATTCTGGAAGCAACTGCAGAAAGCACTGGGATCACAGTTAGATTTCAGCACAGCTTATCATCCGCACACGGATGGGCAGACAGAAAGAACCAATCAGATATTGGAGGATATGCTTAGAGCCTGTGCGTTAGACTTTGGAGGGTCATGGGATGAACATTTACCCTTGGCCGAGTTCTCTTATAATAACAGTTATCAAAGCAGCCTGAAGGCAGCACCATTTGAAGTACTCTATGGGCGAAAGTGTAGATCACCGATATGCTGGTACGAAGCTGGTAGCAGTACAGAGTTTGAACCAGACTACGTCAAGGAAAAGCAAAACATCATTGATATCATTCGAGACCGTCTGAAAATAGCCCAGAGTCGACAGAAAAGTTATGCTGACCAGAAGCGAAGGACATGGGAACCTCAGATAGGAGACATGGTATATCTTAAGGTTAGTCCGATGAAGGGGGTTAAAAGATTCGGAGTTAAGGGAAAATTGAGTCCTCGATACATTGGACCTTTCAAGATTCTGGCAAAGAACAGAAATGTAGCTTTCACATTAGCGTTGCCAGAGAAGTTGAAGCAAGTCCACAATGTCTTTCATGTATCACAACTCCGGAAATGCTTAAAAGTTCCAGAAGATGCAGTCACTCACGAGGGACTGGAGCTACAGGCTGATTTAACTTATGTTGAAGAACCAGCCCGGATCTTAGCAGAAAGCTGGAAGAGACTCAGGAACAGAGCAATCAAATACTGCAAAGTTCAATGGAAGCATCATCCTGAGCGGGAAGCTACCTGGGAGATGGAGGAAGACTTGAGACAAGCCTATCCAGGACTCTTCAGGTATACACACCACAACTTCGGGACGAAGTTTTCGTTAAGGGGGGAAGACTGTAATACCCCAGCGTTTAGGACCTAACGAAGGGTAGAATTAGGAATTTGTGCATCTGCATGCATGCATCTGAAAACCTGAATAAATTTTTCGCAAACTAAAAACCCTGGAGTGATCGGAGTTCATTCATCTTCATGAATTAGGTTTAGTTCATCTTAGGTGAATGTAAGTAAATTTCGACATGACCTCTAGGTAATTTACTTGTTGTGGGAATTTTGAATTCAATTTGAATATTCAAATAAATTGAATCTATAAAGTAATTCAAATTAAATCAATAAAGATATAGAAATAATAATTAAGTAAGTAAATTTATAGTTATTTGAATAATTTAAAACTTTACAACACATATTACAAATTATAACACATATTACAAATTATAACACATATTACAAATTATAGAATTTATGAAAGACAAACAAATAACGTTATGGATGATTTTCAACAATACATTGTTTTTACAATTTAGATACAATTATCTGAATTACAAAGAAAGAAATTACAAGTATTTCCTAAACTAAATAATTTTGTAGCTTCATCTTCTTCATTTGGATCTTTATTCCAAATCTGTTTTCCTGCAAAACAAATGAAAAGAAAAAGACAGAAATAAACAGAGGGGATTAGGGTTAGTATTATCCTCAGTTAGGCAGTGTGATGCACTGCTCAACACATCACTGGATATTATTAGGGACAAAGTGTAGTATTTGTTCTTAATCAGCACGGTTTGCCTCAGTGCAACATCATAGGCCACAAATCCACATGTCCAGTGAAAACAAACGAAAAAATGTGAAGATAAGAGCAACCAGTCGTAGGACACAAGCCACACTGCACTGTTTCACCCACCACCATCACAAGTACCACATAGCACAACAATTTCACTCCCAGGTGGAGGATAAGAGCAAGAGGCAACCGTAGCAAGCAAGCAACCAAGCTCATTTCACACACTCAAGCAACCAGCTCGAGTTCATCAACCACGGCCACAGTTCATCACCAAACCACACATCCATCTAGTTTTCACCACTCAATCTTTGCTAAGAGCAAGAACAAGATGGGATAGAAGGGACAAGAGCAATTTGGAGCAAAGAGGGAAGGCCAGGAGCTAGAAGGTAGCAATCTGGAGCTGGAGGAGCAGGCCAGCAAGGTGAACAAGGAGGAGAACCACAAGATCTGTTGATCAAGGAAGCAGTAGATCCACAAGCACACCACACAGCCAACATCACCATCCACCAGAAGGTGAATAACCAATGTTTTCTAGCAAATGTTTTGCTGGATTTAAATAAGTGGTTTAGCTATGTATTTCCCTCAGTTATGCATAATAGTGCTATGCTAAAATCATCACAGGGATTTAAAATAAATCAAGCACAGTATCTGTTCTTTCATCTATGTGCCTCAGCCTGTGCATCACGGGCAGGGGCAAGTTATCCAATATTTAGCAAAGGCACAACATGCTAAATAGCATGGTTTACACATAAAGGCAGCACAAATCCAACACTTGGGCTGCTGGGCACAAATCCCTCAATGGGGAAGAGCACCACAAACACAAGCCCAAGTATTTGAAGCACAGGAAAGCATAAACCTAAAATTCCCAAGCTAAACCAATAGCTAGCTTCTGTGTAACTCTGGAAGAGGCATCACAGCATGCTTAACTCCACTAATTCAGCTATTTGAAATCACCTACAATGGCACAGAGCAGAGCACCACCGCAGCATATCAGATAAGCAACAACCAGTGAGCACCACAGGAGCAATACCATAGCCCAGCACCTAAGCAATCGCAGAAAAACCTAAACCATGAAATCATATAGCATCACCCAGCACGGTACCAGTAAATGGCGGAAGACCACGGGGCAGCGAAGGCACGGCGGAGCCGCGCCGTCACCGAACCCTAACCCTAGGGTTTGGGGTTGCGCACGGCTGCACAGCGCAAGGAAAAGCGCATCGAAGTGGATGAGAAGGAGGAGCATCGCGGGGGCTGTCCATGGCGCTCTATCACGGCGGCGGAGGCAGCCAGAGCACGCTGGAATCGACCGGCGACGACGAGGCAGAAAGGGGATCGCGAGAGAGCACGAGAGCGAGGGGTGCGCGAGCGAGAGAGAGAGGAGAGGCGTGTGGCTCGGTCGGGTTGACCGAGTCCGAACCAGGATTTGACCTGGTTCAACCAGGGACAGATCTGTAATTTAACAAATTAAAACTTAATAAAAATTATAAAAATTTATTTAAATAATATAAATTAAATTGTATTATAGAAATCACTTAAAATATCTAAAATAAATATAAGATCTCAAATTTAATTAATTTACCTTAATTTTATTTACATTAACATATTTAATTATATTCTAAATCATATTGCCAAATTTGTAAATTTAAATCACCACTCAAATAAACTAGGAAAAAATAATAATATTCTTCGTCCTATATTTTAACTCAAACCTATATTTCTTAAGTGATTAAATTCTATTTTGTAAATGAATATTTCAAGTTTTATTATTGTCCTTTTAAAATTTCTTCCTTAAGAAAAATTAAATAAATTTAATATTCTTAAAACTCTAAAGAAAATAATATACCCAAATCTTTAAGAATTCATTAACAAATCAAAGAAAAGGAATGCATATCATTCTTATGCATAATAGCATCATTTGCTTCTTTAAACATTGTCCTTACCAGACAATGATGGTATTTTTGTAGAACAAGGAAGTCAGGAGCCACGTCTAGTATCCGACTCCATTACCTTTCAGTCACAAGGCAAGTTCATTACTTGCTCATATCCGTTGAAGTATTTGTTAAGAAACTATTTGCAAAACTCCTTATATACTATCATCTCTACTCGAAAGAGAAAGCATAAAACCCTATCTTCACAATAATATGACTATTTGGTTGTCTACTTAAGTGTGGATACCCTATTATGGCTGGCAGCTGAAACCATGGTATGATGTGGTTGGTGGAGGTTCCATTTGCACGGGAAAGTATTACCTAGGACTTAATAACCAATGTCGTCAGTGTTATTGCGCCGTAAATGATGCGTTAACCATGAGGCCTGGTATGGGCCGGGGAAGTCATATGTGACCTTCTTCCTTTCACATGTCAACGGACAGCCAGAGCCGTACGCTGTAGATCTTGCGAGACTACATGCACATGGGTGGGACCCCTTAATGCCCACGGACTCTGGTGTCTAGGATGGTCTGCAAGGGGATGCCTAGGTATCTACCGTGAGGGGTAGAATATCAGGGGTGATTCTGCTATGCATGAAGGGGGTGGGCATGTGGGGTGGTGAAGAAGCACGGCGAATGGCTTGAATCATCAATCGGGCCCCACACCGAGGAAGTGTGGACAGGAAAGTACGCCTGGTTGTGCAACATGATCTTGATCTCTTATGGGTAAAGCAACGCACCTCTTCAGAGTGTAAAAAAGTGTGACATGTTACTCCCTGTTCCGGGAAGGAGCTGCGAACGCTGCAGGAAAGGGACTCCATGAAGTTCTAGCACCTGTGAATAGTTGGCGGGCATAGTTTTCTGAATAAAAGCAACCTTTTGAAGAAATGTTTACAAAAGCAAAACTGCATTAGCTTACGACTCTTTTGAGTCTAAGGCTATAGTTAGTGCATCAAAACTTTCCACCATATACAGGAACTTGCTGAGTAACGCTGGTTACTCATTCCTTCCTTTTGAATCCCTGCTTAGACTTTGAAGACTTGGACGACACTTCACTAAACGCCATAGGAGGGCAAGATAGCATCTACTACGAGGAGACAGACCTTTCAGGCGGAGTTGAAGGAGTGGATTACGTCATCCGCTACGGAGCCAGCAATGAAGAGGAAGGGTCCGAGTGAAGTTAGCCTGGACTAGAAACCGATATATATATATAGGGTGGGACTATTCAGAAACCACCCTTAAGAGTGCTCCAAATAGTTATTCAGAGCACCTTTTCGAAATAAAGACCGATCCCGGTCCGACACGCAGCGAACCGGTCAACTCCCACCTGCCCCACCCACCTTCTTCCTCCCGAGAACCACCTCACCTTCTCCCTCCCGATCCCCAAAATCCGCCCCGCCTCCTTCCCGGCGGCAGCCGGCCGCGACCACCCGCGCCGGTCCGGATCCATCCCCAGCCGTCAGCGCCCTCCACGACCCGACGCCGACCGGCTCAATCCCCGGCAGAGGGCGCCTCTCTCCACCCAGCAACACCTGCCCGCCTCGAGACCATGCACGCCGGCGACGCCCTCGTGCTCCGGGATTCCTCGCCGGAGCTCCAGGGGGTCCACGCCGCGCTCCACCTTCTTCCCCAGGGCCGGCAGCCGCGGACCCGACCTCGCCCGGCTCCAAATCCTGCAGAGATGGTGCCCATCGTCCTCGAGCCCCGCACCTCCACCTGCGCCCTGGACGCCGACGGGCCCCGCACCTTCCCCAGCATCACCGCATGGCCTCCGGCGGCCACAGACCTCCCTTGCATCCCGCACGGCCACCGGCCGCCTCGCCCAATCCCGCCACCTCCGGCGTTGTGGCGGAGCTCGATGTGCAGCCTCGAGGCCCGTGGTCCATGGCGTTGGGATCTCGTCGATGGCAGGATCCCGTGCGCCTCCTGCTCACCGGCGACCTCCCACCACCGCGCCGCCCCGACGAACACCCACCACGCGCGCCACCACGGCCTCCCGGCCTCCACCTCCCGTGGCTTCCACCGCCGCGCGCGTCCGCCCCCAGCTCGACCTCCACCGCCGTCTCGCATCCCACTGCCGGCGCGCCAAAGCGGCCCTCGCCTGGCTTCCAGCCGTGGACCCGGACCGGCACCACGCCGTCGACCAGCACCACGCCGTGCTCTACCACCGCCATCTGCGCACGAGCTCGGCCCCCTCTGAACTTCCCTGCAGGTCGCCGTGGACTCCCAGTGCGTCAGCGGCTCGCCGGCCATGGCCTCTGGCGAGCGTCGCGTGGGAGCTCTACTACCGCCTCCTGCACCCAGTCCACCGCGCGGGTCGCGACATTCCATCTTGTGCAGCCATGGGGAGTCAATTTTGCCGGCTGAATCGCGCTTCTCCTGTTCCGGTGCCTGCGCACACCTCGCTGCCTCAAATCAAGTGAATTGTCGTTAGTTTGTAGCTGAACCAGTGCTTGCTCCACTAGTTATTCTGGACCGTACTTTTTATTTCTAAACTGATTATTGCCTATTGTCTATGTATATCCATGTGTGGATATAAACGTGTTAATAAATATTGTAAGATAATGCGATTGGATGCCCTTCTCTTTTTATTGGAAGTTTGATTCGTAATTCTTGGAAGTGCAAATTGTCTTTCAGCAATACACTTTTTGTTTCGATTTATTACTTTTGTGAAGTTCACTTTGACTCCTTTCGGAGTTCACTTTAATGATATCGGAAGTTAAACTCGAACCTGTGAGAAGTTTACCTTTCTACCAAAAGTTTCCTAATCAGTCGGAAGTTTGCTTTGCATCGTGGGGGAGTCCACTTTAAATATGTCGGAAGTTCTCCTCGACCATGTCGGATAATTACCTTTTTCTCGGATTTCAGCCAGAACATTAGAAGGAAGTTCATTCTTTATTACCGTGAAGTTCACTTTGTACCGTACAGAAGTTCACGCATGACTGGCACAAGTTGTCTAAAAACAAATAAAAATGTTTCCTCTAAAAAACATCAGAACCGTTTCCTGTCAAAACATCACGAAAATAGAGGTTCACTCTTCGAACTTTAGAAGTTCACCATGTTGACTGAAATTACTTTAAATCGTAGAAATTAAAAAATCGGGAGTTCACGTAGTCCATACCAGAGGTTCATTTTTTATTTTGTTACTTATGTGAAGTTCACTTTGACCGTGCACGGAGTTAACTATAAAGGTATCAGAAGTTCATCTCAACCGCGTCGGACGTTCACATAGTGCCAATTTTAATTTCATTCTCATTTTATTTCGTTCCTCTATTATTTGTATTTTCAAATTAATCAAAAACCTTTTCGAATTTTAAAATCATTTCTATATGAAAAAGTTGCGTCTAGTCAATATCTTTCCAACGCCATATCATTTGTTACTTTTTAACAAGCGGTTTGAAAGTAATTGCCCAAAAACCGTCCGCTGGACATAATAGTTAAAAAACAGAATTGACGATTTTTCAAAACTGCTCTTAAACCGTAAAGAATTTCGAAATTTGCTAGTCATAGAAAATGTGCGCATTTTCCGTAGCTTTCCAATGGTATACCATTTGCATCAATCCGATAAACGGTGTGGAAATGACGTTCAAAATACTGTAGGAAAACAGATTGGAAAAAATGTTAGAAATTTGTTCTCGCGACGTTCACAATTTATAGAAGTTTACTCTCATAAAATTGCAAGTTCAAAGTATACAATCTCGAAATCTAGTCCGAATAACAACATGAAAACAGGGAAAAATCTAAAAAATACAGCAGTTCGTATATTTAAAACTGCTTTTAAACCATATATAATTTAAAAAAATGGTCCACACAGTAGGATGCGCAATTTTCATATCTTTCCAACGGTATATCATTTGCATCGTTTGGACAAACGGTTTAAAAACTACAACAAAAATAGTGCAGCTTGCGGAATAAAAATTTCGCGATCGGAAGTTCACTATCGCACACCCGGAAGTTTACCAACGCGTAACAGGAAGTTCGGATGCTCGTTTTTCTGGGCGGAAATCCTATGCATAGAAATCATTGATATGATTTCTGTTTGTCCAAATCGATCACCGCTACGTGCAATTGGCAATGATATGAGTCTAATTTGACTCTCCCATGTTGATTCGTCCATTCCGAACTTTATAAACGTGCCAATTTTAAATCTATTTCAATGTCATCTAGTTCCTCCGTTTTTCGTATTTTCGAAATTAATCAAAAACGGTAAGGAATTTCAAAAACATTTCTATATGAAAAAGTTGCGTCTAGTCAATATCTTTCCAACGCCGTATCATTTGTTACATTTGGATAAGTGGTTTGAAAGTAATTGACAAAACAGTGTCCGCTGGACCTAAAAATCTAAAAAACAGAATTCTGTATTTTTAAAACTGCTCTTAAACCGTAGAGAATTTGGAAAAATGTCTAGAGATATCGAAGACTCGCATTTTCCATAGCTTTCCAACGGCGTATTGTTTCCATTAATCGGATAAACGGTGCGAAAACGGCACCCAAATAACAGTACGAAAACGGAGAAAAACGTGAAAACTTAGTATAGTATTTTACAAATTAATCAAAAACCGTGACGAATTTGAAAAAAATTATACACGAAAAAGATGCGCCTAACCATTTTCTTTCCAACGCAATATCATTTGTGTCATTCCGATAAGTGGTTTGAGAATTATGGCCAAAATACAGTCAGCTCGCTATACACGTTCGGAAAACAGAAATATGTATTTTAAAATCTGCTAAAAAACGGTAACGAATTTCGAAAAAGTGACAGAGATAGCAAAGATGCGCAATATTAACAGCTTTCCAACGGTATATCATTTGCATCAATCCGATTAGTGGTTGAAAAGTTATGATGAAAAAACCGTCCGTAGAGAAGGAAGTTAACGGTCTCAAACACCGGAAGTTCAGAAAAGGTGCTCTGAATAGTTATTCAGAAACTGGTTCTTGAATAGCTGGTATATATATATATATATATATATATATATATATATATAAGCTCTATTCAGATCCCTAGGTGCAGAATAACAATTCTACACCCGCGTCATCAACCGAGCCGGACGTCTACATGGTTCGATCAAAAGCGGTTCGGAGCACCCACCGCATGTCGTAAATTTTCTTTTGCTTTTTACTACAACGGTTTTCTGAGCTAGCCCACTACGGCACTACCCAATCGCACCTAATTTTTCTCTCGCCATTCTAATCCAGCGCGTCCGGCGGCGAGCGGTTTGGGGATTGAAAATTGAGCAACGGCGGCGGTGGCCCGGGGCGCGTCCGCGGACGAGCGGGTGAGCGGCGGCCGCTCGCCGGCGGCAGACTCTAGGTCCAGGCGAGGAGCGAGTGGGCTCTCCGCTGTCGGGGCGATCGGCGACGTCGTGGTCGGTGGGCTGCAGCAGGGATTGCGGCGTACGGCGACCGGCTGTAATTTGGATCGCGACGGGCGGCAAGCTGCTACAGATGGGGATTTGGGCGGCTTAGGCGTATTGAGCAGCGAGCGGCCTCAGTGGCTAGGCGAGCGGCCTCGCTGCCGTGGATCCCCTGGCGTGGGAGCGGCGTGTGGGAGCTGCGGGCGGCGCTGGGCTGCATCGGCGTCGTGGTGAGCCGGATGCAGCCTCGGCAGTACTAAGTGCGTTGCACGCCGTTGGGCTTCAATCTCAAGGTACGGCGTGGCGCTTGATCCTTTCTTCTGTCATCAATAGTGTTTAGGATTCTGAATTTCATGGCGCGATTGCCTTCTGTAGCTGTTCTTGCTGGTCAAACTGATGTCGGTACTTGAGTTTAGTTGATCTAGTTTTGACCTATCGTTATTATGTGGAGTATTTTGCAATTGGTACCCGGCAAGCAGCTCATCAAGTAGGGCTACTGAATTACTGATTATTGTATTTGCAGTCATTGAGTAAGTGAACGGAGCTAATGTCCTGTTGCAAGGCTGCAGCTATGCCATAACGTGCTTGCACCATCAAGTTGTGAGAGTTTCCAAGATTCTGGTCACTTAATTACCAAAGCTTCGAGCATGATATATGAAAATCCTCTAATTTTCGTCATTTTTTCCTTTCTTGCATCTTTGTGTATGCAAGTTTGAATCAATTATTTCATCCGGTAGATTACAATTCTGTAAGTTACAATAATTGTAGGACTGATATAACTACAATCGTCTCAGTGATCCGGTGTACGTAGATTTAGTTGCAAGACCTCATGTTTCTACGCTTGGTTAGATCATTTGGTCAACATAGCTGCTAAAAGAAGGTTCAGTTCGGTGGCCAATCAGGTTCTTATATTATCAGATGGTACTATGAAAAAGCTAGGTGCGGCTTCACATTTCAAGTGTGGAAAGAACAGTACACAAAAACAGGGGCCACAGTGGGAGTAAGTCTTGATTTTTGACACTGATCATTTCTTGTTTCCAGTTTGTGTTAGGTGCAAGTATTGTTAGGGTTTCAAACTTTAGTTCTTTTACTTGTACCGTAACTTCAGCTAGTTGAAAATCAGTACAAAAGTTACGATTGGTTAGATGGAAAGGTGAACATGAAGGTGATAGTATACTATGTTGCTCGCAGCTGAGGGATCACAAATGTTTCAGTCGCCAGAGGGATTGATGAAAAACTAAAGCTAACGGGAAATTTCTGGCCACCTGCAAATTGAGCTGCAGCCTGCATGAAGACAAGTTCAGAACTGAATCAGGACAGTGATGCATGCAGAGTCTCTACTGACACTGATGTAAACTGGTAGTAATATATATTTCTGAACTATAGTGCTCAAGTTAAATTATTGTCTGACTATGTTTGGCAAGCATTTCTATGACGAGCAGTAATGCTAGATATTACCTTGCCTCTCTTATACCAACCGAACTGTTAGTGTTTGAGTTATTAACTAGCAAGTTGCGGGGCTTCACTATAGTCTGATGGGCTCGAGGGATTCCATTGATATGCTACGCCATGTGCACTGCTAGTAACCGGAAACAGAGGTGTGCATGATGGTAATTTAAGATTTCAGCTTCCGATGTCAATTAGTAGTAGTGTTTTGGTGCAGTGAGCTTGGATTTAAATATGGGATTATTTGTCCGTGATTCGAGTTAGTCTCTACATGCAAATTGTAGAATATGTTTCAAGGTTTCCATGGAGTACTCGTTTGCTCATTTTGTTTGGACGGTTTGTGTTCAGCGGTAAGTTCACTTATATTTGTTCAGAAGTTTATCTTTCTGTGTGCAGTAATTTATTGTGCCAGTTCAGGTTCGGATAGGGTTGTTTAGTTGGATATGTTAATTTGTTATCACCTTGTATGTTTTCCTGAGTACTTATCTCTTCGTAACGTTTTGCTTTAGAAACATTTTGAGATGCTTCTTATAGAATATTATCTGATGTTTCAGGCACCAAAAAGAAAACTACACACCATTGAGAGGAGAAATGTCAGGCAACTATTTAGCAACCGGGCAATTATGGCAATTGGGAAAAAATAAGCATGACGGCTGTAGTCTTATCACTCAAGAAGCAAAAGCCAACTTCTAGCTGATTTATTGAAGCTGTACAAATGATTGCACGAAGTGTATTATTTTCCAATAGTGTACACATCGATGTAATTGTGAGACGGTGTAGCTTTTGTAGCATAAACCGGGAATAAAAATTACTCACCATATTGTGATAATTTTAATATCTGGCGTGACTACCGCAAACAATTATTTCATTGCTTTTTACGGACGGATCATATGCATGTCGAGTTTTATGTTGAAGAAATATATCATTTTCGAGAACTTATGTCACAACTTTATGAGCGAAAACATCCTCACGAGCGTGCCTGCCATATTTCTCAAGTAATTTTTTGATTGAGCTAACGTCGAGTATTATTTTACAAGGTGGCTCCATCTTTTTACGTCACATGCAACCGTGGGCTTTGCAAGAATTACTCGGCCGATGCAACTTCCTTACGTCACATGCAGCCTTTTTTACTTTGCACGATGTGCGCGTGGGCCGATTTAGTGGGCGAGCAGTTTTCTTACGTTCCTAGACTGATCAGTTGTTTTCTTACGTCGCACGCGACCGGGCCCTGGCACGCGGGCATGCTGGTTCAGCGCGGGCGGTGCGGGCGTGGTTTTGGCCCGGGTGAAGAATAACTATTCTGTACCCTGGGTGTCAAATAGCGCGTCCCTATATATATATATATATAAGCACGGTTGAATCGAGCAGCTCAAACTTTAATAATAAGTTGTTGAGTTCCCGTGTACGCACTAATTTGCTTCTTGTTGGTTTTGTATAACACTAAGGATGAGGTGACCACTTGTTGGAATCATCATCACTTGTGCGCGACTTGGTTTTGTAATAAATGGTTGTATGATATTGGACCCGCAATGTTTCTGTTGTACCACTCTGAGGGATGTAATATTTGCGGAACGGTGTTCTGTAAGTGTTATATCAACGACTTGCGTACTACAACATGCGGTGGTATGCTGGGTCACCACATTAATAGTACCCTAGACGGTAGAAGCTGAATGCAACCTTATAAATACTGAAAAAGGTATTTTGCTGCCACAAAGAACTAGTAAAACCCAATTATTACAGAATGAAACACGAAATGATATCCGCGTCCACTCATCCAATTTAACAAGCATATTTAACCTAGTCCATATAGGTAGTATATGCCAGTGTAGAGCAACTGTGTAGCATCCAAAGAATTTATTCCACATCCACTAAAATGATAACGCTTAAAGAACAAAATATAATCACCGGTCTTCTTCATATGCAGAATGACGAACTTATTTGGTCGTGATGAATAATTTGTCCGGGATGAGAAGAATAAAACCAATTCGCCAAATGTGGATTGCGTGGTTGCGTGTGAAATGAAAATGCACAATGTTACTTGCACTAGAGAAATATTCTTAACTCCATTACAACAGGCTGAAACAGAGAGTATGTACATGCAGTATGTTATTTCTAAGACCACCTAAGTAGTAAATATACTACTTTGTAGGTACGTATTATGTACTTTCTTTTTTAGTATACTCCTTTACATGTGCAAATATTAAGGTATTTTTAAAATATGCTACTACCTCCAATCCATATTAGTGGGCACAACTTTGTCTAGATACACATGTATCTAGTCTAAATACTTAACTAGATACATATGAATTTAGACAAATCTATGCCCACTAATATGGATCGGAGGGAGTAAAAATTATGGACTCACTTGCAGTGTTTTCACATAATTCACTTTGGGTTGTCTTATAAACAGTATAAGAGTAACAGGAAATTTATTGTGTATTAGTCCGCCCCAGGTGTGGCGGTTCATTTCCGAGTCCTAGGCGATCGTGAGGCGATCGCATCTGGGGTCTCGTCTTCGTCCTGATCGCCGATCCGATCCTCCGGCCGCTGGCGTCCTGGTGACTCCCGTGGGTGACGGTGGGTTTGTTTCCGTCTGCCGGTTCCGTGGCGTCGAGGATCCTGGCTACCGGTCTCGGCTCCAGGACGGCCGCCGCTCCCGGCGCGGGGTGCGTTGCTGTGGCGGCAGGGACGGCCGACTGTCCGGCCGCCGTGCAGCGATCTGATTCCAGCCAAGTCTCTCTCCCTCGTGCAGGTCTGTTGGATGGGATTAATTTTCGTCATCGTCTTCACACTATTGTTAAGAGAGCTTCGACAAGACCTACATTGCTGCGGGCTCTCGAGAGCAGTGTGGTGCAGGAGGGACGCCTCTGTCCGGAGATTGCCGTTCTACGGCAGAGAGCAGTCCAGTTTGTGAGAGAAGCAGGGAGGAGACAGGAGGAATTAGAGAAGGAGAAGGGAGCTGCAGGGACAGCTCCACGAAGCCCAATGAAGATCAGTGCTTTTAACGGCCGGGGTTTGGGGAACGACCGGGCAGTTCGTGGTCTTCAGGCTCACCAGAAGAAGGAGGACCCGGATATCCTTTTCTTGTCGGAAACTAAACTCGACGAGAAGGAGATGGAGAAATTTAGGTGGCTGCTTGGCATGCCTCACATGCTTGTGAGGAAATGCGAGGGCAGGAGTGGTGGTCTGGCATTGTTCTGGAAGAGAGGAATTGATGTGAGCTTGAGGTGGTTGGGGAGGATGCACATTGATGTTGATGTTGTGGAGAAGGATGGTTTCAAGTGGAGATTAACTGGGATCTACGGCAAACCACGGCAGGAGAAGAGGGAGGATACATGGAAGCTTATGCGTACTCTGCATCACCAATCAGACTTGCCGTGGTTGTGCGTGGGTGATTTTAATGAGATCTTATATAGTTTTGAAAAAGAAGGAGGTGTTGCAAAACCCCAAGTGCACATGGACAGGTTTCGCGATGCGCTAGAGTTTTGTAATTTACAAGATCTGGGCTTTGAAGGTGACATGTTCACATGGAGAAATAATAATTGGCGAGTAGAAGGGTACATTCGAGAGCGCCTGGATCGGGCTGTTGCATCACCGTCGTGGCGAATTCATTTCTCAGATTTCAGGGTGAAAAATGGCGACCCTGAACATTCAGACCATAGACCGGTGGTGATTAATATGGCAACCGCGTGTAGGCCAACCTTGATGGCAAAGAAGGGGCTAAATAAAAGGTTCGAAGCTAGATGGCTTATGGAGGAGGAGTGTGAAACTATTGTTAAAAATGCTTGGGGGCTGGCTGGTGCAAGAGGTGTCCAGAAAGTAGGGGACAAGCTGAAAACTGTATCAAAGAAACTTCACAGCTGGAGCCGAGATGTGCTAGGAGACCTGCAGCACCGAATCAAGAAGCTGAAGGAAGATTTGGAGGAGTGTAGAAAGGGTGATATCATGGCCCAAAATATTTTAAAGGAGCAAAGGTTGCGTTTTAAGTTAGAAAGATTGGAAGACCAGTGGGAGATGTCGTGGAGACAGAGAGCACATGTTAATTGGTTGGAGAAGGGAGACCGTAATACCTCTTTTTTTCATTCATGTGCTACAGAGAGGAAAAAGCAAAATACTATAGTACAGCTGAAGGGTGGTGATGGAGAGATGGTGGAGGGAGAGGAGGCTTTGCAGTCCCTAGTCACTAACTATTTCGTTAACTTGTTTACCCCCATGGCAGCTACTAATGCGAGTCATGTGTTGGACAATATACAACCCCGTATCACCCCGGAAATGAATGAGATGCTTGCAGCTGAGTTCAAGAGGGAGGAAGTAAAAAATGCTCTGGACAGCATGGGTGATTTGAAAGCACCGGGGGCTGATGGTATGCCGGCAATTTTCTACAAGCGGTTCTGGGAAACAGTTGGTGACACTGTGGTGGAGGAGGTAATGAATGTGTTGCGAGGAGGCTGTATACCTGAAGGATGGAATGAAACTATTGTTGTTCTCGTCCCGAAGGTTCAAACCCCAGAAAGTATGAAAGATCTACGCCCAATCAGTCATTGCAACGTCGTTTACAAGCTCATCTCAAAGGTGTTAGCAAACCGTTTGAAGGGTATTTGGGATGAGATCATCTCACCAAACCAAAGTGTCTTTGTCCCAGGCAGGCTCATTTCAGATAATACCATTCTTGCTTATGAAATGTCACACTTTATGAAGAGGAAAAGATCGGGAAAGAAAAAGTACATGGCGGTGAAACTTGATATGAGCAAGGCATATGATAGAGTGGAGTGGTCTTTTATTGAGGACGTCATGATAAAACTTGGGATGTGCAAACAGTTTGTCGATAACATAATGAAGTGTGTTAGGTCGGTTACACACCGTTTTAAGGTAAATGGGAATATTACTGATTCCATCGTCCCGGGAAGGGGATTGAGACAGGGGGATCCGATCTCCCCATACCTCTTTCTTTTTGTGCAGAGGGCTTCTCAGCATTGATACATAAGGCAGAAGATATGGGCTAGATTACAGGGATCAAATTGGCTCCAACAGCACCATCAGTAAACCACTTGCTTTTTGCTGACGACTCACTGCTGTTATTGGAGGCCAGTGTAGAGAGTGCGCATGCAATTAATTCAATTTTGCAAGCTTATGAAGCCGCGTCTGGACAGGTCATCAATAGAGAAAAATCATCTATCTTATTCAGCTCGAATACCCCGAGGCGGCTTAAAATAGGAGTGATGCATACTCTTGGTCTAAAATCAGAGGCACATGGAGGAAAATATCTGGGCCTGCCAACCTATATTGGCAAGGACAGAAAGAAGGCCTTTGAGTACATAATGGAGAAAATATGGAAGCGGATCGTCGGATGGAAGGAGCGGTTTTTGTCCAAGGCAGCAAAAGAAATCCTGATAAAAGCTGTTGCGCAGGCGATTCCAACTTATGCGATGGCGTGCTTCGATATTACAAAGAGCCTATGTGATGATATTACAAAAATGATATGCCGTTATTGGTGGTCTCAGATGGACGATGAAAAGAAAGCACACTGGGTTAGTTGGCCAAATATGATGAAACCGAAAGAGGAGGGTGGTCTGGGTTTCAGGGACATCCATGCTTTTAATATGGCGATGCTTGCTCGACAGGGATGGAGGCTGCTTCAAGCGCCTGATTCTCTATGTGCCAGAGTCTTACGAGCGAAATACTTCACAGATGGAGACCTCCTTAATGCGAAACCAATTGGGGGCATGAGTTATGTGTGGAGAAGCATCCTAAAAGGAATTCAGGTTCTAAAGGATGGGGTGATCTGGAGAGTTGGAAACGGTGAAAATATTAATATATGGTCAGACCCGTGGATACCTGCTAGTTCTACAAGAGGACCGAGTTCACCAAGAGGGAATGCGATAGTACAGACAGTGGCTGAGTTGATTGATCACGATTCAGTGTGCTGGAATGTTGAGGTGGTCAGGCAAGTATTTAACAGATGTGATGCCGAAGCCATTCTCCAAATCCCCATTTGCGACCAGCTGGACGATCATGTGGCCTGGCACCCGGATCCAAAAGGGATTTTCACGGTCAAATCGGCATATAAACTTTATTTCCAGAGCATGAATGATGAACGCCAAGCTGGGGCTTCATCTGGTGGTACAGGCAGTGAGTGGGGAAAGAATATCTGGAAAAGGGTTTGGAAACTTGAATGTCCTCCGAGGGTGCATCACTTCCTGTGGCGTTTCGGTCTGAATAGTTTACCTTTGAGGATGAATATCGAGAAAAAGCATGTTGAACTAGATACAAGATGTGCAGTTTGTAATGCCATGTTTGAAAGCGTGGACACCTTTTTGTGGCTTGCCGCGAAGCAGCGAAAGCTTGGAAGGAGATGAAGTTGGAACACGTCAGGAACAAACTTCTCAATCTGGAGTCAGCGATGGAGGTACTCAATGTGATTCTGGACCTGCCATACTCTGAGAAAATGAAGTGTGTTTCACTTCTATGGTGTTGGTGGTCAGAAAGGAATAAGGCAAATCGAGGTGAAAAAAGGCTCTCGGTGGAGGCACTATGCTATACAGTAAACATGCATGTGTTTGAGTGGGAAGCTTTTCTGAAAAAAAAACTTAAACAGAGTGGCCGGCATATTCAGGTCTGGCAGCCTCCACCAAAAGACTGGGTCATGGTTAACACTGACGGAGCTTTTGTTATTGAAACTGGAAAGGGTGGTTGGGGTGTTCTGGCTAGAGACAGTGATGGCGAGCTCATTGATGCTGCTTCTGGAGCGTTACCGACGGCTGTTGCTAATGCTCTGCATGCTGAAGCTTTTGCAGCTCTGAAATCAATTGAGTTGGCTATGCGCATTGGATGTGGTCGTATTATTCTTGCCACTGACTGCCAGAACCTTCAACGTGCTATCACTTCGTCAGCATATGATCTCTCCGCACTGGGTGCTCTCTTCCTGGAAGCAAAATTTCTACTCACCACAGAGTTCATTGATCATAAGGTGATTTATGTGCCACGTACTTGTAATAAACCCGCACACGAACTCGCTGCGTTGGGTCTAGTAGGTGCTCCTGGGAGCGACCGTGTCTGGGGTGAGCATGTCCCTGATGTTGTAAGCAGGGTTTTGTACGGTGATTCTACCGTCCAAGTTTAATGGAATATCTGTGTTCCACGTCAAAAAAAAAACAGTATAAGAGTATACTCAAAGAGATAAAATAGTATGTATACTATCACGTAGTAGTATATGAGACATGGGTGTAACTACACCGGGAAAGGGATGAACTGCTTGTCTTCTTTGTCTCGGCGTTCTTTCTTATTTGTAATCCAGACCGAGCCATTCCTTTTTCTTTCTTTGGTGAGGAAGGCACGGCAATTCCCACAGGTTGATCTTAATAAGATGGGTAGTTTGATGTACGAAAATAATCAAATAAGTACAGATTTTATATAATGTAGGAGTTTGGTTATACAATACACCTTTCAACCCAAGCTCTGGGTCCTCTATGGCTAAGATTTGGATGTCTATTCTTCTTTTATTAAATGGATACATCTAGCTCCTCCCATGTATCCATCATTCCTTTCGCGGTTGAAGAAAACAGAGGGTGATAGGGGAGATCATACTTACGGCTATTTAAGAAAAACTTTTCTGAAGTGTACAGTGTGCAGAATGATTATGCTTTCACCAGAATAGAGATGCAAGTATGTTATGATTTTATGATTGCAACCTCCCATTAACTCAACGCTACGACATTTAAAATCTAAAATAGATCTAAAGTCAAGATTTTTCATAACGGCCTCTACATATTGATGGTTCAGTTCTGGTAGACAGGCAACATAGACAGACTAGGGAGGCCTAATAGCACCTAGCTGCCGAAATGGCACGGACCACTTGCCACAATTAAGGTTTTAACGCTTCCAACTGGATATGAAACCTTGAAATTTGTCGAGTTCTAACTTGCTGAGGCTCAAAGAACAAACAAAGAACATATCGAGTGAAGGCAGCATACTGCAGAGCACGAACTGAAATAACTTTGCACTCAGAAAGTTCATTCCTAATTTTGCATTTTTACTAGCGTGTAGACTTTTTCTTGGCACCAATTCAGTAGAGAATAGATCCTTTAGCACGACCATAGCAAAGCTATCTGGAATTGATGGTATCCATGAAGCAGCCTCGATCCCTTCGGTCATCTTTGTCCACATAAAGCCACTACTATTTACTAATTGGAGTTCATAAAGAAGGTCATCTATAGCTGGTATAGGGTATTCTTGATGGCAATTGTATACAACTACGCTATAAACCACACATAATCTCCAACACTTTTCTTTTTTCTCTTCTTTCTGACTAAGATTGTGGGAGAAGAGTATGGGATTGTGCTTGGTCTGGTTTCAGATTTTTTTACTATTCCACAATACTCTTTTGCTATGAGGAACTTTGTAATATCTCACACTGTGGGGACTTAATCCTCCAAGGATTGATATAGCGCAGTTCAGAAGAAAATAAATACAATCTGCGGAACTGCAGACGCCTCCGATCCTATGGTTCGGAAATGAACTGTCCGATCCATGCTTCCGGAATTCCGCAAGCCTCGACCCACGGAAGTACGGAACAGAAACAAATCTCTCCCCCACAATTCGCCATGCCCTGTCCGTGGCGCGCGATACCCAAGCCGAGCAGAGCCTCGCCGCGCCGCCCGGAAATCGGATCTCCCTCCCGATCGGAGCAGCGCCGTACCGCGCCCATCTACTGCTACTACTACCCCGCTGACACGGCGCGGAGACGCGGCGTAATCCGCCACGGAATCGGCATTGCGGCGGCACCGCAATTGCGTGACGGGGATCGAGAGCGTGGATCGGATCGGAGATAGGACGGGGAACGGACCTTGCGGGAGTGGCGGAGGAGGTGCGCGGCGGACATGGCGGGCGGGATCGGAGGGGGAATGGCCTAGGGTTTGGCCGGCTGAGTTGGGTGGGAAGATTCTGAGAAAAAACTCATTTGCACGTGTGAAAACATAAACACAAAATACCTACCTAATCTCGCCTCTAAGACTAGCTCATGTGTCACACGATGATCAAATTTTCCTGATCATGGACATTGTTAAAATAACTAGAATGCCGACAGCAACGAGAGCATAGTGTTGGCGGAACTACAAGATATTTTCTGTGTTAACGTAGCTTCATGTCCTTAGACCATTGCTCTCTACAACACAGGTTATATGTATGAACCAACATAGCTAGGTATAAAATTGGAGGAAGAATATGTTTTCCACTATAAATAGACACTCATCAGTATGACTATGCAAGTAAGTAGCGAGCAACCCCTCCCCCCTTTCCCCACCTAACCCCTCCAAAAGGAGGAAACATTCTTTTTAGTACCACACAAGTGCTAGAAAAGAATGAATCTAACTCTTCTAGTATACCTAAAAAAGTCTTCGAACTTTCTGTGCATTTGCAGCCACCAAGTTGCATTCTTTAGCCAAATCTGCACAGTATTCTATAAAATACTCCTTCCAAGTCATCTGTCAAACGAGCCCACTCTTTATCCAAGTCACTTATTTCACCTTGATCTCATTTGCTGGATATGAAGCTCTCAAGGTCCTTAAGTCTCAAGATAAGTCCAATAAACCGCAAGATTTAGATGTGTTATTTACTGCTGTCTCTGCGTCAACTGTGTCAAGCATGGCTACTGTTGAAATGGAGGATTTCTCAACCACACAACTCTGGATTTTGGCAATTTTATTGCTTACTGGTAGCGAGGTATTCACTTCAATACTTGGTCTTCATTTGATGAAGGCTAAATTCAATACAGAAAAGTCGCTCAATAGAAGAGACCACTCATCTCAGCTTGATACTGAATCTATTAATATTACAAACTTTGGTCCAAAGACTAGGCATGGCACCAAAGATACAGTGCCATTTTCCGAGCTCCAGCTCGCAAACAAAGAGCATGTCGATCCCAAGACTATTGAACTTTTAGGTACTGCAGTGACGGTTTATCTTCTACTAGCAAATATAGGGAGCTCCTTACTTATCTACCTCTACGTTAAGCTAGTACCAGATGCACAGGAAGTTTTGAAGAAAAAAGGCATTGGGCTCTTCTTGTTTTCTGTATTTACGGCTATATCCTCAGTTGCAAATTGTGGTTTCACTCCAGTAAATGAGAATATGATTATCTTCCAGAAGAACTCCGTTCTGCTATTGCTAATTATTCCTCAGATGCTAGTAGGAAATACATTGTTTGCACCATGCTTCAGATTCATGGTGTGGTCACTCCAGAAGATTACTGGGAAAGAAGAATGGCATTTCATTCTTCAACATCCAAAGGCCATCGGATACAAGCATCTTATGAGCACACGAAAGTGTGTTTATTTGATTTTAACTGTTGTGAGCTTCATTATTCTGCAAACCATATTGTTTTGCTCTCTGGAATGGAGCTCCGAGGCTTTGCAGGAAATGAGCAGCTATCAAAAGATAGTAGGCGCGCTTTTTCAATCAGCCAATGTGAGGCATGCCGGTGAATCTATTGTGGATCTGTCAAGCGTCTCTTCAGCAATCATGGTCCTATACACTGTCATGATGTAAGTTCTTTATGTAATCTTCTCCCAGAAAGAAGAAATGCTTATCACGGAGGAAAACTTTCTGTATTTACCGCACCACTTACATTCAAACTAATCGCTATATCTCATATAATAGAATAAGAGACATCAGATTATCTAATGTATACTACCATTCAGATAAATTATTGTTCAGCTAGACTTTAACACATATTTGCACCAACTTGTATTAGGTACCTACCCGGTTACACTTCTTTTCTACCCAATCATGATGATCGGTATTCAAAGGCTGGGAAGAGATACAACAGAAAAAGGCTATTTGAGGATTGGATCTTATCTCAGTTGTCTTATTTGGCTATCTTTGTCATGCTAATTTGCATCACTGAGCGAGAAGCATTAACCACAGATCCACTTAATTTCAATGTTTTCAGCGTACTGTTTGAAGTTGTCAGGCAAGTCACTGAAATTCACTACATTCTTCATAGAGCCTCGTTATTAGTTTTGTCATGATTATCATTACTGAACTTCTGGCTGTGATAACTGATTGTTGCAGTGCATATGGAAACGTGGGCTTCTCAGTTGGTTACAGTTGCAAGAGGTTGCTGAAACTGTCAAGCTTCATGCGCTAACCACTATTCCAAAAGACCGATCTAATGGAAAGAGAGGGCAATCCACTTATACACTCAACACCCCTCCTCACATGTGACGGTCACAGACAGGTCAACATGTGTAAACTCAGAGGTACGGCTCAAGAGGCAAGTACGTGGACGGAGGGGGCACCAGCAATTTTTTAGGAAAATTACGCCACACAGGACTCGAACTCGAGACCTTGGCTCTGATACCATGTCAGGAAATGAGCAACTATATTTCCAGGGGGCCAGAGGCCAGTACTTATACATGTGTGTCATGAACAGTAAACATATACATCTAACACCTCCCCTCAAACTCATGGTGGGTCAACAACACTGAGTTTGGAGAGAAAGAACCCATGCTGCGCTCGAGTCTGTGCCTTCGTGAAGAAGTCCGCCAACTGTAACTCAGAGGGCACATAGTGAAGGGCAAGAAGCTGGTCCTGCACAGCAGCACGCACAACTGATACCATGTCAAGCTTCATGCGCTAACCACTATTCCAAAAGACCGATCTGATGGAAAGGGAGGGCAATCCACTTATACACTCAACAGAAACAAGACGTATACTGCAAGGATGCTTCATATGGGTTTGATGGGAATGGAGTGATGAGGGGAAACTAGTTCTCATCATTGTCATGGTTTTCGGAAGGCTTAAGGCATATAATTTGAAGGGAGGAAGAGCATGGAAGCTTAGATAGCATAAATCCTGCGCAGATCAAGTATTCCCAAATATTTTGTGTAGCTTTGGATATACATAACAAATAGCTACTGGAAGATTTAAGCCTAGCTGTCACATCCCAAATTTTGGAACTAAGAAAAACTTAGTTTTACTAGACCCAAAATTCAGAACCAACAAAAACTTTTTGAAATGTTTTACTGATGATTGTGTTTTCCTTCCCATTGCTATGTTTGACCGTGTATGAATTGTTGTTTAAGTTGTTTGACTAGTAAATATTAACCAGAAACTCAACCAAGATGAAAATATTATTAACTTTGGTGATCATGTCATGATAAGAAAAATATTCCATGTATCTTTTCCATTCTTATTTTGGCCAACTCCATTTCAAAGATACTTGGTTTAGCAACACCCAAAACTAATACCCATTAATTGAGAAAGAAAAAGTATTTCCAAAACTATGTGTTCCCAAAAATATGGAGATCTATATGCTATCTCCTATCTATCTTTTAAAACTTGATATTTTGCATTTGTATGCAACTCCCATTTTATAAACTTTGATTATCACCTCATTTTAAAAAGAACACAAGTGGGAAATATATTACCCCACATAATTTGTCTTGCTCAAAACCCTTTTCAAAAATACAAAGGTGGAGTTGAGATAGTTTTAAACATCATCTTGTCATAATAAAGTGTGATCATTTTTAAGAGAGTATTGTTAAGTATGTAAATGATGGTGTGATTAATTCTTGTGGTTTGATTTGTGTGATCTTGGATGTGATGTTGATATTGTTGTGATTGTTTGCTTGTTTGACTTGTGGTTGAAATGATTGTTAATTCTTGTTTTATTGTTTGCTTGGGTGAATAATTACACCAAAATATTTGAGTGTTAAGTTGGAAACCCACTGGTCACAAATTTTGAATGTGACTTGAATTTAAGGCAAACTCCTCAAATTATTCAACAAATGGAAATTAAGATCATGAATTAAAGAAATGATCTTAATAAATTACTTTCCCTACTTAACTATCTATTTCCTTCAAAAAATATTTCCTCTATGAAGATAAAAACTATTTGAAGTTAATATATTTGTCAAGGAAGTTCCAAGAGTTCAAAATTAATATTTTAAACTTGCTTTAAAAATTCTAAAGGATTATAAAATGGTATTTAAGAAAAAAGCCTTATTTAAACCCTATGAACAAAAGTTGTTCAAAACATTTTATTTTGACTTCCCAATTTTTGTGGAGCTTCTACATTTATATGGGAGGCTACCTGAATTTTCTCAAATTTTTATAAAATGTTTAAGTACCCTAAATAAATTCCCTAAAAGCTACTGGTTTTAAAAGAAATCAAAGAAAATCAGGAAAGGACCTAGTTGTGAGAGGGAAAAGTTCTGCCAGGGGGCGTTCTGCAAAACGCCGTCTTCTCTGTAGCAGCCCGTGGCCGACGATGCCGTTGTCGTCCTCCCGTCGCTCGCCCGCCCGGACCCCCCCCCCCCCCCCCCTCCTCTCCGCTGTCCTGCGAGGAGGATAAAGCCGCCTCGACGCCGTGCTGTCTCTCTCTCCCTCGGATCTTTTCCTCTCTCGCTCTTCTTTCTCTCCCTCTCTCTGTTTTCTCTCCTCCAAGACCGAGCCCGAGCTCGAGCCCGCCGCCGCATCGCCGCAGTTTGAAGCCTCCCCGAGCCCAGCAAAGGTCGTCACCGTCTCCGCCGCGTCTTCCTCTCCATCCTCGTAGAAGGAATCGAGGTGGGACGCCGTCGTTCGCGAGATCGCCGCCGTCTTCTTCCTCTCCGGCCGACGCACTCCGATCAAGCTCGCCACCGCCTCCGACCACCTCAGCACCAACGGAACGCACTCACGCATCTAGGGTGAGCAGGCGCACCTCCTGGACATCTCCGTTCATCCCGGTTCGCCGTAGTTCGTCGCGTCACCGTTAGCCCGTAGCTCGCCGCCGCCCGACCTCGTCGCCGGAGCTTTTGCCGGCGACCTTTGGGTCCATAACGCCGCCACTAGGTAGCCCGCACTCGTGCGTGTCGAGTGCGAGCGTTAGCTGGTCTCCGCACGCCGTAGAACTTCGATCCCGTGCGCGTTGCCGCCGGTGGTCACCGCGGCCGCGCGCGTCGTCAACGTGCACTGTCACCCTCATATTAGTTTGTACACGTATCTTAACACCAGCACCGAGCCAGCCCAGTGGCTAGCACACACGCACAAGCGCGCGAGGTCGCGAGTTCGATCCCGCGCCGCGCACTGCCTTTTTCATTTTAATTCCGCTCGCTGACAGCCGGGGCCCGCTCGTCAGTGACACAGCGCCCGCCTGCGCCGCGTCAGCGCCAGCGTGGCCGAAGGCCCCACGGGTCAGTGGCTGTGGCTAGCCACGGCCCGGTGAAAAACGTTTCGGGCCCTTTTTCTGTGAATATTAAAACTGACAGAAATTTGATTAAGTTTGTAAATTCAATATCTTTTTAAATACTTATCCAAAAATAGCAAACAATATATCAAAATGACCAGGAGAAATAACTTCACCTCATAACATCATTTTCATGTTGAACTAAACACTGGAAATAACTTTTCCTTGCACTTTAGTAAAATGGCAGAATATAAAATGATTTTGTAAAATTCATAACTAATTAAATACTGATCCAAAAGTTACAAACAAGATACCAAAATGTTAAGAAAAATAAAGACTGTCTTTTGGTGTAATTCACCTATCCAAATAAATAAGTTTAATTGCTGTTTTATTAAAATAAAGAAAAGGGCAGAATAGAAAACAGATTTGGAAAATTAATATCTTAAAAAATAGTGATCCAAAAATTAAGTTTGACCTATTAAAATGTTTAGCAAGTGATAACCTCCATATTCCACCTTGTTTCCAAACATGGATAATTATTTTGTAATGTTGTTTAAAATAAATTAACAAAAGGGCAGATTAAAAAGGGATTTTATAAATTAATCTGTAATGATTTTTGGAGCAAATCCAATTTTGCTAGGTTCCTAGTGTTTCACTTTATCATACCCTGACTTGGTGTGAAGGTTCCACTCATAGAGATTAATTAGTGGCCTAACTTTTGTCTGAAGTATTTCCTGTTTAAAGGGAGGTGCTTGTTGTTAACCTTTGCCTAAGATAGCTTTGTGATCAATGGACCTAGCTTGCGTATAGGGGATAGACTACTGATCAATATAAGGCCCTCGTAAGTGTAGATCCTAGTTGTTGCTTGAGTGATTAGTTGATACTTGTGGTTTGTTCCTTGTTCATATACCACTTGTGGTTTGGTTTGCTTATTGCGTGTTGTTTTATTTTCATGTTGCGACGCTAGAGATAAACGCTACCGGGGTGGTATTTGGAAAGGATTTATCGGAGAAGGATGAGAGTTTATTTCTTTGATCAACGAGGAGAAGTCCAGGAACATCATGCTGAAATCAGGCAAGCTATCCTCTGAGCTTGCAATTATATACATCTATTTTGGTTCACATGTTTTACTTATAAAGAGCAAAAGTGATTTATGTGGTGTTTGCCACCAAAGCTATGATTTTGAAAACCCTTTTTCCAAATTACAAGTATATTATTTGACACCCTATATGGAGATATTAGCTGGAATTTCTTTTCCAAACTATAGGATGGGAAAAATATTGTTTACTCCAAACTCTTTTGAAAATACTTGTGTGGATATGGAATGCCGAGATGTCGGTGTTGAAGTGGAAAAATGGAGAAGTGTGAATGGTGATGTTTATGAAAAATGCACATTGTGTCTTTGTACTATGACGACCAGCCGATAATCTGTGCGACCACATTTACCCACATATGGGAAAGGGCGTAGTCATATAGTTTGCTCATATTAGTACTGGATGCCTCAATAACGGGGATGACGAGGGGATGGTCTGAGGACCTACCCCCTGACCTGGGTCCTCTTAAGAGAAGTCTGCCAACAGAGTTGGTATGAGTGTATTGGAGAAAGAGGATTGAAGGTTCCACCATAAATCGCCGGGCAGAACTACGAGTCCTCACACTTAGATTCCGACGGGCTGGGTTAAGTGTGTTGGAAAGTTTCGTAGCGGTAGGGTCCTATACTAGCATGAGCAAAGGACAGGCTACGGTCGGTGACTCAGCTTCGCATACACCTTGTATGGCGGGACGTGGCTGACACGATGAGTTACCGGATGGGTGTGGGAAAAGCGTGCTACCTCTGCAGAGGGTTAAAACTATTCGAATAGCCGAGTCCTCGGATATGGACAATTGGGAGACTGTTCCTAAGACCATGTGCAAGTTTTGCAAAGTTTTGAGATTTGAAAATAAAATGGAGATGTGTTGGATCTGCAACTATACCGACGGGCTGGTATGAGGTTGCTGGAGAATGAATTGGCCATGAAGGGCTATGGTTGGAAAAGGAGGAGTTTGGGGAAAATAAAACCTGGTACTGATTTTTGGAGAAAAAGTTTATAAAAGAGACTTCTTACCTTTTTCAACAAAGATGTATTTACGGGGGAAAAGTTTTAAAGGAGACTTCTTACAAAATCAGATTTATGGGAAAGATTCTAAAAGCCTTCCTTTCTTTTTCAATAAAGATATAGAGATTTCAAAACAAAGTTTTATTAAACAAAAGTATATCCTTCTCTCTTCAACAAGGATATAGAGTTTTCAAAGCAGAAAAAGTTTTATTTAAACCATAAAAAGAGTAGTGCATGCTCCTTCCGGGGGTAGTTTGCGAGTACATTCAAATGTACTCATATTGGTTTCGTCCCTGGCTATTGTCTTAGCCAGATTCTGAAGGGAGCAGTTCGAAGAAGAAGTGGTTAATGACGTCAATGCGAACTAGGGCGCTTCCCAGTCAGCTGCCTGTAGGGTTAAGGCAAATGACTTGGGCTCCACGCTGTTTGGTGATTTCCGCTGCAAGTACCTGTTGAAGTTATGGCTTCAATCAAGTAAGTAAATTCATTCGGTATTTATGGGTGTTCTGTGATGCCAATTCGAGTTATGTGCAACAACAGACTGATCACGGGATTGTTGCAGGAAACATAACGAGTATCTCGGATAGCTAATCCGGGGTCCTCACAGACTTGGTATCAGAGCCATCCTGACTGTAACAGACCTTAGTTAGCATGGACGTTAGTTATGAAAGAAATATTTTGTTAAAAATATATTGTTACCAAAAACATATTTTTATCTAAGGAAGTCCAAAAATAACTTCCACTCTTCTCACCTTCTCAAATGTTTCCGAGACTCATCCCTCTATTTTAAGATTTTCTAAGGATTTCTCTACTCCCTCTTACCCATTCAAAATATTTGACGATGAGAACCTAGTGAGACCTAATTAGCTAGTGCCCAGAAGAAGAAGAAGTTTCCACCTCAAGTACTCGACATTTAACATCAAGGTGATTCATCTGCAAATACCAATATCGTCGATATCAACAAAGCAAGAGACCTTCGAAGAACTCAACTTAACAGCAACAATTCTACTCCATTTGTGACCTTGACAATCTCAAGTATTCCAGCTGAAGACTAAGGCGAAGACTATTTTTGGAAAGAAATATATTACTACCTAAATTATTTGCATCTAAGGAGCCTAAGTATAACTTCCATTCTTTTCAACTTCTCGAATTATTCTAAACCTTGTCTCTCGTTTAAAGGTTTATCAAAAGTTTCCATCTATTGTCTTACCTCCATTCAAACTTACATACTTGACGATATCCCAAACCAGACCCATAGGATCGATAGGATAAGCTCGTTTTACTTGAGCAAACCCCATCTTCCACGGTATTGAACGTCTGTTGGTGCTAAAAGAGCCTTGATTAATCTTTGCTTGTATGTTGCATTTATGTGTGTTGTTTCCTGTGTGTTTCACCAAATCCGCCTTGTCGGGAACCCAAAGTAACCACACTGTTGTCTGTTGCTTTAATTTTGACTGTTTGCAAAAACTTTTTGCCTTGTTGGCCACAGATGTACTTTTTGTATCCTTTCAAGAGTCCGACTTGGAAAACCCTTCAGAAATTTTTTCTCTTAGTAATAGGAGCAAGGTATGGAATACTCGCTACCCCAAGACTCTGCGACCTTCTGCAAGACGAATAGCGGTCTTCATTCGTCGTTTTGTACAACCACATCAAGCCATCGAGAAAGATGAAGATTCAAGACCCGACGGTAGATGACACTGGTCGTATCCCGTCGGACTAACAAAACAATATGAAAAACTAACATAACTAACATAATTTATCTAACTTTAAATCTCTCATCTAACCAAATTTTGCAAAGATACTAACTGCTTTTTCTAGACCAAGGGAATAAGTGCCATAGGACGACTCAAAACTAGTTGGTACGAGAGCTTTTGGAGATATAAGAGTGTTGGGCTATCGGATTATTAGGCAAAAGGATCCCTTAAGAATCTAGTTGTTGAGATCAAACTTTGGTGGATAAGGTTGGTAATATCAAAAATTTGGGGTTTAGAATAAAAGTGAAAGCTTGGAGTGGATCGATAAATCAATTGGGTTTGGACAGATAATATACTTAATTAATACTCTGGGGCTAACCAGTTGTGGTCCCCAACCACTGGTGGTTATCTGGAGCTAGAAGACGTGACCCTTGATTTAAGGTTTAGAAATAAAGGTGAAAGTTATTGGATTTTTAGGAAGCACTTGCTGATAAAATGATGTTTGGATTGGTTAGAAGCAAGTTAATTAAGAAGAATACTCCGGTATTGGAATGTTTAGGGTGATTCCTAGCGCAAGTGACCTTGTACTAAATTCTTATGGAATTATAGGAAGTGGTCAAAGATGAGTTAGCAAATGAATAGATCGTTATATGCAAGAAATAATTGGTGGGGGATAAGTGAATGATTATCGGATTCTAAGAATAATATGACTTGGTCTAGTAGCCAGACATTCTAGGTGAAAGTAGTTTTCAGAGCTTGTCACGCTCTGTTTGGATTATTCTTAGAAGGATCATTTTATCTTTGATTATGAGATCGAGGCCCAAAAGTGTTGAGATAAAATCTGAATTTGGTTAGACAGTGGGCAATTCTTATGGTATGATCACATGACTGTTGGATGTTTATTTAGCTTTGATGATATGATCGTGGGAAAATGATAACCTGAAGGAGTCGGATAATAGAGATATGCCTATCTGGGAAAGTCAATCAAGAAATAATTGGTGGACCACTACGATTTTTGTGATAAAGTGTACTGGGAAGACTATGCCTAAAAGGTTTGATGGGTGTTTGATAGATTGAATTATACTATGATAAAGAGTTTATGCCGAAGAAGATGATGGTGGATTAATGACTTTAGCTTGGGCAAAAGCCATGATTCAATAAACTAGTTAATAGTAGTGGCCTTACCAGAGATGTTGGAATGGTATTTTGGAGACTCGAGAATTAGAGGCCTATGTAAAGTTGGTTGTCTTGGATCTTAGGTATAATAAGTTTGATGTTCAGAGTATAGCACCCAACTCCTTTGAAAACTAGCTTAAGCCCCTCAACCAGAAAGTTTTCCCGGAAACCCTAACTATTCTGGTGCACTCTAACTTACTTGTGAAGACCCCTGCGAAGCTTCCTGAAGACCCCGAACCAAAGAAGTCTTTCAGGATCAGCCTTTTACCTGCCAAGCCGAAGGAAGAAAAGCGTGAAGAAATCTACCGGAAGTCACTAAGAAAAATCAAACAACGGAAGCACCTGCTGTGGACGACACCAACCACCAAGCAAGCTGAGATTCAAATAGAAGTTTTTATTATCCTTTTTCTAACTAGAAACCGGAGAGAGTCGAATACATAGGCTCGATGCATCCTGAAAACAATGCGTCCTCCTCTGTGACCCTCGTAAGAAGAAAATATCAGGAAGTGATATCTGCACCGACCCCAAGCACCGAGGAATGACACCCAAGACGAAGATCGTCAAGCTACCCAAGAAGGACGATGCCTTCAAGTCAACCCCAGATGCAACCTTTTGCAGGACCGTTTAAAAATCCCTTTTTAAGGGGGGGAGACTGATACGTCTCCAACGTATCCATAATTTCTGCTGTTCCATGCTTATATTATACCATTTGCTACATGTTTTATATACACTTTGTATCACTTTTATGCATTTTCTGGGACTAACCTATTAACAAGATGCCACAGTGCCAGTTCCCTGTTTTCTGCTGTTTTTGGTTTCAGAAAGTTACTTCTGGAAATATTCTCGGAATTGCACGAAACAAAAGGCCAGGTCCCTATTTTTCCAGCACGTACACGGAGTCCGAAGGAGAGACGAAGACTCGCCACGAGGTGGTCAAACCACCTGTAGGCGCGGCTGGGCCCACAGCCGCGCCTGGGTGTGGTTTGGGCCCCTCGGGGGTCCGCCGACATCGCCCCTTCGCCTATTTATTCCCCGAGACGCGAAAACCCTAAAACACCGAGCCTTTCATCCAGAACATATTCGCTGCCGCCGTCGTCGTCAACCCTAACTCGGGGGGTTCCTGAAGCTCTTCCCGGCACCCTGCCGGAGAGGGGAATCATCACCGGAGGGCTCTACATCGCCATGCCCGCCTCCGGAGTGATGCGTGAGTAGTTCATCCTTGGACTATGGGTCCATAGCAGTAGCTAGATGGTTGTCTTCTCCACTTGTGCCATCATGTTTAGATCTTGTGAGCTGCCTATCATGATCAAGATCATCTTATTGTAATGCTACATGTTGTGTTTGCTGGGATCTGACTTATATTGATACCTATGTGGAGCTGAATATTATATTATCATGTCTATGTCATTTGTGATCTTGCATGCTCTCCGTTACTTGTTGAAGCCTTGGCCACGTGAATACTTGTAACTCCAAGAGGGGGTATTTATGCATGATAGTTGGGTTCAACCTCTATTTAACCTGGGATAGTGACAGCAAGTTCTAAGGTTGTAGATGTGTTGTTGCCACTAGGGGTAAAACAGCAATGCTTTATTCAAGGATGAATGTATTGTTTACATTACGCACATTACTTAATGCAATTGTCTGTTGCTTGCAACTTAATACTGGAAGGGGTACGGATGTTAACCGGAAAGTGGACTATTTAGGCATAGATGCATGCTGGATAGCGGTCTATGTACTTTGTCGTAATGCCCAAATGAATCTCATAGTAGACACCACAGCTCACACATGCATATTATATGCACTTATCAATTGTCAATTGCCCAGCTGTAATTTGTTTACCCAGCATGTTAGTTATCTTATTGGAGAGACACCACTAGTGAACTGTGGACCCCGGTCCATTCTTTTACATCTGAAATACAATCTACTGCAATCATTGTTCTCTACTGTTTTATGCAAACAAACACCATCTTCCATTCGATACGTTTAACCATTTGTTTTCAGCAAGCCGGTGAGATTGACAACCTCACTGTTAAGTTGGGGCAAAGTAGTTTGATTGTGCTGTGCAGGTTCCACGTTGGCACCGGAATCCCTGGTGTTGCGCCGCACTACACTCCTCCACCAACACCTTCGAAGCAAACCTCGTTTTCCTACTGGTCCGATTAAACCTTGGTTTCATACTGAGGGAAAACTTACTGCTGCACTCATCATACCTTCCTCTTGGGGTTCCCAACTGACGTGTGACGTACAAGCAATTGTTTCTGGCACTATTAACCTAGAGCCACCAACAACGTTTTCTGGCGCCGTTGCCGGGGAAAACAGAATTGCTTCTGCAAGGGGAGTCTCTCACACCCAATCTCTTTACTTTGTTATTTGTCTTGCTTAGTTTATTTTTATTTTATTTTGTTTGGTTTGGTTTCTCTATATCAAAAACACAAAAAAAAATTAGTTACTTGTCTTGCCTAGTTTATTTTTATTTTGTTTTGTTTGCTTTCTCTATATCAAAACACAAAAAAATTAGTTACTTGTTTAATTCAGTTTAATTTTGTTTTTCAAAATGAATGCTCCTGAAGTTGAAGTTCGTTCTTTTAGGCAACTAGGAGGTGAAAATTTGAAAGATGCTTGGTATAGAATTAGTGATGCTCATCATAGATGTACTAAGAAACACTCTACCACTATCCTCCTTAGGAACTTTTATGTTGGTATCTCTAGTTGGTATAGGTATGTTCTAGACACTCTTACAGGTGGAAATTTCTTGGGTACTCCTGCTTTAGAAGCCTGTAATATTATTGAAAGTTTGGTAGGAACACCACCCACTAAAGATATTAAAGTTGAGATTACCTTGGAAGATGTTATAAATAAGTTAGACTCTATGGAGAAAAATTTTCCAAATTTTCTTGATTGTATTGGTAAGATTAATGAATCAATAGCCACCATCAATGAAAGAATCACTGTTCTTGAGGATAATAATATCCATGACACCCAAAATCATAGAATTGATGAGTTAGAGGAAGCTATTGAAACCTTAAGTTCAACCTTTACTTCTCTTAAGTCTAAAAAGGAGAAAGTTTATGTGGGTAGAGAGCAAAAGTTTATGTATGTTCCTAAAGTGCCAAAACTAAAGACTCATTATGAGCTAAAATTGATAAAACTTTTAGTACGGTTAAAGGTAATGAAACACCTCCAGGAACATCTAAGATACCCATTGTTACAAGCTGTGTGTTGGAAGAGGCTTTTGATGATTTGAATGATTTGCCACTTCACAACACTTGATTTTCACTTTCTGCGCCTAGCTGAAAGGCGTTAAAGAAAAGCGCTTATGGGAGACAACCCATCGTTTTTATTTGCTGTTATTTTTGTTTCTTTGAGTCAAGGATTTTTGTTACTTCTGTAGCAACTCCTTTGTATCTTTATTTTATTGCAATGTTGTGCCAAGTAAAGTTCTATATTGAAAGTTGATGCAAGATTTGGATTTCTGCGCAGTGACAGATTTTTAGCTGTCACGGATTTGAGCTTAACTCCCTGTAGAAAATTCAAAAAATTCTGAGAAAAATCACGCATATTCCTGAGATATGTACGCAACTTTCATTATTTTAGTCCAGATCCATCTGAGCAACTTAAGTGCCTCGAAAAAATTCGTTATTCCAGACTGTTCTGTTTTTGACAGATTCTGCCTTTTGTTTTGCATTCGCTCTTTTACTGTGTTTGTGTGGATTTCTTTGCTCCACAAAGCATTGGTGGCTGTAGCTAATGTCCAGAAGCTTTGGGATTGATTGTATCATTACAGAATATGAGAATTTTTGATTATGCACTAACCCTCTAATGAGAACTGTCTTGAGTTTGGTGTGAAGGAAGTTTTCAAGGATCAAGCGAGAAGGTGATATTATGTGATCAAGAAGAGTGAAAAGCCTAAGCTTGGGGATGCCCCCGTGGTTCATCCCAACCATATTCAGAGAGACTCAAGCGTCTAAGCTTGGAGCGTCTGTGTGCTTTTATTTTTGTTTGTTGTTTTTTTTTGTTTTTGTTTGAATAAATTCGGATCCTAGCAATCCTTGTGTGGGAGAGAGACACGCTCCGCTTTTTCATGTGAATACTCATGTTCTTCACTTATATTTGTTGAGTATTCTTAACTAGCTACTGCAGTGCTTTTAGCTCCTGTTTTTCATGCATCTCTTCGAGCTGTTAGCACTTGTTTATAAATACTCTCTTGCTGCATTATATTATCATTTGGAGAGTTTATGTTTAAATAAATTATTGGTGTTTGTTTGGAAGAAAGAAAATGCTACATGTAGTAGTTGGTATTGGAAAAGACATATGCATTCTTGTAGATCATTGTCTTGTTTTGATTTGATGCTTTGCAATTGTTTTGAGCTCTCAAGTAGATCATGTTTAAGCTCTTGCATCATGTAGTTAAAGCCTAGTAGTGGAGAACTACCGTAGAGCTTGTTGAGACTTGGGATGCATATTTGTTCTCTCTAAGGTCTAGATATTTTCTGGTAAAATGTTTGAGCAACAAGGAAGACAGTGTAGAGTCTTATAATACTTGCAATATGTTTTTATGTGATTCTTGCTGTACCGGTTTATACTTGTGTTTGCTTCAAACAACCTTGCTAGCCTAAACTCTGTACTGAGAGGGAATGCTTCTCGTGCATCCAAAACTTGAGCCAAAACCCATGCCATTTGTGTCCACCATACCTACCTACTATGTGGTATTTCCTGCCATTCCAAGTAAATATTTCATGTGCTACCTTTAAACTATTCAAAACTTTATTACTCCTTATTTGTGTCAATGTTTTATAGCTCATGAGGAAGTATGTGGTGTTTTATCTTTCAATCTTGTCATTTACTTCTGACAGACTTTCACCTGGACTAGTGGCATATACATCCGCTTATCCAATAATTTGCAAAAAGAGCTGGCAACGGGGTGCCCAGCCCCAATTAATTACAACTTTCATTAATAATTCTCTTCACATGTTTTGCCCTGATTTATCAGTAAGCAACTTAATTTTGCAATAGACACTCCTCCATGGTATGTGAATGTTGGAAGGCACCCGAGGATTCGGTTAGCCATGGCTTGTGTAAGCAAAAGGTTGGGAGGAGTGTCATCTATAAAGAAACTAAAATACATGTGTAAACAAAAGAGAAGAGGGATGATCTACCTTGCTGGTAGAATAACGTCCTTCATGGGAGCCGCTCTTTGAAAGTCTGGTTGACAAGGGGGTTAGAGTGCCCACTACCATTCGTTGACAACAACAAACACCTCTCAAATACTTATTTTGTGCTCTCTATATGCTTTCGAAAACTTAAAAAGCTCTAGCACATGATTTAATCCCTGCTTCCCTCTGCGAAGGGCCTATCTTTTACTTTATGTTGAGTCAGTTTACCTACTCCTTTCTATCTTAGAAGCAAACACTTGTGTCAACTTTGTGTGCATTGATTCTTACATATTTACTTATTGCACTTGTTATATTGCTTTATGTTGACAACTATCCATGAGATATACATGTTACAAGTTGAAAGCAAATGCTGAAACTTAATCATCCTTTGTGTTGCTTCAATGCCTTTTACTTTGAATCTATTGCTTTATGAGTTACCTCTTATGCAAAACTTTTTGATGCTTGTCTTGAAAGTACTATTCATGAAAAGTTTTTGCTTATATGATTCATTGTTTACTCTTTATCTATTTGTTAGCAAACTATAGATCATTGCTTTGAGTCACTTCATTCATGACATGAGCCTTGCAATATATTGATCAAGATTGTGTGAAAGCATGTCTCCTCAGAAATTATTTGTTGTTATCGTTTTACCTACTCGAGGACGAGTAGAACTAAGCTTGGGGATGCTTGATACGTCTCCAACGTATCCATAATTTCTGCTGTTCCATGCTTATATTATACCATTTGCTACATGTTTTATATACACTTCGTATCACTTTTATGCATTTTCTGGGACTAACCTATTAACAAGATGCCACAGTGCCAGTTCCCTGTTTTCTGCTGTTTTTGGTTTCAGAAAGTTACTTCTGGAAATATTCTCGGAATTGCACGAAACAAAAGGCCAGTCCCTATTTTTCCAGCACGTACACGGAGTCCGAAGGAGAGACGAAGAGCCACGAGGTGGCCAAACCACCTGGCGCGGCTGGGCCCAGCCGCGCCTGGTGGTTTGGGCCCCTCGGGGGTCCGCCGACATCGCCCCTTCGCCTATTTATTCCCCGAGACGCGAAAACCCTAAAACACCGAGCCTTTCATCCAGAACATATTCGCTGCCGCCGCCGTCGTCAACCCTAACTCGGGGGGTTCTGAAGCTCTTCCCGGCACCCTGCCGGAGAGGGGAATCATCACCGGAGGGCTCTACATCGCCATGCCCGCCTCCGGAGTGATGCGTGAGTAGTTCATCCTTGGACTATGGGTCCATAGCAGTAGCTAGATGGTTGTCTTCTCCACTTGTGCCATCATGTTTAGATCTTGTGAGCTGCCTATCATGATCAAGATCATCTTATTGTAATGCTACATGTTGTGTTTGCTGGGATCTGACTTATATTGATACCTATGTGGAGCTGAATATTATATTATCATGTCTATGTCATTTGTGATCTTGCATGCTCTCCGTTACTTGTTGAAGCCTTGGCCAGTGAATACTTGTAACTCCAAGAGGGGGTATTTATGCATGATAGTTGGGTTCAACCTCTATTTAACCTGGGATAGTGACAGCAAGTTCTAAGGTTGTAGATGTGTTGTTGCCACTAGGGGTAAAACAGCAATGCTTTATTCAAGGATGAATGTATTGTTTACATTACGCACATTACTTAATGCAATTGTCTGTTGCTTGCAACTTAATACTGGAAGGGGTACGGATGTTAACCGGAAAGTGGACTATTTAGGCATAGATGCATGCTGGATAGCGGTCTATGTACTTTGTCGTAATGCCCAAATGAATCTCATAGTAGACACCACAGCTCACACATGCATGTTATATGCACTTATCAATTGTCAATTGCCCAGCTGTAATTTGTTTACCCAGCATGTTAGTTATCTTATTGGAGAGACACCACTAGTGAACTGTGGACCCCGGTCCATTCTTTTACATCTGAAATACAATCTACTGCAATCATTGTTCTCTACTGTTTTATGCAAACAAACATCATTTCCATTCGATACGTTTAACCCTTTGTTTTCAGCAAGCCGGTGAGATTGACAACCTCACTGTTAAGTTGGGGCAAAGTAATTTGATTGTGTTGTGCAGGTTCCACGTTGGCACCGGAATCCCTGGTGTTGCGCCGCACTACACTCCTTCACCAACACCTTCGAAGCAAACCTCGTTTTCCTACTGGTTCGATTAAACCTTGGTTTCATACTGAGGGAAAACTTACTGCTGCACTCATCATACCTTCCTCTTGGGGTTCCCAACTGACGTGTGACGTACAAGCAATTGTTTCTGGCACTATTAACCTAGAGCCACCAGAGACCTGCAATAAGTATACAAGAAAATGTTAATAATTAGTCCCTTACGCCTCAGTCTTGTAGTGTCTGGAAACAGCCAACCAGGACTCTCCCTCAGCGTCGATCGTTAAGTCAACCCCATCATCGAGGATCTGAACTCAGCACAGAAGATCATCGACAAAGAAAGCCTCGCAACATCAATTTGTCAAGATCTCACATGGCGACCTTACTGAAAAAGCAACGACCTCGGAAGAGTAGTCAACCCAAAAACCCGTGCCCCCGTACTCCTCTGTTACCACCGGGCAAATCTCGAGGACGAGATTTATTTTTAAGGGGGGAAGAGCTGTCACATCCCAAATTTTGGAACTAAGAAAAACTTAGTTTTACTAGACCCAAAATTCAGAACCAACAAAAACTTTTTGAAATGTTTTACTGATGATTGTGTTTTCCTTCCCATTGCTATGTTTGACCGTGTATGAATTGTTGTTTAAGTTGTTTGACTAGTAAATATTAACCAGAAACTCAACCAAGATGAAAATATTATTAACTTTGGTGATCATGTCATGACAAGAAAAATATTCCATGTATCTTTTCCATTCTTATTTTGGCCAACTCCATTTCAAAGATACTTGGTTTAGCAACACCCAAAACTAATACCCATTAATTGAAAGAAAAAGTATTTCCAAAACTATGTGTTCCCAAAAATATGGAGATCTATATGCTATCTCCTATCTATCTTTTAAAACTTGATATTTTGCATTTGTATGCAACTCCCATTTTATAAACTTTGATTATCACCTCATTTAAAAAGAACACAAGTGGGAAATATATTACCCCACATAATTTGTCTTGCTCAAAACCCTTTTCAAAAATACAAAGGTGGAGTTGAGATAGTTTTAAACATCATCTTGTCATAATAAAGTGTGATCATTTTTAAGATAGTATTGTTAAGTATGTAAATGATGGTGTGATTAATTCTTGTGGTTTGATTTGTGTGATCTTGGATGTGATGTTGATATTGTTGTGATTGTTTGCTTGTTTGACTTGTGGTTGAAATGATTGTTAATTCTTGTTTTATTGTTTGCTTGGGTGAATAATTACACAAAATATTTGAGTGTTAAGTTGGAAACCCACTGGTCACAAATTTTGAATGTGACTTGAATTTAAGGCAAACTCCTCAAATTATTCAACAAATGGAAATTAAGATCATGAATTAAAGAAATGATCTTAATAAATTACTTTCCCTACTTAACTATCTATTTCCTTCAAAAAAATATTTCCTCTATGAAGATAAAAACTATTTGAAGTTAATATTTGTCAAGGAAGTTCCAAGAGTTCAAAATTAATATTTTAAACTTGCTTTAAAAATTCTAAAGGATTATAAAATGGTATTTAAGAAAAAAGCCTTATTTAAACCCTATGAACAAAAGTTGTTCAAAACATTTTATTTTGACTTCCCAATTTTTGTGGAGCTTCTACATTTATATGGGAGGCTACCTGAATTTTCTCAAATTTTTATAAAATGTTTAAGTACCCTAAATAAATTCCCTAAAAGCTACTGGTTTTAAAAGAAATCAAAGAAAATCAGGAAAGGACCTAGTTGTGAGAGGGAAAAAGTTCTGCCAGGGGGCGTTCTGCAAACGCCGTCTTCTCTGTAGCAGCCCGTGGCCGACGATGCCGTTGTCGTCCTCCCGTCGCTCGCCGGCCGGACCCCCCCCCCCCCCCCCCTCCTCTCCGCTGTCCTGCGAGGAGGATAAAGCCGCCTCGACGCCGTGCTGTCTCTCTCTCCCTCGGATCTTTTCCTCTCTCGCTCTTCTTTCTCTCCCTCTCTCTGTTTTCTCTCCTCCAAGACCGAGCCCGAGCTCGAGCCCGCCGCCGCATCGCCGCAGTTTGAAGCCTCCCCGAGCCCAGCAAAGGTCGTCACCGTCTCCGCCGCGTCTTCCTCTCCATCCTCGTAGAATGAATCGAGGTGGGACGCCGTCGTTCGCGAGATCATCGCCGTCTTCTTCCTCTCCGGCCGACGCACTCCGATCAAGCTCGCCACCGCCTCCGACCACCTCAGCACCAACGGAACGCACTCACGCATCTAGGGTGAGCAGGCGCACCTCCTGGACATCTCCGTTCATCCCGGTTCGCCGTAGTTCGTCGCGTCACCGTTAGCCCGTAGCTCGCCGCCGCCCGACCTCGTCGCCGGAGCTTTTGCCGGCGACCTTTGGGTCCATAACGCCGCCACTAGGTAGCCCGCACTCGTGCGTGTCGAGTGCGAGCGTTAGCTGGTCTCCGCACGCCGTAGAACTTCGATCCCGTGCGCGTTGCCGCCGGTGGTCACCGCGGCCGCGCGCGTCGTCGACGTGCACTGTCACCCTCATATTAGTTTGTACACGTATCTTAACACCAGCACCGAGCCAGCCTAGTGGCTAGCACACACACGCACACGCGCGAGGTCGCGAGTTCGATCCCGCGCCGCGCACTGCCTTTTTCATTTTAATTCCGCTCGCTGACAGCCGGGGCCCGCTCGTCAGTGACACAGCGCCCGCCTGCGCCGCGTCAGCGCCAGCGTGGCCGAAGGCCCCACGGGTCAGTGGCTGTGGCTAGCCACGGCCCGGTGAAAAACGTTTCGGGCCCTTTTTCTGTGAATATTAAAACTGATAGAAATTTGATTAAGTTTGTAAATTCAATATCTTTTTAAATACTTATCCAAAAATAGCAAACAATATATCAAATGATCAGGAGAAATAACTTCACCTCATAACATCATTTTCATGTTGAACTAAACACTGGAAATAACTTTTCCTTGCACTTTAGTAAAATGGCAGAATATAAAATGATTTTGTAAAATTCATAACTAATTAAATACTGATCCAAAAGTTACAAACAAGATACCAAAATGTTAAGAAAAATAAAGACTGTCTTTTGGTGTAATTCACCTATCCAAATAAATAAGTTTAATTGCTGTTTTATTAAAATAAAGAAAAGGGCAGAATAGAAAACAGATTTGGAAAATTAATATCTTTAAAAATAGTGATCCAAAAATTAAGTTTGACCTATTAAAATGTTTAGCAAGTGATAACCTCCATATTCCACCTTGTTTCCAAACATGGATAATTATTTTGTAATGTTGTTTAAAATAAATTAACAAAAGGGCAGATTAAAAAGGGATTTTATAAATTAATCTGTAATGATTTTTGGAGCAAATCCAATTTTGCTAGGTTCCTAGTGTTTCACTTTATCATACCCTGACTTGGTGTGAAGGTTCCACTCATAGAGATTAATTAGTGGCCTAACTTTTGTCTGAAGTATTTCCTGTTTAAAGGGAGGTGCTTGTTGTTAACCTTTGCCTAAGATAGCTTTGTGATCAATGGACCTAGCTTGCGTATAGGGGATAGACTACTGATCAATATAAGGCCCTCGTAAGTGTAGATCCTAGTTGTTGCTTGAGTGATTAGTTGATACTTGTGGTTTGTTCCTTGTTCATATACCACTTGTGGTTTGGTTTGCTTATTGCGTGTTGTTTTATTTCATGTTGCGACGCTAGAGATAAACGCTACCGGGTGGTATTTGGAAAGGATTTATCGGAGAAGGATGAGAGTTTATTTCTTTGATCAACGAGGAGAAGTCCAGGAACATCATGCTGAAATCAGGCAAGCTATCCTCTGAGCTTGCAATTATATACATCTATTTTGGTTCACATGTTTTACTTATAAAGAGCAAAAGTGATTTATGTGGTGTTTGCCACCAAAGCTATGATTTTGAAAACCCTTTTTCCAAATTACAAGTATATTATTTTGACACCCTATATGGAGATATTAGCTGGAATTTCTTTTCCAAACTATAGGATGGGAAAAATATTGTTTACTCCAAACTCTTTTGAAAATACTTGTGTGGATATGGAATGCCGAGATGTCGGTGTTGAAGTGGAAAAATGGAGAAGTGGTGAATGGTGATGTTTATGAAAAATGCACATTGTGTCTTTGTACTATGACGACCAGCCGATAATCTGTGCGACCACATTTACCCACATATGGAAAGGGCGTAGTCATATAGTTTGCTCATATTAGTACTGGATGCCTCAATAACGGGGATGACCCCGTTCCATGAGGGGATGGTCTGAGGACCTACCCCCTGACCTGGGTCCTCTTAAGAGAAGTCTGCCAACAGAGTTGGTATGAGTGTATTGGAGAAAGAGGATTGAAGGTTCCACCATAAATCGCCGGGCAGAACTACGAGTCCTCACACTTAGATTCCGACGGGCTGGGTTAAGTGTGTTGGAAAGTTTCGTAGCGGTAGGGTCCTATACTAGCATGAGCAAAGGACAGGCTACGGTCGGTGACTCAGCTTCGCATACACCTTGTATGGCGGGACGTGGCTGACACGATGAGTTACCGGATGGGTGTGGGAAAAGCGTGCTACCTCTGCAGAGGGTTAAAACTATTCGAATAGCCGAGTCCTCGGATATGGACAATTGGGAGACTGTTCCTAAGACCATGTGCAAGTTTTGCAAAGTTTTGAGATTTGAAAATAAAATGGAGATGTGTTGGATCTGCAACTATACCGACGGGCTGGTATGAGGTTGCTGGAGAATGAATTGGCCATGAAGGGCTATGGTTGGAAAAGGAGGAGTTTGGGGAAAATAAAACCTGGTACTGATTTTGGAGAAAAAGTTTATAAAAGAGACTTCTTACCTTTTTCAACAAAGATGTATTTACGGGGGAAAAGTTTTAAAGGAGACTTCTTACAAAATCAGATTTATGGGAAAGATTCTAAAAGCCTTCCTTTCTTTTTCAATAAAGATATAGAGATTTCAAAACAAAGTTTTATTAAACAAAAGTCTATCCTTCTCTCTTCAACAAGGATATAGAGTTTTCAAAGCAGAAAAAGTTTTATTTAAACCATAAAAGAGTAGTGCATGCTCCTTCCGGGGGTAGTTTGCGAGTACATTCAAATGTACTCATATTGGTTTCGTCCCTGGCTATTGTCTTAGCCAGATTCTGAAGGGGAGCAGTTCGAAGAAGAAGTGGTTAATGACGTCAATGCGAACTAGGGCGCTTCCCAGTCAGCTGCCTGTAGGGTTAAGGCAAATGACTTGGGCTCCACGCTGTTTGGTGATTTCCGCTGCAAGTACCTGTTGAAGTTATGGCTTCAATCAAGTAAGTAAATTCATTCGGTATTTATGGGTGTTCTGTGATGCCAATTCGAGTTATGTGCAACAACAGACTGATCACGGGATTGTTGCAGGAAACATAACGAGTATCTCGGATAGCTAATCCGGGGTCCTCACACTAGCTTAGCGCAAAAAGGGTGAAGGGTGCTGGTCCGCATCGTCGCTTTTCCTTCACAAATAAGCTGTTTCCACTTTCTTGTTCTACACTGCTGTAAGAATATGAAGAAAAATGTAATAACACTAAGATACTAAGCACACACCTACTGGAGTGTTTGGTATCCATTCCATAAGCATCGTTATACACAAATTACCTTGGTTCTCTACATCAGTAACCAGTCACCGGGCCTCCATACCTTTAGCTTTCAGGGGAAGAAGACTCTATTGTAGTACTTTAATCCATTTTCCACGCATTCATGAACAAATAAAACGGGCAAAATCATACAGTATATAACAGCGTAACAAAACTTTAGGACATAGCATTGGCCCTAGCATCAAGCGGAACAGAGCGGATGGAGGCGGCCGCGCTCGCGAAATATACCTGCATCTCGTGGGCGGGAGCGGCGGCGAAGCGGACGAAGTTAGGTGCGGAAATCACGAGGCGGCTGGGGGGAGGGCCGTCCCTAGGGGCAGCCCCACGGCGGCGGTTGTTTGAGCGGGGAGGCTCGCCGGCGAGTCGGCGAAGCGCGTTGGTTCACGGGCCTTTACCTCGCTCGGCCCGATTAATCAAGTGTGTGTGTCCAGCGCTTCACTGGGCTCAGGCGGAGGCCGAGGTCACATGCTCCGTTTCAAATTACTCGTAACTCAAATTTACCTTTGTTCTATGTAAAATTTCTCTAAGTTTAACCGAACCTATAGAAAATTGCTTCGATATTTAAAATTTTATTTTAGTTATACTTATTATAAGATATATTTTTGTATGTTGTAGGTATTAGCATACTTCTATATATTTGGTTAAACTTGTAGAAGTTTGTTCAAGGACAAAACTATAACTTCAATTGATTTGATACACGGAGATATTTATTTCTTTGAATTTTAAATCGCAAAATTGCACTTACAACATATCACCTGTCGTGGAAATTTCACACTACACTACTCACGGGAAAAATACATTGCTACATGGGAAGTACACATGTAATTTCGAAAGTACACGATACATCATATGTACATCTCAACTCAAAAATAGTTCGTATAAATACATCAATATAAAATCTACTTACAAATTTTTCGAAAACGGGAATACAGGGTGAAAATAATTCTAAAGTTATTCGTTTTAAACTTTGAACCTCAAGAAAAACGGACATTCATCTCATTACGTTTGGTAGAGACAAAACCTTTACTGAATCTCTCATTGTGATATGGGGCATGACTGCCACGCGCCAGGTGTCACAAGAAGCAAGGAGCACACCTAACTTTTTCGAACTTGGAGCTTTATTCAATATTCAACATTAGGATTATAGTCAGCCTTTAGCATGTGATTTAAAAAAAACGGAGGCTCGTCAGTCCATGACACAAATCTTGCATGCGTACACACAAATCTTGCGACAACGGTTATATTTGCCTCGCTTCGGGTGAAAACCGGCGTGCCTATTTCGCATGCATCTTGCAGTTGTGGACATATGCCCATACGACTGGTTTTTCATGAAATCTTTTGAAGGTCTAGCAGGGATGGAGGCAGAGGACGTCCTAAGATTCAAAATTTAGTTTAGGTCCCTAATTTATATGTTAAAAACTGTGTAATTTCATTTTTGCGCCTCAACTTTCCTAATTTAGGACCTCTGCCTCTGAATCCAACGCACTTCTTCTTCTTCTTCTTCTTCTTCTTCTTTCTCAAGTAGTTAGTTTCTCATCTTCTTCACCTACAACGACATGGCCGCATAGCCAAATTGGTTATCTCCCTCGTGCGGCTGTTCTCACCCAAACATCGCCGCCCCAATCCTGACGGTGAATCAGCCATCTCTCTAAACCTAGGGGGTCACGGTATTTTTCTCCGGTGTGGTGCACCGCCCCTGACCCCCGAACAGCTAACCCTCGTCCTTGCCTTTGCCGTCGCCCCTTGTGGATCGGTGAGCACAAATCGCGATGAAAAAATAAACTATGATTTGCAATTATTTAAGTCGCCTAAGCATTAGTCGTATGCACAAAACTAGTGGCTTATGCTCAACATCGTATCAATTTCTAGGGTGTGATTAGGGACATTTTCTTTTGAACAGCAAAAGCAAAAAAAGCGACGCTGCAAGTGAAAACTTCTTTGTCATTGCCCGGAAAAAAGACCTTTAAACAAGCTACGAGTAGTTTAGGGCAATGCTAGCTTACGCACGTGCGATGGCTAGTGATCGGTCGCACGGTTTCAGACAGCCCGATTTGGAAAGTAATTAGTCGCACGGGCGCTGGCACGTTCGTCAACTATTCCCTTTACGTGCCTAGCTAACAAAGCTGAAGCTGCAGACTAACGCGTGCGTACGCCGCCTGATGGAGCATGCAGCGGCAGAGCGGGTCTCCACATGCATGCATGCGAAAAAGAAACTGTTTTTTTATTTTTCGAGATTCTTTCCTGATTCTATACTTTAAAAATGTTTTATCTTTCAAACGACAAATCTAAATGAAAATCCGTTTTCACTACTAAATCAATCGCGACGAGATCTTTAAAACTAGATCTCATGTCGATATGTTTTGACAACTTTTTTTTTCGAGCTAAAAGTTACCAACCCCAGTATACGTGAGCTATTAAGGGTAAAACGTAAAAAAATTATAACTCAAAACTAATGCAATTTTTAGTATATATACATGAGTTTTTATTTTTTAGTAATGTTTTGTACGCGGATGAGTCATTTCTGGAAAGTTTTGCATGCATGCACCAGAAAACAGATTTGATGATGTCAGCCGTATTCTTTCCTATTTCGAATATTCAAAATGTTTTATCTCTTAAACGATAAATCCGATTAAAAATCCGTTTTCACCACTAAATCGGTCGTGACGAGATCTTCGAAACTAGATCCCATATTAATATGTTTCGACAACTTTTTTTTTCGAGCTAAAAGTTACCAACCCCATCCGTATGAGTTATCAAACTCAAAATTATATTGACTTTTCTTTCGACATCTTTGTTCGCTTAGAATCACTCGCATGATTTCTGACACTTTTAAATGTGCGGGTGAGCCATTAGCGAAAAGTGTTGCATGCATGCACTTAAAAAGTTTTATCTCTTAAACGATACATCCGATTTAAAATCCGATTTCATCAATAAATCTGTCACGACGAGACTAACTAAAGTGTTATCCAGCATCTGGCGCACCAAATACCAAATTAAAAACTAGTAGATGATGATATCAAGCGTATAGCAAGCAAGTTACCGATGGTACAACTAACTGAAGTGTTACCAAGCATATAACACACTAATTACCAACTTAAAAACTAGTACATGATGATACCGACCACATAGTCAGTGAGTTACCAATCCTATGACTAACTAAAGTGTTACCAAATATCTATCACACAAATTACCAACCTGAAACTAGTAGATGATGATACCAAGCATACAGCATGCGAGTTACGGATTCTAGGACTAACTAAAGTGTTACCAAGCATCTATCGCACGAATTACCAACCTGAAAACTAGTAGTAGATGATGATACCAAGAACATAGCAAACGAGTTACCGATCCTAGGACTAATAAAGTGTTACCAATCATCTAGCGCACGAATTATCAACCTAAAACTAGTACATGATGATACCAAGCATATAGCAAGCGAGTGACCGATCCTAGGACTAACTAAACTGTTATCAAGCATGTATCGCACGAGTTACCAATCTAAATACTAGTACATGAAGATACCAAGTACCTAGCAAGCAAGTTACCGATCCTAGGACTAATAAAGTGTTACCAACCATCTAACGCACGAATTATCAACCTAAAACTAGTACATGATGATACCAAGTACCTACCAAGCGAGTTACCGATCCTAGGACTAACTAAAGTGTTACCAATCATCTATCGCACGAATTACCAACCTGAAAACTAGTAGTAGATGATGATACCAAGAACATAGCAAACGAGTTACCGATCCTACGACTAATAAAGTGTTACCAACCATCTAGCGCACGAATTATCAACCTAAAACTAGTACATGATGATACCAAGCATATAGCAAGCGAGTTACCGATCGTAGGACTAACTAAAGTGTTACCAAGCATGTATCGCACGAGTTACCAATCTAAATACTAGTACATGATGATATCAAGTATCTAGCAAGCAAGTTACCGATCCTAGGACTAATAAAGTGTTATCAACCATCTAGCGCACGAATTATCAACCTAAAACTAGTAGATGATGATACCAAGTACCTACCAAGCAAGTTACCGATCCTACAACAAACTAAAAGTGTTACCAAGCATCTAGACCACGAATTACCAACCTGAAAATTAGTAGTAGATGATGATACCAAGAACATAGCAAACGAGTTACCGATCCTAGGACTAATAAAGTGTTACCAACCATCTAGCGCACGAATTATCAACCTAAAACTAGTACATGATGATACCAAGTACCTACCAAGCAAGTTGCCGATCCTAGAACAAACTAAAAGTGTTACCAAGCATCTAGACCACGAGTTACCATTCTAAATACTAGTACATGATGATACCAAGTATCTAGCAAGCAAGTTACCGATCCTACGAATAACTAAATATTGTAGAGTTCATATATTGTTAGAGTTCATCTGAAATCTTTTGATCAAAATACCAAGTATATATATTGTTAGAGTTCATCTGAAATCTTTTGATCAAAAGTCTTGATTATTTTTTTGTTATTTTATACTAGTAGGAAGTGGTAGCTCTTTTTTATTCTAATTTTTGTACTAGTAGGAAGTGGAATTTTCCTATTCCCCACCCATTTTTATTTACCCTAAAAACCCACTTTCCCAAAAAAGGAACTGAAAAATTATACTTGATATTTTTTCAGACAAAAAGCGAATATTTCTATTTTTTACACGTAAAGGGAATAGTAAAAGGAAATAGGCCAGCTATAAAATACATATTCACGTAATAAAGGAAAAAAGGAATAGAGAAAGGGTTGAGCACTTTTTGTGCATGTGCATGGCCAGCTAAAAATGTTCACGTCCCGCGCATTGCAAATGGCTACAGCAAAATGTGATTAGAGATATTAGATCGTGCATGCAGTATGCGTCATTAGCCCCGTGCATGTGCATGCAGCAAGCGTCATTAGCAAAGGAGGAAAAGTCGTAGGCAAGAATAAAAAGGGAATAGAAGACCACGGTGCGCGGCCAGTGAGGAAAGGACAAAAAAAAGGCTGGCAATTAAATGAATCGTGTGAACAGAATAAAAGGAATAGGGGAGCGTCGCGCGCGGATGGCTCGTGCGAGCGCTCGCACGAGCGAGTAGAAGCATTTTCGAGTAGTTTATCCAACGCAGCGTGAACTCCTTTAACAAACGATACAGAGCTCGCTTCAAAAAAAAAAAAAAGATACAGAGCACACAAATCACACCGGCCGGCGGCGGATCGTTCCCCACTCGCCGCCTGCGCCGCCATGCTCCGCCTCCAGCGGTGCATCCTCTCCTGTCTCCTCTCTCCATCCTCCGCCTCTCCCACTGCCTCCCTCCACCTGCTCCTCTCCGCCGCCGCGCCCGCCGTCTCCCCAAGCTCCGGCTTCGCGGTGGAGGAGTACCTTGTCGCCACCTGCGGCCTCACCCGAGCGCAAGCTCTCAAGGGCTCCGCGAAGCTCTCCCACCTCAAGTACCCCACCAAACCCGACGCCGTCCTCGCCTTCCTCGATGGCCTCGGCCTCTCCAGAGCCAACGTCGCCGCCCTCGTCGCCAAAGACCCGCAGTTCCTCTGCGCCAGCGTAGAGAAAACCCTGGCCCCCGTTGTCGCCGGGCTCACCGCCCTCGGCCTCTCACATACTGATATTGCGCACCTCGTCTCGCTCGGCGCACCATCTTCCGCTGTAGATCCTCCGTCTCCAATCTACCGTACTACCTGTCGCTCTTCGGCTCCATAGAAGACGCCGTCCAGTTTATCAAGCGGAGCTCCAATCTCGGATGCAGCCTCGAGAAGGTGGTCAAGCCCAATGTCACGTTCCTCCGGGAGTGCGGGCTACGTGATTGCGATATTTCCAAGATGTGCCTCTCTTCGCCATCGCTGCTCCGCACTAACCTAGAACGCCTCCAGACGATGGTGGTGTGCGCTGAAGGTCTTGGCGTACCCCGTGGGTCTAGGATGTTCAGGTAGGCTCTGGGTGCTGTTGCATTCATCGGCGAGGAGAAGATCGCCGCCAAAATGGAGTTCTTGAAGAAGACACTCAGGTGGTCGGATGCCGAGGTCAGCATTGCTGTGTGCAAGTGTCCGTCTCTGCTGGTGAAGTCTAAGGACATGCTGCATAGCAAGACAGAATTCCTTATCTCTGAGGTGGGGTTGGCACCGGTGTACATTGCTTATCGGCCGGCATTGCTCAGTTATAGCCTGGAAGGCCGGATCAGACCCCGGTACTACGCCCTCAAGTTTCTTAAGGACAAAGGATATCTACATCAAGACAAAGACTACTACAACACTGTCATGATCAGCGAGAAGGTATTCATGGAGACGTTCATATGCCCTCATAAGGAACTTGCACCGCACCTTGCTGAAGACTATGTAGCAGCCTGCAGAGGGGAAGTACCTGCTAGATTCATATTTGCATGAACCAAGAACCGGGATGGAAACTGTTAACTGCGTATGGCACAACAAATTTCATTCTGCGTATTAGGCTAACAATTCCTGATTCGGTGTTCTTGACCTAACAAAGTGATGGATGTCCGCTGCAGTATGTATCTTAGTTACATGTTGATTTGGTGTTGGTAATCCAGGATGAAACTGATAAACTGATTTGTGATTCCTGTTATATACTATGTTCATGACAACATCCAGTTGAGAAGAAAGCATCACACTGCTATCTTGTCCATCCTCATGTCATCTCGACACTCATATCGGAACTAAGAGAATGAGATCACAGATAAGGGCATTCTGCAAATGCTGTCAAGTTTCAGTGGCTACTATATCTTTATGTTCTCAAATGGCCATTGCAGTTTCAGTCCAAACCTCAATATGTCTTCCCGTGAAAGAAGGTTCTCACTGTGGCCATGAAGATGATATGAGGTCTCCTGATTGTTAGTAATTAGAGTTCACGAGTCCTGGTATGTCCAGGACATCAATCAGTATAGAAGAAAGCTTGGCGTGGTCATATTCAAACACATATTGAAACTACGAGTGTGAGATTATGCCATTTTGCTTCTCCATTGAAATATCAGTGAGTAGTATATCTGGCTATCTGCACTCTTGATATCTTTATGATTATATCGAAGCAGCAGATTGTTCTCAAGTCTCAGTTGCCCCCTGCAGTCTCTAGTGCAATTCTCTAATCTATCTTTCCATGAACGAAGGCCCTTTGTTTGGCCAAGGAGAGGATATGAGTTGGTTTAATTTGAAAAGAACTCATAAAATTTCCCTTCGAATGACCCTTCTGGACCCTTTCGTGCAGGGGGGTCAATTTGGACTTGTTGATGGCAACAGTATGTTGGTCACTGCGGCACTGCCGAGGATGCAGTTCTGATCTAGTTGCTGGTTGCTTGCTCTAGTTCTTGTAAGCTGAAATTTTTCTTTCTTTCTGCAGTATCTTTCTGATGCTTTGAGTTCTAGGCACAACTGATCTCAAAACTGAAAATGCAGTAGTACAATTAGTGCATAAGACTTACCATCTCCTCCAAATACTATGTTTTTAAAGACTAAGACTCCTCTGGTTTGCACCAATCAAGGGCTTACATGTGTTTTTTTTTTCTGCCCAGCAAGGTAACACGCACGAATGAAGCTATGTTGTTAATTAGTAATAACATGATCATGGTTTTAAAGGCGTCCGCCTAGGCGTCTAAGGCGTCCGCCTAGGCGTCAAGGCGCCCCCCCTCCGCCTTGGAAAAACGACCGCCTTAGGCGCCTAAAGCGTCCGCCTAGGCGTCGCCTAGGCGCCAAGGCGCCCCCACTTCGCCTTAGGACGCCTTAACGCCTTAAAAACCATGAACATGATTTAAGCCCACCAAATAGTTAGATATTTACCCTCGGTTTAGCACGGTATGCAGTCTGCCTAGATTGATATCAGGTGTTACGTTTACAGGCTATGCTTTATGCAAACAGAGTTAGGCACTACCAAAGCTCGCTCCTCTATATGTCATCTAATCTTCTTGCAGTGGTAAAAAATATACCTTCACAACTTTATAGTGCTTGCACTGCTGCACCTTTTACAAAAACTTGTTAATGCCGGATGTGATACTCGATGACGTGACAGCTATCTAGAAGTTTACTGTCCTGAGAACAGGTCACTGAAGCTATCTGCATATTAACAAATAAGCCGTCACGGTGTATGATTATTTATACTGGATAGAGTTCTGAAAGATTATCGAATTTGAATAGTTGCAATTAATATCAAGGAATGAAATAATGAGCTCAAGGGCCAAATAAGTAGAATTAGAAGCAAGGGCTCAGTTTGACCTTTTCCAGACTTGGGCATAAGCCTTTAATTATTCCTTCTCTACACCATGTGTGAGGCATTGATGTGCCATGTTCCTCCATAGGCATGTCCGTGAAAAAAAAAACAATTGTTTGAATATCTCGTTTCAGCAGATCTTCATCTAATAGGTGATTCATATACAATCATTCTTCATCTGGAAGATATGGCTGCTATATCCTTATGGGCAGTTTTTGTTTTGTACTGCTTTCCATTTCCCTTTGATATACTCTACTACAACTCTTCATCCATATGGTTCTCACTGAGAATTTACAACAGAGAGGTGTTTGATCATCAGAAGTCGAAGCAACCAACCACCAGCTCTCTTTGCAGGCTGGCACTTATCGACATACTTGACCTGGAGATGAACGTGTGAAGGATTAACCTTCAAAAAAACAAAACAAAAAAAACGTGTGAAGGATTCTGATAATTATTGCACAGTTGGAACGAAGGTCACTTGCTCTGCTGCTGGACGGATCAGATGGAGTTTCTTCCAGTATACTGTATCTTTCTGTTGGACTGCTTTCTGCTGTAAACGATTCATTTCGCCCTAAACTAAAGGAACGTGTACAAACAGCTTTTATTGTGGCAGTGGCTAAACGGCAGTCTATCCATCTCAGTTGTTTGAGCTGTCTGAACAAGGATCTCAAAGTTCATGAACCTAGGTGACCGGAACACGCGATTTCAATGACTGAACGTGCATTATCTGCCTTCTACTCATATTTGGAAATGCCAATCGAATGAGTCATTGGCTTGTTCATGCTTGTAAGCTCGATGCACCCATGTGTCAGACCACTAGGGAGAACCGGAGAACATATCCGGCGTACTTGGCTTATGATGCACCTGGTCTTGGTCGACTTATTTAAAACATTCTATAAATTAAAAAATTCAGAGCACAGCTTGGAAAAATAAAATGGCCTATTTCAATGCTGATGATGATAATGGACCAAATTTGTAGCCCAATCTAAATTATCTACCGTCATGGAGAGAATTTTCCTTTTTATTTTATTTTCGAGCCGTATTTTAAATTTTGATTTGAAATTATGTAGTGTCAGTTGCACAAAACCATTTTGATATTGCCAGTCACCCTTTTGATTTGAAACAGAGACGGGAGGAGTAGAAGGTGTAGGTCAGACCTCAGATAGGAGGCATTTCTCGGGCCGGGCCTAAAAAGCCCGTCGCAGAAAAACCCAGGCCCGAGCCCTGCCCGACAGTCGGGCTGCAGAAATCAGGCCCGAGCCCGACAAAGCCCGACTAGGCCCGACCAGCCCGGCCCGATTCTTGTTTTCGTTAAGCCCGAGCCCGGTCCGACCTGTGTATCGGGCTCGAAATTCAGGCCCGAGCCCGACCCGATGTGCAAGCCCGGCCCGACATTTCCGGGCCGGGTCGTGTCGGGCCGGTCGGGCCGGGCTGCCCATGCCCAGGTATAGATAGGAGCAAGAGTAGAAGGTGTAGGTCGTCTAATTAAAATTTTTGAACACTTCTAGAACAAAACAGTTTATCAATTCTCAAATTTAAAATACACCTTGAGAAACCAAAAGGTGGTTTACCGAATTCGTCGCCTGGTATATATATTTTTTTCCTTTATTTCCGACCAATATTTAAATTTTGATTTGAAATTACAGAACATGGTAAAAAAATTGTTGTATACCCATGCTAAAGTTTTTTATATTTTTGTGGCGACTTCTAAGAAAGGATAGGATTCGGAGTGTATTAGTTATGTTCCACCCACTAGCCTAACTAAAACACATTTAGATGTCAAAATAAAAAACTAAACCACATCTTCTGTTTTCCGAGCTCTGTTCTTCACCACACGCGCGCATTGGACTAGCCAACTTACGCTCCATGGTCTCACGGCTATGACGCTAAGCGTGCTGCCTGAGAAGAAGATGAGTTGAACATATGTGTGCACATAATTTTTTTGTAAACATGGGTAAAAGTTTTAGCCCAATCTATTAACTAAGAAAGATTTTTACAAGAAAGTAAATTCGAATATTAAAGAAGCTTAACCTCCCGACATTAAATCATCCAAACGCTTAGCACCCACTATTACCCGCACACGGGTTTCTTTCTTAATCTTATCTAGAATAACAAAGGGAGACACATGCTTATTGTAAAAAAAACTTGTGTGTGACGCTCATTTCAAATTTCCCAAGACGTGAGCAAGGTGAGGGAAGTTGAGCCCTCGCGGTCCAGAATTGAGCCATCCGCCAAACCACCAACTTTTAATCGTGAGGCCCGTCCATTGTGTAGGATGGAGCGCATGAATCCCCAAAGCTAAATTGTGAAGCAACAATTGACGAATAGATGAGTGGCCGATTCGTGGTTTGCTTGTAAAAAGGGCGCAATTCACGATTTGGCCATCCTTTTTTTCGAACCGACATCCATAGCCTAGTTTGCGTTGCAATCGAAGCAAAAAAGACATTTTTTAGAGTGACCCAAGCCTTTTAAATCATCTTGTTCATATTGGAGAAGATAGACCCCATAAATTGCACTTTACTAGGAAAATTCCCGCGGCCACACGCCGCGCCCGTTGCATTGATATGTGTAGTAGTATTAGGTGTAGTGATGTATGTATCATGTATAATTAAGTGTATTTGGTTTTCTTAATATAGAGTGTTTGTAATCTCGGATAGAAGTACGTACTCTGAGGTGATATAATTATTGGTCATCTTGAAAAGATTATAAAAGCTTCCACTATATTTATATAGAGTGTTTGTATTCTCGGATAGAAATATGTATTCTGAGGTAATACAACCACTGGCCATTCGTGTGGTTGAAATATGAACTTTGTATATGGACGAACTGTTCAAAAATATTTAAGTTTGGTGACATTGGAAGAAGGCAAAGAAAAAGATAAAAGAATAGGAAGAATGAAAACACGCAAAGGAAAAGAAAGAATTTGTCAATTGGAGTGTCTCTAAATTTTTAGCAAGTTGGAATGTTCTAGTATGCGTGTATTTTTTTGTCTTAAATATTTAATTTAACTCCACAATTAATGAGAATGCAATGTGTGAACATTTATCAAATTTAACTCCATATAATTAGGGGAAATGCATTTAGATTATCTCCAAAAATTCGGTGGGGGGACAAACCGCAATTTTTTTTGTTATTTTATTTGTCGTGGTTAAAGATCAGCAGACAGTGAATTTGTAAGTTAACTCCATAGTTAGACAAAATAAATTGTGTAAGCATTTATTAAAATTAGTTTCATACTTAGGAAGATTTTATTTATGTTATATGCAAATATGCACCGAATTAGCATGATCAAATATGGTTGTATTTTGCTGTAAATAAGTATCCTTTTTTTATGAGCATACCGATATATTTTGGAGTACCTCCAAATTTTTTTTTAGCAAATTGAAATGTTCGATTATCATCCTATTTTCTCATGTTAAAATGCTTTTAAAAAGAATAACCTTCACATTAATTTGTCTGTTGTGGTTAAATATTATCGGCTAGAAATTAGCATGGAGAAGATCGAGTTTTCTCTTTCTTTTTTCTTTTTTTTAAATTCGCAATGGGTAATACAGATGTGAAATTTAGTGCGGTGACATACCGTGTCCGTTGTGATCGAAATTTTGGAAACAGTAGGAATTTTTTTTAAATAATTGCCCATGTGGGAAAACAGAAAAATTATGTGGAAAACTTATCCAACAAATTTTCAACAAAATGAGTTTTTTTTTTTTGAAACTTCTGTGTGGGAAATATGAAAATTTGTTAAATTTGGAAAATGTTGGTATATTGTTTAGCATTATTTGTGTATAATGTAATTGTGGTGCAACTTTTTCATGGAAAGTTTGAAACTTTGATAAATTTGCAATTTTTTTGCATATTATTTGCATTATTTTTGAATCATAGATTAAAGGATATATATATATTTATTTATTTTTTTCAAAATTCAACTTTTTTCTGTAATTGTGAAAAGCCTGACACTCGGGACCCATATGTCAGGGTATTTATAATTATGAAATTGTTTAAGGAAAAAAATCTGATAGCGGGCCCGCGATGATGTCATCGCGTGACGTCGCCCGCCGGCGATGGACGCGGCCGCGCTGTTCGAGCGGGACTGCGCGCACGCGGACTCGCGCCAGAGGAGGTGCAGGGGAGCCGGAGAGGCGGCGCGGCGGATCATTTCGTCGCCGGAACCGCCGGCGGCGAGCTAAGCGGTGGCGACGGATGGTGAGGACGTCGGGGATGATTACGCCGCGTGCGCGGCGTCCCGGCAGCCGTTCCTCAGCGAGGAGGGAGGGGAAGCGACGGCGAAGCTCGCCGTGGGCGTCGATCTGAGCTTTCGCGTCGATCTGAGCCGAGAGCAGAGGTGCGGCGGTGGAGCGCGTCGGCGGTGGCGGCGAGTTCGGCGCTGCACGGAGAGAGAGGAAGAAGAAGGGGGATGTGCGGGAGTTTCACAGGGAAGTCCTTGAAGTTTTTATAATTTGCAGATAAGTCCATCTACGTGGGGAGGCTGGGACTACTCCGCAATTTCCAGTGAACGCGGGATCTTTTTCGTACAAACGTCGCACCGACCGTCCGATCGAAAATCGACGGCGTGAAACCGTGCTGACACTGTAGAAGTGCGATTTTTGCCGTTGCGACACGTGGACAGGCTGAGGAGAGGGCAATGTCGGTCGGCTTTGATATATAGTATAGATATAGATATATATAATTTTTGGGAAAACAGAAAAAAAATTGCAAAAAAAAAACCTAAAAAAAAATTGCAAAAAAAAAATACTGTAGAAGTGCAGTACTGTAGCAGTGCTACAGTGCCCGCGACGTGGATGGCTTCGCTGAAGGCTGAAACCGTGCGCTATTATATATAGGTACTAGTAATATTTAGTGCGGCGTCACGCCGCACCCTTGATGTTTTTTTTATTTTATTGCGTTGCAACTACGCAGAGTGTTTGTATGTTTGAAATTTTTGAAGTAAGTGGAAATGCACATCTGTTGATTTTAGATTCGTATTTATAGGTATTTCATTTGGTTTTCATTCAAATAATTACCAAATTGAAATGTTCAATTCGATTCTGTAATTGGACGAAATGGTTTTTTCGAGCGCCTAATAAATTTGCCATCATATATATAGGGATCGTGCATTTGAATTTTCTCGAAATATTGACCAAGTCGGAATAAAGTTTCATAATGTGATTTGGTTCATTTGGATTCCATCTAAATAATCATCAGATCGAAATGTTCAGTTTAAGTCCGTAGTTAGACGAAATGGATTTTTTGAGCATCTAATAAATTTGTCATCATATATGTAGAGTGAGTGCATTTGTATTTTCTTGAACTATTTACCAATTTGGAATATTAAAGTTTTTTTTTTGTTTGGCATAAATAGTTTTTTTTTTTCTGGACCGTTTTGGATATGGCATAATTGAAATTTGAGAATGTACATATTAAAAAGTCATTGTGTTTTTTTTTTTTTTTGAAATTGAAGAAAAGAATACGGTCTAGAATTGTTTAGAGTTGGATTATTTTTGAATTTATGAGACAATGAGATTTGGAGGTCTTTTAAAATTTGAAAATATGGAAATTTCAAATTCTACCATTTGTCATAAGCAGTGAGGGTTTTATTTTAAATTTTTTTTTTTGAGATTTTCTATATGTTTTCTTATTTTTTCAGGATGGATAGTTTTAAAGTTATTGAATTCGAAACCTTGTTTGTTTTTTGCAATTTGTTCGCGGATGTGGGGCATAATTGAAATTTAAAAACGTACTTCATGGTAAAAAATTGTGGCTGTTTGGAAATGATTGAAATCCACAAAAACAAAATACGGTTTGGAAGTTAAATTTGAAATTCTATCATTATTATATGTTTTTTATTTTTACATGGTGGATAGTTTTATATAAAGTTATTGAATTTTTTACCGTATTTGTTTTTTGAAATTTGTGTGTGGATGTGTGGCACAATTGAATCTTGAGAATGCATTTACATGTTTAAAAATCGTGGCTGTTTGGAAATTAGTGAAGATTTAAAAAAAATACGGTTTGAAAGTTAAATTCGAAATTATATCATGTGACATAGTTGATATATATATATATTTTTTGTTTTTTCCCGGTGGATAATTGTAAAGTTTTTGAATTTGCTATTTTTTTTGTACATTTTGGTATATTAATTATGTTTGTCCGAGTTTAAATAATTTAGTTATGCATTACGTCCTGAGCTGTAGTGCATTATTAATATTTAATAGTCAATTTATATAAAGTTATTGAATTTTTGACCGTATTTGTTTTTTGAAATTTGTGTGTGGATGTGTGGCACAATTGAATCGTGAGAATGCATTTACATGTTTAAAAATCGTGGCTGTTTGGAAATTAGTGAAGATTTAAAAAAAAATACGGTTTGAAAGTTAAATTCGAAATTATATCATGTGACATAGTTGATATATATATTTTTTTTTCCCGGTGGATAATTGTAAAGTTTTTGAATTTGCTATTTTTTTTGTACATTTTGGTATATTAATTATGTTTGTCCGAGTTTAAATAATTTAGTTATGCATTACGTCCTGAGCTGTAGGTGCATTATTAATATTTAATAGTCATGTTAGTTCTTATATTTTTTTTTTGGTAAAGTTGTGTAAGTACGCATGAAGATGTGTTAGCTATCAGGACCTTTTTTTTTCTGCAAATTTTAGTATTTTTCTTGCATTTTTTTGAATCATGGTTTGGAAGTTATGGATTTTACAATTTTTTTTTTTTTGAATCCGGTTTTTTTGCAGCTGACAGGTGGAGCCCGCTGACGTCGGGTGTGACGTCAGCGCAGGGCGGCAGTGGCGGACGCGCCGGCGGCGCCGTGCTCGCGGTAGCGCCGCAGGCACGCGCGGACCGCGCGGATCCGCACGAGCGTGTCGCGGGAAGCCGGATGGGCGGAGCGGCCGACAAAATGGTCGCCGGGTTCGCCGGCGGCGTCCAAAACGACGGCGGCGGATTGCGGAGGCGGCGGTGCGCGGCGGCAGCGATTACGGCGAGCAGGCGACGCCCCGGCACGCGGTTTTCAGCGAGGATGGAGAGGAGAGGATGGCGGACCGGGCGGGGGATTCGATGCGTCGGAGGAGGAGCGGCGAGGCGGCGGGACGCGTCGGCGGCGGCGGCGACCACGGGAGCGTCGCGAGAGAGAAGAGGAGGAGGGGGCGGTTCGTGGCTGTTTTACAGAAAAGATCCCGAAGTTTCTCGAAATTACGAATAGGTCCCTAGAACCGAATTTTCTGAGAAGAGTATAGAATTTCCAACCCCCCGCGTGCTTTTCTGCAAAAAGACCGGGAGCGATGTGTCGCTGACGTCTGGGCCCCACCGCGCGCTGTAGCGCACTGTAGATTTCCTACAGTAACACTGTAGCTATTCTACAGTGCCCGGAGCACTGTGAGGGCCTCAAATCCTTGGTCTTTCATATAGTGTAGTATATAAGCCAACCCGCCAAGTATTGCCATCATCCAACATTGATATCAAGTTGCACATTGTTTTGAAGGATTCAAAGATCCACAAATTGGGACATGTCAAGTTCAGGGCTTGGAATTTTAACTCAAATCAAGGGCCGATTAAAATGCCATACATGCAGTGGATGAGCATAAACATGCACGTGTGATTTCTTATACAGACAATGATATATGGGAACTCGGAAAAAAATTCTAACAAGATAAGTTGTACGGGAGTCTATTGTAAAGTAACTCCTCGATGATGTAAATTCTTGTACGTACCAGAGTTTACATGGTTTGTAGCCATTTCAAAGTAAAAAAAAGAGTTTGTAGCCATTTTATTCGTGTCGAATTTTCTCGCAAATTCCTTTAAGCTACTGTAAATAAATCTGTACAAACCACTCCCGAAAGCTGAACCATTCCCCATCGCCTCCATCGGACCGCCGGAAATCTTTCCGTTGCCGCCGGCGCCGCCGCGCCGCCATGCTCCGCCTCCGAAGCACCCTCCTCAGCCGACTCCTCCTCCCATCCTCCGCCTCCCCCGTTCCCTCTCTCCACCGCCTCCTCTCCGCCGAAGCACCCCTCATCCCCCCAAAACCTAGCTTCGCCGCCGTGGACTACCTCGTCACCACCTGCGGCCTCACCCAAGCGCAAGCTCTCAAGGCCTCCGCGAAGCTCTCCCACCTCAAGACCCCCACCAATCCCGACGCCGTCCTCTCCTTCCTCGATGGCCTCGGCCTCTCCAGCGCCGACGTCGCCGCCCTTGTCGCCAAAGACCCGCAATTCCTCTGCGCCAGCGTTGAGAGAACCCTGTCTCCCGTCGTCGTCGGCCTCACCGCCCATGGCTCTCACATGCTGAGATCGGGCATATCGTCTCGCTCGGCCGCGCCATCTTCCGCTGTAAATCCGCCGTATCCAATCTACCGTACTACTTGCCGCTCTTCGGCTCCATAGAGGAAATCATCTTGTTCATCAAGCGGAGCTCCAGTCTCCTCGGATGCAGCCTCGAGAAGGTGGTCAAGCCCAATGTCGCGTTCCTGCGGGAGTGCGGGCTAGGTGATTGCGATATTTCCAAGCTGTGCCTCTCTGCGCCATGGGTGCTCAGACGAACCCGGAACGCTTCCAGGCGATGGTGGCGTGCGCCGAAGGTCTTGGCGTACACCGTGGGTCTGGGATGTTCAGGTACGCTCTGGGTGCTGTTGCATTCATCGGCGAGGAGAAGATCGCGGCCAAAATGGGTTCTTGAAGAAGACACTCAGGTGGTCGGATGCTGAGGTCAGTATTGCTGTTTCTAAGTTTCCAGCTACGCTGGTGAAATCAAAGGACATGCTGCAAAGAAAATCAGAGTTCCTTATCTCTGAGGTGGGGTTGGCACCTGTGTACATTGCTTATCGCCGACATTGCTCACTTATAGCCTGGAAGGCCGGATCAGACCCCGGCACTACGTCCTAAAGTTTCTTAAGGAAAAAGGATTTGTACATCAAGACCAAGACTACTATAGCACTGTCATGATCAGCGAGAAGGTATTCATGGAGAAGTTCATATGCCCTCACAAGGAAGCTGCACCGCACCTTGCTGAAGACTATGCAGCAGCCTGCAGAGGGGAAATGCCTGCTAGATTTATATTTGCATGAACCAAGAACCGGTATGGAACTGGTAACTGCGTATGGCACAACAAAATTCACTCTGTGTATTAGGTAAACAATTCCTGATTCGGAGTTCGTGACCTAACAAAGTGGTAGATGTTCAGGATGAAACTGATAAACTGATTTGTGATTCCTGTTATATATGTTCATGTCAGCACCCAGTAGTGAAGAAAGCATCACCTTGCTATCTTGTCCATCCTCATGTCATATCAACTTACATATTGGAACTAAGAGAGTGAGATCACATATAAGGGCATTCTGCAAATGCTTTCAAGTTTCAGTGAGTAGTATATCTGCACACTATGTCTTTATGTTCTCAAATGGCCATTGCAGTGCAAACCTTATACGTTCCCATGAAAGAAGGTTCTCATTGTGGCCATGAAGATGATATGAAATCTCCTGATTGTTAGTAATTAGAGTTCATGAGTCCTGGTATGTCCATGTCATCAGTCAGTAGAGAAAAAACATGGCGGTGGGGATCAATTTGGACTTGTTGATGGCAACAATATGTTGATCACTGCCGAGGATGTAGTTTTGATCTAGTTGTTGGTTGCTTGCTCTAGTTCTTGTAAGATGAAAATCTTCTTTCTTTCTGCAGTATCATTGTCTGAAAAGACTAACTGTTGTGAATGTAATTCATGATTTACTAGTTTGTATCGGTCTTTGCTTTATTTTTCTCTTGTATTTCAAAGTGGCCTACTGGCTGATGCTTTGAGTTCTAGGCACATCTGTTCTCAAAATTAAAAATGCAGTAATACAATTTGTGCATAGGACCTACTATCTCCTCCAAATACTATGGCTTTTAAAGACTAAGACTCCTCTGGTTTGCACCAATCAATGGCTTACATGTGTTTTTTTTCTGCCCAGCAAGGTAACAGTACGGATGAAGGTACATTGGTAATTAGTTATATCATGATTTAAGCCCACCAAATGGTTAGATGTTTACCCTCGGTTTAGCATAGTATGCAGTCTGCCTAGATTGATATGCTTTATGCCAACAGACTTAGGCACTACCAGATGCAAGCTCACTCCTCTATATGTCATCTAATCTATTTTCAGTGTTAAAAATATACCTTCACAACTATATCGTGCTTGTACTGTTGCCCTTTGTACAAAAACTTGTTAATGCTGGATGTGATACTCGATTACGTGAATGATCAGCTATCTAGAACTTTACTGTCCCAAGAACAGATCACTAAAGCTATCTGCATATTAACAATATGTGTGCACATTATGTTTTGCTTGCATGGTTTATAGGCTTCAGAACTCATGTTTCATCCAGGCATGAATATGCTTCACTACTTAGTACTTTCTGGAAAATCCAGTGTCTTCATATATGATAGTCGAGATCCATTATAATGCCCAAGACCTTCAGGTCCATTGAGTAGATAGGTAGTCATGCGGTTGCTTGCAAGACCATCCTTCCTCGCCATATTAGCATTCGCTTAATCGACACGATTTTTTGAATATGCATCCGTATTCCTCATAGCAAGTAATCACCCCCCTTTGACTGGGTACTGATATTCTTACTTATGTAAGTGTGCGTTGAAGTTTATGCATTTTCTGCGAGATTGTCAGTCCGGCTGCATATCTTTGCAAATCTTGAGCACTTTGTGTTGTACTAGGAGATAAACTCTGCATAATCCAAAAGGAAATGCAAATCAGAACCATGTAGTGAATTGACGTACACAATTATGTCAATTGCAGCCAAATCGGGGCATGCCCAAAAAATGGGTTTTACCGTATCAGAGTCAAATACAGAACATGGAACATTTGGAGAATTTCTTAGAGAGGACCGATTACAAAACTGAAAGAAGAGGCAATGGTAGATCAGCAATAAGCCAAACCATGATATGTGGATCTGAATGAGGGACCCCACCAATTCTTAGATGAATTAGAGCAGTTTTCAACAAGGTATTCATATGTTATCTTGTCAAAAATAAATTTAGCAAGTGAATATATTGTGCATATATAATACTTGTCTTTGTAACTTCTCTGCGTTGGCATCAAGGATTAGACTGTAGTCCTGAGAATAACTGGCTGTCAAATGGATGCGCCAGACCACGAGTGTGTTTTTGTTTTACTCATCGGAGTCTACTGTATGTTAGTTGTTAGGCAGCGTTGTGACTATCGAGAATGAAAGAAATTTAATCTTAGAGGCCATGGAAAGATAAACCCAATCCTCTGTTGTTCTCATTGTTTCACCACTTGCATTTTCTGTAAGTGATGTCGTTTTCTGATGCATGCTTTTGCTTTGACTGGGTATTGTTTCTAACTTAATCATGTATAGACCTTTTTATAATTAGTGGGCTGGTGGGTACTTTGGTAGAACCCTGTAGCTCATATGTAAAACTGTACTTTTGTACTACTCTGATGATATGGATTTTGAATCTATGGTTTGTTTCGACTTATGATCCGAGTTAAGCACAGTCTTCGCAGTTAATAACATCAATCCCACCTAAATTGCTCTATGTACAGAAACTTATTAACAATATATAGGGACTAAATAATTTGGTATTCGTCTGTCGTATAAAAAATAGCTCAAATAAGCTGTCACGGTGTATGATTATATACTAAATAGAGTTCTGAAAGATTATCGAATGAAGAGTTGAGCAATTAAATCTTAAGGAATGAAATAATGAGCTCAAGGGCCAAATAAGTAGCACTAGAAGCTAAGGGTCAGTTTAACCTTTTCCGACTTGGGCCTAAGCCTTTAATTGCACCTTTTCTACACCATGCATGTCTGAGGCATTGATGTTCCCTGTTTTCTCCATAGGCACGTCCATTGGAAAAAAAATTTGTCTGAATATCTCCTTTCAGAAGTTCTTCATCTATTAGGTGGTTTATATATATATAATCTGGAAGATATGGCTGTTACAATGTTATGTCACTTTTTGTTTTCTACTGCTTTCCATTTCCCATTGATATACTCTACTGTAACTCTTCATCCATATGTTTCTCACCGAGAATTCACGACAGGGAGGTGTTAGGTTATCAGAAGTTGAAGCAACTAAGAACCAACCATCAGCTCTCTTTGCAGGCTGGTTCTAATCGACCTACTCACACTTCGTTGCCTGGAGATCGACATGTGAATCGTGAAGCATTCTGATAATTATGGCACACCTGCTGATGGGTTGTAGCAGCTCACTTTGGAACCTGCACAAACAGTTGGAACGAAGGTCACATGCTCTGCTGCTGGACTGATCAGATTGAGTTTCTTCCAATATATATCTCTCTGTTGGACTGCTTTCCTGCTATAACTGGTTCATTTCGCTTAAACTAAAGGAACCTTTGCAGACAGCTTTTATTGTGGTTGTGTCTCCATCCATCTGAATCGTTTGAGCTGTAAACAGGATCTGAAAGTTCATGAATCTAGGTGACCGGAACGCCCGATTTCGAAGACTATGCGTGCATTATCTGCCTTCTACTCAATTTGAAAATGCCAATCGTATGAGTCCTGACTCCCGAGCTCGTTCATGCTCCTAAGCTCGATGCACTCCTTGTGTTGCCCACTAGGGAGAACATATCCGGTGTACCTGGGCTTGTGATGCACCTGATATGGTCGACATATTTTAAACATTCTATAAACTTTTTAAAATTCAGAACACAGCTTGAAAAAACAAAATGGCTGATTTCAATGATGACGGTGATAATGGACCGAATTTGTAGCCCAATCTAAATATCTACTCCCTCCGTTCCAAATTAGTTGACTTGGTTTTGTCCAAATACGGATGTATCTATACTTGTTTAGTGTCTAGATACATCCGTATTTAGACAAATCCAAGTCAATTAATTTGGAACGGAGGGAGTACATCTTAGAGAGAATTTTCATTTCTTTCATTTCTCGATCCGTATTTTGAATGATTTGAAATTATGTAGAGTTAATTGCACAAAACAATTCTCACATTGCGAGCCACCCTTTTGATTTGAAACAGACACGGGAGGAGTAGAAGTTGTAGGCCATAGCAATTGGGTAGGAGCAGGAGTAGAAGCTGTAGGTCGTCAAATTAAATACTTTGAACATTTCTAAAACAAAAACATTTTAGCAATTCTTAAATTTCAAAGACACCTTGAGAAACCAAAAGGTGGTTTCAGAACCAATGACGATATCCAACCGAATTCATCGCCTTGTATAAAGATATATTTTTCTTCTATTTCTACTAGTATTTTAATTTTTGATCTGAAATTACGGAGTATACACTAACTGTTTGTATACTTTGTTTCGTGTCTTCTAGGAAAGGATAGTGGAGTCAGGGTGTATCAGTTATGTTCCACCCACTAGTCTAACTGATCCGGATTTTCGGTTCGCCGAGCTCTGTTATTTTTTCGAGATTGACGCTGGGGGGGGAGGGGGCATTTTCGTACAACATATGGAGAATTACTGGGAGATACAAGGAAATAGAAAACAAAGAAAATACATGAAAAAGACGACTAGAAAAGGGAACATCAAGAGCCACCATGAGAGGCACAAAAGATGATGGATGCAGTCGAGGGATCACAATATCAAGATTCAGCAATCAGCCTTGCGCGCCGCACCGGCGTGCGTATCGAATCCCACGGCACAACTCAAGAGCATCCACCATCATCATCGGCGAGTGACAAGCCTAACACCTAGCACAACCTAGACAGGGAGGGAGGTCTAGACGACAAGAAGATTGGGGAGGCATCAATTGTGTCGTGTTGAGCAAAGGTGAGCTGAGACGACACCAAGAGCCCAAAACTCTCTAGGTATCGAACCCCACAACACAACTCAGGAGCATCCACCATCATCATCGGCGAGTGCCAAGCCTAATACCTAGCACAGCCTAGACAGGGAGCTCCGCCACAGGAGGTCGAGACGACAAGAAGATTGGGCAGGCATCAATTGTCTCGTCATTGAGCAAAGGTGAGCTGAGACAACACCAAGAGCCCAAAACTCTCCACACCACAACTGCAACCATGGGAGGGTCTTGGGAAAGCACATCCACGTGACCGAGACCACGGGAAGGCCCGCCGGAGAAAGGAACACACCACCGTCGGCCCCAAGCTGGCCGGACCAACACCACCAAAACGCAGCACCGTCAACACACGCAGCAACAAAAATCCATCGTTTGGGTCTCCAAGATGACGCCTCCATGGAGGTTGTGTTGTCGAGGGCACAACACCGTCATCCGATCCATCAAGCCGGATCCAAGGTTTTCACCCGGAGACCACAAGGCAAAGTATTGTAGGTGCTGGAGCACCACAATGGCACCTCCTGCGAGGAAACAGCGTCCAAAAGACACCGCTGCTGCCGGCAACGACATAGTCGATGCAGGGTACTCACTCGTAGTTTGAGCACATCCCTACAGAAGAAGGCAGTCGATCGCCACCAGCAAACGCCGCAGCCAACCACACCTCACGAAGACCACCCACGGCCAAATGACAGCATAGGCGGCAGATCCTCCAGGGCCGCCGGACGCAATGCCAGCCACCGTACCCCGCCGAGCACCATGCCAGCAGAAGCAAATGACTGCTACCCGAGGCCTAAAACCACCATGGTTCCGGGCTGCAGCCCTACAACACGCGCGGACGCCCCCATGCGCGCCACCCCGTGGCTGCCGGGGGTGCAGATCCGAGCACCCACAGCGCCGACGAAGATGTAGCGCCCGACCCAGGCATCAGGCCGCAGCCTGCGGAGCACCACCACGACTTCCCGCCACCAGACACCGAGCCCCGCCGCCACAGTCGCGCCAAGCCACCGGCAGAGCCCGCAGGAGCCCGTCAAGCGGAGGACACAGACGCGTCGGCGAACCGCCAATCCCACTGAGCCCCGACGCCCGGGTACGCAGGGAACCACGAGGAGTCGCCCCGCCGCCGTCGTCGGCCGCGCGAGCTTCGCCCGGCGGCTGTAGTTAGGGTTTGGGGCGAACAGCCAATTCACCCTCCATGGTAAACATACCCGTGGCTACGACGGTAAGATAAATTAGAGTGGAAAGCCCGTAATATGGCTTGGAATTTAGCTTTAGTCATTTTATTCGTGCACGATTTTTTTTTAAAGTTTTTTAGCTTAAAAAATAACCTAAAAGATAAATAAATCAAATGTAAAAAAATAGCCCGATAGGTCCAGCCGCTTGCAATTAGAGCTGAACCATTAGCACTTGCCTGCATCGGACCAGTAGACCGCCGGAAATCTTTCCGGCGCCGCCATGCTCCGCCTCCGAAGCACCCTGCTCACCCGTATCCTCTCCCCATACTCCGCCTCCCCCGTCCCCTCTCTCCACCGCCTCCTCTCCGCCGAGGCCCCCTCACACCCTTAAAACCTAGCTTCGCCGTTGAGGAGTACCTCGTCGCCACCTGCGGCCTCACCCGAGCGCAAGCTCTCAAGGCCTCCGCGAAGCTCTCCCACCTCAAGTCCCCCACCAAACCTGACGCCGTCCTCGCCTTCCTCGATGGCCTCGGCCTCTCCAGCGCCGACTTCGCCGCCCTTGTCGCCAAAGACCCGGAGTTCCTCTGCGCCAGTGTAGAGAGGACCCTGGCCCCCGTCGTCGTCGGCCTCACCGCCCACGGACTCTCACATACTGAGATTGCGCACCTCGTCTCGCTCGGCCGCACCATCTTCCGATGCAGATCCGCCGTCTCCAATCTACCGTACTACTTGCCGCTCTTCGGCTCCATCGAGAACGTCATCCGGTTTCTCAAGCAGAACTCCGGTCTTCTCGGATGCAGCCTCGAGAAGGTGGTCAAGCCCAATGTCGAGTTCCTGCGGGAGTGCAGGCTACCTGATTGCGATATTCTCAAGCTCTGCTTCTCTAGGCCATGGCTGCTCAGCATGAACCCGGAACGCGTCAAGGCCATGGTGGCGCGGGCTGAAGGTATTGGTGTACCCCATGGGTCTGGGATGTTCAGGTACTCGCTGGAGGCTGTTGCATCCCTCGACGAGGAGAAGATCTCAGCCAAAATAGAGTTCTTGAAGAAGACACTCAGGTGGTCGGATGCCGAGGTGCGCATTGCTGTGTCCAAGGGTCCGTGTGTGCTGGCGAAGTCACAGGACATACTGCAGACAAAATCAGAGTTCCTTATTTCTGAGGTGGGGTTGGCACCGGTGTACATTGCTTATCGGCCTGCATTGCTCAATTATAGCCTGGAGGGCCGGATGAGACCCGGTACTACGTCGTTAAGTTTCTAAAGGTAAAAGGATTTCATCAAAACCAGGACTACTATAACACTGTCATGATCAGCGAGATGGTATTCATGGAGAGGTTCATATGCCCTCACAAGGAAGCTGCACCGCACCTTGCTGAAGACTATGCAGCAGCCTGCAGAGGGGAAGTGCCTCCTAGATTCATATTTGCATGAACCAAGAACCGGGATGGAAACTGTTAACTGCGTATGGCACAACAAATTTCAGTCTGCGTATTAGGCTGACAATTCCTGATTCGGCGGTCTTGACCTAACAAGTGGTGGATGTCTGCTATAATATGTATCTTAGTGACATGTTGATTTGATGTTGGTAATCCAGGATGAAACTGATGAACTGATTTGTGATTCCTGGTAGATATGTTCATGACAACATCCAGTAGAGAAGAAAGCATCACACTGCTATCCTATTCATCCTCATGTCATATCGACACACATATTGGAGCTAAGAGAGTGAGATCACAGATAAGGGCATTCTGCAAATGCTTCAAGTTTCAGTTAGTAGTATATCTGCACACTGTACCTTTATGTTCTCAAATGGCCATTGCAGATTTCAGTGCAAACCTCAATATATCTTCCCATGAAAGAAGGTTCTCATTGTGGCCATAAAGATGATATGAAGTCTCCTGATTGTTAGTAATTAGTGTTCGTGAGTCCTGGTATGTCCATGTCATCATTCAGTACAAGTCCTGGTATGATTGTATAAGCGAGCATTTATGTATGATATATGAACATGATTCAGAGCATAAGTATGAATGACAAAATTGCATCTGAGATCTCTATCAATTATTACTGCTGGTTAGAATATGTGAGATGACCTCGCTCATGTTAGTTAGGCATTTTATTCACTCTTGACCAATATCAATATCACTAAATGCCATCATAGAGAAAGCTCATTTTTTTATCAACTGGTTCCGCATTTCTGCTGCTGCACATATTTCTGCCATTTATATTTGCACCTTATAGATTCTGTTCCAACCATTCCAGCAAAATTCAGCACCTAATGCTAGCTTGATCAATGATATTTTGGTGTAGGCGTTATACAAACCCCGTCTGTTGTATTCTATAACAATGAGTTGTAGCAAAATAGTACCTTTTTTTACCTTGTATTATATGAAAACTCCTGAGGTGGGTAAGATTGTAAGAATGCACCTGTAACTGATGTTTCAGGAAAATGTATATCTGCTGTGATACAATTTAGATACTTTTCTAGTCTGAGCAACAGTTGCCGATCTCTGCTTTGGAACTGTGTACTCCATCCAAGAAGAATTCAGCACATATGCAGGTCTGCAAGGGTGATGGATCCTTGTTTCTTTTTACATTCCTTCTTACGCGACAGTTTCTGGTACAACAATACCAACATGTATCTCCCTTTTCTTCTGAATCTGGTTGGTTGTGTGCTTAAGCCTCTAGGCTGGGCGTACATATATTGGGAAAGTAGTATGCTTGCCAAGAAATTTAGAATAAAGTAGTAGATATTAAACACAATGCTCACCGTCACAAAACAGCAACAATGATTATGAAGTTAAAAACACAGTCAAAGATACGAGTACTTGTCTGTTATAATATTCTGCGAAACCCCAGTGAGAGCAAGGTAACAACAACCAAGGTGCCACACGTATATGCCGGTTGCTTAGGGAATGTGACTATCTGGAAGAGTGGAATGTGGTAAGCTGTTCTTTTAACACCAGCAATGTGATATCCTATCTCATGATCCTACTAACTCCTTTTTTTTTTACTATTTGCTACTGGATCACCTACGCACTGGCTGGGCTACAGGTGGCAGAGACGTGAGATAGAATGCTACCGGGCGCCAAGCTGCTGCAGTTGGCGGTAAGTGACGTTGTTCATGGCTGGAACGTCCCTGTGTGCCCTGCCGCGCTTGGAGAATTGCTGAAGATCAGTTGGCTTTTCTGTCTGCTATGTGTGTATCTCTGAACTTCATTCGATGTGGTCCAGTCAGTGCCTGTATAGCTAACTGATGTTGTAGCAGCAGTAGTGGTATTATTTGTTGAGGGTTCAGGTCTCATCAACAAATCTAAATAGAGATAGCAGAGAAACCACATGTTGCTGACAGATAACATTTGATGATGAACATACAAAGACTCGGTATGTTTTGGCGCTGGTAGCACATTCAACAAGCAAGAAAGGTCACTAGTAACTTGTCTCCAATTTTTTTTTGTCAATTAGGTATTGAGCTTTCCTTCCCTCAAATAATAGAGAGTTTAATGGTAGCTGGCTTGGTTGTTTGGAACATTTGGAAGAAGAAATTTCACTTGTTTTCAACTAAATTTCCTGGTTATCTAGCTACTAACTTGGTTTTACGTTTTGCTACTACTAGGTCACCTACTGGGCTGGGTGCCAAGCTGCTGCGTTTGGCGCAAGTGACGTCGTTCATAGCTGGAACGTTCCTTGCCGTGCTGCGCTTGCCGCTTGGAGAATGGTTGCTGAAGAACAGTCTGGCTTTCTGTCTGCTATGTGTGCATCTCTGAACTTTGTTGGATATGGTTCAGTCAATGCCCCTGTATGGCTGACGTTGTATTGTTGTACCATGAGCATTGTTGGGGTATGTGGTTCAGAAATATGTGACGTGTATTGACCTTCCAAGCTCAGAAATATTATTGTGTGCTCGCAATCTTGTGAAAATGAAACAACGTAGCTGCAGATGGTGTCGTACAGCGCAGTAGCAGAGGAAACTAAGAAGGGGAACACATGAGAAACAGGCTTTGGTGCCGTACTGTTTCCATACCAAATTAGTGGTAGGGGTCGTTTGGCTCCCATCATTTCAGAGGAATTCATTTCAGATTCCACACCCAACATGTTTGGCTGTCATGGAATTGTAATGTCATTTCAATTAGAATTCCAGAGAATGCCTTTACTATGTTAAGTAAATTCTTATCCCTAACCATGTCATTTCTCTAGAATTCATTTCATTTTTGCCAAATGAGATGAAATGACATGTGCCAAACGAGCCCTTACGTATTTTCTTTGACAAATTGGTGCAGGGCTACATTGGTTACATGTTGCAGACTGTAGTTCTATCAGGTTAAGAAAGATCGTGAACCATCTAACAAAATTAAGTAAACATGAACAGAATTTGGCTCTGTGCATAAGCGCTTAGGCCGACCTTGAAATGGATAGCTGACTGTCCAAGATGCTTTTCATTTCAGCTTCGTGGGAACCGACCAAAGGTTTGTTAGCTATAGAAGACTGAAAGGAAAACACTGCAATATAAGATGTGTTTGCCTCCGTTGGCCATTCTTACGCCCACATCCACTGCGTGCGTACAAGATTTGAGTTCTTTTAGGAGTAGACTAGTGGAATTTCGCGCGGCGTCACGCCGCGGCTTTTTTGGAAGTTTTGTTTGGTAGTGTATTTTGTTGATGGTATTGTATTGTATCTTGTATCAAGCGAATGAATGTGTATTTTTGTATGCATATAGATTGTATGTAAATAAGTAACTAGGTGTATGGATGAGAGATATAGAATATGAAATAATTGTATGGGAAGGTTTATAGAGAATTACATAAAGTTCCGTCGATTTGGACAGTAACTATTTATATAAGCAGTAATTAGTCGGTCGCTAAACATGTCTACAGAAAGAAGACAGGGTAATGGGAACCATAATGTTCAGACCAATCTGACTAATATTACAGGCAAGGTGTGCTCATAGAGCATTACATAATACTTATATTACAGGAAGGGAGACTAAGATACTTTGCAACGAAAAGCATGATATGAACAGTGCACGAGCGCTGAGAGGCCGCGGAATCGCTCTCCTTTTATATAGTTGCCTGTGCCTTGCAACGGGAGAAAAATCCGCGTCGTTCAAACTAATAAATCGGCCTATCCATAAATTGGTTATTTTGTTCTCCTAAATAAGCATGGTTAAAAGTTGTTAAATCTGCATGAATTTTGATACCAGTAGACAAATTTAATTTTTCTGAACATTTTGATATATTGAACACATTTTTCTGAATTACAGATCAGAATTTATAGATTATACAATTTTGGACATTTTTCTGAAATTTCTGAAAATGTTTAAATTCTGACAACGGGACCCACATGTCAGGGTTGTAATAATTACTGAAATTATTTATCAAAATGAATAAAATTCTGACGGCTAGGGTCCACGATGACGTCACTTGGTGACGTCACGGCGATGACCGCGTCGTTGTGTAAAGATCTCTGGATTGTCCGAAAATTGTAAATAAGTCCCTCCGACGTACGGAACGATGAAGACTCCTTTGCCATGTGGACTGCGGGTTAATATCCCTATTTGTCAGGGGGTTTCTGCAAAATGCGGCCGGGCACTGACCGCGTCGTTGTGAAAAGGTCTCTAGATAGTCCGAAAATTGCAAATAAGTTCCTTCGACGTATGGAACGACGAAGACTCATTTGCCTTGTGGACTACGGGTTAATATCCCTATTTGTCAGGAGGTTTTCTGCAAAATGTGGCCGAGCACTGTTCAACACTGTTCATTAGAACAGTGCCCGGGTGGCTGAGAGGCCGCAGAATCGGCCTGTCTTTTATATATACTCCCTCCGTTCCATATTAGATGACTTCCATTTGTACAAAAGTGGATGTACCTAGACTTGTAGCATGTCTAGATACATCCATTTTTGTACAAATTGAAGTCATCTAATTTGGAACGGAGGGAGTAGTTAGTAATGGCTGTGTGTTCGGTCGCATCCTAAATGTGTAGCTTTGCTTATGCATGTAAACTTGCTACAGCATCGCGGTTACTACAACAGCCCGATGCATGCATCTAGGCAGGAAAGGCGAGGGAAAGGAGAAAAGTAGAACGTTTGAGCAGTCAGTGACGGTTCAGGTATTCATTAGCCTGGCTCATCGTTCACGTGTCTATTTGACGACCATCTCTTTCCATTCGCTTGATTGTATTTTGCTTGTGAGTCGACATATCAGACAAAACGTTGACATGATGAGAGGGAAAGACTGGCGGAATAGGAAACTAGGTCTATTTCCCCACCGCGTCGTCGGATGCAGGATGGAGTGTGCTAGGACTAGGTTACTTTTTTACTAATGTTTCCTTCATGAAAAGAAGACGGACAAATATTTTAGGAAGATAGCTTGAGCATTTGGCTACTAAAATGGTACGTTATGTGTCACGAAAATTCTGCCGTTTGGAGCTCCTTTCAATTATAAATGTAAACCTAATTAAATCGTATAGTATTAGGAAGATAGCATGATGCATCTATATATGTTGGAAAAAGACAAGGAAGAGAACAAAACTGAACATCAAGCAGGCAGGAGCTAGCACTCCTAAATTCAGCCAACAATCAGCACACTCACACAGGGACACACTCCGTAGGATGCGTGTCGCCGAAGGCTCGATCAGTCGTGGGGAGCTTCTAGATCGAGCAAAGGGAAAGCGACGCTGAGCAAAAAATAAACGCCGAGGCGGCCGGGTGTTTGTTGGGTGATAGAGAGCAAGAGGACAAAGCAGCCAACTCGGCCAAGTGCGTCACCCGACTCGGACACGTGTCCGTCGCGACACCCGGATCCTCTGCGGCTCACTTCACCACCGCAGCGCCACCACGGACGAGACGACAGCCACTAGCATCGCAACACGCGTGCGCGCACCATGCACAGAGGATCCGGAGACGCTGACGCGGACGTATTTGGTGAGTCCACGTGCGCGGCGCTCGCGTCGCCGGAGGGAGGTCGGTGCGGATCCGAGTCAGCGCCCATTCCTCAGCAGGCTGCGAATTGCCCGGAATGCCCCTCGCTCGTGGTGTGGTGGCCATCTCTTGCCTTGCCTTCCCGCCGACCTCCTCGCCTTTTCGTTCGGTTCGGTCTGGTGGCTAGGCTAGCGATCAGATATCCGTCGCGATTACCAAAATGCCCTCCTTTCTCTGTCGATCGTATCTGCGCCGGCCGGCCGGTCTGATCTGAGCATTTAACACTGAGGACGATGCGTGGGAGCTGATGCATGATACCTTCGATTTCAGACAACTTGTCTCTTCTTTTTTTAGTCTCTCTCCGTCCTATACCTAATGCAAGGCACGCTTCATTTTTCTCGTCCTTAAACTTGTCTTATTAATTGTACGTGCTACACTACACACCATTCTTAGCACATTTTAACTGAAGTCATGGGTACTGCTATAAGTTCCCCGGCAAAAAAAAGTGTAGTGCGATAAGTTCCCTGAAGAAAAATGGGTAGCGCTATCTAAAGATAACATCCTTGGGGGTGCCAGCCCGTTCACCAAAATTCGAGCAATGTGGACCGTCCTATAGAAACTTGATGCGATCTCAGCCGTCCGATCGCGTGGTGATTTTTTTTTACGGTTCCTGGTCCCACCGGTCATAGACTTTGTGGCTGGAAAATCTGGTACACAGTGGTTTTTTCCAGTTACCGGCCACCGCGAGCCGTCCGATCAGAGGGTGAAAACCCGCCTCGATCTGAGCCGTCCATTTCTATGGGCAAAATTGTCATTTTACGTCTCCGGTATATAAGCCGATTGCACGCGGTAGAAACCCTAGCCAATCGTCGCGCGTTCCTTCCTCCCCCAATCCCCTTCCTCCTCTCGCGAAACCCTAGCCGCCTTTCTCGACCGCTCCCACCCCTCCGCCTCCTCCTCCACGCCGCCTCTCCCGCGCCCCTGCCGCGCCATCGCCGTCGTCCTCAATGGAGGCGGCGTCCGCTGGGAGGCCGCTGGGAAGCAGCAGCGACGGTGAGGTCACTGTGTGGCCTCCTCTCGAGGACGGCGCTTGCCGTCGTCCTCAATGGAGGCGGCGTCCGCTGGGAGGCCGCTGGGAAGCAGCAGCGACGGTGAGGTCACTGTGTGGCCTCCTCTCGAGGACGGCGCTTCCTTCGCCCGGTTGGCACGGGTAGCAGAACTCCAGGCTCTGCTCGATCTGGAACGACGGGGATGAGGTCTGGAGCCGGTCGTCGCTCTGCAGCGGCGGCGGCAGGTCGGCCTCTTCGATGCGACGACGGCGCATCTAGAGGAACCAGTGGAGGGCGGCGAGGAGGACCGCGACCCGGACGGCGGCGGCCAGGGGCGGAGGTCAACACCAACAGCAGGTATGGATTCCCAAACCCTAGATTAATTTAGCGTGGGTATGGGGCGTTGGTTTATTGGATTCCATGGTGTGGAGGATTTGATCTCCGTGTGGATTTTGCTGGGGGCGCCATGGTGCAGGATCTTTCTTGCTTTCTTGACGAGGTTGTTGCAGTTGTAGCACGGAGTTGATGCTGCCTCATAGTTCGTCCACCGCAGCAAGGGCTCAAGTTTTTCTCTGGCCGCCCGCGAGGATAGAGATGCATACAGGTAGAGCTCCTCTTTTCCTTCTTTGCTTTCCTCCGTTCTTACTCAAATTGCATCTTACTGTGTGTTTTCCCTAATACCTCTTGTCTTCTTTTACATAAATTTCAGTCATGCTGCTCCTGCAAAGTCTCAACTGAGCACTTCCTCTTTGCTCAGGTCTGTATATGTACCTCACTCTTTTCTTTTTTCATGTTTGCTGCAGCTAGGAGTTCATCTGTACTATAGTTGGTTGGATAAGCATGATGTTGTTGGATCTGCAGATTGACGGCCTGATTCATGTGCAGGGATCTGCTTGATTTAATTTCAGTGTGAGGTGAGCTATTCTGGTTGCATGATTGCCCTAGGTTAATTTTGTCGCTTCTTTACTTTGTTAAATTTGTCCACGTTTGTTGCAGACTATTCTGATATGCTTGATTTTTCACTTAATAAATTCTTGATCCCCTTAAATTGCTTAAATTTATTTTGTTACCCTGTCAAAAAACAGGTACATTTGTGGGCAGTGTTGGAGAATGCTTTGGCATCATGGACCGAGCAATACAATGGCTGCTATACTCCACCCCTCCGAAAGTAAGAAACCCATATGCTCTTTATGTGTGCTAGCATGAATTTTATAAAGTAGAGGCTATGAAATACTTTAGTTAAACATAAAATTGATGCTAACAGTTCAACAAATTGTTTGAGCATGGCGAACGATAGCAAAAAAAGATTAGTACACATTATTCTACCTTCCCTCTATTGCTCCTCCTTTGTACATGCCATTTTGGGCTACTTTAATATGTACCATTGATCTGAATTGTCATGCAATATTCTGGGCCATGAGCTATTTTGATTTCTAACCTTTGCACTCTGGTTTTATTGCAGTGGAGAAAAGGAGAACAGGGAGGATGCAGATCGATGTGGTGAGGACCCGCTCCTCTCCTTTTCCTTGAATTTCATATTTGGATACAATATTGTATTTCATTTGCTGCTTCATTGTTAATTTACTTCACTTATATTGTCCTTGGTGCCCATTCATATTCTCTTCCAGGTAGGTACATTATAAAGAAAATGTAAATGGTCGAATTTCATTCCCTGTTAGAAACTACTAGAAGACTTTCCCTCCATTAGGAAATATCAGAAATCTATTCTCAGGCCAGGGTGTTACATGTTTTCGAAAAAGTACTATGTATTGGTTTCCTACTAACTATTTCATTTTCAGTTCATGTACAGTTACTGGCCATAAGCCCTTCCACTGCCAAACCAACTGATTTTATTATTGACTCTTAACCATCATACTGAGAACTTGGCTATTAACAATCAGAACCACTTTCTTCTATTTGTTGTTAGTCATTTTCCGCTGCATTTGTTAAGATGCCAACAAGATTTCCTTTGGCTATTAACAATCAGGACCACTTTCTTATATTTGTTGTTAGTCATTTTCTGCTGCATTTGTTAAGATGCCAACAAGAATTCCTTTCTGCTTTCTTGCTATTTATTTGTTTCATCAAGCCAGTGGATGGTTATTTCTTCTACTGTATTTACATATGCATTTGTAGTGTATTGTCTTTTCCTTATGATTTTTTGAGCTTTACCCAAACTAATAGATAATTATATTAACAGTAATGGGTGAGACCTGAGGTGTAGTATAACTTGTCCCGCTTCAATAGGTATTTTTCTTTGTTTATAATCGACAGACTATAGCTTCCTTCTCTATTACGTTTTAAAATGATAAGGCCCCGGTTTCCTGATTGAAGTTCTCCAATTTGTGTCATGATATACTTATCTCTGCATTTATATGATATATTTGTGTGCCAAGTTTCATCCTATATTTCTGTGATATTAATAGCACTTGCATTTATTTTGTAGGTGGTTCAGTATCGCTACTTTCTGGGATTGATATGTCACATATGAATATTTATTATATAATCCAGGAGATGGCGCCCGGTGTGGCGACTGTGGTTACAGAGGTACTCTTTAATTGCTGCTGCACGTGTAGGTGGGTTTCCACGGAAAGAGCAGATCACCATGTATCCACTCAGTTCTCAGGTATACCTTGCTCTCCACATCACAAGGTCTAAACTACACCTCTCCTCAACTTCAATCTCATATCTTGATGTATTGTGCTTTCTTTTGTTGTTGTCACATTTAGGTGTTTCTCATATCCTCATCTGAAAATGGATTCAGAATAAGGCCACTTTCGCATCTAGGTAAACCTCCTGTTTAGCTTTTTGTCTCTGTACAGAATTTTCAGTATATTGCAGCCTCACCTGCTGGGCCTGTGGATTCGGCATCGACAGACTCCTTCTCCACGCTGCACACGACGGGATGTGTGATGCAAGGGAAGATAGGTCAAGTGGTAGGGGCTGAGGTTTGTTCAGGTTTGCCTCTCTCTGTCTATACAATAGCATCATGGGATTCAGATCTGAAATTGTCGTGTTGCATTATTTCCTTTCTGTAAAAAGTTTAGAGAACCTATTCTCTGTTGCAATTTAATTCTCTCAATTTCTTGCTGGGTTCTGATGCACACGATCATTGCCTTCTACAGCTGTGACAAAGATATTAATAGATCATCTGTGCAGAAGGCTCTGTTCTAGAACTCCCCTCACCAAACTCAGGCTCCAAAGGTACATATGCTTTCTGTCCACATTCTCATGCCTATACTCTTGTGCTCAAGTTATTTGTCATATTGATATCTGGTAATAATTCTGAATTATTACCAGTTATTTTGTCCTGTATTGCACTATTCTTATGCACTGTAAATTTCATCCTAAAAAAGGCCTTTGTTACATTGCCTATAGCTAGGATAAGCTATTAAGCTGACATGTTTTATTAAGAAACTGCTCCTGGATTGTTGGGTATCTTATTAGCGTTGATCAAATTAAGTTATTATGCTAGCACAATTTGTTAAGAACAAAGAACCTACCATCAAAACAGTGATGAGATTTTTAAAGCATGTCTGCTTCCAATTTCCTTGCTAATTCTTCAGCTACCACAACTTCTTCATTTAGCTTAATCTCATGCAAAATTTGTCTTAGTTCTTCTCCTTTTTGTCTGCACGTATCTTTGAATCACTGTTGGGCCTAGCAATCTTGCATGTATAAATAACCTGGTTTGATGTGATACGTGCTTGCACTAATATTATAATGTGCCCATTCATGATCAAAAATAAAATCAGGTTCTTTATAGCCAATGAAGTTTAAAGTGATTTGTTGTTATCATAAGTGAGCGTAGGAACTGTCGGGGATGGTTTATTGCCATTGGTTTCACCCTCGGCTTTACAACAGGAGCTCCTCAATGGCTCTACTCTTGGACCTCGACATCACGACTGGACATGACTTCTGCATGTACCAGGTTACACACTATCCTGTGTATTTGTTATCTCTAGATCAGTAAGTATTCTGGACTTTTACCTCCATTCTTTCCCACACATTATGAATCCACAAAAATTTCCTGAATCCACCCACTGTTTGTTGGGCCTGCTAAATTGTTTCGTCTAGAAGTTGCTAATTCATTGATCCAACTGCAAAATTTCAATTAATATTTAAGAGCTTCATTCTGCTCTCGATCAGACCTGTTGCACGTATCATGTATATTGTGTCCCATGCATCTAACAGAATTATTGCAATGATTTGAGTGGCTTAAACTTACCGGATATTGAAGGGATTTATGCTACAGGAAGTAATCTTAACTTTTCAGTCATCTATTTTGAAATGGGCCTTGCACATACGCATGGTATTTTGAAGCTTTTCTACCTAATTTGAGTTGCATCATTTCACTCCAGTATGGTCATTATGGAAAATATATGGGTAACTTAATCAACCGATGACTTATGATTCACCTACACATAATTTGATGCCGATGACTTGATACGTGTCCTGCTCATACAAGTATACGTGTCTTTTTTTAATTAGTTCTATTGCATTGTAGAACAAGCAGCATGATCATGAGGAGTTATGCTGAATTCAGTTATCCAATTATTTGCAGCTTATGAACAATTATTATGCATTGTAAATTTCATCGGGTACTAAAAAGGGCCTTTGTTACCTATATATTTTGTTCTGATTTATTGACATAACAATGAAAGTGCAGGTTCATGGAGAGCATCTGTCGGGTCTGCTCGCAGCTCTCTGTAAATGAACATTGAAGAAATGATTCCAACCAACTAAGAAAAAAGAATATCCAGCCTTCATCTTAGGTAAAATCTTGCCTTCAAGTATCCTTTATGATGTGGCGTCACTGCTTGGAAATAAGTATTGTCTATAGCTATTAAGCTGACGGGTCTCTGTAAATGAACATTAGCTCCGGTTCCTCATAGTTTGTGACCAAGGAGACCCAGAGGCATTGTTACCTTACAATGTGTGCGACTTCACCACATGTTATTTTTTCTTTCACCCACATGATTCTGTTGTCCTCTGATTTATTAGTGTATTGTGGTGAAGAAATAATTTCATTGTTTTCTTTTCCAAAAGAATAAGAACTATGTCTCTGATCAAAACACAGGTTTTCAGGATCTAATAATCTACTGGACAGTTTATCCGCCTATTCGATATTATGCATTATTCCTCTGTGCTAAATATTCAACTTTTCTCTGTGTTTTAAAAGATACCGCAGATGTTATCATTATTATATGTGTTATTTTGTAGCTACGATGTCTAGATAATTCAACTTGAAGTCGTATAATGACTTTTGTCTGCTGGTTCATTAGCTGATTGTATTTCCTTTTTTTCCCATGCTTATGAGATCGTTTGTTCATCTATGCAGATGCCAATCAGCATGCTCGCATGGAAGAAGGTACTGTCATGCCTTATAAATTATTTGTCACCTATCCTCAGCGGTATACTTAAATCACGTTTATTTATAGAGGGTTACAATGACTTTGTTGTTTCGAATTACAAGGAAAGAACTGATGGTTGACTTTGGATTTTTTTTACAGGCTTTCTACTTTTCCAATCCAAGCTGGCCATGTGTGCTCACCTCCAAACTCCCAATAAGAGTGTTGTTCTGGTTCTAGGGTCATCTTGGCTATGTAATTTGTGCTGATGAAACTTGTCTGTGCGCACAGACCCTATCTAATTAAAGACCAATTTTTTTTAACAATGTGTTCTTATATGTGGATCTTCTGATCCAACCATTTATCTTCACCAAAATGCACCACAAGCCTACATATTAACTTTGTACTCAGTATAAGTTATTAAAATGTTTTGAAATCATGTGAAAGAGTTCATTTGAACTATAAATTGTGAATACTCACGGTTAGGAAATGAAACAAGCTTTACATTAGAGAATTTATCAAAATGTCATTATGAACAAGATTTTTTTATCTGTTTAGTTCTCAGATAGCTCGGTGTTAGTCCGAGTAATTTGAGACCTGCGGCGTATAATTTTTTCATGGTCTGAAAATTCCTAAACCTGAACTACATGTGCTTCACCATAGCTTCATCTTGCTATTGCTTAAGGCTTTGATTGTATAATATTCTTATTATTCATTTCATATGATCTGGAAGATGCGCTTTCAAATCTGTACAACTGTGATCAAGTTCATATGGATATAAATGTTCTTTTAGTGGTCTGTATAAATGGTTGTAACCACGGGCAAGAAATTCAAAGAAGAAACCAGTGCCGCGCGGCGAGCCGCGCCGTTCGAATCTAGTAAGTCACAGTGGTGCTGCCTTTTGTAGGTCAAGTGAATGAGACCTGAGCGGAAACAAGATGAACCGAGTGCTACATATTTTTTAAATTGTTTTACTCAACTTTTGTAGTTGTTTCTCGTGGATGAGACAAGGAATACATAGCAAAACCCCAAAATGAATACAAACACAAATATAGAGAAATTATGCGATCAAAATTACAAAACTAAATATTTACTAAAATCAAGAGACCTCTAAAATAGCCATGCAGGAAAACACAAGCGAACTGCCAAACTTGTTCAATTGCTAAGATGGCGACGAATACTAGTATGATAGATCATGGTGTGCCGTCAATTCATCATAACAATTATCAATACTCTAAATAAGCCACGTACGATACCCTTCGTGTTGCAGCTCCCAGGAGAGGCGATCGAGGGTTTCCCTGCCTCCCGCCGGCGCCGCCGCCGATCGACTTAGTGCCATGGTGGCGCGGTGGATCCCGGTAATTGTCGGCGGGAGGGATCCGTTCTCACATGTTTTCTTGTGTTCTGTTAGGGTTTGTGTCCTACTCAAGGAGATGATGCGGCGGCTACTCCTTGAAGATGGAATAAGGTCCTCCCCGCCTAGCCTCCGTTCTGGCGGTGCTTCCGGCGTCATCGGAGGGCGTGTGGAGGTGTGTCTCCGGCGGATCTTGCGGGATTCGGTCGGTGGTTGTGTTCCGTGGATCCGTTTGGATCCGATCTTCGTTCGTCTTCGTTCGTGTGTCTACAAATTGGATCCTTCTGATCTATACTTCTCTTCATCGGCGACGGTTGCTGCTCTGGTCATGTGGGACCTTAGCACGACGACTTCCCGACTGTCTACTACAACAAGGTTTGCCCGACTCTGGTGATAGAGGGGTGATGACAGCGGTGCGCCTTCAGCTCGCTCTAGTGCTTGTAGTCGTCGTTAGGTGGTCTACGGATCTGGATGTAATTTTTGTTGCTTCTAGATTTCTTTGTACTGCCTTGACAGTTGGTGAATAGATTGGAAGTTCCTCGCAAAAAAACAATTATCAATACTCTCTCCGTTCACTAATGTAAGTCATTGTGGTCTTTTCTTGATTTAAATGTATTTAGACATGTTCTATACATATATTCACTTGTTTTTTTTTGCGATAAAAACTTCCGATCTATTCATTAACTCTCAAGGTAATACAAAAAACGCAAGAAGTAACCAAAATTACATCCGGATTCATAGACCACCTAGCGACTACTACGTATATAGTCAATATTGTACTACTAATTAAAATGGCTTACATTAGTGAACAGAGTGAGTACAAGCAACCAACACAGCAAAATGAAAAATACAACTCTACACACGTCGAGTTGATGGTGCCTCCAACCATGCATGACCATACTTTCTTCTCCACTGCCTAGAAATTTCGTGGTGACGAGGATCACGAAAAAGAAAAACCGTGGTCCAGCGTCCCTGGATACGGAAATGGCAGACTCGTAGATATCCCCAACAACATGTCCGAGAGACGGGCCAAACCGCTTTCCACGCCCGACTTCCTCCTTCCCGGCCAGCCACCTTTCCTCCCTTCCCTTTCCTTCTTTTTCTGATTGATCGATCGACCGCCGAAAAGCGCTTTTTTCTTTTCTTCTAGCTAGTGTTCGGCTTCACCGCGGCATCTCTAAAAGCACGCCGACGCCCACGCCCACGTACCGGAGCACCGAGCACCCACCACATACCAGACTCCGAAGCTCACCTTACCCAAGCTCAGCTCGGCTCCCCGCATACGGCGATGAAGAAGTGCCCGTCCGAGCTGGAGATGGAGGCCTTCCTCCGCTGCCGGGCCGGCGCCGCCGGTGCCGAGCACAAGCCCGGGCACGCCGCCGACGCCGCGGACGGGCCGTTCGGCGTCTTCTCCGCCGCCGACCTCTCCGGCTTCGGCTTCGGCGACTCGGTGAGTCAGTGTCCTTGATCGATCGGTCTTCTTGATTCGTGTTACGTACGTGAGCAGCAGAGTATGTACATGCACGAGTTCAGAATTACTCGTATTAATTCAAAGCATAGATTATTTTTTCCTTTGATATGATACGATGGTGTCTGCAGCTTGGTTGATTCGCGTAGCATGCCTCTGGAATTAATTTATTACTCTCGTCTGATTTGTGGATCAGACGCGGCCTAGTCTTTCCTGTTAGCAGCATGCTTAAAACTCTTGTGAAAGAAATCATGTTTCACGTGTAAGATAATACTATATATTTTTATTTTAGTAAAATTTCTGCCACCAACTGAAGGTAATCAGTGGTTTTTATATGGTGATGTTGGCTTGCCAATTCGGCCAACAACAAAGTTTTGTTTGAATTGCACTTAGAGTCAACCGAAAAATTTGGCACAGTTAACCTGAATTCTAGAATAAGCCATGATCAAGTATCACCAAAGCTTTTGGCAATTCAACCTATGACTACCAAAACTTTCCAAACAGTTGAATTTTGCTTGAATTTTCCATGCCAAGTGTCACCGTTTCTATAACCGAAATACACCCAAGTCGTCGAAACTTCCAAAATTTTGGTGAAGTGTCAAGTGAAAAAGGCAGATCTGACATTACCTGGCTGAGTTAGCTTGTGTCTGAATTGTGCTGAACTCATGCATTAGTAATGCTATGTCCGAGATTTTTGGTTGTAGATTGATGACTTTAGTGAATATGCTTTTGAGCAGAACACACTCAACGGAAGCCTTCAGAATCACCTCTGGTCCCAGTCCCCCAATATCGGCGGCGCGCGGCATCCCGCGATCACCACTACAATCGAGTCCCAGTCTTCCATATACGGTAACCCACCCCTATAGTTCCTCTTCCGCAGTTTTTATTGGCTTCATATTGTAACGAGATGAAAAAACCACTGCTGTGTGCCATACTTTATTTGTTACAACTAAACTGCACACTGAACCACATGATATCTAGATTTTGGCAGACATCGGTGCTGCTGTATGTATCTAAACCGGAGTTCACTAGAAGTCTAGAACACATGATTGCTGTTGTTGCTGATGCTCTGTTCATTATTGTTTGCAGCAGCAGCGAGTCCCACGTCAGCGACCAATCTAAGCATGAAGGAGAACCAGGCTTTCGGAGGCACGAGCGGTTCGGACTCCGACAGCGAGTCGATGTTCGACATGGATGGTGGCTTGTGCGACCAGGGCACGAACCCGACAACGGACGTGAAGAGGATGAGACGGTACGTCGTCAGGAAGCATGCATGAACACTTGTTTCTGAACTTGTTGTCAACATTTGGAAATAAGCTGTTTTCAAATGACAGGATGGTGTCGAATCGAGAGTCGGCTCGGCGATCCAGGAAGAGGAAGCAGGCTCACTTGGTTGAGCTCGAGACACAGGTAAAAAAAAGTTTGTTAAATTTGAAGCAACGATTGTAGCAGTAGCACATTTTCTTGGGTTTCAGTCTGAGATGTGTGAGTGAACTGCAGGTTGATCAGCTCCGGGGCGACAACGCGTCCATCTACAAGCAGCTGACGGACGCGAACCAGCAGTTCACCACCGCGGTCACCGACAACCGGATCCTCAAGTCGGACGTGGAGGCGCTCCGGGCCAAGGTGCCGATCAGCTCAATCAATGAATTCACAGCAGAAGATCACACATTCATTCTGATTCTGAGGGCGTCCGTTGTGTCTGTACTCTGCAGGTGAAGCTGGCGGAGGAGATGGTGGCCCGTGGCGCGCTGTCGTGCGGGCTGGGCCACTTGGGCCTGTCGCCGGCGTCACTGAACCCGTGCCGCGTCCCGGACGTGCTGGCCGGGCTGGACTTCCTGCCCGGCGGCGCCGACGACGGGTGCTTCGGGAGCCTGTCCCCGGCGGAGCAGGTGCAGAGCTCGCCGATGCAGAGCATGGCCAGCCTGGAGAGCCTGGAGCATAGCAGCCGGATGCCAGGCGGTGGCGACTCCGTCGACGTCTGGGGGTGGGACTCCCACTCCAACGGCGCCATGTCCAAGTGAAGCTGCCGCTATCTGTCGGTCTGTCTCGCAAATCCAGAATATAGTATCTCAGTATCTGTATCAGAGTGAGAGGTGTCGCCGTGTTTTAGCTGATGAAAACTCTTGATGGACTTGAGTTTTTCAGAGTCCTCTCGTGTCGTGTCAGTAACTCTGTACCGTGCCTAGTTACGTTTATGTAACAGAACTTAGTATATGTTCATGCGAAGAGACTAAACTCCGAAGCATATGATGTTTTTGTGGTATTTACATGTTGTGATTATAAGTTGATACAATGTGATGGTTACAACTTACAACTCACTCCTTGGCTGAATCTCCCTTCCTGAACTTTGATGTCATCGTTGACCATAGATTTGATATTGTGCTAAACTTTGATTCTCGACAGTATGCATCTAGGCTCTTTTATTTTGCGGAAAACAAACCACACTTCACCATGGGGAGGTTTCATAAATGTTTTATCGATGTTTCACACATATTTATGTTAAAGGTCCACAAGAAGTTCACAAAAGCATCTAAGATAACAAAATTAAATTAGTTCATTTTCATAGATGTATCAAGATTCAACATAGTTACATAGAGCTTCTATGAAGATATATTACAAATCTTTTTATAAATATATGAAGATTCAACAAAGTTTGATATATGCTTTATACATGTTTTCATATAAACATATAGACGTCTGCATACTTTCATATAGACATCCTAGTTTTTTTCCTTTTCAGTTTGGGTACTTAATAGGAGGTTATAGCCTATATATCTATTAGGTTTAAGAACACTTTGGAGTTTCTAATTATGGCATGTCGGGGTCCATTATTATTTTATTCAGAAATGGTTTTGTCAACTTTTAGTGGAAGTTCGCTAGCAAAACCTTGCTGACAAGCTAGCTTGCTTACCGGAGTAATGGAATTGTTTATGTTCTAGGAGAAAAGATTCTTCATCGGGTAAGTTCACTCTCTAGGCTTGCTATTTTCCTAAATTATGGTAAGCTGGTTGATCTTCACGAGGATGGCGCGGAATGAGCTAGCCTTATTGTCATCAATGCCACAAATGTTACACAACCACTTCCAGTATGTGATTGTCTTTGTGGTACTTTTGACATAGTGGAAAAGTGTGTCATTCTAAAATCAAAAGTTAGAACAACTCTCGTAGTTTGGTGGACAGAGTATTAAAAATGGTTAAGAGAAGAAGGAATACAAATAGAATAAAATTGGACAATTCAGATTGATCACACGCTTAAGAAGTTAACTGAATAAGGAATGGGTAGCTAGGGTACCACACAACAGGCGAATCGTGGATTGCATGTAGTGACGTAGTATGAGACTTGTCTGAGTTCAATCATTCACAATCACAACATAAGGGGAATGTAAAAAAATCACAATGACAGAAGCATCTCTCAGAACAACTTATCTATCTAGTAAGGTTCATAAGGAAAAAAGGAAGAAATCAAACCCATCAAAGTCGATTATCAGTAGGTCTAGATGGTAGAAACAAAAGAGCATCAATGTATTTATTTAGGGACATACTCCCTCCATCCAAAATACAAGGCGCTCTTTAATTTCGCTGGTCAACGGCGTACAATTTTGACAATGATACTTATAATATGTACACAAATTTAGTATAAAATATATGAAATTAAATAATTTTGTAATATGAATCCAGCGGTACCATTGATACATATAATTTATTATATATTAGTGGTCAAAGTTGAGCACCCAAGACCAGCATAAAAATAGCTTGCCTTGTATTTTGGAACGGAGGGAGTAGAAGACATGTAAAGGAAATCAATGGAATAGAAAAAAGAGGGTAGTTATTATAGAGAGGATGGAGAATACTAAAGGCAATGACAGAATATATTTTACATCATTGAAAAACTAGGTTTTAACCTACACACCACTAGGGTAACCCTGCATTCATGATCTATTCACTATGAAAAGGAAGTAAATAATAATGCATTTTTTTGAAACATAACCCTCACTCTCTATAAAGAGAGCGATGATACAAAATACGATAGATGGTTCTTATCCGGCACCGATGAGTGAGATTTTGACCAATCTTATATACAAAAAATGAACATTTATAAAATTTGATAAAGCGTACAATGAAAATATATACTATGGTGAGTCTATTGATATTTATTTGATATTCGAAACGTTCATATTTTTATCAATTAAATCGGTCAAAGTTGAACTATGTTGACTTTTTACTAGAAATATATGCCTTACTATGGTGGACTTTTTTTTAGCGGATGGTGAACTTCTCTAGGAAACGAAGCAGATGAAAGAAGAGGCCCATATGTAGTCAGAAGCCCAAAGATATTGGTTCTTGCCGGCTCAGATCGCACGAAAAGTGCACTTTTGGACTCGTGCGTTGTCGATCAGTATGCTAAAGAGACTAAACTCTGAAGCATAAATCCCCTAAAAAAAAACTCTGAAGCATAAATACTGTGGTATGTATTTACAAGTCCTAATTATAAGATTAAATCATGTCAGGGTTACAACTTACAACTTGCTCCTTCACCGAATCTCCATTTCTGAACAATTGTATGGCAACGAACGACTGCAAATCATGTCAGTGTTCTAACTTGCTTCAGTGATTGTGATCATTGACTTTGAATGGTAAAAGCTTGATTTACAATTTAGACATCCGGGACAAGCCGTGCTACTACAGTCGATTGTTCTGGATCGCCGACTCATCTTCGTCCCTTCCCGCCATTTCTATCTCGCGTTCCCTCTCCTCCATCTCGGCCACCAGCTCGCCGTACGCCGCGGAGGCCAAGCCGCCCGCCTCCGCCATGGCGCCCAGCGCCGCCGCCAGACCGACGCAGACCCTCCTCTTCCCTTCCTCCTCGTTCGGCTCCTCCTCGCCGCTATTGCGCCGCCTCGCGGTCGTGGCGATGGCCGCCGCCTCCGCCTCAACGACCTCCACGGCCCTGGTCGCCGCCTCCACGTCGACGGCCTCGACGGCGCGCGCCCAGGCCACAAGAAGGCGCGGCATGTCCTCACCGTCCTTGACGCAGCTCCGCGCCCAGCCCCAGAGCGCCGCCGCGTACCCGCGCTGAGACTCTGCCCAGGCCTCCAGCGCCGTGCGCCACCCGCGGAGCTCCGTCGCGAGCGCGCCCGCCGCCGTGGCGGCCGCGTCGGCCCCGGCGGGCCACCGACGCCTCCCTCCGCCCGGGCGGCCGACGACGAGAGCAGCGCGCTCGCCTCGTCCGCCGTGCGCTTCATCACCCGGTGCGCGTCGCCGATCACCCGCCACATCCTCGCCAGTCCCCGGATGAGCTGCGCGAGCTGCGGTAGGATCTCGTCGTCGCGGACGGCGGCGACCCGCCGGGAGACGGCGTTGACGGAAGCGAGGGAGATGTTGAGCTTGGTGCGGAGGTCCCTCATGGCGGCCCTCGTCCTCTCGATGGCGAACGGCTCCGCGCCGTTGGCGTCCTGGCTCCGCAGCTGCGCGCACTTCTTCTCGTACGACAGCCGGACGCGCTCCCCTGCCTGAAAATTTCCAGTTCAAAATTCAAATGTTATCTGATTCTTAAGTGGTTTTGAATTTCTGACGATTATATTGAATTCGAGTTGAATTTTGGGAGAAGATTTTGTGCTCGGATCGATCCGATCGTACCCTGACTTCGTCATAGAGCTTCTTCTCCCACTCGTATAGCCTGTCAAGACTCTCCTTGTGGCTCTGGAAAAGCTCGAACGGCTCCGGCGAGGCTTCACGGGTGGCACCTTCCTCGCCGCCGCCGCCGTCTTCTTCTCCTCTCGGAGCAGGGGGTTGAACTGTCTACGTACAAGATAGCAATGATCAATGCTCTGTGACATGCCTGAATGTGATACTCTAGACTGAATTCAGAAGCAGAGCACTCGCATTGACAGGGGATAATTCTTCAGAACAAAGTTCAGATAGGAGGAGACTTGCAAGAGGTGTTGCACATCGATCGATCGTACCTTTCTTTTGGTAGGGGACGACCTCCAGCAGCACCGAGACCTCGCCGGCGACGTCTGCAACCTTCGAGAAATGGGCCTTGATGTCTCTCATGGCCTCCGCCACGCTAGCCGGCGGCCTGTCGATGTACACGGTGAAGCCTGGGGTGTCCTGCTGCTCGATCTCGGCACTGGCCATCACTCTCAGCTTGTGGTTCGCATCCACCACCTTCTTCTCTTCTTCCTCCACTACACCATGACCTGGCGTATTCTCCTCCTCTTCTTCTTGTTCCTCCGATTCGCCTTCTCGATCACCGCCATTGCCGTCATCCTCACTTGCTTCTTCCAGCTGTGGCACCTCATCTTCTTGGTTAGCTTTCACCTGCTCGACGCCGTGATTCATGCAGCGATGATCACGATCGGTCGGCAGGGAAGAGAAAGGGTCGACCCAGAGCAAGTCCCATCCCGGCGGCATCGAGGGTGGGATGTCGTTCCCCGGACCATGCGGCGAAGGATGGAAGAGCCGAGGATCCACGCCGAAGAACCCGTCGAGGACGGCGGTCTCGGCCGCTCCGTCCTCACCGTCCCACTGCTCCAGCAGCGGATGCACCGGAGCCCCTCCTTGCCTCAGGCAGTTGAGGACGAAGACCTTCTTCTCCGGCGAGCACGGGCGGTGCTCACACGCCGACTCATGTAGGAAGTAGAGGTGCTCGTCCTCGGCGAGGTAGTAGAAGAGCGCGAGGGAGACGCGGCGGAGGGACTGGATGTAGGCGACGTGGGAGGAGGCCAGCAGGTTCCGCTGCGCGATCGCCTTCTTCACGAAGCTCCGCCGGTCGTGGCACGCCTTCACGGCCTCCTCCTCGTCGAGCTTCTTCGACGACGAGCAGCCCATCGCTCCGGGCCGGCCAGATCGCTGCCGGCTGCCTTGGACGTGTGGGCAAGATTGCGAGAACAAGATTAACTCGTTCTCGCTACATGTCTTTGTAGGAATCCGTTGGTGTCAATTTCGCAAGATGCTTTGATTGTCTCGAGCGTGTGCAAGAAACGAACAATTTCTCGGGGAGGGAACTGAAGTTGAGGGAAACTTGCAGGAACTCGGGGGTTGCAAAGAATCTCTCGCTGAGAAGACATGGACGCAACACTTGACACGCTGCTGGTTTTTTAAGCGGATTTGCTAACGCTCGGTTGCCCGAGAATTAGCATAACGCTCGGTCGATTGTTGGCGCGCGATGGTGAGTCTGGTATGTTTTGCGCTCGGAGTTTGTGGCCTGCTAAACATGTTTTTTTTTTTGGCTCTATTGGGTTTTGTTGGGCTTTTTGTTGGGCTTTCTTTATTTTTCATTTCTGGGTATCCTTTTGTGTTTGGCTTTCTTTTTTTGCTGCTGGAGTTTGATTTTTGTTTGCGTCGTCTCGGATGTGGTCTCCAGAATGTGAAACGCTGTGGGAGCCAGAAGCAAACATGCAATTTCACATGACTCTCGTTTAATGTGCAAATGATTCTAGTTTAGCATGCAATTGCACACGAGTATCGTTAGTGTGTATTTTTTCACATTATTCTTGTTTTAGCGTGCAATTGCAAATGATTCCCATTAGCGCGTAATTGCACACGTTTTTGTTTGCACGCAATTACACATGTTACTCGTTTTAACGCGCAATTGCACATGATTCTAATTAGCGTGCAATTGCACATGTTTTGCTAAACGTGCAATTGCACATGTTTTTGTTAGCGTGCAATTGCACATAATTTTCGTTTACCGTGCAATTGAATATTTTTTGTTAGCGTACAATTACACATGACTCTCGTCTAGCCTACAATTGCAAACGAATGTCGTTTAGCCTGATATTGCACATGGTTTTCATTACCGTGCAATTGCACGTTATTCTCATTGGTGTGCAATTGCACATGTTTTTTATTAGCGTGCAATTAAACATGATTCTCGTCTAGCGTATTACACATGATTCATGTTTTAGCGTGTAATTGCACATGATTCTCGTTTAGCATGTAATTGCACATGTTTTTTGTTGGCATGCAATTACACATGACTCTAGTTTAGCCTGCAATCGCACATGTTTTTTTGTTAGCGTGCAATTGCACAAGAATCTCGTTTTGGCGTGTAATCGCACATGATTCTCATTTAGCGCGCAATTGCATATGTTTTTGTTAGCGTGCAATTACACACGATGAATGTGCAATTGCACATCATAATTTTGTTAGAGTGCAAATTAGACATGATTCATAGCTAGTTTGTAATTTCATAAGAAATTTTTAAAATTGCACATGTTTTTTCTAGATGACCTTTTTCTGATTCATAGTTTTTGGAAATCATATTTTTGTTAGCGTGCAATTGCACTTTTTTTTTTTAAAATCAATGCGAACCTTTATTGATCAAATAACCATAATGTCTTTACAAATCTGCTCCTGGATGCAATCCGGAGCAACACCGCGCGACACCACTCCAGAGTACTCACATGCTCTAGCTAGGTAGTGCGCCGAAGCATTGGCACCTCGAAACACATGGATAAAGGAACACGAGGGAGCCAAGCAAGCTAGACGTTTAATGTCTTCAGTGACAGCACCAAGCGCCGATCGAGCCACTTCTGAGCTGGAAACTCGTTGGATAACCGACAGGCAATCTGACGCCATCAATAAACGCCCAAAACCTTCTTCAACAGCAAAGGAGAGGGCACGCCGAAGGGCAAGAGCTTCAGCCATTTCAGGAAATGTTATCCCATCGACATGCTGACCGCAAGCAGCAAGACATGGTCCATTGTGATCCCGGATAACAATTCCAAAGCCCATGCTATTGGAGGCTGCAAAGATCGCTGCATCGGAGTTCACCATGACCGTACCAACCGGCGGCGGAGACCACTTAGCAGTCGTCGAGGACTCACGCCTGTGTTTGGTAGTAGGTTTATAGAGGTGCAGCGAAATTAAGTTGATGTATACCTTCACTTTAGTGGCAATAGATCCGGGATGCATAAGAGGTTCACCTTCCCGAACTTTGTTTCTTGCGTCCCATATATGCCACATAGTCGTCATCACCGTCGTTGCTTCCATGTCCGAGCAACGATCCAGAAAGTCAAGCACCCAGGCACGCGGAGAGGTGAACAGCTGCCGGCGTAGCTGGACCGGAAATTCAGCCTGGACGCCCTGCCAAACCGCTCGTGCAAAGGTGCAGGTAAGAAGAGCATGCTCCACAGGTTCATCTCTGTTACAGAAGATGCATGCACCAGCCTTAGGAACACCTCTATGACGGAGCTGAACCCCACTTGGCAAACAATTATGAGCAAATCGCCAGATTGTTATTTTCATCTTGCCATGGGCTTTTGACGCCCACAATTTCTTCCACAGCTTTGCTTCATCCTGCCAGCACGAAGCTGAACCTGAGCTAGACAAGGCACGAGCAGAGCGAGCAAGGTTGTAGGCTGAGCGAACAGAGTAGGAACCAAACCGGGTGTGCGGCCAAGAGGCGAAATCCTCCCCTCCATGGCGACTGATAGGGACCAGCATGATCTTTCTTGTTGTTTCCTCATCAAACAAAGCATGTACAGTATTGTAGTTCCAACTCTTAGCGTTCGCTGTCAACAAGGAGGCCACGGTTTGATCATCCGTGGCCTCAGCAATAGGATGCAGCCGACAAGGTGGTAGATCTGGTATCCAATAATCTGACAAAATCTTTATACGTTTTCCATCACCAATTCCCCACCTTAATTAAACCTTTGGCCACCAATTGTTTCCCAAAAAGGATGCTTCTCCAAGTGTACGAAGCCGATCTTGGGATCGAAGCCTCCCAGAAATCGCAGTCCGGAAAGTAACGTACTTTGAGCACTTTTGCACAGAGAGAAGTAGGATATGTGATCAGTCTCCAAGCTTGACGTCCCAACATTGCTTGGTTAAAAAGCTCAAGATCACGGAAAACCAAGCCTCCAAAATCCTTGGGCGTAGTCAACCATTTCCAAGATCGCCAATGGATTTTCTTCTTGCCATCTTTCACACCCCACCAATCGTTCGCAATAGATTTCCTCATATCATCACACGTGGAGATTGGCAGCTGAAAGCAGCTCATGACGAAGGTAGGGATTGCTTGGATAACCGACTTTAGCCAAACCTCCTTCCCAGCTCGAGACAACGGTTTGTTGGAGACACTAGTCATCCGTTGCCACATGCGATCATGGAGGTACTTGAAGGTGTTCTTCGGCGAGCGACCCACCTCCGTTGGCATGCCCAAATAAGAATTTTGAAGGGCCGTATTATGGACGTTCAGCTTGTCCATTACCTCCTGTTTGACCAAATCCGAACAGTGGCGTCCAAAAAATATAGATGACTTATCAAGATTCACCTTCTGTCCAGAACCCTAACAGTAACTATCCAGTGTCACTTTCAAAGCATCGACACTTCTTCCATCAGTACGAGCAAAGAAAATACTGTCATCTGCAAACAGTAAGTGTGATATAGGAGGGCCAAGTTGACCATTACGTAGACCTTGTAGCATACCTTGAGCCTCCTTTCTTTGCAGAATACAGGATAAACCTTCCGTACATAATAAGAAGAGATAGGGACTGATGGGGTCCCCTTGACGGATACCTCGAGTAGGGATAACCAGATCAGTCAATTCACCATTGATCCGAACAGCGTATCGAACCTTTGTAACACATCTCATCACAGTATCGATCCACTGCTGATCAAACCCGAGTTTGCGGAGACAACCAGACAAGTAGTCCCACTCAACTCGATCGTACGCCTTCATCATGTTTTTGTTTAGCGTGCAATTACATATGATTGTCATTAGAAGATCGAGTAGGATTTACCCTCGAGAGGCGAGAGTTTTTGTCGCCTAGTTCTAGTAATGGGCTGGCTGTGTTTTCCTGTTTAAGCCATGTCTTTTTTTCTGAGAACTACCATGTCTTTGTTTTGCAACGGAAGTTTTCAGCAGGCCCACTTTGCACTTTAAAGCCCAGTTAAGCCCAGGAAAACAACGGTACAAAATATCCATGCCCATTCAAACAATGAAAAAAACAACACAAAAGCCCACACAACAACGATACAGGTATTGCATCTAGGTCGACCGAGCGTTAAGTTAAAGCTCGGTCACCCGAGCACTAGGCACATCCTTTTTTAAGATGCTTGTGCAAAATGTACGCAGAGTAATGTTGGACCTATAGAGCCGGTGTCCCCGTTTGCAAAGAAACCATTGAAGTTCTTTATGCCATGTTTCGTCCGTTATGCCAGTTCTGGTGTGATTTTTTTGTAAGAGCATCCCCACTCGCGGTACCAATACCGTCCGGAAACAACGTCACAAGAGTGGTATTGGGGCGCGTATCGGAGGTGCCTCTTCCCGCGGCGTCCCAATACGGCCTTCTCAATTTTTCTTGCCAAATTTAAACATTTGGTAAATACAAATTTAAACATGTGTATGTTTCATAATTTGTAACAAATAAAAATTAGTTCTACAACAATTTAAAATATAAATTGAATAATTCATACAATTCAAATAAAATGAAGTTCAACGAGATCGCGACAGCGTTTTCTTTGAACACTCACAGATGTTGTACTAGATCATTTTGCAGTTGGTGATGAACGACTTTATCACGGATTTCCCTATGCATAGCGAGGAAACAAGCAAACTCCGCGTGTCACCTGGTGACCAAAAGCGGTGAAGGACCCTGGTGATCATACGGATGGGAGTCATTCACTCGATCCGATGCCCACTTTCGATGATCTTCTTGTGTGTGTTCACACAAGTTTTCATGACCTCCCACATATGGTTGGTCGACCAGGTAAGAGAACGGTACGTACAATAGCAAAGTGAGGTTTGAGCACACCAAATTCCCGCTCGAGATCTTGTTTGTAACTCAAAAACTAAGATTTTTTTTGAGCTAGAGGATCGGAAATTGTCTTCACAAATGTCGACCATTTTTTATTGATGCCATCAGGTAGCTAGGACCCTTTAGTGTACTGGTGGCCATTAATATTATAGTTGCTCACCGGAGCATGGACTTTAGCAATTCTCGCAAACACCGGAGAACGCCACAACACGTCGATGTGATCCTACCATGCCAAAAAACATGCCAAATCCACAGGTAAGAATCTGCCACGGATTCAAGTACCACGTTGCACCTCCGGTCTGCCCTTTGTACAACCCTTCCTAACCAAATGGACATTTTTTTCAGCTTATGATGCATGCAATAGATAGTTTCAACCATCACAGGATTTCTTCTCACTGTGTTTTGTGCCACGATGCGAATTGTTTCTGGTTCATTTGGTCCTCTCAAATAGGATGATCCAGACACTGCCACGACCGCCCTAGAGAATTTTTACATGCATTATATAGTTGCGGACTCACACATGCGTAGGTAGTCGCCTTCAGGGACGGAGCTGGAGGGGGGCACGCTGGGCCCATGACTCCCCCCATGGTGATTTTTTTCTGAAACACCCCTGTATAAAATATGGATTTTGCCCATAAATTTGTCAAATTTTACCTATATGGGCCTCTGCAAGCAAAACAATGTTCAGTTGGCCCCCTCTGTCTAACTTTCCTGGCTCCATCCATGGTCGTCTTGTCCATCTCAAAGAGTTCCGCATGCAAGCATCCTTATTGCAGCAATGCATTTCTGAATTGAAAAGAAACCATCCATACCGGTACAGTCTTTCTTCAGCATGAAGTAACTATCGTACCCCCTCACACCATGCACCACCGTATGAACAACTCCTTGTTCATCCTAAAGCGCTGCCGAAAATCCTTTGGAGAAAATGTTAGCACTTCGGCAAAATAGTCGGCGCATAGCATGCAATGACCCTCCATCATTTGTTGTTGGCTTCGTCTTCCTTCTCTTAAACTTCGAACCTCCGCGTTTGGGAGCGGCATTGGCGGCCTCGTCTGCTTTGTAATTGCAAAAGAGAAGCGAGGATTGTCATATGCTCACCTTCGTCACCGGCGACATTGGTTTCCTCTTCCATCAACAACTGGACCATCGTCACTATCCATCTACGAATCAATCAAAGCATTACATCAACCCAATAGCGCCACTATCTAGCCGAGATCAAATTTTAAAAATTGAAATCTATTAGGGAAATTGCTGAATACCTTGCGTGCAAGGCTGGCACGCGAGGTCGCCGTGAGCTCCGCCCGGCACGTCGACGAGCGCCTACAATAATCCAATATGTAGTCAATAGATGTAGAAAACCAGAAATATTTTATCTGATGAATACAATATCATTGAGGCGGTGAAATATATTTATTAATCCACGTAAACAGTCGTGGCGACGTAGGAGGTTTCACTTGTGGTGTCAAAGCTAGACAGATCCTTCAAAAATAAAAAAATCAACATTGGAGAACAGTAAATTAGTAGTTTGCTAATGCAACAAAACCAAATTTCGTGATGTGATGTCGCTTGACATCACAAATATCACGTAACGTCGCCACTAGTAGAAATTGTTAGAAATGTTGACAAGTAGACACCACATTGACCAAATTTATAGCAATATGGATAGAGCAAGGAAATGCTAAGTGGTTATGAAAGTAATTTATTGAAGATTTTGAATGAGTGTTGAACACTAGGCCCACTCGATACAGGTCAAAGTTAATTCAACTGAGGTCAACTATAGAGAAGGGATACATTAACAATGATACTAATTTGATGTTTTTTTGTTATTTTAGTGGAGAATTTTGTGACAGTTTATTTTAGTGTTGGATGGTAACTTGATAAACTAACTAATACTTCTCCGTTCCAAATTGAATTTTTCTAAATTTGGTTATATCTAGACACTAAAACACGTCTAGATACATTCAAATTTAGACGAATTCAAGTCAAGTATTTTGGAACGGAGTAACATTAAGAGTACTAAGCAAAAGGAAGAAATGAGTTACTGACTCGTGGGCTCGTGGGTGTTTTTATTTGGCCCACCAAACCACGAAACCCTAGCCCACCACCCAAGCCGAGGGAGGACTATACAACTTGTCTCACTCGCACGCACACACTCTTCTCTAATGGCGCCACGCAAAACCCCCAAATCCCGGAAACCCTCGTCGAAACGTCGGCCGGAGGGGCCGTGGACCGCGACCGAGTGGAGGCCACCCAATCCGCACGCCGCGGCGGAGGCCTACGCGCGGCTTGCCGGGGGCCGGGACCCGCACGGGCCGGACGGACCCACAGAGCAGCTGCTCACCTACATCTTCACCGAGCTCCTCCCCGCCTTCCCCGCCGTCGAGGCCGCGCGGTTCGCCTCCCTCCCCGCCACCGACGGCGTCGACCGCATCAGCCTCCTCCCCGACGCGCTCCTGCACAACATCGTCTCCCGCCTCTTCGTCACGGAGGCCGCCCGCACCGCCGTCCTCGCCTCGCGCTGGCGCCGCCACTGGCTCTCCACGCCCCTAGTCCTCAGCGACGCCTACATCAGCCCCAGCGGCGGCGCGCCGCCCACCACCGACTCCGTCTCCTACATCCTCGAAGCGCACCCGGGGCCCTTCCGCTGCGTCCACCTCGTCTCCAGCGCATGGACGCGTGCCAGTCCCAGCTCAAACGCTGGCTCCAGCTCCTCGCCGCCAAGGGCGTCCAAGAGCTCGTCCTCCTCAATCGCCCCTTGCCGCTCGATGTGCCCCTCCCCGCCGCGCTCTTCGGCGTCACCACCGTCACCAGCCTCTTCATCGGCATTTGGAAGTTCCCGTACGTGGCCAGTCTCCCGCGCGGCACCTCATTTCCCCAATCTCCGTAAGCTCGGCATCTGCAGCGCCGTCATGGAGGACGGCGACATCGAGGCTGTCGTCGCCAGGAGCCCCGCCCTGGAGGTCCTCAGCATCCAGGGGACCAACAAGGGGCTGCGCCTTCGCCTCGTCAGCCAGAGCATCCGGTGCGTGCAAATCTGCGGCTCCGTCCTGGAGAGCATCACCGTGGTCAAGGCTCCTTGTCTCGACCGGCTCATCCTGGAGGGACCTCGGGGCCGGAGCAACACCGCTGGCTTGGGCACCAGGGTCATCATTGGTGATGCCCCCAAGCTCTACGCATTGGGAATCTTGGAGCCAGGATATCACATTTTACAGACCCGAGACATTATAGTGGTACATCTCCTGTCTGAACTCTGAAGTCTATCCTTTTGTTCAACTAGCAAAATGCCCAACTGGTGGAGGTTCATGACTAAATGTGTGATCTTTCTTTAATCGGTATTTGGGTGCAGCCTGGGATTAAATCAAGCCCAGCCACCATGGTCACGAGCGTCAAGGCCCTGAGTTTGAATGTGCGTTTTGGAAACCACAATGAAGTCAAGATGGTGCCCACCTTCCTCAGCTGCTTTCCCAATGCACAGAGTCTGCATATTACAGTATGTTTTCACCAATTCATGTTTTCTTATGTTCGTTCCAATTTCCTGTAGATATTACTCCGTACATGGATTGTTTGTGGCCGCAGTCTTTATTCATTGCAGATAGTATGTTCTGAATTTCTTACTGATAGATCTTTAAGTCTATTATCATTGACACTCTTTATCGTCTTCCTAAATTCTGCTGCGTTGAAAGGTTAATCATTTTTGTTGTTGTTATGCAAACTAGTGTAAGTAGTATTTTCATCTGTTAACTTGATGATAACATCAGCTACATGACTAGTATTACCATGGGTTATCAGTTCTAGCTGTAGACATGAAGCATTTGGATTTGTTCTCAGCCATCAGGTTTTATCTTAAAAAATAACTAGACTACACTATTAGAGTTCTTCGGGCTGTGTGCTCATCAGGTTTTATCTTGATTTCTAATGCTTTTCTTCTTTACGCCTTGTATGTCCAGACTTTCTTTTTGTTATAGTGTTTATCACAGTGTTCATACATCGTATTAGTTGGCAGTATTGGTGTTGTGGATGTTGTAACTTGTAATGGGCATGCAGTTCTTTCAGAGAGTTGCACATAAAAACTACTCCCTCTGGTCCGTTTTAATTGTCGTGGCCAACATACTACCGTTAGTACAAAATTGTGTACAGTTCCCGACACTCTTTCTGGATCGGAGGGAGTAGCACATTGCTACTTCTAGTTTTTTGGAGGTCTGTGTGGTATACCGTCGACCATAATACCATATTGATGGTACTAAAAAAAAATGCATTATATCGGAACTTCTGTGTGGTTAGTTATTACAAGGTACTTGTCATGGATCACGTCTGGAATTTTGTCTCGGAATACATGTGTTTGGCAAATGGTACACATGCTTAAGACCTCAATTTTAATTGTGTATGTGATTTCTTCAAATTGGTCTCGGTTGATTAGAGTCATTGGACCATGTTTTAGTCGTGATCGGCAACAGTTGTAGACTGAGATCTTCAGCAGTACAGTGTAACTTGTTACGCTTGAATGATAATCACGGGGATGTGTAGACCATACACCACTCCAGTTCTTTTTTTTGTCCTACATTACTAGGCTACTTGGCAGTTTACTTCTGTAGCTAGTTTTGTGCTTGGAAATGTTGACTTGCCACTTGAATAACTAATCAGATACATCATTATTTTATATGTAGCATTACGTACGATGTTTATTGTTCTTTTACACCGGTAGCATTTAGTGTTTAGTGTTGATCAATGCGTGTAACTTCTGAATGCCTCAGATTCTTTCCCAATTAATGTGGAGGCACTACATGTGGTGTTAATTTGTATCGAACATGATCCATCATGGCTGAACTTTTTATCGTTTTTTTCTCGCAGTCTGGAAAATGTGATTTTGAAGCTGGCAGTGCCAGGCTCAACCTTAAGTTCTGGGAGTTGGCCAAACCCACCGAGAATATCAAGTCGTGCATTAAGGTCCTGTCTTTCCGTGAATTCCGCGGGGAGATAGGCGAGGTTGCTTTCTTGAAGTTCTTCTTTCAGAATGCGGGGGTATTCGAGAATGCATCGATCAGTATGGCCAATCCTAGCTTCACACCATTTTCTATGGATGAGGCATTTGCCAAATTGTCGAAAGCTTCTGACAAGACTGCCACTAAATGCAACGGCAGCATTATGCTTCTTGGGAGTAGAGGTCCTGAAGGAGGCAGACCCTGGAGCTTTAAGAAAGGAGCTGATTACACTTTTGAGGATCCTTTCTGGGCGGTGCAGATGAACTTCACTAACCGCGGAGAGTAAATCCTGCATTATCTGTGGCACAGTGGAAGTTGTTTGGGTGTCAACGATGAAGCGTGTCTGGTATCTGTCCTGACTTTGGTGGTATTGCATTGCAGACTTTGTGTTAAAGTATTTTTGCATGTAACTTTAGAGTATTTTTGCATGTAACTTTAGGCAGACCCTGGTATCTTTCAGATAGAGCATTTTTCATTTCAGGCGTCCCCTACACATCTGAAAGAGCATTTTTGCATGTAACTTTAGACTGCGGCAGTTCCCACAGGCACAATCCTATGCGTTGCTTGTCTCCGCTGCGATATAATGGAGAGAGTTTTTGTTCCTTCCACAAAGTCATAACAACTCATTACGTTTTAAATTAGAGATGTCGTCCATGTTTCTGTTCTCATTCGGTTCATTTTTCGGAATTTAGAGGCATGTTCTCTGCCCATCCGTTTGAGGCTTTGAGCTAGTCTCCATCTCAGTTTTATTCCTTGAAGCCTTGAATTACCAATCATGTGCAACTCATACGTTTGAACCGTCGAACTCTAGTCTACACAAGTGCATTATTTGTGCCGCCGTGTGAATGAGATACAGGTCAAGTGAATCCATAAACCCTGAACCAGCTTTTATAATAAGAAGCACATTTAACATTGTTGCAGTGCATTTTACATTTTCAGTTATTCCGGAAAAATACAAAAATATCTTCTGCATTTAGATTTCCATTATACATATTAGTTAGCCCTCGATAACGCCTCGTTATGTATTTAGTTTTAATTATTGTACTTAATTTTTTATCTCGTACTAATTCAGCATGTTACCTCACAACCACCACAGTTGAGTTGGGGACACAAAACAGTTCTCTCTTGTTTTTCCGAAATCAAAACCATGATCCACTGATGCCATCTCATCACGCTCACGAATGTCATGTATTATGTGTAGATACGGCAGCAACTTGGTATTTGGAGCAATGGATGATTAAACCTATTATCATGTAAATGATCTATGACACCATGGACAGGAACTTTTTTGGTTCGTACATCCACCAGGAAAAAACAAACGAAACAAACTTACGATACAAAAGCATGTAGAGATGACCCTTTTCTATCTAATAATCGTGCATTTGAGTTTATACATAGATTCTGTATGTTCATCAACGGATTGAGTTTTGAATGTAGCTGCATTTTCATGAGAATTTGTAACCTCTTTAGATGTCGTGGTCGCAGCTCACAACTTGAGTTGATGGGAGTCTGCTTTACTCAGATTTTTTCAATATATTGCTCCACCTGTCAAGCAAAGAGTATATGATATTTGTGGTCTAGATAGGCTAGGCTACCTGATTCGAGCAAAAATTTGTCGAAAGCCGAAACATACATTGATGGTTTCTTATTGTATCCTAAAATTTGCAGGCTAAACACGATGAACGAGATTGGAAAACTTCCAAGTATAAGCTGCTTGAGAACAATTTGACGGTTTGTAGTTTGACCTGATTACTGAAGTACTGAATCAATACTCCATGAATCACCATTTCCATGGTACTCGTGTGTGATAATGCGATATTATTCATAAGCTTTCAAGGTAAACAAGGCCGACAAATGCAGCATGGTTTATTGACTATTTATAATTTTATTTATTTGAATTATCTATTGTGTAGAGATTATGTTGTATCAAATGTTTGTGTGTTTGAGATAAATTACATGTCACTCCTATTCTAAATTTGCACCCGTTGCAACGCACATGCATTTTGCTAGTCAGAAAAAACAAACGTTTCATGGAGGCAGCATATTTGAACTGCATGTGTTTTTCGGTGTGTCATGTCGTCCTGGTTGTCATTCAGATCAATAATCATCAGAGCACTCTACTCTTTATTAGGCATGAAACGAGGTGCTTCGTCTTCGTGCCTTAAACATGAAGGCCTACCATTTTTCATTTAAGGGGATCCCTACACAACTGAAAGACCTTTCTGCATGTAATTTTAGACTACGGAAGTTCACACGGGTATAATTTTATTGGTTGCACGCTTGTCTCCTTTTATGCTGCAACATAAGGGTGGAGTTTTTTTTGCTTCCACAAAGCTATAATGCCATTTCTTTGATCAACAATCTTTTACGTTTAAGTTAGAGATGAATTCGTGTTATGTTCTCATTCCGTTATCTTTTCAGGATTTAGTGGCCCGTTCTCCTCCATCCTTAACCTCAGTTTTGTTCCTAGACGTCCTAATGGTTGTACCGCCGAACGGTGCCGCTGAGAAGAGGTTGAGTACGGTACAATTCAAATGTTTCGACCGTGAAACTCTATTTCGTTCCAATAAATAAATAAATAATTTTCTGCCAAGGTGGACCAGCCAGTTCAGCACAGTTCAACAAAGTAATGTCCACATGTTTGTTTGACCAGTAAACTAGACGTTCAGCATCTTCAGTCAAATAATAATAGACAGTGTTGTTCTCAGCTCACCCCCAAAGCTAATCCATGCCTTTGTTTAACAAGAAATAACTTCAGTACGTCCGCTCACGGCACGCAGCAAAGCACCCCCATCTGGCTCTCATCTCATTTCTCTCTATATATACGAACCGTATTACACCCCAGTTATCATCAAGCAGGATCACCACAACCTTCTCCACCTCACTCTATCTCCTGGCCGACTATGGCTTACTCATTGGGTTTTCTCGTTGCCATCCTCGCATGCGCCTCCACACTTAGCGCTCTTGCGGCACGCGACCTCGCCAAGGATCAGTCCATAGTCGCAAGGCATGAGCACTGGATGGCCAGGTATGGGCGTGTGTACAGTGATGATGCCGAGAAAGCAAGGCGGTTAGAGGTGTTCAAGGCCAATGTCGCGTTCATAGAGTCGGTGAACTCCGGCACCGACAAGTTCTGGCTCGAGGCTAACCAGTTCGCGGATATCTCCGAGGATGAGTTTAGGGCTACGTACACGGGGTATAAGGCACCGGCGGGTGGTAAGAAGGGCAAGACGACAGGGTTTAAGTATGCGAATGTCAGTCTTAATGCTCTCCCGACATCCGTGGACTGGAGAACAAAGGGTGCGGTCACTCCGATCAAAGACCAAGGCCAGTGTGGTAAGCTCCTATTCATGCATTACATGGGATATCATGTTTCGTAAAGTTGATCTTAGAAATACTCTCGGCACCACTTAAATTACTGAAGTTTCCAAATTTTCAGGTTTTTTAATGTTCTGTATAGTGTATATGGTTTCTTTAGATGACTAAATTTTCTGCTCAAGTTCATCTGACAATCAATATCTGATAAAAAGGTCGCAGTATATATAAACATAGCTTGATTTAGGGTCTTTCTTTTGAACAGAAATACAAATTTTCGTATCTTTTTTTTCGTATCTTATGCAGAGGTTGCTGAAATTTGTAATTCTTGATTTGTGTGGACAGTGATGAATTACCAATACCTGTGTGACGTGGAATATTTCAGGTTGTTGCTGGGCTTTCTCCACGGTGGGCTCCGTGGAAGGTATAGTGAAGCTGAGCACGGGGAAATTGATCTCGTTGTCGGAGCAGGAGCTCGTGGACTGTGACGTGGACGGCATGGACCAGGGCTGCGAGGGTGGGCTCATGGACAACGCCTTTGAGTTCATCATCGACAATGGCGGCCTCACCACCGAGGGCAACTATCCCTACACCGGCACAGACGGCAGCTGCAACTCCAACAAGGAGTCCAATGCCGCCGCATCCATCACAGGTTATGAGGACGTGCCGGCCAATGATGAGGCGTCACTACAAAAGGCGGTGGCGGCGCAGCCGGTGTCCATTGCACTCGACGGAGGGGACAACCTCTTCCGGTTCTACAAGGGTGGCATACTATCCGGAGATTGCGGCACGGAGCTCGACCACGGCATCGTAGCGGTTGGGTATGGCGTGGCGAACGACGGGACCAAGTACTGGGTGATGAAGAACTCGTGGGGCACGTCTTGGGGCGAGAAAGGTTTCATCAGGATGGAGAGGGACATTGCCGACGAGCAAGGCCTGTGTGGACTCGCTATGCAGCCTTCCTACCCGACTGCGTAGTTTGCTTCGTAGCATATAGTATAATTTTTTACCTTCGACGCATGTCATATATACCACCTGCATGATTGTGTAAACCAGTACGTGTTTATGTATGTTCATGGATGGAGACAATAATAGTAGCTATGTTCTATGTCCGTCAGCAGAGATTTTCAATTAATTTATGAAAGTGTAACTGAAGTTTAGTGAAAAGTGCAACTCGATGCAACTATGTGGCGTTATAATTTGCTAAATAGTTTTAAGTGCTAGACTTTGAATTTGGCTGATATTTTTGAATTTTTCTTCGAAATCATGAAATTTGCAAATCTCGGTCAAGCGTGAAAAGAAAGACCTAAAATTGGAAATGATTTTTTTTTGCAAAACACAGTATCACGCAGGCAGGCACTCACATACACACGCACACACTCACCCATATGAACGCACACATGCACACCCTACCCCTATGAGCACCTCCGAGAGACTAAGCCGGCGGGTCGTCTTTTGAGATTGATGAAGTCACCACAGACGCCTCACTATCGACGGGAACGTCACCTCTTACTGAAGAATATTCCGCCTTAAATGAGAAACACCAGTATCAAACCTGGTCTTTAAACTCTGGTGGACTGGGGCACAACCACCTTCCTAACCATCCTACCACAGGTAGGTTCTCGAAATGATTTATATTCTAAACCATTAATTTGATTAGTGGTCCGTTTACAGCCCGAAGTTCGTCTCGATGAGGGATTGAAAGTGAGATCTCATATTCTTATGTTTTGACCTTTTTTGTTGCACCAGTTGTAAGATTACGGTATCATCATTACCAGATTGGCACCACAGGATCACTATGCTGATAGGGCATAGTTTACGGATATTTTTTTTAATGTCTTTAGACATTGAAATGATATGCACGCCAGAGAGCATGTGTTGAAGTGTTTCTAACAACTAAGAGATAACTCCATAAAAAACATTATCATGCAACCTCACATTGGTTTAAAATGTGCACCTGAAACTTGCAACCAAGCTTTTTAATCTCGCAACTAAGCAGCGTATAATGTGTCAAAGTATGTGACAACAACCTGACAATTATTGATAAACAAATTCACCGAAATATGTCAACATGAGATCTAGCTTCAAAATCTCATCCAACTAAACCAACGGTAAAATGGGAATGCTAATCTTATTAGCGGTTGAAGAGATAAAAGTTTTTGAAGGTTTAAAACCAAAGGAATCTTTCATGATATCATATGAGGGAGTAAAACAAGGAGGTTGCATTTTTTTTAGATAAAGGGAGCTTTATTACTTAAAAGGTTTAAGTATTACACCCAGGCTCTGCATAAGCATAACCAAGATGCACACAACCGACAAGGAGGTTGCATGTAGGAAAGAGATGGGAACTGCGGCACGGGAAGGCAAGGGTGCGATGGCAGCTGTAGCAGCTTCCAATAATATGAATTTGGTATTATGATGTTAATTGTTTTTTTAAAAGTTGGTTAAACTTTATATTATTGGACATAGGCTTTCTTTTCAGGAATGGAGGTAGTAACAAATAAATGACATTAATCTGGAAATTAGTCCCCGACGTTTTTTATCGAACATGTCAATATAGGATCTACTTATACAAATACCATCGTGACCGAACAAACGGTCAAAACAGATCGTCGATCGGTTTGAAGATAAAAGTTAAAAAAATATCAAATTCGAAAAATATTTTTAAAGTTACACATACATGCATTATTCTATTTTTTTATGCTTATATATACGAGAGAGGAGGCGACGGTGCCGCTTGGTAAGGCAACTCGCGGCGCAGCTCTAGCTCCGTAGTCGAAGGAAGATATATATCTTGGTAAGGCAACACTTACATGCTTATGAAGAGACTAGCTATTTGCGCACGTGCTTAGCAGATACTCCGGATCATGATGCTAAAATTATCGTTCTGCGCGTAGTTGCAAATCTTAGTTTGATCAGCTGGGCTGAGCTGTTCCTGCAAGGACGTGCACTGTAGTACTATGCTGTCATCTTAAATTAACATATCCCAGTACAATTATTCATAACGTAGTGCAATCATTAGACCAGTGTGGTATCATGCTGCATCGATCGGTAGAGCCTATAAATGAAGATTGAAGAAAGAACGGGCTTGCGCCGTTCTGCATTAATTGTGCATAGAGAGCGTTAAAGTATTACTACTAGCTAGCGCATGGAACCGTCGGTCGAGATTCCATTACTGGTCGGCGACTGTGACCGCCGGGAGGCGACAAGGTGGTGCGCGGTGACCGGCGGGCGGGGGTTTATGGCGAGGCACTTGGTGGCGGCGCTGCTCCGCTCCGGCGAGTGGCGCGTGCGGATCACTGACCTTGGCCCCACGATGGCCCTTGAACCCGCCGAAGAGGAGGCGCTCCTCGGCGCTGCCCTGCGCGACGGCCTTGCTGTCTACGCCTCCGCCGACGTCTGCGACCTAGCACAACTTACCAAAGGTAGTTTCTGTATGTCAACAATTTACAGTCGTGCAACAAGCCAACAAGCGGTTGTTTGGATAGCCAAGATTAGCGACCAGATTTTAGAAAACGAGTATTAGGCTGATTTTTAGTAAAGCTAGTTTTACTAATGTTTTGGTTAAGAATTGGTTTACGGGAAAGCATGTCCTCTCCTCCCCTCTGCATACTCGTCTCCCAGGCGCTGCCTCCGCTCTCGGGCCTCGACGAGTCGGAACACGTCGCGCTTGCAGCCAGTGACGCGATCCACGCAGTCTCCGACCAGCAACATCTGGTGCTCGAGCTCGACCAACAGGCTGCCGCCCTTGCCCCGTCGCCGCCGTCGCGGTTTCGTCCCTGTCAACCGAACTGTTCCGCCGCCGAACGAGCGGAGGAGCTAGCCAGCGGCTTGTGCTCAAGAGGCAGCCGACCCTACGGTGAGCGAGCTGTGTGCTAGTGCTACTAGTGTGATTGGTGTCCTCTTTGCTCCAGCCATGGACATTTCGTCGTCTTTGGCCTGGGGGGTTAGGGAGCTGAGGTGATTACACGAGATGGCCACAATTTTACTGCTGCTATGACTGAGGGTGATTGAACATGCCGATGGCCAGAGCTGTCACTTCCCAGCCAGTGCCGGCGGCCTTTCGCCGTCACCGCCGTGTGAAATTTCGTGGAGATTTGAAGGACGCTTGATCTCCTGTTCACGGAGGAAGCCATGCAGGGGCCGGAGCAGTAGTTGAGAAACAATCGGTACTGAAGAATTTGTTGCGCTAGAGTAGACGTAAAATGCGTTTTTGGAAAAAACGACTAATACTGTTTTTCTCAAAACGCAAAATCTGAGGCTTCCGAGAACCAGATTTTGTTGGTATGCGCCTAGAACACGACATATGATTTTATTCATGAGCGAACCAAGTTGGACTGAAGCAAGAAAAAACCCTCGCGTCGTCCGCATCGGGCGACTCGGAGGAACCCAACCGCCCCGGTCGCCGGCCACCCCTCTCCCCGACCTCCCTCACCCTGCTGCCGCCGGAGGAGGTCGTCCGACGGCGAACGGCGGCGGCGGCGGGGTGCCCCTGCTTTTTTTCCTTTACAATAGGCCTAGGCAGTCTTCTCCAAATCCAAGTTTCTCATCCGATCTGAAACTGTTCTCCGGCCGGCCGTCCAAGGATCAAGTCCACGCGCACGATCCCAGTGCCTACGTGCATGTGCATGGGCGGGCGGATGCTTGCAGCCTCACATGCATGTGGTTCCTAGCTTGCTGCCGTACAGATTGGTACAGATGGGAAGGCTAGCGACAGATCGGATCTCGGGAGGCCGCCATGCAGGAAGGCTGCGGCCAGATCAAGATGCCGACGAACACATGATGGTAGCGTCTGAATCATGAGGCTGACGACGGCGACGGTGGTGTCCGTGGTGCTGCAGGCAACTACTACCGCATCACACGGACCGTCGGGCGTCAAGAGTGATCGTCCGCAAGAAAAATCGGGAGGACAGTTCATGGAAGGAATTGCTTCGTGGAGTCGGCGCGGCTAAGCTCCTCGACCAGATCTCCACGCCGGCAATCAGCCTGATACTCTGTCGCTATCGTTGACCATAATAGTGGACCTGTCAAAGTCCGATTTGTTGACACCATGAGGTACGCAATGCCATATTTAGCTGCGATTACCGTGGTGCTGACAACTGACAATGATGGAGAAGTTCAAGATGGTTGTGCTGGATGATCAGCAGATCTCGATGGCTAATGCCGAGTTCGAGATTACAGATGATGACTGAGACGAATTTGGATGTGGTGAAGATTGTGAACCGGATGGTCGGTGTTTTGCAGCAGTATCGGCTAGTGGGGGCGGCAACACATGGGGACTTCTTCTTGGTTGTGCTCTTTGGACACAAAGTCTCGACTTTCAGGGTGAAAACCTAGGTCTGACCTTCACTGGTTGTACCTGGCAATGACGGATCACTATTCGTTTCCTTGTTGAAGGTATTGGCTGGAGTTCAGTCGGATTTTTTTCAGGGTGAAAACCCATGATCTATGATCAGAACGACGACAGTGTTTGTGCACGGTTCCCTTCTTGGAGGCATCGTTCTTGGAGAACTTTTTTTTATTCTGGGTGTGGCTTTGGTGGTGGTAATTTCTGTTGCTTCGCTGATCTGTTCGGCGGGTTTTTTCTTTCTTTCCTTTTTTTCCTTTATTTTTCTTTTGGCTGTGTGCATCCTAACATCTCGACTAGCTCTTGACGTTATGTTGTTGCAGAGGCTGGGTGTAATTGATATCTAATTGGTATTAATATATTCTCTTTATCTAAAAAATATGATTTTATTCATGAAACTTTGTACGAACATATGTGATAGAACATAATACATGTTGTAAACAAAGATTAATTTTTAAAAATACTTTTAAGGATTATACCGTTCTTCTCGAGAGCATATGCTCCCCGAAGCTAAAAAAACACCGCCCCTTTGCATGGTTACCATTCTTATTTTATTTTTTTGACAGCTTTCGAAGGGGTAGATACTGTTTTCCACATGGCCTCTCCTGATCCGTTCAAGAACAACTTCCAACTTCATTACAAGGTCAACGTCGAGGGTTAGTAAACTTCATCCGTAGGAAATTACTAAGCTGTACTTGGGCCTAATACTACACTTTAAAATCTGTAGTACGATGTACCGTAAAAACTCTCACTTTTAATTTATTCACAAACATTTTTATTTGACGTGTTTTCTCGTGCACAGGGACAAAGAACGTTATCGATGCTTGTACCAGGTGCAAGGTCAAAAGGCTCATATACACTAGTTCAAGCTGTGTTGTATTCGATGGAATTCATGGCCTCTACGACGCAGATGAATCGACACCATATCCAGATAAGGTTATCCGCAAAATAGTTTGTACATCATGCAAGGTTTAAAAACATTATATAAACTAGCTAGTTGCTTGCTCGCTACATAGTTAGCTAGTCAAACGTGGAAAACATTACAAATTAGGCTAAATAGCTGATGCGTCTTAAAAGAACTCAAGATACCACCTTAGAATTTCAAAACTAATTATCAAAAATTAAGAATTTATTTTTAGCAAACATGCATATTTAATTTTCTAGTATATCTTAGAGGATTTTGATTGAATTTTAAGACAAATGTTGGCGACCTTATAAGTTTATTGCCTTGTTGTGTGATCTCGTTATTGTATATCTTAGATGATTTAATTAGCAAACTTGATAATAGCACAACAACCATATGTTATTTATTTTTATTTACCCCCACAACATATGCATAGTTAAGATGATCCAAAGGCATGTTTTGTTCATTGTCTGAAAAGAGAGGATCTAATTAACTAGTTAGCGTTTACTAGAATTATTTGATAAACACTTCTAAGACTAACCGTTACATTGCTAACGGTGTGTAGGCCGTCGCTCTCCAACGTCCCACTCATATTTTTGTTCGCTTTGTGACCGCTAAATTATGATGTATTGTGCTTATTTTGTAATTTCTATAGAAAATTAGCCACAAAAACACAAAAGGCTAGACAAACACTAAGAGGGTTGAGCAAATTAAGATAATCAAAATTTACTGCAATGCCAAAGGCCACCTTAATATTTGGTAAACAATTTTTACCGTGAAATTCTCCTATGTTTGTCCTTTTCACATTATTTTTTCTCCAGCTTCAAACATGCATATCTTCTGATACAATTTTAAACTTGTTCGGCTATTATTTTTATGTACCTATGTGTATGTTGTTCTGTTAGTAGATTTTGTATCGATGCAATATTTTAAATGTGTTTCTATCTGAATCGATTGGACAGTGTAACAAGTTCAGTTAACTTTAATCTAAAACAAATTTGTATGTTTGTTTGATGACAGAATATATTTCAGATACATTTTCATTCATAAATTTCTTATCGTCTGAATGATAGTTATGAAATATGGGTATATTTATTTGGGATGCATGGACATCTTCCATAGAGTACATCATATTTTTAACAACTATTACAAACTGAATTGGTAATCAAATCATAGGGTGTGTGCGTCAACACATCATCAGAGCGCACCCCTGTTCTACTTAATCCCACCCTTATCTGATCGAGCCCGCGCCAACATCTTGGCCACATATCTAATCATTGCAGGTAATCAATGGTAACAACATGATCGTTTAGAGTAATCCAAAGCGCACCGAGTTCTATACGTGAACAATAAATTTAACATATGTAGTAGTAAAACTAGTAGTAAACAAGTATATGTTTTTATAAGAACCAAATATAGTTTTATGACATATACGAGTTCCATTTACCACCTATCTTGCACATTAATGGGTTTACTATGGATTTAGTATACTCATGATACTCCACTATACATTACCAGCTACCAAATTTACTTCATTTGCTAGATAATTACTAAATATACATTACAACCTAAAAGAATAAGTACTATGTGTTCAACCAGGGTGATTTAAAATTAGGGATTTGCAATTAAAAATAGGACAATTTGATAATAATTTATGACATTTGCAAAGAAAACTCATGCATAAGCCTTAACAACTACTAGCTTAATATGAGATAATAACTATTTTGTGTATGATGTTTGACCACGTCACGCAAAACCACTTGTTTCTCTCGGTATTTCTCTCAATATGCTAGGAAATCAGTAAAAATAAACATGCAATAGTCAAAAATAAAATATACTCACACATGGGGAACTACAATGTTTGCCAATATTTATGGAATTTGAAATGGGATGTCACTGATGGATATTTATCTACTTACGGTCTATACAATGAGCATCATCAAACCTACAACATGTACAGTAACGTTAAAGATTCCATTATATTTTAACACATTAAATAAGAATGATAATAACAAAAATGAAATCATGTTTTTTCAGATTAATATACAAGCAAAAATAACTGGAGGCATATGTTACCTCTATTGATCATTACCATGATTTCCCTACCATTAATTGGTTGAGTGGTTAAAAAAGAACTATTGTTATTTTTGACATTTAATTAGTATGGTTTTTTTCCATTCTACTCAACTGACACGTCCCTAAGTTAAAAACCCTACATGTCCGTAGTTGTTACGTCTAAACCATGAAATGAAAAGTTCAAGCAAAAACAATACATAAATAGGAAATTACACTTACACTAATTAGTATGCATGTGGATTCCTTTGGATATGTGGGTTGAGAGGGTAAATAATGATGTATAATATAAAAATGAAGATAGTAATAGAAAAGTAAAACTTATATTAATTAGCAAGCATGACGTGTTCCTTGTATAAATGTAATTGTTTAATAAATGTAATCAATTCTAAGGTAGGTTTTGTTTTGGAAATCAATATTTAGTTTTGTAAATCTAGATTTCGTTTTGGAAAGCTTTATTTGTTTCATGACTTGAATCGGGCGTGAGAAAAGGCCAACATTTTTAGTTTGCCATTAGGAGAGGAAGAAGGAGGTGTCGATGAATGACCACCAACTCCCCTTTAAATAGTAAATATTTTTTTATGGTTGATCAGAATATCCTAAGCTAGTCATAAAGAGTGGTACATATAGTTACAACACCATTTGCGTATTTTACGGCCATGCAAGGACCCAAGGCACCCTATTGCTCTCACTATTTGGGAATGTCGTGTGCAAGTGACCGAAGTGCAATAACAAATATTCTGTACTCATTTCCAGTTTTGCTTTTATGATTCATCTGTTTATACAATTTCATATGTATGTGTCAATGAAACATGGCAATTTTATCAATGTATGTGGTATAATCATTATAATATGTCTAACTACTCCGTATGTTTTTTGTTAGTTTCCCGATGCATACCTACAAACTAAGGCAGAAGCAGAGAAGCAAGTGATGCAAGCCAACGACATAAATGGGCTTCTCACTTGTTGTATACGTCCCGGTTCCACTTTTGGTCCTGGGGATCCAAACATACGAAGATTCATTTCTTGTGCGGGAATGTTGGTAAGTACATGTGTATGTCATATCGCAGTAACATAGTTTAAAATTAGATTTATTTATTCTCACAAATAATTAAATATGTTCTCAAATCATAACCACTTCCACTCTATTTAATATATAGAATGCACAATACTTAGGTGTTGTCTAGAGCATGGAAACATGATTACTGTACTTTCCTTGTGAAAATTTAGAAAACCATATAAAATATGATCTTATGAAAATACTTCCATGAAAAATTTGATGGTACGATGTTCACCTGGCAAAAAGAAATACAAGATGAAAAGGCTCATATTTAAGATAACCATACTATTATATATCTCTTAATGTCAACTAAAGTTTCATAAATATGTATGACAAAATAAATTAGATTCACCGCAAGAATTTACTAATATTGCATATTTATGTTACATTTATCAAATGCAACTCATGTATTTTCGAGAGAATCCACCCCAAAATACCAAACTTGTAATCAAAACTTCCAAAACATGAAAGACATTCTTATAGGGCAATATGTCATAACACACATGGATGGATAAGTACAAATAATTTTGCTTCTAAGTTATAAGGGAAATGTTGATTTTGTTTCAGTTTATTTGCATAGGGTTGCTAGCTGAAATTTAATTAGCATCATGACAATGAGTGACCAGGAGTATCAAGGAAGTTCATAATTTTTTCTTATGAAGTAGTCAAATGCGAAGAACTTATATCTTTATGCAGAACACCTTCATCCTCATCCCTTATCTTTAAATAAAGAATCGTATGTATGAAAGTTTTATACCTGAAAGCAAATCATGTATACATAAAAATACATATGCCAACTATATGTCTATGATAAAATATTGTAAACTGCTATCGATCTTTAGCATACATGTATGAGAACATTGCAGGTAAATAATCATGTATACACTAAAGCTCTTCGAAAAAGAAAATAAAATGCTCTCATAAGATCAACGCTTATTTTCTCCTACACAAAATAAAAGTTGCACTGGCACCAATTCCAACTCTAGGTCCAGCGAACCATGATTATAAACTTGAGCATGTGCTTAATATTAGTGCATGTTTAACAACCATGGTCTCAGTTCAATTATGTTATATCCTTGAATAGCTATTATTTAAATGCAACTGATGTAATTTTTTGCTCCTGCAGCTCATTGTTGGTGATGGCAATAATTGCGATGATTTTGTATATGTTGACAATGTGGTACACGGTCACATATGTGCTGAAAAATCTCTTTCAATAAATGAGGGTGCAAATATAAGTGGAGGCAAAGTATGTATTTGTCGATGAACTCTACATTTGACTGTTTCCATTATTATTCCGGTAACATATTTAATTTTTCCAGACTTACTTTATAACTAACATGGAGCCAATGAATATGTGGGATTTTCTATATATGATTTTCGTAGAACTTGGATACAAGAGGTGAGCTTTATTATTCTCTTAGAAAAAATTAACGGATCACATTTGTTAGTTTCACATTTTATCTTCATGTTAATGAAAATAAAAGACCACAAATATGTTGCTACACTACATTCATGTGCTATCAGCCATCCAAAGTTTTCTATGATATTTTTCTGAATGTTAATATGATTACAAAACTGGATGGTAGTTTATAACTAAAAGAGTTACAATGATTTCGAGTCGGGTACGACAAGGGTTACCAAAAATGTTTCTACATGTACATGTAGAAAAAATATTCTCTTATTGTTTACTCATATAATAAAATAATGGGGGTGATCGGGGCTCATTCACCTTTAAGTCGTAACAACAATCTCATTTGGAATGAAACGAGACCGCTCGACAACAATTACATATGTTTTCCGGAAAATACAAATATAGTCTTGTAGTAGCATGGTGTATGTTGTCTCTAGAAACACGTGGCATATATATAATTGACTATATCATGAATAAAAGAATGTCCTCACAAGGTTCAATGTACAAAAATCATTTCTTGTGGATTTTTTCTAATGTACATGTCAATTTTAACTTTTGATGTAAATATTCACATTTATTATCTGTTATTTTTATCATAGTAAATAAACCATATTGGTATTTAAAATTTTCGAGTACTAAGATACATTTTAGCAAGGCTTAGTGATGTAGTTTTCTCATTAAAAGGAAACATTATGTTTCTTATGATAGTAACACATAAAGGAATAAAATGCTTACATTTTTATGGTGCAGAATATTCAAAATGAGGGTACCTGTGTATCTTGTCATGCCGATAGCACGATTTGTAGATTGGAGCTACAACAAATTTTTCTCCGTATATGGAACGTGTCAACCTTGCATTCTAACGCCAACAATTATTAAATACATGACGCTCAATCGAACATTCAGCTGCAACAAAGCCACCAAGGAAATTGGCTACAAACCAATAATCGCACTCAAGGTTGTTACTTCAACACCTTTAGTTAGGTTTGATTTTTACATCTTGATATTTGTTTGATATGTTGACACATTTTGTATGTACTTTGTTAGGAGGGCGTAAAGATAACTACAGATTATTTATGAGATACACACATTTAAGTTAAAATAAGAAGGTAAACATGTCAGCTAGTATCTACATTATTCCATCTAGTCAATTCTCTACACTGTAGAATACAAACAATTGCATCCTATTTGGAGGTGAAGCAATATACTCGAGGTTTAAAGGAAGCTTTGAAAAAAAATAGCCATTAGTGATAGATGAAACTTAGAAAAAATATGATGGTGAAAACACGAATATTCCTAGTGCTTTTGGGTGCGAGGTTGAATATTCATTTATAGGGAACAAAGTGAGTATTGCACTTTGTGCAAGTAATCCACTCCACTAGCTAGGTTGAATCATATTAAATCACATGTAACTATTACTGTATTTGTATGTATAAGATTATAGTATTTCACATAGGTACACAAAATATAAATACCGTGCATGGTAACGTTTGATGTCAAGCTTTGTATATTTCCACAAGATACAATAAAATCATTTTGATTTAGTTTTTACTATAGTAGTACTATATTGCAACTGGCTATAGATTTTTGCTTCAATACTTATTGCTTCCCTTCACATGATATATTGTACTAGGCTACACTTTTTCATTACGTTCTCGTTTTGTTCTATGCTTGTCGCTATATAATCATTGTATATTGAAGTATAGTATCTTGTACTTTATGTTGGCAATGGAATGTATCGTCTAAAGGTAATGCAAAATTGTTGTCACAACCATGTTATCAAAACTGATGCTTCTCTCACTGTTGGCATTCGGGAAGCTTGATATTCTCACTAGTAATCTTGCACGCATAATGTATGTCCCAACCGATATAAATTCAATACAAGCACATGACAAACCCATTAAGACTCGACTAAAAGGATCACTTTATTTGTCAAGCTTGTGGGGTTAAAAGGCAGTCCAGGTAGTCATTGACGGACGACAACTGAAAGGACACGGATGTCGCCTAGAGGGGGGGGGGGGGGTGAATAGATGATTAAAATTATTACTGTTTAGGCTTGAATAAATGCGGAATAAATTAAACTAGTGTTTAATTTATCAAGCACAAAACCTAAACAAGCTAGGTTTACCTATGTGCACCAACAACTTATTGCTAAGCAAGATAAGCAACTATGTGATAGCAAGATATATTACTTTAAGCTCGATAGCTATCATAAAGTAAATTGCTTAAGTAAAAAGCTCGGGTATAGAAATACCGAGGCACTTGGAGACGATGATTTATCCCAAAGTTCACTTCCCAAAGGAAGCTAGTCTCCGTTGGAGCGGTGCGGAGTCACAAAGTGATCGCCCAATGGCCGCCAATGGCACACCGTAATCTCCTTCATGCCCCCACCAATGTGGAGGCCATGATCCACTATGGGCCGGACACTTGAGGGTGGTCACCGAACCCGTACAAGGATGAGGCACACTCCACAACTTAATTGGAGGCTCCCACTGAATTCCCACGGCTCCCGAAGCCACAAGAATCACAAGGTTGAGACACACTCCACAACTTAATTGGAGGCTCCCAACTAATCCCGCGAGCCACCAAAACTCTGAGATGAACAACGACCGTCTAGGGCACTCCAAGTACCCAGGAGGAACAAGCTCTAGGGACCCCAAGTACCCAAGAGTAATAAGCTTCTCAACTTCAACTTTCATGTATCACCGTGGAGAACTCAAAGCGATGCAACTAATGCAATGGGCAAGAACACAGGAAGTGCTCAAATCCTTTATTCTCAAATCCCACGAAAGCAACTAATGCTTATGGGGGAGAAGAGAGGAAGAACCAAGAAGAACTTAACAAATGAATCTCCTAGATCTAGATCCAAAGGCTTCCCCTCACTAAGAGGAGAGATGGATTGGTGAAATAATAGATCTAGATCTTCTCTCTCTTTTCCCTCTAACTGGAGGCAAGAATCATGGAGGAATAGATAGAAAGCAAAGCTTCAAGAGGTCAACAATGGAGGTCAAAATAGTGCTCAAGAGCTAGGGAATCTTTGGGGAAGAAGGGCCCATTATATAGGTCCCCGAAATCTGACCGTTATGCAGTTTTCGTGCCATCCAGAATCAGTTCGAATAGATCCGGACTTCATCTGGAATTCTGGATGCCTGGAATATTCCGGACTTCTACCAACTAGCTTCCGGAAGGTATACAGTACCGAAAGAGCCAAAACCCATAATCGGTCCGGAATGAGTTCGGAATTCTGACTCACTCGGAATCCATCCAGAAAATTCTGAGTGGTTCAAAATTACTGAAACACACGGACGCGAAACGCAATATCTTATGCATACGAACTCCATTTTTGATGTTCTTAGGCTCGTTGGAATTGATAGCGTGAATCACACGTTCGTTGGGAGACCCCAAGACGAAGGTATGATGCAGCCTAGCAGAAGTTTTCCCTTGATAAAAAACCAAGGTTATCGAACCAGTAGGACTTGGAGAAGGCCCCCACGAGGTGTCAACGGCGCCAGAAAAAGTACTGGATGGAGACTTGCACCTACACACAACACAAACAAACCACTTTGCCCGAACGAAACAGGAAGGTTGTCAATCTCCCCGGCTTGCTGGACAAAAAGAATTAAACTTATGTGTGGAAAATAATATGAGAGATAAAATGACCAGCGAGCAAATGAGTACGGAAAGCTATGAAAACGGTTGTAAGCAATGTAGGAAAATAGGACCGGGGTCCATAGTTCACTAGTGGCGTCTCTCCAAAAGATAAACACGTTGGGTAAACAAATTACAGCTGGGCAATTGACAAAGCATGGGCGCATAACAATAATACCATGACATAATATAGTTCACCGTTTCATTTAATATGGGTGTTATGTCAAAATACGTAGACCTTATCCAACTGCATCTATGACTAATAATCCACCCCGGGATCGCTATCCAGTATGTCACCCAAAAATATTAAGTTGGAAGCAACGGATAATTGCAATAAGCATGGTGCATAATGTAAGCAATGGTTATAAAATAAAGCAATAAACACCGACGTTTTACCCCTAGTAGCAACATCACATCTTTAGTCTTAATCGTTACTGTCTACTCGAACTCAGTCCAAAGAGACATGAACCTACTATTAGCATAAATCCCTCTAAAGATACTAGCAATTACTTCGGCCAAAGCATACACTAACATCGGAGAGCATGCAAGATCATAAATAAAACATATCATAGATAAACTGAACAAGAATGTCATGATTTTCACAATTCATCGGATCCCAGCAAACACAACATGTAGCAATACAATAAGATGATCTTGATCATGTTAGGAAGCTTACAAGATCTAAAACAATGGAGTACAAGGAGAAGAGACAACCATCTAGCTACTGCCATGAACCCGTAGTCCCGTGGTGGACTACTCACGCATCACTTCGGAGGCAGGCTTGGTGGTGTAGATACCTCCGGTGACGATCTCCCCCTCCGGCAGGGTGCCGGAAAGAGCTTCAGAACCTTTCCGATCTAGGGTTGGCGACGGCGGGGGCCTCGGACGTATCGGGAGGAGGTGAATTTATAGGTGAAAGGGGAGTTCGAGGAGCTTCCGGAGTCGGCCAGGCGGGACCCAGCCACGGCCAAACCCTGGGCCACGGCTGGGTGGCGTCTGGGGGCTGTGGGGCCCCCTGCAGGCCCCCTTCTGGATCCGTCTTTGTTTCTTCGTAAAAATAATTCATGTAAAATTTCAGCCAATTCCGAGAAAATTCCCCGACTAGCTTTTCTGAAACAAAAAGACAACACAAAACAGGAACTGGCACTAGGCATCTTGTTAATAGGTTAGTTCCAGAAAATATTCCAAAATGATATAAAAACATGTGGCAATGATATATAACAAGCATGAAACAACCAAAACTTATAGATACGTTTGAGACATATCAGGAATCACCGCAACGAGCACTACAAGACCATGCATAGAAACATTAGTCCAAAAAGGGAGGATAAAACCAGATTTAGAAAGTTAAAACCTCTTTAAAATGAACAATCGGTAAAAACCTCCAACATAAAAAATGCCACAAGTTTTCCATACGAAATCCGTTTTTGATGAACTTGGGCTTGTCATGAAGAACACGACAAGCACCAAAACCTCAGAAGGAGAAAATCCAAACAAGAACCAAGAAATATGATGCCAAGAATGTAAAGGTTTCAGCTTTGTATAAACGATACGATAAAGCTTAATCGAGAGCCCCTCTTGATAGTACGGTATCAATCCTATAACCCGGTCTCTCAACTAGCATCATGAGACCAGTAAAATAGAAACCATATCAACATCATACCTTTGCCTTGCGCATTCCACTTGAGCTAGCTGATCTAGATCTTGATCTCTTCAAGTAGACCACCTTTCTTGATTGCGCTTCGCTTGGTGAAGACTCACATATTGCTCCCCCATACTCCACTATGGCAAGAGCCTCTCCTGGGCACATCTTCACTTGACCATTATCTCCAAATGGGTGACAAGCTTCAAGCTTAGGATAGCTTCGAGATGCTCCTCTTGAACTTGCACTTCTCAAGTTTGATGACGAACACCACTTGACGTCGTCCTCCATGGGCTATATGAAATCTTCCTTTTATGCAAGCCCATGGAGAGATACCTAACCCACATAGAAATAACACACACACATATATATCATGAGTTAGTTCACAAAGCTATATGGACAATTACTTACCATACCAAGAGATGATCCCACTTGGTACATCTTGTAGCTTTGTGTGTTGATCAATATCTTGATCAACCTTGTATCTTTTCTTCTCTCTTTAATAAATGATGTCTTGAAGATAACCATGAACGATCACATAATCCTTTTTCTTCGAGACATCCTTGCAATATGCTCAACTATCTCATGACCAATCTTCGGATAACTCCTCGAATAAGCACTTGGTCATCACATACTCTTCTTCTTGTTCATATCAAATATATCCATACAACTCGATGATCTTGATGCCAAATACTCCATTATATCAATATCTTCATGGCATCAACCTTGAATCCAACATATGAAGTTCAAACATTGCCTATGGACAAACACTACAAATATAACTCAATGGAACCATCAGTCCATAGGGATTGTCATTAATTACCAAAACCACACTGATGACTCCCAAGTGCAGGAGATCAATTGTAGTACCTTTCGAATAGAAAAGGTTGTCGAACCCACGAGGAGCTGAAGGTATTGGTTATTAGAAATGATAAATAGACAATAAAAGATGCAAGTGTTTTTGGTATTTTCGATTGTATAATTGCAAGACAGTGACAATGCAGCAGGTAAATGGTAACAAGTAAAAGCTCTCAAAGAGAGAGAAAGCCCAATCCTCTATGTGTAAGAGGACAAGCTCAAGTGATGTGTAACTTATATGTGGAAAACGTTCCCGAGGGCGGCATGGATATTGCTAGGCATATAGATTTATTAAACAACACGTTGAATATCTTGTCTAGTTTTAATCTTCTTCGGACGGAGCTATTATTAGGTACAGCTAAATAAATAGACTAAACCCCTTATGATGGATCATGTGGCCAATTAAATGACAGCACAAGAATTATTAAGATATAAAATCCCACCATAGCATTACGCTCTAGGTCCCCGATACTAATACCCCGTAAAGTAACTTAATGATTCGGTCTCAGGCTTTCGTGTCCTCCCAAGTCTCCCTCACGCCATTACACTACGGTGTTCTCCTATGAGCCCATATAGGTGAAGTGTTGTGCAGTCGACGTTCGCACAACACCATCATAGAATCACACAAAAAGATAAACACTAGACAAAATACCAACACATGTCATATATAAATCATTGCCAATTCATCCTATGCCCTCAGGAACATACGGGAACTACTCACAACGTGCAAACATGGTGATATCAGTGGCATAAATGGTACAACACAATCTGAAAGTATAACTCACCAACAAATAATGACAAGTACTCAATCACAAACATGAATAGTAGCACGACAAGTATCTAGGGTATAGCAACTCTCAAACTACGAGGGGACGGAGTGGATCACGGAGATGATGATGGAGATGGTGCTGGTCTTGGTGATGGTGATGATGTAGAGGCCTCCTCCCACGCCAAGGAGGAGAGGTGATGATGATGACGATGATTTCCCCCTTCTCCGGAGCTCCGGAGCAGCAGGATCTGATCCCCCTCGGAGGGAATCAGGAGTTTCGCCGCCGCCGCGACCTCGGATAGTCTCGTAAAAATTAGGGCGTTACTTTTCGGGCGAGACGGAGACCTCGTTAAAAAGCCCCAGGCGAGGAAGTGCCCGAGGCTCCTTTGGTGGGTCCCACGCGGTCAGGGAATCTGGCCGCGTGGGCCCACCCATTTTGGGCCTCGTGGCCTTCCTTGCTTGCTTCTTCTTCCCTCTGGTGTTCTCCCGAAGAAAAACCAGCTGTGCAATTTTCCTTTTATTAATTGGGCCTTCGTAGCTCCTGAAACAATAAAAACACGAAAAAGGAGGTTTTCTGCCTCCCAGAAATTAAATACTAAAAATAGGGACTTTGTAGGAAAGTCCCCTAAATCATCTAAAACATGTAAAAACAATGATATAATAATGCAAATAACATCCTAATATGGTGGTATAAGTGGTATAGATGATGATATAAAATGCACGTATCAACTCCCCCAAGCTTAAACCCTTACTTGTCCTCAAGTAAGTAAGGACATAGATCATTACATGCATCAATGGACTTATGGTTGATAAATAAATACGAGCATTGTATCATCATCATATTCAATTGCAATGTAAGATTAATGAATTAAAACTCATACACATAAGGGCAGCATAAGTAGAAGCTCTAGCAATCACCCCTTACACTTTGAAAGCAAATAACCATTGTATGTTGGACAATTGAATCACACTATTTTTAACATGCTTTTGCTCTTATGGCTAGCATCATAATGTTTAATACTTTACTGAAGTTTAAAGACAAGATAAACTCTCATTGGATAACAAGTTAAAGAAGACAAATGAAAAGACAGATATAAAATTATTTGCACCCTTGCTTCACTAGTAACTAGTGCAAACTTTAGTCATGGATGTTTCAATCAAGTTCTTATGCTCAAACAACCTTTATCTCACACTTTCCATGGCTAACCGAATCCTCGGGTGCCTTCCTTTCATACACTTTACAAAGCATAAGTATTGACACATCCATGATCATTAATTTGCTCAAAAGATACTAGATTCTAACAAGAGTGTTTCATATCCTTTTCATTAACTATTCCCAACTTTTTATGCTACAAGACTATATCTCAACCTTAAACTTATTAATTCTCAAGTCATAATGACTCACTCTTTTCTTATTTATATTGAGCTAGATTCTACAATTGTCCAACATACTCAAGTTAATTAAATTCAAGGCAAGATGTGACTGAAACCTCTAAAATAAACCACGCTCATTTGCATGAGTGTTACCCATAAATCTCCAAACAAGAGAATCATGGATGACACCATACTTTAATATTCATTGATAAACCATAAGATAGGGATACATGATAATGCTCCATGAGCTCACACAAGCCTAAAAGAGATTGATAACTAAATGATAAAAGCAAAACACACCATGACTAGATAGATATGATAAACTAGTAAAGATAAAGACTAGGTGGAACTCCCCCAAGCTTGACGTTCTGCCAGTGCTTTCTCTGCTGCAGCCTCTTCTTTCTCATATTCTTCCTCCCATTCAGCCCTCTTCCATGGGAAAGGCCTCCCATTGTAGAAGGAGTTAGGTGGATCATTATACCTGAGGGTAGCAGCTGCTGCAATCTTCTTGAAGCGCTCTTCATACTCACAGTTTTGATTTTCCACATCCCACAGTAGAGCTTGATGCTTGTCCAACTCAGATGTGACATGTAGATACCTCTTCTCCAAGTCCTCCAGCCTCTCCTTGTACTCTTCAACCTTCTTCTCCAGCTCCAGGTTCATGAAGTGATGAGCATCAAGGCTGCGTTCAACAACAGTATTATACCTGAAGATCTTCTGTTCCAGGTCCTCCAGCCTCTCCTCCACCGTGCCAATGATCTTGGGAGCCTTCACCTCCTCTATGAGCATCGCGCCCTCCTTGAAGGACAAGGTCTTCATTGGTGCCATCACGGAGTTGAGGTAGCGGTTCACAACACCTCCCTTGGGGAAGCTCTCCCCCTCATGATCGGATCCGGAGCTAGACATGGCTAAAACCTGACAGACAGAAACAGCAAAAGCAAAGAACGCTCGAAAGCTCTCGGTACGAGATTAGATTGACGAAACGGGGTATATATTGACGGTTTTTAGGGCAAGACGAAGAGTCGGAGTCGAAAACGGACGAATCGGGACTCCGAGGGGCAAAAGGAGTGGGCCCACGCGGTCAGGGAATCTGGCCGCGTGGGACCCCCTCTTTTCCTTCTCGAAGCTCCGTCACGTCCAGTTTTCTTGTCCCACACGTTAATTTCCATAAAAAATGATGTCCGTAAAATATTACGCAATTCCGAGAAACTTTCCAGAGTAAAAGTTACCTTTTATTGATTTTGGATTTCTGAAACTGCAAACTTCTTTGCAATTACCTCCTCCGGTGTCTGTAAAATGAATTCCTCCACCTTTCCAATGAAGCTTTTTCCTGCAATATAATGTTTAAGGCGTTGTCCATTAACCACATGAGGTTTACCTTTCATATCACCATGAAGACGGATAGCTCCTGAACGGTATACTTCCTGTATCACTAATGGTCCCTGCCACTTTGAAGCTAACTTACCTGCAGAAAACTTGAAACGAGAGTTGTATAATAGCACTTGATCACCTACTTTGAATTCTTTCTTTTTAATTTTCTTGTCATGCCAAATCTTAACTTTTTCTTTAAACATCCTGGCACTTTCATAAGCTTCATTTCTCCATTCATCTAGTAGGTTTAAATCAAGAATTCTCTTCTCTCCAGCAGTTTTAAAATCAAAGTTCAATTGTTTAATAGCCCATCTAGCTTTATGTTCTAATTCAACAGGTAAATGACAAGCTTTTCCATAAACCATTTTATAAGGAGACATTCCCATAGGATTTTTAAAAGCAGTTCTATAAGCCCATAATGCATCGTTAATTTTAAGTGGCCAATCAGACCTAGACTTATTCACTGTCTTTTCCAAAATGAGTTTAATTTCCCTATTACTTAATTCAACTTGTCCACTAGTTTGGGGATGATAAGGTGATGCAATTCTATGGTTAACATCATATTTTGCCAAAGTTTTCCTAAGAATACCATGTAAGAAATGAGAACCACCATCAGTAATTAAAAACCTAGGAACACCAAACCTGGGGAAAATGATGTCCTGAAGCATCTTCATTGCCGTGGCATGATCTGCACTTTTGGTTGGAATTGCTTCCACCCACTTTGTAACATAATCCACTGCAACCAAAATATGAGTATGCTTTGTCTTTGATTCGGGGAAAGGTCCCATAAAGTCAAAACCCCACACATCAAATGGTTCAAGTGGTAAGGAATAGTTCATAGGCATTTCATTTCTCCTACCAATATTTCCTACTCTTTGACATTTATCACAAGATTTAACATATTCAGCACAATCCTTAAATAAAGTAGGCCAATAAAAACCAGACTGTAATACCTTTGCACCTGTACGATCTCCTGCATGATGTCCTCCATAGGGACTGTCATGACAATCTCTTATAATAGCCTGTTGTTCATACTCAGGTACACAACGTCTAATAATACCATCCACACTCTTCTTATAAAGAAAAGGATCATCCCAGAAATAATGTCTAAGATCATAAAAGAATTTCTTTCTTTGTTGAGTAGTGAAGTGTGGAGGTAAAACTTTACCAACAATAAAATTTGCATAATTGGCAAACCATGGAGATGCAACTTTAGCACTAGAAACATTAATTGCAAGTTGTTCATTAACAAAGCTATCATTAATAGGAATAGGATCATCAGGTATATTTTCCATTCTAGAAAGATGATCAGCTACTTGATTATCTTCCCCTTTCCTATCAACAATGTGTAAATCAAATTCTTGCAATAGAAGTACCCATCTTATTAATCTAGGCTTAGCATCTTTCTTATGCATTAAGTATTTAATGGCAGAATGATCAGTATGCAATGTGACTTTCGAATCAGTAATATAAGGTCTAAACTTGTCACAAGCAAATAGCACTGCTAAAAATTCTTTTTCAGTTGTGGCATAATTCCTTTGAGCAGCATCAAGTGTTCTACTAGCATAATAAATGACATTCAGTTTCTTATCAACACGTTGGCCCAAAACAGCCCCAACTGCATAATCACTAGCATCACACATAATTTCAAAAGGCAAATTCCAATCAGGAGGTTGAATAATAGGGCACTTATTAAAGCATTTTCAAAATATTAAAGGACTCAATGCAATCATCATTAAAAGAGAAAGGAACATCCTTTTGCAAAAGATTGGTTAGGGTTTTGATATTTTGAGAAATCTTTAATAAACCTACGGTAAAAACCTGCATGCCCAAGAAAACTTCTTATACCTTTGAGATCCCTTGGGAATGGAGCTTTTCAATAGCTTCTATCTTTGCTGGGTCAACTTCTATTCCTTTCCAGAAATCTTATGCCCAAGAACAATACCTTCAGTAACCATGAAGTGACACTTCTCCCAGTTTAAAACTAAGTGTTGGTCTTCACAACGCTGCAAAACTTTGTTAAGGTTGAACAAGCAATTATCGAAGGAAGTACCATACACAGAAAAATCATCCATAAAGACTTCCATTATCTTTTCAATATAATCAGCAAATATAGCATTCATGCATCTTTGAAAAGTAGCAGGAGCATTGCACAAACCGAATGGCATTCTCCTATAAGCAAATGTACCAAATGGACATGTAAAAGTGGTTTTCTCTTGATCATCTTTATGAACAGGAATTTGGGAGAAACCTGAATAACCATCTAAATAGCAAAAGTGAGAGTGTTTAGATAACCTTTCTAACATTTGATCAATAAATGGCAATGGGTAATGATCTTTACGAGTTGCTTTATTTAACTTCCTGAAATCAATACACATTCTATAACCAACAACAGTGCGTTGAGCTACAAGTTCATCCTCATCATTTGGAACAACAGTCATTCCACCCTTTTTAGGAACACAATGAACAGGACTAACCCACTTACTATCAGCTATGGGATAAATGATACCAGCTTCAATAAGTCTTATTACCTCTTTCCTTACCACTTCCTTCATTTTTGGATGGAGACGGCGTTGATAATCAACAACAGGTTTTGCATCCTCTTCCAAATTAATTTTATGCATACATAGAGCTGGGCTTATACCTTTAAGATCATCAAGAGAGTATCCAATGGCTGGTCGGTGAGCTTTAAGCACATCAAGTAATTTCTCTTCTTCTTCAGCTGAAAGGTTAGCACTAATAATGACAGGATATATGCTCTTCTCATCCAAATATGCATATTTCAGATTTGTAGGCAAAGGTTTTAATTCAAACTAGGATCCCCTTTAGGTGGTGGTAGCACTCCTAAATTATCAGGTGGGATATGCAATTGTAATTGTGGTGGCTGTTGTGAAAGTATTTGTTCTAAAGCATCTTTTTCTTCTTCATTAAATGGTTCATCTTGATTAAGCATGTATCTTTCCACCACGTCTGTTGAAGCTACAGCTACATGAGCAAGAGTTTCAATTACATCTTCAGAAAATGGCTCTTTCTTTGAATGCTTATCAGAAAATTTAGAAAAGTTGAATGCAAGTTTTTCTCCAGCACAATTAATAAACACTTTCTCTTTAAGCAAATCAATTTCAGCACCAACAGTATGTAAGAAAGGTCTACCGAAAATGATAGGACAAAATGAATCTTGAGGGCAACCAAGCACAATAAAATCAGCAGGATATTTAATTTTACCTACCAATACTTCAACATCTCTAACAATTCCAAGTGGATTAATATAATCTTTATTAGCAAGTTGAATTGTCATACCTGTCTCTTCCATACTGATAGGATCAATATCAGGCTTGATTTCAAGATACAGAGAATATGGAATGACACTAATGCTTGCTCCAATATCACATAAGCCATGATAACTAGAAGTCCCAATAGTGCATGATATAACAGGCTTACCAACCTTGGCCGAATTGCCTTTAACAACTTTAGTAGCATCTTCACATAGATAAACATCAACAGGATCTTCTTCATTTAATTGTTTGATAATAGAGATTTGACTGTTGACTTCCATCTGTTCATAAGGCTGAGATCTTCTTCTTTTACTCTTGTTAGAAACAGCAATAAGTAAATTTTCCTTGACTTGGTTTGGATATGGTGGTGCCTCAACATACTCCTCAATTGTCAAGGATGACACTGGTTCTACCTGTTTAATAACTTTGGGTACAACAATAGATTGTTTAACAGGTTCAACATAAGCTTCAAACCCAGTTTTAGGAATACCAATATGATTAGCAAAAGATTTAGCTACCTCAATTATAACATAAGGATCAAGATTAAAAGTATCACTCAGATTTTTAAACAAGGTAGAAGTAGAGAAATTCTCTACACATGAATACTCATAGTCCAGATAGGGCTCATTACCTTTATCAAGATCCCAATGACCAGTATTCTCAGAAATAGTCTCCAATAAATTCCATGCTTCTTCTTCAGTATTATTTGTAAAGCTTCCACTAGATGAATTATCCAGAAATTCCTTTTGTTGCCTTGGTAGCCTCACATAAAAGTTTATCAGAATAATTTTCCTTGTAAGATCATGACAAGGATTCTTGCGGAGGAGTTCCTTTAACCTCCCCCAAGCTTGAGTAATACTTTCTCCCAGATGTGGCCAGAAATTAAATATATAGCAGCGGTTCTCATAAGCTTCTCTAGGAGTAAAATACTTAAGAAAGAAAACCTTCCTCAAAATACTCCAGTCCATAGTGACTTCTTCATCTAAAGACCTGAACCAAATACGAGCATTACCAGATAAAGACAGATATAACAGCTTCCTTTTTACCTGATCTTCAGAAATACCAGGAAGTCTAAATAAACCACATATAGCCTCAATTGTTTCCATGTGTTCACGTGCAGATTTAGTTCCATCCCTGTAAATGGATTTTTCATAACTCTTTTAACATGACCAACGGGAATTTTATATCCCACTTTAGGTATCTCAGGCACAGTAGTTTCAACAGTTTTAGGAGCATAAGCACTTTCATATAGAGCAAGATGTAGCGAGGCACGATTCATAAATGCCATAGTAGCAATGAGATAAAACAGTAAATAAAATTCACCTTTCAAGTTTCCTTACCAAACTTCTTACCAATAGCGCTACGCTCCCCGGCAACGGCGCCAGAAAAGTATCTTGATGACTCCCAAGTGCAGGAGATCAATTGTAGTACCTTTCGAATAGAAAAGGTTGTCGAACCCACGAGGAGCTGAAGGTATTGGTTATTAGAAATGATAAATAGACAATAAAAGATGCAAGTGTTTTTGGTATTTTCGATTGTATAATTGCAAGACAGTGACAATGCAGCAGGTAAATGGTAACAAGTAAAAGCTCTCAAAGAGAGAGAAAGCCCAATCCTCTATGTGTAAGAGGACAAGCTCAAGTGATGTGTAACTTATATGTGGAAAACGTTCCCGAGGGCGGCATGGATATTGCTAGGCATATAGATTTATTAAACAACACGTTGAATATCTTGTCTAGTTTTAATCTTCTTCGGACGGAGCTATTATTAGGTACAGCTAAATAAATAGACTAAACCCCTTATGATGGATCATGTGGCCAATTAAATGACAGCACAAGAATTATTAAGATATAAAATCCCACCATAGCATTACGCTCTAGGTCCCCGATACTAATACCCCGTAAAGTAACTTAATGATTCGGTCTCAGGCTTTCGTGTCCTCCCAAGTCTCCCTCACGCCATTACACTACGGTGTTCTCCTATGAGCCCATATAGGTGAAGTGTTGTGCAGTCGACGTTCGCACAACACCATCATAGAATCACACAAAAAGATAAACACTAGACAAAATACCAACACATGTCATATATAAATCATTGCCAATTCATCCTATGCCCTCAGGAACATACGGGAACTACTCACAACGTGCAAACATGGTGATATCAGTGGCATAAATGGTACAACACAATCTGAAAATATAACTCACCAACAAATAATGACAAGTACTCAATCACAAACATGAATAGGAGCACGACAAGTATCTAGGGTATAGCAACTCTCAAACTACGAGGGGACGGAGTGGATCACGGAGATGATGATGGAGATGGTGCTGGTCTTGGTGATGGTGATGATGTAGAGGCCTCCTCCCACGCCAAGGAGGAGAGGTGATGATGATGACGGTGATTTCCCCCTTCTCCGGAGCAGCAGGATCTGATCCCCCTCGGAGGGAATCAGGAGTTTCGCCGCCGCCGCGACCTCGGATAGTCTCGTAAAAATTAGGGCGTTACTTTTCGGGCGAGACGGAGACCTCGTTAAAAAGCCCCAGGCGAGGAAGTGCCCGAGGCTCCTTTTGGTGGGTCCCACGCGGTCAGGGAATCTGGCCGCGTGGGCCCACCTATTTTGGGCCTCGTGGCCTTCCTTGCTTGCTTCTTCTTCCCTCTGGTGTTCTCCCGAAGAAAAACCAGCTGTGCAATTTTCCTTTTATTAATTGGGCCTTCGTAGCTCCTGAAACAATAAAAACACGAAAAAGGAGGTTTTCTGCCTCCCAGAAATTAAATACTAAAAATAGGGACTTTGTAGGAAAGTCCCCTAAATCATCTAAAACATGTAAAAACAATGATATAATAATGCAAATAACATCCTAATATGGTGGTATAAGTGGTATAGATGATGATATAAAATGCACGTATCACACACATGGGGCGCCATGCCATTTCAACAACTTACATCCCCACAATGTAAGTGTGGCAATATGTTTTCCCAAGTTATAGAGTGTGGTTTATCATACTTCAGGTTAATTACTTTAGCAAAGTTGAATATAATGCTTGATTGGTCTTGGTCTATGTCGGTGTTTCGTAACCGGTTAGTAAATTTGTATGTAGATAAAGACTTGTGATCACCATCGGATGGGCTAAAAGCCTCAACCACACAAGAATGTATGCATGTTTGGGCACACGGACCGTCTCTGGTAACAACCCTACTACTGTGTGGATCGATGTGTACTGGCGTGTTAGGCGCATAAAGTACAATTATGGCCGGCTGGCGGTTCAGCCGGCTGGGTGGTTTTTCCGCAGGATAAGACATATGGTGTATGTGGATATGTGTGGGTGTGTGAGTGATCTCTCTCCTAAGAGACAGGTGTCCCCGCCTTATATAGGGACCCACTACCGCCTTATAGACATGGCAGAGTAGTGTTACAGGCCCAGGTACATGCTATGATGGGACGGAAGCTATGCTAGGCCGTTGTAGCTGACGTCTGGCTGACCAGCTGTCCGTACGCTACATGACGCCATGCCACTATGTCGGTGGTCAGCGTTGACTTGTGTCGTGGAAGGCATGGGTCTGCCCTGATTGCGTGGGATGGGACTGGACCCATAGGATCATGTTCGTCATGTCGCGCGTGCTTACGGCTCGGGTGGTAGTCTAGATGTGGAACTTCGTCCATGGCACGATGAGCGGACCCTGGCCAGCTGGCAGGCTCTGCAGGGCCGACGACTAGGTGGATGCTGCCTAGGAAGTCTTTGAGTATGTGGAACGTTCTATCCTTTGATGGTCTTGCTGGCCTGATCCATGGCTGGCGGTTCAGCCGGTCTGGAAGTTTTTCCTTTGAAAGGTAATGGCTATCCATAGTCCCGTCAGCAGCCCCCGACCCTTTGCGTGGCTTGAAGAGGCGCATGGAGGGCTTGTCGATGTTCCAACAACTATCATAAGAAACTTTGTGCACTTCCTCCAACCGTTATATTTGCTAGGTATCTTAGTCACATGATCTAGCTATTTTAACATCAGACACACCATGGTTTCTATCGATATAGGTAACCTTTTTAAACATGTACCCTTCTCATTCACTATGTATACGTAGGCTACCTTTCTGAAATGATCTGTCAGTTTAATTATGTAATGTTTGCCACACTTGTCCTAAGTCTGATAGGTATGTAGCGCTCGCGCTAATTGCTTGCTTTGTTGTATTAGACCAATGACTCTTTCTGAATTCTATGACAATGAGCATGGTGATGTGTTCTCCTACTATGTTGTTGTAACTTGTTTTGTCTTAGTTTCAGCCAACAAATAAAGCTATAAAGGAAAAAAGAGGAAGGACCCCTACATCTAGTACGCGGGTCTTTTCACAGAGCTGCACAGACATTCATTATTGCTCGCATCGTTTCATGTCAACTATACCAGTTATTCCAGTAGAAAGAGATGTTGTCTCTGCACAGTTCGGTTTGTTAACTGGACACCATAGAGATGCAATAATCACTGGCATACAGGAACTGTAAAATCAGCAAGCTTTGATGGACCATCTTCTTAATAATATCATCAGGATCAGCAACTCTCGTAGTAAGCCACATGTCACATGTCTCGCGAGGCAAGCTCAAAAAAGTGTGTTTAAACACCGGCTCTGTTGTATATCATTTGAGTGAAACTCTCGGATGTAACTGCTGAAAAATTCAAGATCTGTGATAATTAGTACTTATAGGCACTGAAAAAAGCTCAGCAGGTCGGTCCACATAATATTAGCATGCCAACCCACTTAAATTAAAGGGCTAGCTCATTAAGTCTTAATGGGCTGACCCACTAAAGAGTAACATGTCGGGCCACTTATAGGCACCAGGACTCAGGTGGGTCTGCCATCTACCAAGTTTTATACCCCGTGGCAGAAGACATAATGGCGTGACAACAATCTTAACGAAGTTTGCCACGTGTCGGTTATACGCATCTACCACGACAGTTTTTTAGTGGCTGATCGCCGCCCCATGTACCATGATTCTCGGGAACCGTGGTAAAAGAATCTTCCATGGTACCCCTTTCGGGGAGAAATCGTTTTATCCACGAAAAATCAGCTTCTACCACGAAAATCAAGCGAGGCAAAAACCAGATTTTCTTCTAGCGAACAAACAGGGGCGAAATTGGTGAAGATTCATGGAAGATAGACTGATTCCCGTCGCCCAGATCACACGGTATGACGGTTGGTACGAGCTCGCAGGGCCATACCAGTGCTTGTTATCTCTCTTGGGTCTCCAGTGTTTTGGGTGATCTTTAACTTGTTGAACTCGTATGGACGAGACCCACACTCCAGTGGCATTGGTTCTTCATTTTGAGTACGTGGAAAATGGCAATTTTCCAAGAAACTTGACTTGCATCTGGTACCTCTCCCTTGTCTCCTTTCATCATGATGTGTCCATAATTTCATCTACACATAGATATACAAAAAAGCTAAGAGAAACAAGTTAAATCCTAATAAAAACCTATGGCCGTGAAAAGTCCATCGGAAAAATAGTTTGAGTTGAACATCAACATACAAGTAGCTAGCTCAGAATATTGTAAGAATTCAAATATAATAACATGAAAAACATCGAGCAAAATGATATATAAAATGAACGCATCACCAACATTCAAGTAAAATTATTGGAAAAAGTTTGATTTCCTAACCGTGAGTCGTGTGAATATCTTAGACCATGGTTGAGTTTGTTTGTTAAAAAACTGTCTATGAAGTTCTCGTAATCAAAGTGTGGTTTTCTATAACCTTGCATAGATCGAGTAATTGGACTACGAACGCAAGGTGTTGTTTTTTCATCATGATATACAATCAAACATATTTTCCTCCGGTCCAAGTTTTCTCTTGTTATATAGTCAAGCATCCATGTGGATTTGACTTGTATCCTCCTTATAGTGTTGTAACTATTTTTGTCAATTATTTATGTGGCACTGACCGCAAGTTTTTATGCATATTTAGGTGGAAGTGGCAACCTGGTTCCGTTCGTGATATGTGATTCACCGACCAGAATAGGAAGGGTTGTTTATGACGATGTCTACACGCTTGGACTAGGTGGCCAAGGAGGGTCTACCCAACATGGATGGGGGCGTATTATACGGATAGGACTTCCACTCACATATATTTATATTAGTAGTGTCGTTGTGTTTTTTTTTTCCTTCTTTAACGTGTGTGTTCTATGACGGATGTGTCATCTCTGATATCCAGAGGGTAGGTCTACACTCTCAATGATTGTACCTCCTTGATGCAACCGGGCTTAACAAAAGTGCCCTTTATGAACAAATAAAAAATCAGATACTAAATCCATTAGCCACGATTCGCAAAAAGCTTCCATTAGCCACCAGAATCCATGCTAGCTCCTTGAATTGTGCACATACAAGGAGAAGCAGACATAAAACACGATAGAGATATCAAGGAGTACTATAAATATAAGGATGCACTACATGTCGTGAAACTGATGCCGCGTCGCCGAAGTGGTCTATAGCCAAAGGCCACTATGTGGAGTTTGATTCTTTTTTTATAATCTCAATGCATTTTCATTAACGTGCAAACTAAATCACTCGATCAATGTTAGAAACAAAGCCAAGTTCCCGGGCCATCATCGCCCTCTTGTCGTACCAACATGAGTGATAATCTGCCCAAGTGCAAGGGATAGTTTTAACACCTATCAAGGTGGAAGTAGCAGGATCGAACTGCAGGATGAAGAAGGTTAATCTATTTATTCTCTCAAACTGAAGTGCCACAATTATAGTTTTATGTGCACTATAAAGGAAACGTCACAAGAAAAGTGTAGTTGTAGGGGTCAAAAATAGCAATCGAGGAACACATGAAACAAAATGTAACCGAGCAAAGTGAAACATAGTTGCTGCAAGTATGAAGAAAAAAGGACCGGGGTTCATGGGTTTACTTGATCTCTCTCATAAACATGGTGGCACAAAATAAAGCACATATAGGATATATACAAGATGAAATTCTATGTTTTATCTTGTCATTGATAGCATTCATGGAGCTATGTTTACCTCTTCATTGATCTCTCTCATATCCTAATGTCGAGATGACGATACATTTTAATCTCGGTAATACTCTCTAAGTTAGTGATTATTTGCAAGCTTAGATTAAGTACAATACGTAATATGCAATAAGATAAATGATATTATGTCGAAAGTTCTCACGCACACAAATGACCGCTATTTATGTCATTGGGAAATAACACACCGTCTTCCCATTATCCCTAGTGAGGTGGAATAACGAAGGTAAACACCATAACAAGTCTAATCTTTGTGTCACCCGATTAGAACATGCCACAAGTTTCACTCCATCTAATCATGCAACATTTCTTCAAATGTTCCATCTACTGGGTAGCTAGGTTAGCATCAAGAACGAGGCAATAATATGCATCTACAAATACATCAACGACAAGCATGAACAAGATTGCATCTGCATAAATCATCTCATAAACAAAGGATCTACCATATGAATTACATAAACAATGTCGTAATCATGTAGGGAAAGTTAAATGGTTTAAAACAATCATATAACATACAGATATGCAATCAAGCTAGTAAAGCAAATCCATGGTATAGCGGTTGAACTACTCCCCCTTCATGGTGGAACGACGAGGAGGCGATGGCGTAGGAAGAGATTCCACGAGAGGCGATTCTAGCAGTGGTTACCCTCATATTCACCTCTGACGGCAGCCTGTTTATATCCCTTTGTTTTATTTCTATCTCTCTCAGGCTTCGCCCATGCCAAGAAAAAAAATCCTTGAAGGTTACATCAAGGGTTTTATGTCAAAATAAAGAGGGTGGTGAAAGAATCGATGGCATGACGGAGAAATAAAGAGGGTACGATGATCCTAGCCCTTGAGCTCTCCATGGGACTCCTTGGTCCACCAGATGCCCCCCTCAGTGAGTTCTAGTGTCTTCGTTTTGGAAAATTGGAACACCAGGTTTTCTTCCCTGAATTATTTGAGTTGTAGAAGGTTCTTGAAGCATGGTTATGCACTAGTACAGAACGACACATCGGAAACGGGCCAAATACCCCATCGGAAACGGAGAAAGGGTCCGTGTCCCCGCCCATGTCACTGATGTGAAGGCCCTCATCGGTAACGGAGGCTTAAAACCTTTTCCGATGAGGTCTCCATTTGGCAACGGTTGTGCGCAGACCTTCGTTTCTTTAGTTTTCCTTCATCAGATACGGAGTTTGCCATCCACCCGTTTGTACTGAGCTTTTCTCATATTTCGGTTATATGCCACAATACATGAAAGGCTGATTGCACAATGCATTAAAACGTTATTCAATTCATAACATGGAACAAATGTCATCATTACATTGATATACAATAATATCACCGTTTACAATTTGACTACAATCATATCTATCACACATTGGCATAATGTAATATCACCTATTACACTTTGACTACAATCATGAACTCTAAACGTATAAGCAATAACCTAACAAGATGAAAGGCTGGCTTAATTAAGCCAGTCTTCCATCTTTGACTTGGAGCTCACCTACAATGAGCTCTCGGTCGTCGTTGTACCCGCTCCAAGACCAGCATCCCTGAAGTTTCCGTGCCTCAAGGTTTCTGGTTCTCGGAATGGTACGTTGGTACTTTTATGCAGTGTTGCCCAAATAAACTCCTGCGTGAAAGAAAAAAAGATTAGCGAAATATACAAAATACATCTGGATATAAAAGAACATTGGTGGCTATTTTCCAGCAACTGCTCTATTCGGTTGCCATTTTCAAGCAACTGCTAAGATCGGCAGCAAATATCCAGGAACTGCTCTGTTCGGTTGCCATTGTCTCTACTTTGTGGCAGTTTGCATTCCTTCTATCTCTTCTTCCTCGTTCCACCCCAATCCCCCACCAGCCATGGACGACCGCAACAGAATAACACAGACATCTACCATCTGTGCCCGCCGCACCACCGTTCTGGAGGTGGTGTACACGAACGAGGAGCATACCGTGGAGCGGATCCTTGACAAGTACGAGGAATGGCTAGCAGAGGAGAAGCATCGGTTCGTCGGCCTTGACATCGAGTGCACCCGTAATCATCGGAACATGGCTGTCCTGCAACTCGCCATGCGCCAGCATGTCCTCGTGTTCCACTGGTCCAAGTCCAAGAAGAATTGTCCAACGTTGGGCAAATTCTTTCAACGCAAGAATATCACCTTCGCAAGCGTGGACATCACCAACGACCGCAAGGTGCTTTCTCGTGCCGGCTTCCACATTCCACCAGAGTACTACGTGGACATCCAACTCATATACAAAATCAAGGGTGAAGACGAGAGGGACGGAATGGGTGATCTAGCGGCAGACCTCATCGACACATCATACTCCAACATGAAGAAGGAGTTCCCATCCAAGCAGCACAATTTCTGGGAGTGGATGCCGTTGTACAAAGTTAACCTCGACTACGCAGCAATAGATGGGTACGTGACCTACGAGTTGTATCGCAAGATCCTAACCTTAAAGGACAGGCTACGTCCAACATGGCGGGAAATGCTCTGCCCTAGGTGCAAGAATGGTGAGGGATCAACGAACACCAAGCGTAGTAAGACGGATGAGGATGATGGGTGGTGAATAGCAATAGGCCTTGGATATCGGTGTTGAACTAGTTTGTACAGTTGGTGCTTGAACAATAAGTGTTTGTAATTATCAGAACATGTGTGTGTGAATTTGCACTAGGCATTGAATGTCTATGTTGAACTATTTGTAATAATATGTACACATGTTTGTGAGTGAATTTGTTTATGAGATGAAATGCTCATATGTAGAACCTAGTTCATCGCATCACAACCGGTCACAGAAACATAAGATTTTTTACCTTTCACCCAGCGGGAGAGGAGGTGCCGGTCTCTTGCATAGGCCAGCCTCACCGGAAAGGAGGTGCCGACATCTGCCACACGCGCTGCAATGCTACCAGCGATAGATCCCGCCGGAGAGGAGGTGCCGGCATCTGCCACACGCGCTGCGACGCTACCAGCGATAGATCTCACTGGAGTGGAGGTGCCGGCATCTGCCACACGCTCTGCGACGCTAGCAGCAACAAATCTCGCCTGAGAGGAGGTGCCGGCGTGCGGTGTCGGAGGAGACGGCGAGACCGTCGATAGCCGGGCGCCGGTAGGAGCCGCCGCCATGAACAGACACTGGGACAGTGGGGAAGAGAGTGAGAGTGTTAGGTCATTCGGTGGAGGCCAATATATATATGAACGCAGGTATCACAAAGGAAACGGTTAAATACTGCAACCGTTTCCTTTGCATTTATACCATTAAGAGAGAAGACCTACTTACAGATAGTCTAAATTACATATGAACGCAGAGACCGCATAGGAAACGGCAATGAACCACATAGGATACATATATTAATAATAAAATGACTAAACTAAATATGGACTTGATATTAATAATGAAGTAAACGATTACAGATATGCTACTACTAGCTAATGCTACTACTAGCTGCTGCTGATGAAGACTCGGGCTCGTCGTCGGTGTACACGAGGGCCTCCCTCCAGCATAAGGTACTGTCGAAGATCTTGATGAAGAACCCGTTGTCGCCGTCGAACTCGAAGCACAAAAAGTGCCCCTGCTCAAGATTGTACGCTTGGGCGAATGACTTCCATCCCTGGCCGAGGTACAAATTTCCCCCGGCACTCACGGCCGTCTTCACCGCCCAGCTTCCGTTCTCGCAGTCCTCCATCTTCTGATGCATGGTACTTGCCACCATGCCTTGGAGCTTCTCCGTGAACGCCCTCGGGAGCCTCAGGCGCCTCTCGATGCCCTTGTACATGATAATCAAGAACTCAAAGCCGCGCACCTCCGGGGACATGTCTTCAGAGGACGGTGAGGGCGACACCGACGACGTGGCATTGCTGCTGCGCCCCCTACCACGGCCGCGCCCTCGTCCACGGCCGCGACCGCTGCTGGTAACTCTCGTCGGGGACATGTCTTCAGAGGACGGTGAGGGCAACACCGACGGCATGGCATTGCCACTGCGTCCCTACCACGGCCGCGCCCTCGTCCACGGCCGCGACCGCTGCTGGTACCTCTCGCCATGGATTAGGACGGAGGGGATCTGGCGAAGTTTGAAAAACGGGAGGCGATGGACTGGGGCTTCAAAGAGACCGCTGTTGGTACCTCTCGCCATTTATACTCGCGAGTCTGCTCCGCCCGGCTCCCCATCTGCCCCTTCGCTAGCCTCCACGTGTCAACATTTCAACGGTTGGAAAATTCTATCCGTTACCATAGAGGCAAATATTGGAAACGGACAATTTTATTAACCATTGCCAATATAATAAGTGATGGAGATTGGACAGGTCCGTTGCCAATGTGGGCGGGCCAGCCGCGGCCCAGGTCAGGTTTGTACGCACAGGCCGCGCGGAAAGCGCGATTCTATGACGCCTAACTCGTGCCGTTTCATAGAGGGGTATACGATGTGTCGTTCTGTACTAGTGATGGGTCATACCTTTTAGAATTAAATACCTAATGAGATTCATGGAAAATCTCGTAAATCACTAAAAAATATTAAGAAAAATGTAATAATCATCGCTGATAAGAGGGGTATTCATATAAAAAGTTTTAAAAGGGATAGATGCGTTACCAATGTAGCAGCTGAAGGAGATATGCCCTAGAGGCAAATAATAAATGTATTATTTTCATATCTCACATATGTTCATAATTAGTTTTATACCATGATATAACTGTATTAAGCGGAAACATTAATACACGTGTGGTATATAAAACAACCAGGTCCCTAGTAGCCTCTATTTAGCTAGTCCATTGGTCGATGATGATCGAGGTTTCCCGATCATGTGACATTTATGTCTGTTGACAATGGAGTCATATCATTAGGTGAATGATGTGATGGACATACCCAACATAAGTATTATGACGTGATCAATGTTCAGCGTCATGATAGTTAAAAACATAGTAACCTAATCCTTAGACCGTGAGATCATATTTAATCACTATCTCTGGAGGGTTGCCCTTGATTGCATCAAACGTCACATCTTAAATAGGGTGGCAATAAAGGTGTCGCACATCAGGTATCCGAAGGAATAAGTTGAGGCGTATGGATCAAGAGCGGGATTTGTGCATCTGAAGGTCAGAGAGACACTAGTGAGGGCCCACTCGGTGAGATCACATCAAAGTTTGCAAACGCGTGACTAGGTCACGGGATGTGTGATCATGTGAACGAGATAACAGGTGTTTGCCAGTAACGAGATAGAACTAAGGTATCAGGATACCGATGATCATGTCTCGGACAAACTAAGTATGGTGACACAAAGGGATATGATATGCTAAGGTTCAAGCGATATTTATTCGTGGAATGCACAGGGGTCATTATGGGCATCCAGGTCCCTCTGATGATCATTGATTGGAAATGAGTTTCGATCATGTCTGGAGTGTTCTCGAACCGTAGGGTAATACACTTAAGGGTTTGACGACGCTAGGAGATCATTTTGGATTTGTCGGAATTACCGAAGAATAGAGAAGAGAAAACCGAAGGGTTCCGGGAATGTCCGAAGATGTTCGGAGTGATCCGGAAGGATTCCGGAGTCACATAAATGGACCGGAAAAAGTTTCGGAGTACCGAGAGATTAAATAATATGTTAATTATATGAATTAATATATTAATTTAATAATGATTAAATTCGGATTTAATGGTGCAACCCACCTAATGGGCCTCTCTATAGGGCAAACCGCACCAAAGGGAGGCTTGGGGGTGTGCATGGGCCTTCTTGCGGCACCCCATAGGCCCAATTCGGCCAGCAAAGGTTGCTCCAACCTTTAGTCCCACATTGCCTAGCTAATTGGCATGGTACACCCAATTCTACTATATAAAGGGAGGCATAGGAGGGATTTAAACACAAGATAAATTCCAGGAAATAGGGAGGTGTCTCCCACCTCCTGTGCCACCTCCTGTGCCACCTCCTGCGCCGCCTCTCTCTCTCTCTCTCTCTCTCTCTCTCTCTCTCTCTCTTGCGCGGCCCCAAGTTAGGGCTGTGCTCGTGAGAGCTATCTTCTCTGCGGCACGCCGTCGTGTTACAGAAATTCCAGTCCAGAAGATCTACTTCCGCAACCTCGGCTGGATCGGAGAATCGGGAGTCGTTTTCAAGCACCATATGTGTGCGAGTACTACGAGGTGCAACACTTGGGGCACTTGTCGCGAGGATCGTCGTGATCTTGAGGTCATCACCGACACACCAAGTTCTACACGACCTTGAGGTCGGCTACGTGTCTTCCTCAACAACGCTTGTGCGGAAGCGTAATCCCCGCGTTTTGGTCTACAAGGGTATGTCACCGAAAGTTCTCCGTTACTTACATGTCTCATAGATAGATCTTGGTTTATTGGTGTTCTGTCGGTATGAAATTTTTTGTTTTCTGCACCCGAACCCCTTTAGTGGTATCAGAGCCGATCTATGTGTAGATGTGTTAGTACGGTTAGAACACATGTTGAATGTGGGCATCGATTCTATAATTGTTACCCTCTAGCGTGCACTTGTTCATATCGCGGTATTGTTTGATGAAGCGGCCCGGACCGACCTTACGTGTACGCTTACGCGAGACAGGTTCCGCAACTGACATATGGCTTGTACCATATATGTGGCTGGCGGGTGTCTATCTCTCTTACAATAATTGGTATGGCATTTGCAATGGAGGGCCCCGAAAGGGGTGTAATAGAGACAATCATTTAATCGCTGTTGTGGTTGTATGTTCGTAGGTAAGAACGGTTCTTTTGCAAAAGCCCTAGCAGTCACGTAAAATTTGCAAAAGATAAAGTAGATGCGTCTAACTTTATGTTGCAGGGGGCACATGATATCATATGGTCAAGGTAAGTTTGTGGAATGTTTCGACTAACCTTTTGTGTGGAGGCATCGAGGACATGGTGCCATTCCGGAGCGCTCGATGAAGATCAAGGCGCGAGGACCATATCATGTCATTTTACACTTTACATTTGATGTCATTGTGTGGATATATATATTATGTTATATATATTATATATTATATAGCTTATATTAGATATACGACGGTAGCTGTATAAGGTGATCCCTCAATTTATTTCCAATATAAGTGTTCTCCCTTTAGCGTGCACCACCAAGAAAGTTCTACGTTATGAGGCAGGCCGTGACGATCGGGTGTCAGACATATTGTCGTTCGCATACAGTGGGTGTAAGACATGTTTGCACACGCAAATACGCTGGAGGTTTTTATGGCGAGCCTAGCATGTACAGACATGGCATCGAACACAAGGACCGAAAGGTCAAGCATGAGTCACATAGCTGATGTGATTGACATGGCGATGTCTACCTTTGAAGCTATGCCATCGGCCATGACGATCGGGGGTGGTTTAGTGAATTAGGATCGTGTAGTCCATTAAACAACCATGAGGGATGTTTGTTTAAGTGGGAGTTCGTATAGTTTATATAAATGTATATTTTAAAACTTGAACTCTTATTATGAACATAGTCTTTATGTCTTTGCAAAACCTTTTGTAGATATTAACCGGTGTAATAGCCAACTTTGACTTAGATGTATTCGTGCGGTTGAGAAACTTAAAATGGTGGGTCCAACTTCATTAATTTTTATACCGTAGCTTGAGGATACTCCTTTTTCAATCCATTAGCTCTTTGTGATACGATACCCGTTGAGATATATCAAGAGATTCCGCTAACAAAGAGAATAATTTGGATTATGGATTTCGTGCAGATGATTTCATCGTAGTCCAGTGTGTTGTGATCTCTACCATAGAGAATGAAATGTGGGTGCGTGTTGACAGATCGTGAACATATCAGATGGTCGCTGAAACTCGAAATACACCACAAGTTGGGGTTGATGAAGTTTTCAGTATTTTGACTGTTTTCTTCTCAACCAAGAAGGAAGAGAACATACGCATTGAAAGAGCACGTGGCAATCATGCTGGATGATATTGGAACGCCTCGTTCAACTCGATCACTGGATGACATACAACTTTGCCAATGTTGCAAATAATTTGTCATAGACTATGTCATGAGAGAGAAATCGTTCACTTCATGAATTCTTGGTAGCGGTAAAAACCAAGGAGATGAAATGAATCACCGAGAAATCATCAATGATGATGGTATATTTGATATTCGTGTTATGAATGTCTTTCCTAATCAAGTGCTCACTGCAGTGATTAAATGTTGATACTAGTCCTGTTTTATGAAGTAAGGCTTTCTGCTTGAGTAGCTTGGAAGGATGAGGAGATGATGTGTGTAAATGATGGCAAGCAATATGTTGTGATGGCCATAGACACTCTCCCTCTGCATCTACCATCTTGTTAGTTTGGATTTGAATAAGTTCCTTTTAATCGCTTGTTAGCATGATCGTTATAAGTATGTCTCCCCTCTAGCGAGACTATTATTCATATATATTAGTGACAAAATTGTTGTCCTACATTTATGAGTGATATCTTTAATGGTCATGCACCGGTTATCGATGGAATATTATTATTTGAATCTAGATGGTAGTAGCTCCTGCATTTATAACGTTAATGCCAAAGAATACAAACTTGTTAATGACACCTCATTCTTGTGGCACTACCGTTTGAGTCATGCTAACTTGTTGAGAATCATACATAATGATGTGTGTGGATCAATGAAGTACTTCAACGTGTAGTGGAAATCATTATTTTGTAAACTTCACCAATGATTTGAGTAGAAATGTGTATCTGCTCAATGAAATGCTGGTCTGGAAAATTTGATAAGATAAAAAAGGGTTCAGAGTGAAGTAAGAAAATAAACTAAACAAGAAAATCAAATTCCTGCGATACAGATTGAGGAATCAAGGATTTGAGTTATGAGTTTGGCATTAGAAGACTTGTGAAAAGAGTTCCACAAATTACGCCGCATGGAACACCACAATGTTATGGTGTGTTTGGATGTCGTAATCACACTCTATTGGATAGTGTGTGGTCAATAAAATCTCTTATCGAATTATTGTTATCTTTTGAGTCACATGGTAGAAACAAAACATTCACTTTAGATAATAGGGAAACCATCTAAATCCATGGAGACAATACCATACGATTTATGGTATGGCTTTTAGCCTAGATTGTCGTTCATGTTATTTAGTGCTTCGAAATGTTCGAACCTAAAATGGATAAATCTTTGTAGTGTACCTAAAGAATTAGTTGGGTGCATGTCTCACGACAAAGGCAAATTTGTTGCCGGAATATACCTTATGCAAGAAATAGTTCCTTACCAAGGGTATAAGTGGAAAAGAAAGTAGAGCAAGACAACGTTGATGAACTTCCTCTCCGGACATCGAGTGGCACAACGGAAACTGTTCCGGTACCGTCCTCCACAACTGGGAGGAGCTGATGATAATGATCATGGTGCTCTGAGCTCATACTAAGATTGTAGGCTTGACCGTCATGTTATTGGAACAAGACAAACCTATGAACTACGAAGAAGCGATGGTGGACCTAAGTCCGAGAAATGGCTATGAGCCATATATAATCTGAGATAAAATCCATGAACGATTACCAAGTTGTAACTTGGGTAGAAATGGAATTTTATGAGAAAATAGACACTGACGGAAAGGCAACCGTATATAAGGATCGATTTGTCGCAAGACAGTTTCGACAAATTCAAAGAATTGACTACAACGAGATTCTGTCTCAGGTGGCGATGCCTAAGTCTATTTAGGATTGTTTTAGCAATTACTACAATTTCAAATTGAGAAATTGATAGATGGATAAAAACCCCGTGTTCCCTAATGGCAACATTAAGGAAGAGTTGTAATCGGTACAACGAGTAGGTTTTCTTGATCCTAAGGATGCTAGACATGTATGCAAACTTCAGTTGTCCATTCATGGGCTGAAGTATGCGTATCGGAGCTGGAATCTTCATTTTGATATTGTGATCAAACGATTTTGGAGTTGTCCAAAATAGTTGAAGAGACCTGCATTTACAAGGAAGTGAGTGGGAGCTAAGTAGCTTTTCTTGATCTTATATGTGAATGGCATATTTGAGTGGGAGCTAAAAGGACATTCCCTGGTCTTATATGCGGATGGCATATTTGAGTGGGAGCTAGGTATCATTCATATTTTTATATGTGATGACATATTAAGAATGATACAGATCCTCTAGTAAAGTATAAATGATTATTTAAGTGATTAAATTTTTCTATAAATGAAGTTAAGAGTATTAGACATTGGATCTATATAGATCAAAAGGAGCTTAGTAATACCAAGTCGGAATATTTTCCTAGATCAAGATTCTGAATTGTTTTCAGAATAGGACAAGCAGAGAAAAGAGTTCTTGCTTGTATGACTAGGCAAAATATTGAGTTAATCTCAGCATTTCAGCCATGACCAATGAAAGAAAAGGATGTTAGACATCCTCTATGCCTCAGTTTCTGTCATCTGAATGCTCGATCAAGTGTGACCTTGGTTCTTGGTTGAAGAACGGGTTCTAGTAGGATCCCTGGGTGGATCACTAAACAAACGTTAAATGTATATCCTTCAGTGTCTGAGAGAACTGAGGATATGTTTTCTGGTCTGGGTGAGAGTGAAAAAGACAACTTGCCGTAAAAGGTTGTGATGGTGCAAGTTGTGACACTGACCTGTATGACTAGAAATCTCTTACAGGATAAAGTCTGTTGTTAGAAGTAAGACACAGTTAGATTGCGAAGTAGCATATGAATGCACTGTTACATAATCTAAATAGGTATAGAAGTATATGGTTGCTTCAGAAGTGGCAAGTGTGGATGGATTGAGCAGGTTTTTCAAGCATGCATGGCTTCCCTTAATAGATCTCTTAGACTTTTAAGGCCCATGCTACACGAAGTTTCGAGTCTCACTCCATCGCCAAACATATATTTCACCGTTATCATAAGATACGGGATGATGTCAAACTAGGAGACATAAAAGTTTTGCAAAGAACATACATATCTCAATGTGGAAGATCTGTTGACAAAATTCCTTTTCCACGGGCATGCATAGTCGAAGCACCAGGAGGCTAGTGGTGTTAGATCAAAATTGCAAACTAGATTATTTGAGCTCTAGTGCAAGTGGGAGACTGAAGAGATATGCCCTAGAGGCAAATAATAAATGTATTATTTTCATATCTCACATATGTTCATAATTAGTTTTATACCATGCTATAACTGTATTAAGCGGAAACATTAATACATGTGTGGTATATAAACAACCAGGTCCCTAGTAGCCTCTATTTAGCTAGTCCATTGGCGATGATGATCGAGGTTTCCCGATCATGTGACATTTATGTCTGTTGACAATGGAGTCATATCATTAGGTGAATGATGTGATGGACATACCCAACATAAGTATTATGACGTGATCAATGTTCAGCGTCATGATAGTTAAAAACATAGTAACCTAATCCTTAGACCATGAGATCATATTTAATCACTATCTCTGGAGGGTTGCCCTTAATTGCATCAAACGTCACATCTTAAATAGGGTGGCAATAAAGGTGTCGCACATCAGGTATCTGAAGGAATAGGTTGAGGCATATGGATCAAGAGCGGGATTTGTGCATCCGAAGGTCGGAGAGATACTAGTTAGGGCCCACTCGGTGAGATCACATCAAAGTTTGCAAACGCGTGACTAGGTCACGGGATGTGTGATCATGTGAATGAGATAACAGGTGTTTGTCAGTAACGAGATAGAACTAAGGTATCAGGATACCGATGATCATGTCTCGGACAAACTAAGTATCGTGACACAAAGGGATAGGATATGTATGTTAAGGTTCAAGCGATATTTATTCGTGGAATGCACAGGGGTCATTATGGGCATCCAGGTCTCTCTGATGATCATTGATTGGAAATGAGTCTCGATCATGTCTGGAGTGTTCCCGAACCGTAGGGTAACACACTTAAGGGTTTGACGACGCTAGGAGATCATTTTGAATTTTTTGGAATTACAGAAGAATAGAGAAGAGAAAACCGAAAGGGTTCCGAGAATGTCCGAAGATGTTCGGAGTGATCCGGAAGGGTTCCGGTGTCACAAAAATGGACCGGAAAAAGTTCCGGAGTACCGAGAAATTAAATAATATGTTAATATATTAATTATATGAATTAATATATTAATTTAATAATGATTAAATTCGGATTTAATGGTGCAGCCCACCTAATGGGCCTCTCCCAAAGGGAGAGGGGCCCATATATTGCAAACCGCACCAAAGGGAGGCTTGGGGTGCGCATGGGCCTTCTTGGCCGCACCCCATAGGCCCAATTCGGCCAGCAAAGGTTGCTCCAACCTTTAGTCCCACATTGCCTAGCTAATTGGCATGGTACACCCAATTCTACTATATAAAGGGAGGCATTGGTGGGATTTAAACACAAGATAAATTCCAGGAAATTGGGAGGTGTCTCCCACCTCCTACGCCACTTTCTCTCTCTCTCTCTCTCTCTCTCTCTCTCTCTCTCTCTCTCTCTCTCTCTCTCTCTCTCTCTTGTGCGGCCCCAAGTTAGGGCTGTGCTCGTGAGAGGTATCTTCCCCGCGGCACGCCGTCGTGCTGCAGAAATTCCAGTCCAGAAGATCTACTTCCGCAACCTCGGCTGGATCGAAGAATAAGGAGTCATTGTCAAGCACCGTATGTGTGCGAGTACTACGAGGTGCAACACTTGAGGCACTTGTCGCGAGGATCGTCGTGATCTTGAGGTCATCACCGACACGCCAAGTTCTACATGACCTTGAGGTCGGCTACGTCATCTTCCTCAACAACGCTTGTGCGGGAGAATTACATATCTCATAGATAGATCTTGGTTTATTGGTGTTCTGTCGGTAGATTTTTTTTTGTTTTCTGCACATGAACCCCTTCATCAGCATCCCTAGCTTAATCTAAGATCGTCCAAGAGCATGTTGATGATAAATAATATGAATACAAAGCCACCTGTCGGGTCCAAAATAATATGAATAAACATTATCTTTTGCCGGCAGCGGGCCTTGATGGACAATTGACTATTATGTGTAGTCTTTGTATTCTTTGGACCGGCAAGGAATTTGAGCCTAGCATGGGACCTGTGCTGGTATGGGCTCCTCGTCCCGCTGGGTTCCCGCATGCCCAAGGGTTGGTGCACCTCCAATGGTGGGCTCCCGTGCCGGCAATGACGGAAACCCTGGAGCAGACCCGACGCGCCATCGCCTGGTGCCGGAGCTGGCTGACACAGGAGGAGCGAGCCCGCCCGGAGCACGATGACAGCAAATGGGCACGGTGGCTCCAGCGCTTCGAGCGCGAGAGGCAGGAGGCCCTCGCATTCCATGGTGGCCAGGTCCCGCCGTCGCGGTACAACGCGGAGGCGCGGCATACCTAGTGGGACGGGCCGGCGAAACGGTCGCCTCCGCCATTGAGTCTGCCCGCCAGCACGCCGCAACAGGGAATCGAACCCATTGCGGTTGCTGCCAGGGTCCCGTCACGCCGCAATAATCAGGCATGCGCTTACCGGCTGGTGAAGGAGGAGCGGTGGCATCGTCATCCGCCGTAGCCGCGAGCCACAACGAGGTGGCCCGGTGATTCGCGACTTCGGCCCGGCCCGGCGACCCACTGCGCTGCCGCCTATATCTGCGCCCCCCGAAGCCGGAGGTGAAGGAGAAGTCAGTTGAGGTGGTGCTGTCTGGCTACCACGTGCCCTCACCACTGCGGGACGAGGCGCACGGCGTCGACTCCTCCGGCCTGGGCCGGTCTCTGGTGGCTTCCGTCAACGAGATGGAGAAGGACTTGCCCGGCTAGTTGGGGACCATCGATGCCACGACGCAGATGGCCTTGACGTCCTCCTCCGGCGGCGCCTCCACCTCGTGTGGTGGCGCCTCCACCTGACGTGTGTCTCGTGACGGCGCCTCCACCTCCCGTGTTGCCTCCTCCTCCAACGTTGTCTACCTCGACAACGACCTCGACAACGTCGACTGAGACAACCTCGACGAGAAGTAGTTAGGGTTAGATTTAGGAACGCCGGCGAGACTGTTTTTTAATTTTCATTCAAATGATGTAATATATAACAAAATTTGAATATAAATTTAACATTTTAATTCGCAATTTTTTACTTCTGTTTGGGGGTGCCGGTGTGGGCAGCACCCCGAATTTGACCAAACAAGTGTCCCGCACACCAAAGCGGACATAATTTGGGAGGTGCTGGGCATATTTCCCGGTGGTGCCAGTGGAGATGCTCTAACAGCACTGGCGATGGAGTAGATGTTAGGAAGCTAACTTCTTCTTGTACGGTTTTAAAAGCACATGGCCAAAACAGCTTGGACTGAACCAAAAGCAGGGGGCCTTAAAATTGGAATCTTAATTTCTGTTCGGAACTGTATATATATACTCCACGAGCTGACAAATTGAATCGAGAGCACATGGAAAACCCTTCAAAATCTAAAGTACACTCAGCATACACTTTAAAAAATCATTTACTCCGGTGTAAATGGAGATATTCGAGACAGTGCACATGGACATATATATTCGACCAGTTCTTCGCTCTTCCTATTTGGACCAGCAGGCTGTCAGTTTGACTAGATCCAAATACTCCCATGCGAGCCAACGTGCAAATGATTCCTTCAGCCCAGTTAGCGAGAGACCCCCTTTTGATTATCGCCTCAGTTGTCTTGGTTGGATGCATGCCAGTCGTCATAGCTTTTGTGTGCTACGATGAGTGGCTGAGTGCGACAGTCCAAATCCACCTTTTGTTTTCTTGCTCCTCATGTGTCACATCGTACCGTGATCCGCCGTCCACGGCAAAGACACCTGGAACTGGACGGTCCAAAACTAAGGTCAAAAGGTGCCATTCACCGTTGTGGTCACGCCTCAAGAGTTCGACTCCGCATAATTTCAGGAATTCTCACAATTGTGAGCTTCTTCTATATAAAAAATGTCACCAAGGCTAGTCCTGATTGGTCTTTCATTTTTCTGGTTCGAAAAAATCAATTGGTACATGGCCAAGGACCAACAACCTAAACATTGTTTAATCTAGCTATCGTATTTTAGTTAGAGAACCTCAAAGGCTCTTCTCGCAACAAAAAGAAAGAAGCTTAATGGCAGAGTTTGTCAAGCCTTCCAGAGCACCGGGACACAACAACGCCGATGACGTGGAATATTGGGCGACATGGTGAAATAAAAGTAGGGTTTGGGTGCCGCAGTTGCTCTTGGGACGGGTAGGCGAGGGGATGTAAAACCACGAGCAAGATGCGTACATACATTAATATATGAATGTTATTCTAAAACTACACTTAAGACAAATCAAGATATCGTTTTGAAACTCGAGTTTTTCTTTTGATCAATTTTGAAAACCAAGTATATGAACTTAACTAATAACTAATAGTGTTTGGTTCCCCGTTTTCGAGTCACCATTGCAACTGGGTGGTAGGAGGGTAGCAAAGTTATTACTTAATCTATTTTTGTGAACGAATTACTTAATCTATTTGGTTGTTGCAATCGAGAGATAATTTCTCACTTTGCTGTATAAATTTTTAAAAACTGCAATATTAGAAAACTGTTATTTCATTTTGGAGAATAAGAGCGTATAGTCTCGTCTCCCCCACTTCCGAGTCGCTGCTCACTAGGTAAGCGGAAAAGGGTAACAACACCATTAACGCCGTCCCACGGGTCTTAACAAATCATTAACGCTACTTCTATATTAATTAATCCATTTTCGTTTTAAGTCCCTCTCGCTCGTCCCCTTCCTCCCCACTTCCACTTCCACCACCTCGTCCGTCTCCCACCTCCCCCGCCACCGCCCACCGCCGCGCGCGAGCCCTAGCTCTGATCTCGCCGGCGCCAGGACCCAGATCCCGTCTCGCCCCGCCGCCCAGAGACGACACGCGCCCCGGTCTCCTGGGCAGCCACGGAGCTCCCTCCTCGCGCTCCACCTTGCCTGTAAGTCCTCGTCCCGCCGAGTTCCGTGCTCGGCCAGGTGCTACTGCTCGGTTTGTGTCCTAGCATTGTGGAAGGGGTGGCCCGGCCGGGGACGGGCAGGCCTTGTGCGTTCCGACGCTTGCTCGTGCTCTTTTGGGGTTCCGGAGCTCCGGTTTCCGTGTGGGTTTTGCGAGGTGATTTGGGCGTACGTGGTGCGCGTCATTTGGTGCGGGATTCGCGTTTTCTGGAGGTGGCGATCGGGTTCGGATTGGGAATGCGGTGTGGATTTCGGTGGGGGATCGTGGGATACGGCTCCGAGTTGACTTTAGGGAGCAGCCATTTTGACCGTTCCACATGATTTGGTTTGAACAGGGAGGAGATCACCGCCGCATGCTTTAGCTGTTTCAATCGTCTAGACAATGTCAATGATTCGACATGTTTGTTTGTAGCCTCCAAATACTTTGCCAAACTGCGTTATGACTAGTCACAACTCACAAGCGAAGCAACTAGGTGCAGTAAAAAAGTAGCAGATGTTTTCGTTCAAAAACGAAGCAACATATCTCATAGAAAAACATATAAGCAAGTTCAGGACGATTTCATTGTTGCGTGAGTGAGCGTTGTTGCCTTGTTTCTGCGTCTGGTATGTATGAATCTGATTCGTGGATTAATCCCGTGGAACCTTGTATTGCAGAAAGGTGGCAGCATTGGGGGCATAGTGCTATTCACTCTGTTTGATGACGTGGCATATAGTTTTGGCATTCTGAAGTATACACAGAGGGTATGATACGAATGCTCTGCCCTTGATTTTGCAATGGCAAGGAGATGAAAGTATCGCGGGTGTGGCGGCAGAGTAGCAAGGACATGGCAGCCATGCCACCTCCGCGTCACCGAGGCGCTGCCAAGAAGCCCATGTGGATAATTGTGCTACTGTCAATGATTTGTGTTGCGTTGATTGGGGCCTACGTGTATCCTCCACGGCGCTACTCCACCTGCTATTTCTTTGCTTCAAGTGTTTGTGCTCCATTTAAGGATTGGCTCCCTGCTGTGACCCTGCGGGAGCCGACCGATGAAGAGATTGCTTCATCTGTGGTTATCAGGGATCTGCTTTCAATGCCTATGCCCGTTTCAAAGAATCCAAAGATCGCATTTATGTTCTTGACACCTGGTACATTGCCCTTCGAGAGATTGTGGGAGAGATTTTTACAGGTTCTATGCTGATATACCTATCATCTGTCTTTTTAAGCGACTATAGACTTTATATTGTATCTGCCTGTAGCATCATCATCCTAATGTAAAATGAAAAATTATTTGATTGAACTTGTGTATACAGGACCAGGAGGGGCGATATTCGATTTATATCCATGCATCGCGTGAAAGACCTGTGCATTCTAGTTCTCTGTTTGTAAACCGTGAAATCCATAGTGAAAAGGTACTAACTCCCACCCCCACTTTGTATGCTTCTTTTCTTCATTTATCTTAATCTCTGCATTTAATCAGGTGATTGAATCCAAATAAGTAATAATAAAGTATCACACTTGAACTGTTTATGGGGTTGTTGGGAAAGAATTAAATCACGTGTTGCTTCTGTTTGCACTGCATTCTTGACCGCATACGCAAAACTGCCAAACACTAGTAAATATAGATCACATTGTGGTCAAGAATATGTACAAGGCCTTAGGGTGCCATTGGGTTAAGCATGGATAATGGGAGTACGGTGACAAAGTCACACCGATGAAAATCTCTAGATTAGATTGTATAAGATGTTAATAGATTGTCTATTTAAAAATGGCGAACGATGCCGTTTTTTGCAAAACTTGAATGAGCATGATGACACAGCTGAGATGTAAGACAGGCTGGCTCATTGACAGTGGTTTAACATTATCAGTTATGTAGAGTTTATTCGTAGCAAAGCACGAGTATTTAGCTAGTGTATCAAAATATAACAGATGCTATTGTGAGATATTTAGGAAGATTGGATGGTAGAATGCATTGAGATAGAAAATTGTAATGTGCAGAGGCAAAATGAGTAAATGAGCTATTGGTAGAACTTATTACAGTTGACATAGGAAGATCTGAAAGCAACTGGACCAGTCATGCATATGGCATGAGTTTTTTTTTTTTTTGGCTGTATCTCGCTGTCTTTTGTAGTCATGCATCTGAAATGAGTTTTTTTTGTCTGGGGTAACTTGCTGTGTTTTATACGGGTTTGGTTCTTCTAAGAAGACCATAGCACTACTTTGCAGCGAAAGAACTATGTCCCATCTTCTAGAATTTCTAAACAATGAGTGTTTCCTGCCATTTATGTGGATGCAACATATCATATTATTAGTTTAAGCTAGATGTTTGTCTTTATAAAACTAAACATTGTAATATCCTTGTAATGCAGGTAGTATGGGGAAGGGTTTCAATGGTTGATGCAGAGAAGAGGCTCTTAGCAAATGCGTTGCAAGATATTGATAATCAGTTTTTCGTCTTGCTTTCTGACAGGTTTGGAACGATTCTTCTTGCAAAAGCGTTCCTTTGACAGTTTTCTTTCAGTATGTTAATATCCTTTTTTCTTTGTATGACAGCTGCATTCCACTACATACATTTGATCACATATTTAATTATCTGATGGGAACAAATGTTAGCTTCGTTGATAGGTAAGACCGTAAAAGCTCTGTATTTTGCTACAGTTTAATTTTGCATCTTATCCTACTCTTTTGTGGGTATAGCTTTATGCACATTTTATCTCGCTATCAATTTTCACTTGTATTTCTTATATCAAAGGAGCATAAAGCACATATGACATCACAAGGACAGTCTAGAATAGACTTCCGATTTGATAGAATGTAGCAAGGGGATATGTTCACTCCCATTTAATTTGACAGAGTAAAACATGTCGTTGTCTTCAGCTCCTTAGCTTGTGTTGATTGTTTGTCCGTACTCCATACTATCAGCTATCTGGATCCTGGTGTTCATGGAACTGGAAGGTACTTTATAGAAATGTTCCCTGAAATCGAACGAAGGGACTTCAGGAAGGGACATCAGGTACATGTTATGCTGTACTATTACCTTATTTTGAAATATTTATTGTTCCAAAGTACATTATTTCTTTTCCTTTTGGTGAAAGGAAGTTCATTCATTTATGCGCACTCATATACTCATAATGTGCTTCATCTGAATAATGTGCTCATAATGCGTACCTGGTATCATAAATGAGCAATTCCATTTCACACCTCAACTCTTCACTCTCCAACTACTCAAACTGTCCAACTTTGAGTCTTTCCCCTAGGCTGGTTTCATGAGTGGGTTTTGCCATGATCAACCGCATCAGTTGTTTTGGCTTATCTGGTGTCCCAGCAGGCAACCCTTATGCCACCGGTGGCCGTGCAGTCATATCACCACCATGTCATAGAAACATGTACATAGATGTCACATCAACCAAAACTATGGTGTTTTAGTGAGAGGAGGTTGTTTTGAGTTTTGACCAGTCGAGTGTTAGAGGTTGTAAACTTCAAGGTTTTGTAGTTGAGGGTGTTTTTTTGTAATTTAGGGGAAGTTAGTCTAGTCTGCTAGATTTCTCAGGTAATAGTCTTTCTGGTCGAGGGTGTGAGGTTGTACAATCTCTGCCTTCTCCAATTAGGTTTAAACTCGACCAGGATTACTTAGCTAGGTATAGCTCCACAGCATGCATCAAATTTTGCATATAAGTGGAATGCAATCAATGGTCGATCATGGATAAAAATCCACCCTTATGCCACTGGTGGCCGTACAGTCATATGCTACCTGTCACGTGTCTCCTCCGCTAGCACCTCTGGCACCCCTCCTTGGAGTATTCATACAAATTTCTTTTTTGGTACTCATGTGGTCCGCAGAAATTTCTTGTCGCCTGCATTGTCTTCACCGTTCACCGCATCAATGAATTTGTGTCTCTTCTTGCTGCTGTTCATGGTTTCGTGGAACTTGTTCTTTAAATGGCACATCTTCTGGGTGAAAAATTCGACATGAAGCTTGTTGTGGCGAGCTATCCTCCTGTAGCACCCTAAGGACCTCCGATGCCCGGGGAATCACTCCAATATTCGCCGTTCAGAGATTGACTATGGTTTTCATGAACTTGTATTGGTTGCCCCACATGACTGTTGGTGGGAGGAATCGATCACTTGCATTTCTTCATGCTTTGCTGAGTAACTTTTGTGCTTCCTGTAGTGGTTTGCGGTAACAAGAAGGCATGCTGTACTGATTATGGCAGACAATCTGTACTACAGTAAGTTCAAGCTATATTGCAAGGTATCTTTCCCTCCTTTGGTAGTTGCTCTTCAACGAAACTAGATGCCAGTTATGCTATTGCTTGTTACACACATAGTGATAACTGATAGCTATTTTTCTATGAGAACATATGTAGGTTTCGTAAAATACAGCTGGTAATAATGCTAGGATGCTAGTTAGGTTAAAATCTCAAGATGGATAAATGAAGTAACCTGAAATTTGGAGAAGACTTCTGCCTCAATGCCACTTAGTTTTGACTGGTTCAGCTAAAACCCACTGGAAATCACGGGGTTAGTGGTTAGAACAAATGCTCACAAACCTTCAGGGAGTTGCCTTCTGTTCCATCTTTCGTGTGAGTGTGTGAACTGTATAAAATCAGGCCCAAATGATCACATGCATTGCCATGATTTTCCTATTACTATACAGTAGTTTTTTCCAGAGCCAGTGCTCATGTATATCACCTTGTTAGAATACCTTTTCCAGAACCAGTTCTAGATAAGCCATGTTTTGCTTTTGTATTTTGCAGCCAGCAGTGGGACGGAACTGTATTGCTGACGAGCATTACTTGCCAACCTTGTTCAATGTCAGTAACAAATCATTTGAATTGATATTTTGCTTTCTTTTTGTCTTGACCGTTTGCTTTATTTTACTTCCACATTATTGTTCAGATAGTAGATCCTGGTGGAATCTCTAACTGGTCAGTGACACATGTTGACTGGTCTGAGGGTAAATGGCATCCGAGGTCCTATAGAGCTGCGGATATTACCTATGAACTCCTAAAGAACGTAACGGTATGCTTTTATCTTGGAAAATGAGAACTAATTGTTGCCAGTTAACATGTCCTCTTTATGTTGTACATTGCCTCATTTATTTCACTGTTCTACAGACATACAATGAGAATGTGCACATTGCCAGCGACGATATGGTAAGGATAACAATTCCTCCTTATAGCCCAAGTATTACAGTATATGATTTCCTATTACTATGATTTAGTGATGATTAGTTGATTACTGTGATCCAGTACTTGCCTGTGAACGCCTTGAATGTTTGCATCCATGTGCTCGAGGAATCTAACTAGAACAAACCTTGAATGTGATAACTATTTATGGATGTAACTCAAGTTGCAAATAGTTGTGGTTTAGCATTGACGTGAAACGATTTGACATATTTCTGTCTATTGCAGAAAACTGTGACATCGACCCCATGTATATTGAATGGAAGAAAGAGACCCTGCTTCCTTTTTGCAAGAAAGTTTTACCCAGATACTCTCGACAATCTACTGAAGCTATATGCTTGAATTATACACAATTCTTTGCCATTGGCCTAGGATTCCCCTAGGATTTTTTTTCTCTTATGTAAATTGAGAAATTGATATTTAGCTTCTTAACACAGATCCAGGGCCAGAGACATGTCGTTGCTGCAGCAATAGCGACGCCCTGTCATTCTGGGACCCTAGGTAGGGCTGAGGTACTTTCTATTAGTATTGGCACTGCCCTCAATATAATCCATTGGGTCATCTATATGTTTCTGTTAGATCTCTGTCTCACCTTTTCTCTCATTCTGGTGTCTGTTTCTTTTCCTTTTTAGTTTTGTAGCTCAGAGTTTTTGTCAAGTTGAGCTAATATTAGACTCATTCCTTTTTGTACCAGATTATGAAATGAGAGCCACCTTGTAGTTTAACTTTCATAGTTCTGCCGTCGTGTTTACATTTCTGATCCACGCTTTTCTTTCTACTCTACTAGGGAAGTGTTGTTCCTCAGATAAACATACGTTCTAAGTTAGGCTTATGGTGAGTTAATGTCATTTTTGCTATTTCTTACATGTATGATAGCAATGTTTCATTATTCAATGAACTATTTGTTCCTGCATAAAACATATCCAGAGTGCTTGGTATAACAAAATGCAGTGTTAGTAGTCATGTTAGCTCCAAAGGTGGATATTGCAAAGGTCACCAGTGTATGTGCATCATCTTAATTCCTCAGAAGAATTAAAATTGTACTGGTTGCTCTACTCAAGAAGGGGAGTATCCATCTATATGGACTGACATCAGAAACAGGGCTGGGCAATTCAGAGCAAACTTGAATTGCCTTGTTTTGGAGGAGAAGCCAGTGCTACAAGGTCACTGAAAGGATCACCAAACGGATTGTAAGCTCCGGCGAGTGCACAGAATACATAGGCTGCTGCTGAGCCTGGAAATACTCAGCCTGGAAATATTGCGGCTGATGCTGCTGAGTATTCAGCTGAGGCTGGTAGTATTGCTGCTGGTGTTGCTGAGGCTGGAAGTAGTGCTGCTGCTGAGTCACCATTGCCAGCTGGACGCTGGATGGTGGCGCAAAGCTGTTGGACATGGCGAAAGGGTCGTTGGTTTCGAACGGGTTGGCTTGCCCGAGGCTGCCATTGTAGGTCATGCTGGCGATCTGCTGCCTCCTTGCTTCGTCTTCGTAGAGGCTGTCGAGTAGCAACTTGTCAAAGCCCCCAGCCTGTTAATCAGATGGAAGATGTGCATGTGATTCAGATCAGTTTGAATTTTCTAGCCATGGTAATGTCTTTTGAGTTCTGACCATTAAGCTGTCAGAAGCTAGCTACTAGTAAGTGTATTATACTGACCAATTTGGTCTCAATTGGTTGGCTGGTGTGGCTGCTTGGAGCAGTGACGAGGGCCAGCTCCCACCCAGGTGTGCTGGCAGAAAACAAATCTTGACAAGTTGATGCATTGTTTCGATCACCTACAAGCAGAGACCAAAACATCTGATGACACCCCTGTCTCAAAATTTGAGAGAGCTTGACAACATAGTTTTACGGCATCTTCTGTACCTGGTGCCACAATAGCAAGTGCAAGCGCATTGTGTTCTTCGAGGTCTGTGACCAAGGGATTAACCTCTTCATCCAGGTTCTGCATAAAGCATACGATACAAGCAAGAAAGGACAGATCAGAGGAGATGAACAAAAATGGGTCAGAAAAAAGCTCATAGAGAAGACTACGAGTAAATCTCCAGTGGTTTGCAGTGGCTGAGGTTGTAGTTCAGGCTCAGGCTCAGGCACTGGTTCCTGCTCAGGCTCTGCAGGCTCTTCGTTCTCCTCTTCAACCGGCTTTTTGGGTTCCTTTGGAGCTTCTTCTGGGCTGTAGGTTAGTAGCTTCCTCTCCTCGCTCTCCTGCTATGGCAACAGGAAGAGTTACCAAACAGAACAGTGCAACAGAACTCATGTGGCACTAATACTTCTCCGAAACAGGACTGCACTCACCACACTCTTGATAGAGGGACGTGGTGCTTCTCTGATGTACTCCTCCATCGTTGCAAGAAATGATGGGGGTGGCTGTAGAACATTGCACGATGAAAAAACACATTAGAACACCATGATCATGAGATGCAACTCCAGTCATTTACCCTTCCATCGTGGCAAGATCAAGGTGACAAGATGTGCAGCAGGTTCCTGAGGAACCAACCTGTCTGAGAGTAGGAAACTGGAACGTCCTGGCAAGCTCGAGATCTTTGCAGAAGCCGTAAAAATCGGCAAGATTCTCCGCCTGTGGATTAGTCAAAATACTATGCGTGAACTCGATGCGGTACCAGAGTACAAAGTCTGTATAGAGAAGTTGACAGACCTGCTTGCCAGCTCTTTTATAAATTGCAAGAGCTTTGATAGCATCATAAATTGGCATGTCAAAGAACTGCATCAGATCAATGGGGTCCGGAAATCCATGGTTATTACTTATTTACAGTGCTAAGCCATGTTTGGAATTCCATGCAAAAAATCACTTTTACCATATCAACAAGATTGATGATTCCGTCATTGATCGCACAATATATCTTGAAGCTCTCCTTCAAAGCCTAACACATGCAGATCAACACCACCGTAACATATCAAACACTATATAATGAAAAAAAACACCTTTCCCAAAAAAACACAGTTTCGCTGGTTACCAAGGCTAATGCATATTGAATAAGGTAATTTGAGCATGCTGCACCTTCAGGCTGCAATGGTGAAAACATGAATTCAACTGAGAATCACAACATGGAAGTTTACTAGTAAATCATTCATAAATTTTACAGGAGGTTGATAGCAGAATGGAAGTTTCAAACCTGGCAGCCCATAAGCCTGAAGAGCAGCTGTTGCAATGCAGGCAAATGCTCCATAAGATCAAGGCAAGGCAGGGTCCTGGTTCTGCTATGTGCCTGCATTTTCTCAGAATCACACGTCAATCAAACAATCGGCACAACACATGGAAACAAATCCGTCGTGACATTGCTGGAAAAAACACAATTCCTACCTTGGTAGAACACTGGGGAGATCTCACAGACGCTCGGTTTCGATGTCGTATTTTAGAACCCTAAAGCATTCGAGCCGTTCCTCGAGGAAGAGCGCGTAGGTGCGAACCCATGCGGAGCAATCCCAAGCTGCCAAGATCACGGACAAGGTGAAATCAACCGAAGCGCCATTTCTACCGAGCAAAAACCTTAGCACCGGGAACTGCCATTGGGAGGATAAAGTTGTTCAGAACCAACCTAACGGGCTTGAGTCATCCTTGAAATTGGCCATGTGCAGAATGTTTCCTCTGTATGAGTAGGCCAAGAACTCCTCTTGAAAGTAGGGTCGCCTTCTCGCAGAAGCCTGTGTACCACTATCAATGTCTTCAAAGCAACCTACGTACAATAAGACGACATGAACAGTGAAGTTAATATGTACTGGAAAGAAGGCTTAAAAAATGGCATTCTAGACATGAGAATGGAAGACGGGGAATCCATAGGAGGCAGAGAGGAAGAGCACCCACTATCCAATTCTTCGTCTTGGACAGCCTCCTCGACAGCGTGTATATGCAGTACGCGACATCGGCTCGAGGGCGGTTCACCGCGGTTGCGAATAATATTTCTGCAACGCGAGACGACATTACAAGCTTAAACTGATGAATTAGACAAAACAGCATGATCCTTGTTAGCTAGCTAGGCCCGTGAAGGAGTGGATATTGCTCACTTCTGACGTGCCGTTCCTTGGGAGGGCCTTCTACGTGGTTGGTCGCCTTCACAATCGCAATGTCCAAATCCTGCCAAACCCAAATTGTTACTATTTGCTACTGAATCACACATTCTTCATTTCTCGGCGACCCCTGATGGATCATCGCCGCGCCTATGCACGCATGAACAAGGAAGGGATCGTCGCCGTCCGGCGCATGCATGCATTCACCTTGAAGTCGCTGTTGACCTTGGCGAGGCCGACCCTGGTGGAGTCCTTGAGGGCGCCGTAGGCCTTGCGCCACGACCCCATCAGGATCACCCCAGCCCGCACCCTGCCCTCGCTGCCTCTCTCGCTCTCTCTGCTCGATCAATCGCCGGACGGTGGCAATGGCCACCTCCCCTAGCTGGCGCTCGTTGACCCCTCGCGCTAATTTTAGCAAGCTAGCTCGACCGGTGCCGGCGCGGAGCTAGCCTGCCTGCTGGCGTCCGCTCGTTCCTAAGCCCACGCGGATGTGAATTTGAGCACGTTGACAGAGAAGGAGAGGGGATAATCGGTGTTCGTATGTGCGTGCCCGGTGACTGCGGAGCTCTGCCCAGAATACGCGTGGAGGATGAGGATGAAGAAGGGTCCCGTACTTGGTTAACTATTAATTTGCCAAGTGCGAAGTGGCTGCGTCGAATGGTTATTTCTAAAGGTTAATTTAGAAATGTAGCATCAAAGTCGTTGTAGTATAGTGGTAAGTATTCCCGCCTGTCACGCGGGTGACCCGGGTTCGATCCCCGGCAACGGCGCTTTTTTTGAATTTTAGTCTAGTCGGCTTCCACTTCTCCCTCAGGATTCAGGAATGCACGTTCTACTCTTTTATTTAATTTAACGTTTCTTTCCATTATTTAAGAGAAGAATAGAGCGTGAAACAATAGTCACAACCTTTACATGGAGAGGCCTCGAACGGCGTTTTTTTTTAAAAATTTATTCAAGCCGGCTTCCACTTCTCCCATAGGATTCAGGAATGCACGTTCGATTTTCTTTTTTTGAACGTTTCTTTCCATTATTTAAGAGAAAGAATGGAGCGTGAAACAATAGCCACAACCTTTACATGGAGAAGCCTCGAAAACAACTACGGAAAATCAATGCTTCTCCAGCACGAGTCAACTCAAATGCTTTGCTATGGCAAAGCAGCACATGCCCGTCTACTCTTTTGATCATAGCGACCATGATCCCAACGGTAGTCTCAATGTGAGGGAGGAGAGAAAAAAACAGGTGGTTTCAATGTGTTTGAACTTTCAAACCCCTTGCTCTCCTTTTTATTGTATCTCGGAATGATTAACGAACACAAAAACAAGTTAGTGATAGGACAGTTGTCCCGAACATTACAAAGAGAACCTCTGCACAAATAGGACAAAATACATAGAAGTCCACGTCATTGTTCTAAAATTCGGCCGAATCACCGATTAACTGGCCGAGTAATCGCTATTCAGTGGGTTACTGAATAGCCGATAAATGCCGATTACCCGATTAATCGGCCGATTAACTGGCGAATAGGCCGATTATTCGCTATTCAGTGGCCGAGCGAGCCGTTGCCAGTTAACGAATTCCTGAACAATGGTCCACGTAATGCACCATCTTCAATCTCACTGTCTTCTCCACCGTTATTTCCCTCGATCCCATCTCTGTAGCGGTAACTACAAAAGAAAGACAGAAGCTCATCAACTTCCACCAAACCTTTCCAATCCGCCGCCACCACGGGTTTTGAAAATCGCAAGAGTCACCCGTCCGAGAGGGCGGAATCCGGATTCGAGAGAAAGAACATCGACCAGGGGATTCCCCCGTGCATAGTAGGTCAATCCACCACCATCACTATACAAAGAGGAGGAGCACGAATAGTCTCGACGGAGAGAATGAAACAACTACCCCTCGCCGGCCCCACAACTTGGCGAACCTCGACACACTAGTGCCAATGCACCACCAAAAGAACCTTATCCAAACTCTAAGATATCGTCGCAACCTCACCGTCCCGAAAATTAAACTAAACCTAACCAAGAAAATAATAATATCCCTCTCACCGGCGAGCGACCGAGATCCGCCGCACCTCCAAGGCCCATATGGATACCGGGTGCTAGGCTAGGCGAACCGGCGAATGCTTGCCAACTTGCTGCAGCATGAACAAACACAATTTTACCGAGAAAAAAACTATAGATTTTGTTTTTTGAGGCAGAAAAACACACACACTATAGTTTTTTTTTAGATAAACACACACACTGACACACTATAGATAGGTCAAAAGTAATGTACCAGCATTACTCTTGGGCCACCCATCACTCTTATCACTGGAATCATTTCAGCCCAGCCCAACCGAGCAACCCCGTTTGATTGCCCAAACAAAGCCATCCCTCACCACCCGAGCCATTCCTTCCCCACCGAAGCCAACGACCAAACAAACCCTAGAGCCTCGAGCGCACGAGGAGAGAGAGATCTGCGAGCTCGCGGCCATGGCGATGCGTGCCCTGTTCAACGAGATCCGCGGGATGAAGGTGCGCGAGGTCCCTGCCTACCTCAAGCCGAAGCTCACCTGGGAGAACGTGAAGAAGAGCACCGACCAGGCGGTGGACCGCTACATCGAGAAGTACATCGAGACCAGCTCCCCGGAGCCCATCTTCCATCTCTGCATCGGCGGCATGGTCTTCTCCTACCTCGTCAACCTGCCCTGGGAGCGCGCCCACCTCGAGCACCTCGAGCACCTCGAGCAGCAGAAGAAGGCCGGCGGCGGCGCCCACTAGATCCGGATCTGCCTCCCGCAGGTGAGGGTCCTGTTTTTATCATCGCTGTCTCCTGATCCGATCCGGTGGTGCGGTTGTGGTGTTTTCGGGTGATTGAACCGCGTCCCTGTGAGGCCTGTGTCGTGTGGTTGAATTTTTTTAGTCGGGGTCGCATGAATTAGATGCCTGTCGTGTGGCTGGCTAGATTCAAAATGCTATGGCGGATGCAGTGGGCTTTTGATGGGTTGGATGTGAATTGTAGTTTATAGACATAAGAATTCCGGTTGTGGGAAATGGTATTTTGAGGAAAGTGTGTGTTTGTATCACCTTGTTAGTGCCTATTTTTGTTGTGATTAGCACATGAACGCCAACACTATTACTGTATGTTGAAAGTTTTTGGAATTGTACTTATTATATCCATTTCGTTCCAGGATATCGTTCAGCACTGTATATTGAGTTTACTAGTATATGTTACACAAGTGATTCAAAGTTTTAAAGAAGTAATCTGATCACCAGTGGAGGTTTACGAAGTTTGATCAATCCTTTGTGGCTTGCAATTCGCTGTTATACTATCTGGATAGCGAGAGAAATCATTGAATGGACCATTTTGGCTTGCAATTCGCTGTTATACTATCTGAACCATTTGTTGGTAGTCGTATCAACCTTGAATTTACTGCACATGCTGTCTTCTAATATTACCATTTTGTGAAATGTGAAGTTTCACCATGTAATATGTGAAATACTGTTGTCAGTTCGGTTAGCTGAGTTAGTGTATTCGCCTATTGTTGTTAGTAGGTTAGGTCAATGTGCATCAGATGTTATGTTAAAAAAAGGGAATTGGCAAACTGGTATAATGTTTTGTTGAACTTAAATGCACTCATGTATTCAATTCATCCTCAAGGCCTTCTGTAGAGTTTTGCCATGTTTGAGCACTGCATTCATTGACATATGAGGTCGTTTAGTTGCTCTAATGCACTTAAAAGTTAAAATCTACCTATGGATTGAAGTGATCCTGATGGCCTGGACTTTTACAGGGTTTGTCACTCTCGAGAAATGCATTCTTTTACATAAGAAATTGTTTTGCTCCCTGTCGACAATTGATTTTAACGTAGTTAAATTCCATGGTAGTGTGACAGAACCTTCCTTTTAACACTTTTGTGTAGGAAACAAAAATAAGATTACATTCGGTATGCTAGGATCCTAAGACCTATGCAACCATCCAAGAGTCATAAATGACATTATTGTATTTTGATCCCACAAGAATAGCGGTTGGCTAAACCTGATATTGCACATTGGATTAATTGCTGCTACATTGTTGAACTGTAGACATGTTCAGTCTAGTTGTTCAATCTTCTACATTGTTGAATTGTAAACATGTACAATCTAGATCTATACTTTAAAATAATCAATTTTATGTTTTTTTGGTAAGAGATGACATCTGCACCTTTCAGTTGCGCCATGATCTAAAATCTTAACACAGTCCATTTCCTTTAATTATACATGATCCCTAACTGTTTATCTGTGTTCTGCAGGAGAGCTTATCTGCTGCTGATTCTGGATGGTGTTCTCCATTTTCTTCTACCGATGGGCTACCTGGAGTTGATGTTCATTTGATGGCTGGTTTATTTTGTACGGGAAGACAGCGACGAACTGTCAGATCACCGTTATGTTCCTACTTCGTGTCTTGTCATAAGCAACTTCAAACTGGGAAGTGCATGCGTTGTGATTAAAAAACATTTCCAGTGAATTGAGTACAAGTTCTTCACGATATGCTCCAGCAATACTTTACTCGTTGGTCTTCTTGTGCTGCCTTTTTTATATATAGACGCAACCTAGCCGTCGATAGTTCATTTTTTGCGGAGTGTTGCTGCCTGTCTATTTTTACAATAGAATGACATGAGCTTGCAAAATATAGAGAATTAAAATTTCAAAATTAATTTTGCACCAACCTAAGTGGAAGGAAAAGGGTGGTGACATGGCGGTCATCTATTAGTAGAAAGAAGCAACGCTCATCATCTTAAAGGGTGTTGACGCTATTAAGAAGGGAATGATATGGAGGGTGGGGGATGGCACTCAAATCAAAATTTGGGAGGACCCATGGTTTCCTTTAGGCACTACAAGGCGTCCAATATCCCAAAAGGGCACTAATGAATTGTAAACAGTACATGAACTGATTGACCAGGATAATTCTTGCTGGGATGTTGATCTAGTCAGAGCCACTTTCTGCCCTGAGGATGTCGAAGAAATTTTAGCTATACCCATATGTGCAGACTCGAGGACTGGATTGATTGGCACTCCGATACAAATGGAAGATTTCGGAAGCCGTACGAGCGATGGCTGTTCTTGGAAAACTCATGTCTGGAGGGGATGGAATTTGCTCTGCCCAGCAAAGGTGCACCATTTTCTCTGGAGGGTTGGCTACAACAGTCAGCCATTGCAGATGAATATAGCGACGCGAGGAGTGGAACTGCTTACAACCTGTGTGGTCTGTCACAAGTTATTCGAAGAAGGGGGGCGTCTATTTTTCGCTGCAAAAATGTTAAACCCCTTTGGCGAGGACTGCAGCTGGAAGATGTCCGTATGCAACCGATGGAATACCGGGGACCGCTACTGTGTCTTGGAACTCATTCTGAAGCTGCCAAACGAGAAGAAGATGACTACCGTGGCTCTGCTACTATGGGCTTGATGGAAGGAGAGAAATAAAGCCAATCACAATGGTGTCCACGGATGAGTTCACATTCTTGATCAGGAGAAGTACTGATGAATGGCTCAGCTTTTTCAGTCCAAAGCCCAAAACCACTGCTTCATCAACCCCTCGTTGGGCATGTCCGCCAACTGAAGCTATCAAAATTAATACTGATGGGGCGCACCTGGAGGATCGCGCGAGACAGAAACGGTGCCACCATCTTCGCTGCTGCCGGGAGTATCCCCATGCCAGCGATACTCTACATGCGGAAACTCTGGTATTGCTGATCAGCTGGGTATCGGCGCATCATCGTGGAGACTGATTCACAGACGCTAAAGCAAGCCATGCTGGCGTCTTCATTCGATCAATCCAAACTGGGTCATCCCTTCCTAGATATCAAGTTTCAGCTTACCACTGAATTTAATGATTTTGATGTTCAGTATTGCCCGAGGGCATGTAATAAGCCTGCTGATTCACAAGCAGCAATGGGTATGAGGGAACGGCAGGCCGATCACTATGTTTGCCTGTCAGATTTCGAGACTTTGTAACCAGTCTTGTGGCCAGCAGTCTTGCTGAGCCTTAATGGTAAAAAGGTCGAGCATTTGTCTATTTTCAGCCTTGATGAAACGTCGTCCATTCATTAAAAAAACTATCAATCGAAAGGAGCCCCCAAATTGAAGAAGTTACCATGGACCTACGAGCTGAAGTTCATGGTTTTCTGACTTCTCACCACACCAATCGGCTGGATGGTGTTGTGCTTTGACTTCGTCCGTAAATATTTTTTTTGAGGTTTAAGACGGTCGTATCCGTCATTCGATTAGATAGAATAGAGTGTTATGTACAGAATTTCGAGCTAGGAAAAAAAAACAAAAACTAGTCTCCAGGATCTTGTGTGTGGGCGAAAACCCGCACCGCCAACTCCTCCCGCACCAAAGCCGCCACCTCCAAAGGCGAGATTGCCACATTGCATAGGGTCCTTTCGCTCCTCTCCTTCCCTGTCCGCCAAATCAAGTGGATGATGGTTTCGCCAGTCGCTCTCCTAGCCTCGTGTGAAGAACCCACAAGTGCTCGCCATGACAACAGACAACCTCGATCAGCAACGCACCGTTCTCCCTGTGCCCCACAGACACAAAAAACACCTCCTCTCAGCATTTGCAAGGAGGAGTGTCCAAGCATCAGAAACTTCCTCATCTAGGCCTCCCCCGGCGGCATCTGCCGCACCATCCTGGTCCCTGACGTCGTCTTCTTCTTCTTCTTGGTCTTGTTCACGGCAAGGACGAGGTCGTCGATGGCCGCCACCTCCTGGTCCGAGAAGGGCCGGTCCGAGACATCTAACAAGGCCAAGAAGTCCTCTCGCCGGCGCCCCGAGGGGTGGGCCTCCTCGGTCAGCGAGCCGAGACGGCGCGCCACGGTCTCCCTGGCCAGCTGCTCAATGTTGGCGCCTTTCGGGTGTAGCTTGGCGAGTCTCTCGCTCCTCCACACAGACGGCGCCTCCACCTCCCTCTTGTGGACCAACGGCGTGGCCGGCGTGCCCAATACGGTGGCCGCAAGTGGCACCGTGATCCGGGCTAAGAAGCCCGACAAGGGGCACAGAGCTGCACCGACCTCCATGTCCTGCTGCCCAGGTCCAACCTGCACTGTACATCATCATTTTTAACATGCATTATGTTTATATGTGCGATGGTAAAAGACAATAAATTGAGGTTGCGTGCCAACGCACGTCCATTCAACTAAACTGCACCGGACGGGAGCGCGGAGGCCCTAAACTTCCATGTCACCTAGCATCTAAAATTACATGTTTGACACGATTAATGTGGAAATATTAGAATATTTTTGCCCCGTTGCAATAACAATAAAAAATACTCTATTTTTAGAATAATTAATTGGCATATAAAAATACTAGCAAAATGAAATAAAGGGTGTCGCTTATGAAGGAAAACAGATCAGGATTTCCGGATTCACTTGATCTCTCTCGAAAATATGGTGGAACGAAATAATGAGAATAATACGAGAAACTGATAATCATGATTGTAAATATGAGCGGTATGGGTGTAGTTTAGCTGCTTAGGTTACTTGTGGTGGAACCATTAACCAACCCACTTGGTTTCAAGTCCTAGACTTCGGACGGGTGCTCGTATTTCCCGTATTTTTTTCTAGGAACTAATCGTGGAGGGGAGGGGGCACACCCCTCATTCGGATGGTGTTGTGTTGAAATGTTGACTAAAAATATGCCTTCGTCCATAAATATTGTACATCATTTATTTTTTTCACATGCATTATACGTTCGTATGTGCGATGGTAAAAGACAATAAATCGAGGTAGCGTGCCAACGCACATCCATTCAACTAAACTGTGACGGTGGGACGGGGCTGCGGAGGCCCTAAACCTCCATATCACTGAACTTCTAAACTTACATGTTTGGCACGATTAATGTGGAAACATTAGAATATTTTTGTCCCGTTGCAACTAACGGACACTTACCTAGTAATAATAAGAAAATACTATATTTTCAGAATAATTAATTGGCAGATAAAAATACTAGCAAAGTGAAATAAATGGTGTCTCTTATGAAGGAAAATAGATCAGGATTTTCGGATTCACTTGATCTTTCTTGAAAATATGGTGGCACGAAATAGTGAGAATGATATGAGAAACTGATAAATCATTACATGCATACATCATGATTGTCAAATATGAGCGGACTGGGTGTAGTTTAGCTGCTTAGGTTACTTGTGGTGGAACCATTAACCAATTTCAAGTCCTAGACTTCGGACGCGTGCTCGCATTTCCCGTGATTCTTTCAACCAATCGTCGATATTTTCTCAAAAGTAGGTGATATGCCCATCAAAATTAGGCGTTCATCGTGATTTCGTCAAGCTCAAAAGCGGTCGCTCCAATCGTTCGGCTATGCTCATAAGATAAGGGTGTGCCTGTGTTTGTGAGCATCTGCATATATGTACATATGAAAAACAGAATATCATTAGACCCTCGAAAACTTAATTAGACCCTCAAGTCTCAAACCAGAACATCTGCATAAATATACTCCAACCACTAATAATTGTCGAGCTCGGACGAGACATGAGTGCTAATTAAAAACTGTTAGGTTCGCTTAATCAAGCAGGCCGGGCTAGCTACGCGTTAACGATGGAGCTAAGACTAGCCACAATGTGAGTATCATAGGTGGTATCATGCATGCCATGTTGGCAAAAAAGCTGATGTGTCACTGCAATTAATGATGAGAGAGGTGATAGTAGTATCATAGGTAGATACCGTAACATAACGGATTCCAATGCAATATGAGTCTACAACCTAATAAATGTAGCATTGTATGATACCACAATTATGTTACTACCCATTGTGGAGGTAGTAACATAGACTAGTATCATATATATGATACTAGTATATGATACTCCCCATTGTGACTAGTCTAAGAGAAAGTAAACGCGCATCTGGTCAGCATTACTAACTATAAGCCCTAGCTTTCAGTTGGGGCCAATCACACATCGATACGGGGGCCAGTGGCAAGTGCGCCTGCTTGGGAGGCCACAACGAGAACGAAGGTCCCCCCGCGCGCATATGATTAATTAGATAGAGAGCCGGCCAACGCTATGATTAATTAGTTAGCTAGAGGTTAGAGTTCCGAGAACCAGGCTGTCAGCTGGATGCTAATTAAAGGCACTACCTGTTGGAGGCAGCGCCTGCAGGATAACCGGCACTCCGGCAGGACCGACGACAAAGCTTTCCCTTTGAGAGGCAACAACGCCGGCCAAATTTCTGTTACAGGTTACCCAATCACACAAGATTAGTTTAGCTAAGGGCATCTCCAACGGCGTCTTCTAAGACGAACACTGTTGTCCGTTTAGGTGTCCCGCGGACAGGGCAGACGTCTATGTCCGCCCGTGATCCGTTTATGGTTGAGCAGTGCATTCAACGTCCCATACCCTGGACAGGGCGTCGGGGTCGCCATTGGCATTTCATCGAATAGGATGCGGGGATGGGGGATGTTGCCCGAGGAGATAACTCGTGGTGCCTTGCTATGCACTAGGACGACGCCGGACCCCGGGGTGACGTTGAGGTCAAGGGGAGGCGGCTCCACGACATTCGGGGCGGAGAATATATCCGGCGACGTCTTTTCTTTCTCTTTTTTTTGGTTGTGTGCATCCTTAATGTCTAGACTAGTTCTTGATACTATGTTGTTGCAGAGCCTGGGTGTAATTGGTATCATCTTGATATTAATATATTCCCTTTATCGAGAAAAAATCTCCGGCGACGTGTCACGTGACCCGAGCTAGGACGATACGGGTCTGGACAGCACCATAGCTGGCAGACACCGATGACAGAGCTTGTGACCCGAACCTTGGCCGACGTGCTACGGACGATACCGAGCTCGTCATCGAGGCCAACGTGGGGCCGACGATGCCCATGCTCGCCAAGGCAACGTCGAGCGCATCCGATTTTAGCAGGAGCACAGCCTGGGCGCCGGCGGTTTCGGTAAGGGTTTCTACGTTGGCGCAGGCCTGAATGGCAATGTCAGTGTGGGCCTCAAGCAGGGCGGCGGCGGCCTCAGCCAACCGCTCCTTGACATTGTGCCTGCGGCCACGCCTCTTCGATGTTTCCAACTTCTAGTTGCTTCGATGTGAGCTCTCTCTTCGGCTTGGGCACGACCACGACCACGACAGCTGGCGCGCCCTCAATCGGTGGTTTAGGGATTGGACGGCGGCGACACAGATGGGGTTGTAGAGGTTTGGACGGGAGAGGAGAGGAGGGAGAGATTGGATGTCGCCTCTGTCCGGAGGGTCTGGGGAGGATAAGGACGGAGGCGGACACTGTCTGTGCGACCCCAAACCTAACCCAAAATTTGAGGTCAAAATGGGGCGAAAAGGACATTTCTACACCCCCTATCCGTTTGGGGTGTACCCTTGAACCATGCCCTACATCCGCGCGGACAAGGACGGACAGCGCGTCCGTTAGGAGGCCCGTTGGAGATGCCCTAATCGCTCATAATTTATGGAACCGTCGTTATGTTGGATGGATGATGGGTGAGCCCTGAGGGGTAGTAGCGGTGCTGGTGGTGTTCTCCCTCCCCTCCTTCCTCCAACCTGCCATTACTCTAATCAAGCTGCAAAGTAGAGAGAGAGAAGGGGCAGGGCGCCGTTTTCCTTTCCATCTTTCCCCCTCACAAAGTCACAAGTCATAAGTGTCACACCACCATCCATGATCCAACCATGTACCCCATAGCTTTCCTTGCTTAATAATTAGCCAATTGTTCTCCTCCCCTCTTCTCACCCTTACTTACTCCACCATTTGCTTTCGTTGTCACTGTTCCATCTCGTAGGTTTCTTCGTCCATTGCCACACCCGCACGAGAGATTTGTTAGGACTAGATAAGATAGAGGCGGAATAAAAAAGATCTCCCAAGAAAAAAGAAAGCAAGAGAAGCGAGAGAGAGCAATAACCTAGAGCTAGCTAGGTCGGGAGCATGGATCCGGTTACGGCATCTATACACGGTCACCATCTTCCTCCACCCTTCAACACCCGCGACTTCCATCACCATCTGCAGCAGCAGCAACAACACCAGCTGCATCTCAAGACAGAAGACGACCAGGGCGGCGGCTCTCCGGCAGTGTTCGGTGGCCGCGGTACCAAGCGCGACCACGACGATGATGAGAACTGCGGCAACGGCCACGGCAGCGGTGGTGACGGCGGTGAGCTTGCTCTGATCCCCCCTTCATCAGGTGACGGATTCAACGATGGATCAGGCGAGAACGGTTCGCGCCGCCCGAGGGGACGGCCGGCTGGGTCCAAGAACAAGCCTAAGCCGCCCATCATCATCACGCGGGACAGCGCCAACACACTCCGGACGCACGTCATGGAGGTCGCCGGCGGGTGCGACATCACTGAGAGCATCACGGCCTTCGCGCGCCGCCGGCAGCGCGGGGTCTGCGTGCTGAGCGGCGCGGGCACCGTGACCAACGTCACGCTGCGGCAGCCCGCCTCGCAGGGCGCGGTCGTCGCGCTCCACGGCCGGTTCGAGATACTCTCCCTCTCGGGGTCCTTCCTCCCGCCTCCAGCGCCGCCGGAAGCCACGGGACTCACCATCTACCTTGCCGGCGGGCAGGGGCAGGTGGTGGGCGGCACCGTTGTCGGCGCGCTGACAGCGGCCGGGCCGGTGGTGATAATGGCAGCCTCCTTCGCAAACGCTGTCTACGAGAGACTCCCGTTGGAGGAAGACGAGCTTCCGGTGGCTCAAGACAGCGCCGGGATGCTCGCCGCTGGGCAGCAAGCAGCACAGCACATGGCCGGCGGAGCTGTGGATCCACTGCTATTCCAAGGGCTGCCACCGAACCTCCTCGGCAACGTGCAGCTGCCGCCGGAAGCCGGCTACGGATGGAGCCCGGGCGCCGTAGGTGGTCGCCCGTCGCCGTTCTAATCTGGGCCGCAACTTAGAAAGGTTAATTAGCATTCTTCACTTGGAGAGGAGTGGCTTCGTTGAGCGTTTCCGTGGGAATTATGCATATGATTTCGGATTTGTTAACTAGCATGTCGCATCAGGATTGTTTCTGATATGTATCGATCGCTTTGTCATTTGTTTGGGTTATAGCTTGTGTCTCATAACTGATCTTGCTTTGGCTCGAGAGGCTTGTACCTTTTTTTCCTCCTGTTCTGCAACTTAGTTTATTCATTGGATCTAGATCTCTGTAGCATTTTTTCACATGATCAATGAACTGCGACCATTTTGACTGATATTAGATGAACCATAGGTTGTGGCATAAAATAACTATGGAAGAGGGCAGGATAAAATATAGAGCAATTGGGAGCAAGCATTTGGAAAGATGCATGTACTCTTACCCTCTCAATGTTCAAATTTCTCTAACTTGCATGCCTTACATACTATGCACGTGCAACGAAATCTCAGTACTACAGATGCACAGTTAGTAGGGAGAAAAAAGAGTTTGATCTGCTTTTTGTAAGAAGGTTTTCTCATCACCTTGTATCGGTTTTGCCGTTTGGTTTTATTTATAAAGCGGGGCAAAACCCTATTCGAGAAGAAGTTAAAAGATGGGTTCTCATATTTCTACACTTAACACCCTATTTAGATAGGACAGCTATTGATGGCGATGACGCATGGGATTTCCAATGGGTAATGTGCACCCCTGCAGTCCTAGACACACCTTTACTGGGTGCCACACACCTCCATTTCTCAGCGCTGCAGGTTGGGAGCTGGAGTGAAGAAAGGGGAACGGTAGGAGGGAGAGAGAAGGGGAGTACGTTGTTGTGGCGCACCCTAACCAAACTAAATTAACCATTCCACTTCATGAGATAGGATTATGCCTAATTTTTCAATTTGAATCATAGCCTTCAACAAAGCCATTTGATTTGGCCCCTAATCTTGTAATTGCGTCCAGAATATTTAACTCTTATCGTACCGCATATGCAATTTTGCATTTGGAATATAGCTATGTAATTTGAATGAGGCTGAAAGATTCGGCTTATAATTTTGTGCTCTGAATAAAAGTAGTTTAATTGTTGTACCTCTTGTAAGAAGGTTGGGAGCTGGAGTGAAGAAAGGGAAACGGCTTCAAAGTCTGCGTCGATGAGCACACGAGAAGTATTGTAGATAATGCAAGTTGTAAACCGAGGAAAACAACGGAAATTTTGTAGAGTTTTGTCATGTTTGAGCACTGCATTCGCCGACATATGAAGCCGTTTAATGCTCTGCTGAACTTAAAAGTTAAAATCTACCGATGTATTGAAGTCATCCTGAATCCTGAAGGCATGACTTTTACATAGTTAAGTCAGTTTTGAAAAATGCATTATTTGACTAAGAAATTGTTTTGCTCCCTGTCATAGTACTCCTTTCGATCCATATTAATTGTCGTAGATTTAGTACATGTACGAAATCTGCGACAATTAATATGGATCGGATGGAGTAGTTAAATTCCATGATAGTGTGAGAACCTTCCTTTTAACACATTTGTGTAAGAAACAAAAATATGAATTCCATTATGCATGCTACGATCCTAAGACTACCCATAGTGGGTGTCTCATAGTTAGTATCATGCATTTCATGCATCCAACTAGCTGATGTGTCACTGCAATTAATGATAAAACAGATGATAGTGGCATCATAGGTAGATATCGTAACATAACACATTTCAAGGTAAAAATGAGTATATAACCTAAGATACCATTAACATATATAGACTAATATCATATGCATGATATTTCACCGTGCAAGAAGAGTATTACATGACATTATTGTGTGTTGATCTCCACAAAAGAATAGTGGTTGGCTAAACCTGATATTACACATTGCATTAATGGCTGCTATTAACATGTTGGATCTAGTTATATGGTCTGTTTCATTGTTGAACTATAAACGTGTGCAATCTAGATCTATTCTTCATTATAATTAACTTTATGCTTCTGGGGCAAGTGATGACATCTGCATTTTCAGTTGTGCCATGATCCAAGATCATAACACAGTCTGTTTCCTTTAATTAAATAGGGGATCCCTAACCACATTTATCCGTGTTCTGCTGGAGAGCTTATCTGCTGCTGATTCAGGATTGGTGTTCTCCTTTTCTTCTACTGATGGGCTATCAGGAGTTGGTGTTCATTTGATGGCTGGTTTATTTTATACTTGACGGCAGCAACAAACTGTCCAGTTCACCTTTATGTTCCCCGCGTCTTGTCATAAGCAACTTCAAATTGGGAAGTGCGTCATTGTGATTAAAAAACATTTTCAGCGAATTGAGTACAAGTTCTTCGCGATATACTCCTGCAATACTAGTTTGTCTGCCCTTTGGTGTTCTTGTGCTGCCATTTTATATCATGTAGATGTAACCTTGCCCGGGAAAGTTTGCTTCTTTGCTGCTTTCCACCGTCTGTATGATGGCAACTGAAGTCTCGCCATGATGCAACTTTGCAACATGGAAGCTTTGGGATACTGCCATTCATGATGTTCTGTGGCCTCTATTATCCTCTTGGGCGTTAGGAGACGTTGCAGGCCTCACCGGGGAGCAGGGGCGAAGCCAGAAAAATACACCACTGATGTCAGCCTTCTAATTTACCGGTGTCATTGCTTATTTTTCAGTGTATTTTGCTATTTCTAAAGAGGATTTCTGAAATATCATTGGTGTCATTTGACACCATTGAGTACATGAGCTCTGCCCCTGCCGGGGAGAAATGGAAAAGTGCACAGAAATGTAGATCATTTGCTTGTGCTGTTACTGATGGATGCCACCGGAGGAAGATGGGGACGCCCTTCATCAAGATCCTAGTGCAAGCAAGTGCACTGCTTATGAGTGCATAGGAAAAACTTCCCTGACAAGTGGATAGATTGGATTAGATAGCCCGTGGAAGTAGGCAAACTGTGCATGAATTCAAATGGAGATTGGCAAGAACATTTCAAGCACAACACGCCAATCTGTCTCGAATTAACCAGGGCACCATGTCATGTCGAGGCACTGTGGTTTTCATTCAGAATAGATTGGCACACACTGATAATAGCTAAGCAACATGTTATGACACACATCCAGCTTGGCGAGAAAAGATTGTGATAGAGATGACACTACTGGGCCTCTGAGGCCACGCATTTACAAATTAACGGGACTTTCGTGCGGAAGCCATATTACTGGGCCGTTGGACTAACCATATGGGCTTTGAGGCTTTTACCGGATCGCTGGTGGAAATGTTGCACTATACGTCCCCGTTCGATTAGTCCCACCTCGCCTGCGCTGAGCGGAGGGAGCCGGTCGAGCGTGTATATAAGGAGGGGCAGAGCAACAGAAAAATTCATACCTTTCTCGGCCTTTTGGCTAAGATCAAGTGTAGTATCTGTTCTTATCAGTTTAATATCTGATATGTGGGCCATGTGCCCACAACGATATTAAATTTTTTTTTTGTGGGGGGAGGGCCCACCACAGTGGCTTGCCACTGGGGTCCTCAGGTGTTCCCCGGGCGTTGCACTACAGCCCGGGTGTGGCGCACCCCAACCAAAACCAATTTAATCTGTTCAGTCCTTGATTGAGATGGGATTATGCCTAATTATTATGCAATCTTCAACAAGATTGGCCTTCGACCAAACCATAAATCGTTTGATTAGGCACCTAGTATCGTGCAGAATAACAAACTCTGATCTATACTGTATATACAGTTTGCATTCAGAAAATATAAACTGGGAATGCAATGCTATAAACTCTGATCTACGTCTAAATATAACTCTGATCTAGGCTGCATATGGGCACACGAAGTACTGTAGATAATGCAAGCTGGGAAAACAAAGTAAACTTTTCGCTTGAAGTCACAATCATACAACAGGTTTTACAACAAAACTTAGACGACAGGCTGAATGAACAGTTCGATTCTGATATACAATGAGGGTCCTCCTGACCTGGGTCTCCAGTCACCACCCGTAATTTGCTCGAGTCTCTGACTTGGTGAGGACGCCCTTGGAACGTCTCTCATTAAGCTCCATCTCCTTTGACCTCATGTCGAAGTACACAGAACCAATCTGATGCCTCCTTTTGCCATCTTGGAAGGCTTTCCCTTCCCCGAAGGGGCGGCCTGTACACAAGATAGAAAGATACCTCAGGTCACGACAATAACTACATTAAAAAATGATCGAATTGTTGATTACGTACAAACTTGAAACCATATCTCGAAAATATTAGCGTTATGAACATAAACATTTTGGAGTGACGATGTCCGTTCGGTCGGTTGATGAACAAAAGCAACATAATGCGGTGACACCTGAATGCTATTTCCAATATGATTTTACATTTCCTCTCTGATTAGAACTATTATTTGAATCTGAATCAGCTACAGCTTTCGAATCAGTCACCAGATAATGCAAGCTATAAAGTGGGAAAACAAAGATTTTTTCACTTGGAAGTCATAATCATACAACGAGTTTTACAACAAAACTTAGACGACAGGCCGAATGAAGAGTTCGATTCTGATATACAATGAGGGTCTTCCTGACCTGGGTTACCAGTCACCACCCGTATTTTGCTTGAGTCTCTGCCTTGGTGAGGACGCCCTTGGAACGTCTCTCATTAAGCTCCATCTCCTTTGACCTCATGTCGAAGTATAGAGAACCAATCTGATGCTTCCTTTTCGCCAGCTTGGAGGGCTTTCCCTTCCCTGAAGGGGCGGCCTGCAACACCATTAAAGACGATTAAATTACTGATTCCGAAACTTGAAACCGTATCTGGAAATATTAGCATTCATGAACAAAAAATATTTTGCAGTGACAATGTCCATTCAGTAAAAGTAGCCTAGTCTTAACGCCGTAATACCAAGCAGAAGATTGGTTGGTGAACAATGTTCCATGGCACGGGTGACATTTGAATGCAATTTATCGTCCGACTTCACATTTCCTCACCGATTTAAACTAATATTGTATATTTGAATATAAATCTGAATCAATAGCTACAGTTTTCAGAATCAGTCACAAACTACACTGGAAATATAAGATACTTCTAATCCGGACAGGATGAGATCCTTCAATGTACACTGGGATATTACTCCTACAAGCCCATACATTCATCATAATCAACCTACAGCATTAAGAAAATCTCCCTTTGGTGGGACCATCGGATACTAAGAGCCCATATTTTGGTACTCTCTATCCTTCTATTTTACATAACTGATATTTTAGTTCACGATGTGGAAGTTCTTTTATCCCAGCTTATTCCTTTCCTAAACTGTAACCAAATACCATCATTACACCATATCACTAAAGGTCCTGAACTGGAATGACCTATATAAACAAAGAAAGAAGAGTCTAGCTTGTCCGTAATTCAACTGTATGTACAGGTCCTGGATTGAGGTGATTGTCCAATGCCTAGAACATCAATCAGTATGTCCTCTCATCGTCGCATTATTCTTTTATTCATGTTTACCATCAAAGTAATATACACATTTTAGTTTAATCGGCTGGATGCTGTGTTTTACATACGGAAACTGCGTGCTCTAATCTGGTCCACTCCGTGCAATGTGATTTTCCTTGATAAAGCTGTCCGTTTTGTCTATCAAAGTATACTTCCCTATAAGCTAAACCATGTTTGTCTGGGTGCATCATCACTCATAAGTTCCATCTAGTATAAGCATTCGGTGAACTCGTTTAGAGGGTACATATTTTGGAAGAACTATACCAAATAACAGCAACATGAACTACCTTCTCTAGTCACAAATTTCTGCACATACCCAAGGGTATGGTCAAATATTTAGATCGGTCGGGTGAAAATTAAACATATATGTTTATTCCACATAAATAATTCTTCATTGCTATAACTGAAATTCAAAGTTGCGTTTTACCAAACAGAGTAACAATTTCAATACTTCTTTACCGAAAATAGTAACTTTTCCACTCCACAAATAGCAGAAGTTCATGAACATAAATGTTTTTCAAACCATACGCAAGCTGGCAAGTATACCTATTAATGTGGCACAAGTGTGCAATTCCTAAGTTAAAGGATATATAAATTGCTTAAATTATACCGTTCATTTCGTAACAAAAATAAATATGAGGTTATCAGTAGTGAATTATCACTTGTCAGCTACTTACTTTGCTTGCCTTATGAGTGATGACTTGCTATAAAGAATCATATCGTGGCAGGCAAAAACCAATTATCAAGAATAATTGCTGGGGAGTGGCATCAGAGGCTAAATTGCATGGAATAATGCTGCATTTATACCGTGTACCACTTGACCAACTAAAACTACAATTATCTAACACTAACAAACTGGTAGTAATGATGGTGATAAGGAGAAAGTGAATCAGAAAACAGTGAAGTAAACTATCTACTTATCCAGCTCAACTGTACTATCTACTAACAATGTAACAAGAGCTAAGCAGAAATAATATCAGGTTATCATGGAGAGATGGGTCTGTACCTGGTAACTAGGACCAAAGGCCAACCCTGTGAGCTTGGACTTGTCCTCCTTGGCCGGTTCTTCATCAGTTCTGCCTGGTTCACCTCTAAAATCTCCATTGGCATATCCCTCCTACCTCTCTTCCCTCCAATCCTGCCCATCTCCGGTGGCAGTACAGGTTCCTGCACTGGAGGAGCTGCCATCTCTGCCACCTCGGGTCTGTATGCACCTGTATATTCGCTTCCACATGGCGGTGCTGTCGAGTACCCGTACCCACCACTTTGCTCTCCGCCATATTCATTACCAGCATACCCACCGCCTTGCTCTCCGCCATATTCATTACCAGCATACCCACCGCCTTGCTCTACACCGTATGCTGCATATTGTGGCTCAGTCCCATAATTTGCATTGCCGCTTGGATCCATACCATAATTTGCGCCGTAGTTAGCATAGTAGTTTTGATCCCATGCATAGCCATCGTATGGGTTAGCGCTCCCAACTCCAGCATCATAAGCCTGCTGTTGTTGGTCTCCAGCTCCAGCATCATAAGCCTGCTGTTGTTCTTGCTGCTGTACCGGATCAGGCATGCCGTCCTCGTCGCTGCTCTCCTCTTCAGGACCGTCATCGTTGGCAGCGGCAGTATTGGGCCTTTCAGGTGCCGCTATGTTGACAGCCGAGCTAGAAGGTCCAGCAGAACCGAGATTTGACCTCTCCGGCCCGGCGGTGTCTACGGCCGACCTCCTGGCCGCGCCGGAGCCGAACCCGAGCGAGTGCTTGGGCGCCGGGAGGAACGAAGACACCGGCCCCGACCCAGCAGACAAGGGCGGGGGCGCCTCGCTGGCGCTGGGGCGTCGCTTCTCGGCCTCGTCCTCCTCCTCGTCGGAGCTGACGCCGGTGGCCTGACGGATCGGCGGCGGGCGGAACTGGACGACGCGCTTAGGGTTTCCGGAGGAAGCGGCGGCGGAGGACTTGGGAGGCGGGATGGAGGAGAAGGTCGGCCCGGATTTGGGCGCCGGGAGGGACGAGAATATGGGACCCGACCTGGGATACGGGAGCGCGGAGAAGATTCCGCCGGGGGGCTTGGCGGCGGCCGGAGCGGGGGCAGGGGCAGGGGCAGGGGAAGGGAGGGTTTCGTCGGCGTCTTCGTCGGAAGAGGCGTAGGTGGCGAGGAGCGAATCCATGGCGGGTTACGGTTTCCGGCGCGGTGGGTGTGGGTGGGGTAGGAGGAGGGAGACAGCGGCGGCGATTTTGCTTTGGGGTTCGCCGTTCGCGTCGAGTTCGAGTTGGAGTCGTCGGCGGTGAGCGGAGGCGGTGGTCGGGTACGGAAGTTGGTCGTCGTCCTGGGCTTTGGCGGGCTACGATTCTTAAGCAGTGGGTTGCGCTTTTTCATTATCTGGCTAGAACTTGTCACCAGCTCTGTTATAGTGGACTGGCCCATTTAGACTTTTTTTTTACTTCCATTTAGACTCCCTTCTGTTTTATTTCTTCGAAGGAATTTGGACTCGCTTCCCTTTCTTGATTTCTTAAAAAAAAAAACCTCCGTTGTATCTGTGCGCCTATCCACTCGAGGCTAGAACAAAATAAAGCCGGTAGAGCGGATTTTCAAAATCCAGGCGTGTCTGTTCTCGAGATTTTAGCCTAATTTAAGTTTACGGATGGAGCCTGCAACCTATGTCAAACTAACAACAAATTGAAGTTGTAGAGGATACAAATTATTAAACATACTAAATAACTTACGAAATCAGCCTAAGTTTTGTAATCTATAAACTAATTTTCTCATCCTTGCAAAGCATAACAAATGGCAATATTATTTGACAAACAATTATATGGGTAAGTTCAACTTGATATCTATGTGCGTGTTTTTTTATAGCTTTATACATTGGAGGTACAACAACTTGCGCGGTGCGTGCAAATTAGTAAACGAACTTGAAAATGAGGATGAACCGATACACTAACTCGTGATGCGGGCGCAACACTGGTCCAAATCGTTTTGGTGTGGACATGTGGCGGCGGTATTTTTGCATAAAAATCCCCCCTTTTTTTTTTGGCACATGTGCTGTTCCTCCCTATCTACTTCTCTCTATTGATACGGGTCCCACTTGTCATTTTAGAAGAAAGAAATAAAGGAAGCATTTGGCCGCTGAGATTTGAACTAAAGACCTCAAGATTAGATCAAAGCGTGCTAGCAACTATACACAACCGCAATTTTTTTTATGAAAGTAGAGCGTTTTGGTAAAGAACTGGCAGGCGGCGAGCTTGAGAACATGCGCTTGAGATAGTGATCCATTCAGTGAAAGATCGAAATCATGCGACGAAAGAAATGGGTTCACCTTCTCATGTATTGCCTTTGCTCGAGATCTTGTTATTGGATCAACGGACATGTCTTACATGGTGTTGAATGTTGATGTTTTGATGGGGTACATCACTACTCACTCCATCACGGTTGACACGGCGCGGTTCGAATATCATGCATTTTCACATCCGGAGGTATTTTAGGCGTGTTTGCATTAATTGCGCGTTAATTAGGGGGCAATAAACGGCAATCGGGCCGACAGTCTCCTCCCCTATCTCTTCCTTTCGCTGGTGTGTACTACTCGGCTTAGGATTCTTGATCACGATGCAAGTGGACGGGCCGCTGGACATCCGCGTCCATCCGCCTTATTCCGCCATCGCTAATCACATGCTTAGCGGATGCCACATCCACCAGTTTGTGTTTTTCTGCAGCCGGCGGTCCGGAGCGGACAAGCCGCTTCCTAGCGAAACAATCAATCAGATTCTACAGTAGCTGGCTAGCTCGTCCACAACAACGCGTACATATGCCCGCACAGATCCACAGTATTCTTGTCCTCCACAACCGCCTCCTCTGTCGGATTCTTCCCATCCTCCGCCGTATTTTCTCCTCCACAACCGCCTCCTCTGCCGGATTCTTCCCATCCTCCGCCCATCTTGCCGCAGGCGGAGGCGACGGCAAGGGAGCCGGCTAGCCTAGGGGCAGAGGGGAAGGAGCTGGCCGGATAGAAGCGGGGTGCAGGGCGGCGACGAGTGAGGTGTATCTTGGTCAAGATCTGGGCGGCGCCGGCCTGACGGCGACAACTAGCATGGCGGCGTGTCCTGGTTCTGCATACTGGTTCTTTTCCATCAGGGCTCGAGACGAATTGATTTTTTCCTAGCGGGCCGGGATAGACAGGCCTGGCAGGCTGAGCGGCCAGCGTCCTTGAGTCCGTCCCAAGTAGGCGGCCAGTCCGCTTAGCCTTTTGGGCTTTTGGAGCGGCGCGTATCAAGCGGAATCCTCCACCGCCTGCATCCTGAATTCCTGACGATTATACAGCAAATCACCGATAACCTTGGTCGTAGGGAATCCGCATGCGCGCGTGTAAACCCCTGATGGATGGAGGGAGTACTACTCTTCGCAGGAACAAACAGTGGAAGGGTGCAAGCTATGTGTAGTACGAGACGAAACTGCTTAATCTCGCGCGCGCGTGCCTTGACGTCGTCGTGCGAGAGCTGTGACGTTCGAAGAATAGCATCGCCCAGTACAAGACACGTTCAGAAAAAACAGAGTAGTAGTACAAGCCTAACAAAATAAAAATCACAACCGCTCGCTCGCTCTCCCCTCCCTTATCTCTACAGTAGAGAAGGGCGACAAGGGAGGCGATCTTCTGTCCCTCGTTCTCCGCCGCCGGAGCCGGTGGTTCCCCTCCCCTCCGCTCGTCGCTCCGGCGGCGGGAGGGTGGGGGAACCGCGGTGCTCTCGGTTCGGTGTGTGAATAGTAGGTTTAGGTCTTCCGTCGGCGGCGCTGTGGGGGTGGAGGCGGCGCCGGCTGGAATAAGGGTGCGCGCGTGTCGTCCCCTCTACGCCGGAGTTCCTTGGAGCTGTGGCGTGATGCGTCGCGCTTTTGGTACTCTCAGATCCTCGGATCTTGGGAGTTGTTGTGTCCCCCGAGCGGACGGCGTGGCGGCGCCGGCGTTTGCTCCTGTTGGGGTCTTTCTCCCTCCCCTCTGGCGTCGTCGAGCTTCCATCTGTGGTGGCTCTTGGAGGAGGAGGTGGTCAGCCCGGGTTTGCCCCTTCGCTTTTCTCTCTGTCTGGCCGTGGCGGCAAAGGGAGAGCGAGGCGGAGGTGCTGGATCCGTTTTTGTTTGATGCGGTGGTGGTGGTGGCTCTCTGCGGTGTCTCTGCTCTGGCCTGCCGTGGCGGCGAGGGGAGCGGGCGTCCGGCGAGCGGTGGTGTTGGTTGGCGGAACTGGCTGCTGCGGGATCGGCGGGAAGCTCGGTTGTTTGTGGTTGCAGGTGCTTGGCTGAACTCGTTCATCGATTTGGGTGTCCGTCGCGGAGCGGCGGCCGGATCTGCAGCCTTCTTCAAAGTTGGAGGTGCCTGCTTCCCTGGGCGTGGTGGTACGACGATCGCCGGCGGTGGCTAGTTGTTTGGGGTCAGGGATGGATCCGCTGGTGTGCTTTCCTCTTTTCTGAGGTGTTCTGTGTAAGTTTCCTGGGTCTGGTTGTAATTTCCTTGGTCTTTCTGGACCTAGTTGTAATTTGCCTGAGCTCCTTAATATATGTGCGGATCCTGTTCAAAAAAAAAAAAAAAAAAAAATCACCTTTCGATATTTTTACGTGGGTGGCCGTCCATTCCTGGAGCGAAATATTCACGGCAGCCTCTCCAACCACGAATACAGAACACCGGCCGAGTCCACGCCCCTTTCGGAGAGGACGGTGTGCATGCACTGACTCGAAAGCAATGGCGACGGCGAGGAGAACGACCGACGAGGTCACCAGGAACCAGGGAGGAGCTCTCCTGAAAAGAAGGACGCGTCCACGTGTGTGGTTACAAAAGATTAACGTCGACAGCTCCCAATCACACGCAGAAATTAAAGGTGAGTAGAGTAGCATGGACATTTTAAGACCACATAAGTCTAACCAAAAACCAGCTTTAGTTACTCGATTAGTTTAATGGATTCCGTGGTGCAAACAGTCAAACACTCCCATCCGATCTTGCGTGGCCTTCCTAACAACCACGAGATCTTTTGCCTCTATGATGATGATGAAACGAATATTAACATTCAGTCGTATAATCATTCATTCGCAAAAAGATGAACATTTGGTCTTATAAGTGTATAATCCTGCTTAAATTTGAGGATGGCAAAATAAACAAACAAACTTTGCTCGATCACACATGTTACATTGATTAATTCTAAGTGTAATCCTATCTCAGGCTCGGTCTTCCATGTTTCCGGCGGTGTACCGTGGCTCAGGAGCACTCGGCCCAGCCCTCCTCGGCTGGCGCGGCGGCCCGGCCCGCGGCGCGCGCCATCCACGCCGCCACCGCGACCACCATCCGCGCCGGCACGTGCGCGCTGGCCTCGAGGCGGCGGAGCAGCACGGCCTCCCCGCACCCCGAGCCGGCGACCTCGGACCAGAGCGCGGCGGCCATGGCGACGCGGAGCGGGACGCGCGACCGGCCCAGCGCCTGGAGCGCGCGCGCCGCGCTGGCCGCCCGCCGCCGCGCCGGGCCCCGCGCGAGGCCCATCCGCTTCGCCCACCCCTCCAGCACCGCCTCCGCCCTCGCCCGCTGCTGCTTCTTGCTCTTGCGCCCCGTCCTCCTCCCTTTCGTCATCGGCACCGCGGCGTATGAGTCGGCCGTGGACACGCAGGAGCTGGAGGAGTCGGAGTCGGAGTCCGTCGCCGACCTGGGCGCGCTCTGGCCGTCGTGGAGGCGGCGGCGGACGTGCCTGGAGGCGAGGAAGTTGGCGCCGTGCACCTTGGCGTCGCACGCCGCGCAGAGGAACGCCGAGTCCGCCGCGCAGTGCACCGCCGCCGCGGCCCCGCACAGCTCGCACGCCGTGATCGCAGAGCCCGCGCACTTGTCGCCCGCCATTATTTCTTGCAAGTTGCAACTTTTCTTCTCGATCCTCCGCGAACTCTCGCCGGACGGAACCTTATCGCACTGCTCAACCTCTGCTCGCGGCTACAAAGAACTTTGACGCCGGGCGGCGGCCGCAAGTTGGAGATGGAAGAGGCTCAGAGTTGGTCGGGACGGTGGTCTTGCGCTGGGTCTGGGAAACCACGGCAGGGAGATGGAGTTGGTCGTTGGAGTCGGCAGGCAGCTCGGGTGGGTGGTATTTAAAGAGGCCACTCACTCCTGATCGACCAGTGGCTCCTAGCGGCGTAGCGTCGCTCTGCTCCTGTTTGTTTTCTCGCCGTGGAAAAGAATGTGGAGCGTGTGGTTTTGGGTTTGGAGTTTGTGTGGACGGCGGGGGCCGGGGGATGTGGTGTGGGCTCGATCTTATTTGTGGCCTCCGTTCGTCGCCGTGTACAACAAGATATTTTCTGCGGATGCAAGTGGGTGGTTCTTTTTTTTTAAGGGCACATACGTGGATATATTACTCAGAGCAAACCGAACATACAGGATACATCCAGATACGGGGCAGCTATCCCCAATTTACAAAAAGGACCCTACACAACATGGAAAATACAACTAGATCCTCTGGAGTTTCTCTGAGCAGAGCAATCCGCCACCGCTTGCAACTCCACCGACAGGCCGCTGGAGAAGAAGACGAGACGCAGCAGCTGAGTCGCCGGCTTGGACCTTTGGAGGAGTAAACCTCGTTGAAGTCGCCGCATCTTCCACCTGGCGCGGACGCCAGGATCTTGCAGACTGCGAGATAACGCATCGACGGGAGCAACGCTCCGATCCATGCCGACCGTCGGGTCGTCGGCCACTTCCAGCAAGCAAACCCGCAAGAACACTCTTCTGGGAATAGCAAAAACAGCAGAAACTGCCGCCACCGGCCCAACCACTCCTCGAGCTCCCTTCTTCTTCCACCTCGGTAGCAAGATGAAAACTCGAGAAGCAGCAAAAATCCGAGCTTATTTAGACGATCTGCATCATCATCTCGGCAAGTGGGTGGTTCTAAATCAGGAGATAGCTAGCTGGCCCGGGGTGTCTGCCTGCGCAGTTGCTGTCATAAATTCAACTTCATAGCACCACTTGATCATAAATCGAGGGCTAGGATTTGCTCAGTATACATGACTACTCTCTTCCCCCTCTTACTCTTACTCTTCCTCTTCCTCTCCTTCTCCGCCTCGTCCTTTTTGAGAGGTGACCTTTAGATCCTCGCTCGCTTCTCATCTCTGGCGGCGTTGCCGGCCATCGTTGAGGTCATGGGACGAAAGATTTTTGCAGTGCTCGACGCTGTCTCCATATTTTCCTCCATTCCATGATGATGTTGCGAAGGCAGTCCTTTTCAGCAGGGCGTTCGAGGTGTACATCTTCGGCGTGAGTTGGTGGTGGAGCTACGACACGGCGGGTACATCGCCCCAAGTAGTTCAATCCCCGGCGGTAGTCTTCCAAGATCCTTCTCTGAGACGAATAAGAGCGGGACTATGTTGCAAATTTTATTTTCTTTTTGGTGCCCTTCTTGTAAATATGTTGGACCAGTTTGTAATTCTCCGTTTTTTATGATCCTGGTGATAGTGGTATCTCGGTAGAAATTAAAGAATAGCAGCACTAGGTCCTTGTAGACCCTTCCCCGTTCAGAGAAAAATGATGCCCTAAGTATTGTAAGTACCTTATGTTGTCGCGTATGGGATCGTAGGGGCCAATATTGTACAACTAATTTCGATCATTGTGGAGTTTCTTAGTTCAAGAGAATTTTAGAAAAGTTTTGCTGGACTTTTTCAAGCAAGAAAAATTCCAGTGTAACTTGTTTATTTATAAGACCGGAACCATATAATTTTTATACGGGGATTTTATAGGAAATTCTTTCCCAGGTTTGCATGAAAAATTACTTGTTTTAATTAAAATTATTGCATGCACCTAACCCTTCATGCAAGTTTTTTGTCTTTTTCCTATAGTACAACCAAACAACATATATAGTGTCCATACCTTTGTTTCCAACGGGATTGAACATGTCATGACATCAAATTTGTACTATGTTTTTTTATTCGTATGTTCTCAAATGTAGCAAATCAAATAGGCCATTAAAGATGAAGGGCAGTTGTAGTTTGTTATGGCACTCCTTCCTTCTCTTCTGCCTCATCAGTCATCTTGTCTCCCTCCTCTCCTGACTTAGCAGTCATCTTTTCGCCGCCTATGTTGTCGATAGCCTCCGCACGCCAATCAAGCTCTCCTCTATGTCACGGTGGTATCTCGTTACCCCGCGCTATCGGCGCCAAGTTTGTCGTTTGTCAACGTTGAAGTTGTTGGTTAGTCAACCCTCTTCCCACATAGTATTCAATGGGAATGAAATCGCCGCATTGTAAGACCCTCTGCTGAAAATTCATCCATAGATCGCATCAAGTTATCAACACCGAATGAATTAGATTGTGTGTAATTGTTATTAATTATGCAGCTGCAATAGATCTATACTAGTACTTCTGTGCAACAAATCATCTACTATAGGCAAGTTGTAATTTTTTTTATCTCATATAGGTCAATTTTTTTTTAAGTCTCCACAATGCATTGAGGCCAAACGATGGTAAATAAACCATGGCTGAAACTATTATATTTGTTCACAGTGTTGAAGCTTGCACTTGCAAATGATCGACATGGCATATAATTCGAGTTTCTCTAGCCTGCAGGAAATTGTTTCTTGCAACATTTTATATATCTACTACATTGTCCGGAATTAAACTCCAGTGTGGAAGTCTCATGGAAATAACAGGGAAATAATGATGTGGAATCGTACTTAAGAAAATATACTTAAGAAAGCCGGTACGGCTATAATGGAACATTGTATATGAATATGCTGGAATTATACCCGGAAACAGTATAGAGCGGAATGTCAGGTTGTCCGTAGGATTGGCTCTATGGATTGTTAAAACCCGCGAGTTTGATTGTTATTCGAACTCGGTGCATGACTCACACATGCGTGGTGGGACCTAATTGTTTAACAGTAATAGGCTCAGTAATTGGCTGTTAGGTATTGTGGTTGTTCTAACATGTCACGAGTCCTATCTGGAAACAGATTGCTCTATCTGGATTTTGGAGTGTATATAAATGTCTCACCCTCTAGTCTCAATATGCATTGTGAGCGGCACCACCGATAAGGCAAACGAATAGAGGGTAGGCCGAAATAGCTCAAACCCTAATTTTCTACATAGCCTACCAACACTCAATCCCCTTCTTGCCACAACCATTTCCGTCTTCTACAAATCTATATAGTCCTGTCAAAGGCCACTTGTGATCAAATCGTCATTCAGGTGTTCTTATCGCGTGTCAATTGGATAGTATTCTATGGCCTATTGATTGATGTTGAGGATATAATACGGCATTGATAAGCGGCCACGGTTAAACTTAGGTGATCCAAGCAAATATAGAAAACATATACTTAGCTTGTGGAATAATCAAATGGTAGCTGGAGAGAGGCAACGTGAGCCATTGTTTCTGGCGGCAGGAACTTGTCGAGCGATCCATGTCCACATAACCTAGTCCCACTCGAAGAACCAAGAGTTTAATTAATATTCTCTCTAGGAAGGCTTACTCACACGTTGCTTTCGGCTGCTATGTACTATCCTCTTTGGGGTTGGATCGATTGGAAATATATGTAAATATGATGAGATATGATGTTCTCTGTCGTCTTTGTACGGGGTCATGGGTGATGGAATCTTCCATGAATTATTGGTTGAGCGAAATGTTATCTGCGCTCAAATCAATCTTGTTAAGAAAAAATAATTCTTCTTTATTTGGTTATGTGTGGTTATCTGTCTCTAGTTCCTCTTTTTATCATGCTTTTTTGGACATATCTCGTTGGATTGGTTTATATATTTTTTGTGCTGATCTCTTATCTTTTTGGAAATGGAGATAAGGCTTGTTGGACCTAATATCCGGCTACTCCCATCATCCCATGGGGTCGAACTTACATAAAGAAGACCATGTGCTATCCCTAGAAGCAACTTTAGTCAGCTTTTGTAGTAAAAAAACTGTAGTCAGCCTTTCAAGTTCAGAAGGAAAAATCTAGTTCGTTTTTAGGTACTCCCTCCGTCCAAAAATAAGTGTTTCAAGTTCGATAAAAAATAGATATATCTATACATGAAACATGTCTAGATACATTCACTTTTGGCCAAACTTAAGACACTTATTTTAGGACGGTGGGAGTACAAAAGTACGTACATGAAAAGAAAGGGCTTGAAGATATTAAAGATTTGCTCGTCTCTTTTAGTATTGTTTTTATAATCGATATAATCATGTACTATTTACTGGTTTAATATATATGATATTTGATTATTGAAAGTAAATTAAACGATTCAGCGCTCTGTAATCTAACCATAGATTAGTAGTCAGATGGGTGGTTAGGGGATCGGTTTGTGACCCCTAGCGCCGTTCTCTAAATTGGTGGTGTAGAGCATTACGCTGTGGCTGTTAGTGACATCCACTAATTAATTAACGGACTCGTGGTTAGCTAGAAAGATCTAGTTGCCGTCTGCAACTGTACTTAGTTTATGGGTTCCGTTGATTCGTACATCTTCTTCCTAATCCACCACGTCGTGGCCGATGGAGGCCAAGAGAAATATCTGTGAGGGGAGAAGAGGTGACACCAAGACACGCTCGAATTAGGCACGGATTCCTGGTCAATTAAGTCGTTTTTAATTCCTCAAGTGGACTCGGCGTGTGGTTGGTAAGCTCGGGCTAATCGCCGTTAGGCAATTGACAGCCACAACCTGGCTAGAATATTTTGGGCATGCGTTGTGGCTTATCGCGTGGTCGATCGCAGGGGAGAAAAGGAAGATGCGAACGAAACGCGTGTAGCGTGGTTCCGTTCGGGACTGTAGGCGTGCAAGTGTCCGATCGATGTGAAAGGCGTGGTGCATTACCTAGTTACCCGGAGGCTGAGATTGCTGCCTTCTGATCGCTCCAATTACTGTAGCGCCATCTAAAGCTACAGTGTGCCTGATGAGTGATGACTGAAGATGGTATCTGAAGGTGGTGGGAAGCTAAGCTAATAGGAGTAGTGAGTAGTAGCCAAGTGGGAACATTTTTTTTTGTTGGTGGGAATTGTCAATGATACAAGATGTAAGTGAATGCTTGGTCTGCATTTGACTGTTTTTTCTCTTAATCTTAAAGAAAAAAATGCAGGAGATGACCGACCTATGCTAGCTGCAAGCTGTTCGTGTAGACCAACGTTGCACAATTTGCGCACATAGCAGCCACAAGTATTGCTACGACACCAACATATGGGCGACACAGGAAGAGGGACATCAGGCGGGCCGTGGGCCACAAGACGAAGGCGAGCACCGCGACGGCCCAGTCCACCTAACGATACACCGAACCGGGTGTTATCTTCCAGCTGCTGCCTGCGTGCAGATCATTCATTGACTTGTAATCATCGAGCTTAGCTCAGATATCTCTCTCCTTCTTCCTCCCCAAGCAAACCTCTCTCTCAATATTACTCTGTAATTGAGGATCGAGATCCAGCTACCTGTGCGCGACGCGAGGGCAGTGATCGAGACCGTAGCACTTGGTACTCAGAGCAAGGTTCGGATCGGGAAAAAAAAATTCTCTCTTCGTTCGATCCTCTCGATTCCTGTCAGTAAATCCGGACGAAAGGTGCGAATTCCTTAGCGAATTCGTGCAAAACACCTCGGGTGTACCTTAGATCGGTTGACGGGTCTCAAGTTGGCAAGACGACGACATCCGGCATGCCTAACCTCACGCAGCGTGCCGATATGTCGGAGGCGGCGATCACCGAGATCCGACAGCTGCTGGCGGCCACCGCTGAGGCCGACAAGGCGACGGCCGAGGACGGGCAGGTCAACGCTACTCGTATCTCCAAGATCAGCACGACTCTGGAGAAGATCTCCGCAAAACAACAGGATGCGAGCATCGCCTCCAATCATGTGGAGGTCACACTGGATCGGGTGATCCGAGCCAACACGGCTCTGGATCAATCCCTGTCCGAGTTGAAGCAGTCGATGGATGGAATGGCGTCCCGCATCATGGCTAGGGAGAAAGCCGCGCCTCCTTCCTCGACCCCGCTGCACGCCGATCTGTGCTCGGGACAGCTTCGGCCCCAGGGGCACCGCCTTCACCAACGTTCCCAGGGTGTTGTTACTGGAGAGGATCAAACCTCCAGTCTCACCCTGGCAAGGGGTGAGCAATCTGAAACCCAACCACATCAGTTTTCAATTTCTGATGATGAGGATGAATTGCATTTGGGCGACCGTAGCTATCATCACACGCGACATACACGGTTGCCACGCTCTGACTTTCCCACATTTGATGGTGAAAACCCTAAATGGTGGAAGAAAAATTGTGAAAAGTACTTTAAGATGTATAATGTTCAGTCACACCTCTGGGTCGACTTTGCCACCATGCACTTCAAGGGAAACGCAGCCCTGTGGTTGCAAACTTATGAAGCATTACATAGTATAGCCACTTGGCCTGAACTTTGTGTAGGTGTTTTCACTAAATTCAACCAAGACAAGTGATACGTCTCAAACGTATCTATAATTTTTGATGTTCCATGCTGTTATTATACCAATTGCTACATGTTTTATTTACACTTCATAGCATTTTTATGCATTTTCTGGGACTAACCTATTAACAAGATGCCGAAGTGTCAGTTCCTGTTTTCTGTTGTTTTTCTCCTTCCGAAAGGCTAGTCGCAAAATATTCTCGGAATTGAACGAAAATCAACGTGTGCAAATATCTCATCGGAAGACTCTAGAAGCCAGGAGAGGAGACGGAGTGGGGCCATGAGGCAGCCACGCCACCCTAGGGCGCGGCAGGAGGTGGGCCCGCGCCCTGCCCTGGCGTGGCCACCTCGGGTGCCCTACGACGCCGCCCTTTCGCCTATTTATTCGCAATCACCCGACAACCCTAAAAACACCGATCATATTCCACGAAAAGTTCCATCGCCGCCGCCGTCGTCAACCCTAGATCGGGAGGGTTCTGAAGCTCTTCCCAGCACCCTGTCGGAGGGGAGATCCTCACCGGAGGCTTCTACACCGCCATGCCTGCATCCGGAGTGATGCGTGAGTAGTTCATCCTTGGACTACGGGTCCATAGCAGTAGCTAGATGGTTGTCTCTCCACCTTGTACCTCCATGTTTAGATCTTGTGAGCTGCCTAACATGATCAAGATCATCTTATTGTAATGCTACATGTTGTGTTTGCTGGGATCCGATGAATATTGATACAATGAGCAAGTTGTTTATCAATCTACCTATTTATGTTGTTTATGATCTTGCATGCTCTCCGTTGCTAGTAGATGCTTTGGCCAAGTAGATGCTTATAACTCCAAGAGGGAGTATTTATGCTAGATAGTGGGTTCATGCCTCCAGTAATCTGGGCTCGAGATGAAAGAAACGACTAAGGTTGTGGATGTGCTGTTGAAACTAGGGATAAAACAATGATGCATTGTCTACGTGTCATTTGCATTGTTTAAATTACACACTTTACTTCATGCAATAATCTGTTGTTTGCAACTCAATACCGGAAGGGGTGCGGATGCTAACCGGAAGGTGGATTATTTAGACATAGATGCGTTGGATAGCAAGTCTATGTACTTTGTTGTAATGCCCAATTAAATCTCATAATAATCATCTTGTCATATATTGCATTGTCATGCGCTCATTATTTATCAATTGCCCAGATGTAATTTGTTTACCCTACATGTTAGTTATCTTTTATGGAGAGACACCACTAGTGAACTGTGGACCCCGGTCTATTTCCTCATACTGATAAAACACCAACTGCAATCATTTGTTCTCTGTTACTTTCTGCACTCATTACTGTTTTCCACACAATACGTTTAATCCTTTGTTTTCAGCAAGCCGGAGAGATTGACAACCTCTCTGTTTCGTTGGGGCAAAATAGTTTGCTTGTGTTGTGTACAGGTTCCACGTCAGTTGCGCCGCTGACAACCTTCTGAAGAACCTCCGTGTCCTCCTGGTTCGATAAACCTTGGTCATATTTCAAGGGAAAACTGCTGCTGCACTACATCATACCTTCCTCTTGGGGTCTCCCAACGAACGTGTGTTGTCACGATCAACAAGCAGATCTTCTGCTGCTGTTGCTGGGAAGTAATAAAACACTCTACCGTTAACACGCCATCAAGACATTTTTCTGGCGCCGTTGCCGGGGATACTGGAATCTCCAGATAGGGGAGTCTCACACTTCCAATCTCATTACTTTGTTTTTGTCTTGCTTAGTTTATTTTATTTTATCTTGTTTGCTGTTAAAACCCAAAAACACAAAAAAAAATCCTGCACTTAGTTAATTTTGAGTTGTTATCTTTTTGTTTAGTCATCATGTCTGGTTTTGCGTATTATGCTTCATCTCCTGAGGTTGAGGTTTGTACTTTTAAGCAACAAGGGGGAGAAAGTTTGAAAGATGCTTGGTATAGAATTAGTAATGCTCATCATAGGTGTGCTAAGAAACATTTCACTACAATCCTTCTTAGAAATTTTTATGTTGGCATCACCAATTGGTGTAGGTATGTTTTGGACACTTTAACAGGAGGGAACTTCCTAGGTACCCCTGCTTTAGAAGCTAATTACATCATTGAAAGTCTAGTTGGGATACCACCTGTTAATGAATTTAAAATTGAAATTTCTCTTGAGGATGTCATGAAAAAACTAGAATCTATAGAGAAAAGCCTTCCAAGTATTGATAAGATTAATGAGATAGAAAAGCTCCATGATAGTACTGAGAAAGAATTTCGTGATTAGTTAATGAATCATGCAATGGTTTGTTTAAATTTTCTTCTCAAGAATTCCCTAAACTTGAAAATACAAGCTGTGTTTTTGATGAAGCTTTTGATGATGTTGGTGTTTTTGGTCTTGACAATACTTGATTCATGTTTCAGGCCTAGCTAAAAGGCATTAAAGAGAAGCGCTTATGGGAGGCAACCCATTGTTTTTAGTTTCTGTTATTTTTGTTTTTTTGTGTGTCAAGGAGCTTGTTTACTTCTGTAACAACTCCTTGGTATCTTTTATTTGCTATTTTGTTGTGCCAAGAAAAGTCTCTTATGACAAGATGGTATCTATATTTGGATTACTGCACAGGAACCGATTTCTGGAACGTCACCGTTTCTCGCCGTAGAAAATCAGAAACATTTGAAAACATCTGCCAATTTTTGTGCGTGTTCCTAAGATATGTATGCAACTTTCATACGACTAACGTTTTTCGATTTGAGCGACGTAAGTGTCCCGAAAAAAATCATCTTTACGGACTGTTCTGGTTTTGACAAATTCTGTCTTTGTTTTGCATTCTCTCTTTTACAAGTGTTGAGTGGTTTCTTCTAAGGTGAAAGAGCATCACTTAAGCCTAGTAATAGTAGCTAATGTTTGAAAATTATTGCTTATGAATTTGTGTCCTTACAGAACCAAGTGAAATTATTTGTTTTGATGCACTAACCCGCTAATGAGAAAAATGTTGAGTTTTGATGTGAAGGAAGTTTTCAAGTGTTAAGAGAGAAGGATGATATTATAAGATCAAGAAGAGTGAAAAGATTAAGCTTGGGGAAGCTCCCATGGATCTCCCCAATATATTCAAGAAGACTCAAGCGTCTAAGCTTGGGGATGCCCAAGGTATCCCCTTCTTCATCAACAAACTATCAGGTCATCCCTAGTGAGACTATATTTTTATTTCTTCACATTATATGTACTTTTCTTGGAGCATCAGTATGCTTTTGTTTTCAGTTTATTTTTGTTTTGTTTGCTGCTCTATACTTGTTGGATCCTAGCACTCTTATTTGGGAGAGAGACACGCTTCGCTTTTTCATTGGAATACTCTTGTGCTTCACTTATATTTGTTGAGTATTCTTGTCTAGCTACTGCTAAAGCTTCTAGCTCTCTGTTTTCGTATATCTCTTGTTAGAGCTATTAGTTTCTTTTGAAGAAAGTACTCTCTTGCTTCACTTATATTTGTTTGGAGAGTTGTTCAAATAAGTTGATTGGTGTTTGGTTGGAACAGAAAATGCTATGCATGTGGTAGTGGTATAAAATGCTTACATAAGTCTTGTAGATCACTGTCTTGAGTAATTTGATACTTGTCAATTGTTTTGAGTTACCAAGTAAGTAATATTTAGACTTGTGCATCATGTAAGTAAAGTCTATTAGTGAAGAACTACTGTAAAGCTTGTTGATATTTGATTTGTATCATTGGTAGTTCCAAAGTCTAGATATTTTCTAGTGAAAGGTTTTGGTTAACAAGGAAGACAATGTGGAGTCTTGTAATTTTTCAAGCATGTTTTTTATATGAGTTCTTGCTGTACCGGTTGACAGTCTGTGTTTCCTTAAATAACCTTGCTAGCCTAAACTATGTACTAAGCGGGAATGCTGCTTGTGCATCCAAAACCCTTGAGCCAAAATCTATGCCATCTGTGTCCACCATAACTAACTATTATGTGGTATTTTCCTGCCACTCCAAGTAAATTTTTCATGTGCTACATTTAAAATATTCAAAACTGTTACAACTCCTTTTTTGTGTCACTGTTTACAAGCTCATGAGGATGTGGGTAGATGGTCTTTATTTCACTTGTTGATCAGACTTTACACCTGAACTAGTGGCATATACATCCGCTTAACCAATAATTTTGCAAAAAGAGCTGGCGACGGGGTGCCCAGTCCCAATTAATTACAACTTTAACCATTAATTCTCTTCACATCTTTTTGCCCCTGAGAAATCAGTCAGACAATGTTCATAAGTGTGTAAACAAAAGAGAACGAGGGATGATCTACCCGCTGGTAGAAATAACGTCCTTCATGAGAGCCGCTCTTGTAAGGTCTGGTTAACTTGTGACTTAAAGTATTATCTATTTACTGATTCGTTGACCACTAACACACACCTCTCAAAATATATTTTTATACTCTCTATATATGTTTTCAAAAACTTAAAAAGCTCTAGCACATGATTTAATCCCTGCTTCCCTCTGCGATGGGCCTTTCTTTTACTTTATTGTTGAGTCAGTTTTCCTACTTCTTTCTATCTCCACAAGCAAACACTAGCGTCAACTTTGGTACAACAGTTGTTATATAATGATATGTTTGACTTATTGCATTACTTTGCCTTGACAATATCCATGAGATAAATATGTTAAAGTTGAAGCCAGTGCTGAAACTAAATCTTCCTTTGTGTTAGTCAAACACTTTCATTTAGAATCTATTGCTTTGTGAGCTAACTTTTATGCAAACTCTTATAGCTCCATTGTCTCCAAAGTATTATTCATGAAAGTTTGCACTTGTATGATTCATTTTGTTTACTCCTTGTTTTCTTGTTAGCAAACTATAGACCATTGACTTGGATCAGTTCATGTGCTTTGCATTACTATTTGATCAAGATTATGTTGGTAGCATGTCACTTCAAAAATTATGTTGTTTTTATCGTTTACCTACTCGAGGAAGAGCAGGAACTAAGCTTAGGGATGCTTGATACGTCTCAAACGTATCTATAATTTTTGATGTTCCATACTGTTATTATACCAATTGCTACATGTTTTATTTACACTTCATAGCATTTTTATGCATTTTCTAGGACTAACCTATTAACAAGATGCCGAAGTGCCAGTTCCTGTTTTCTGCTGTTTTTCTCCTTCAGAAAGGCTAGTCGCAAAATATTCTCGGAATTGGACGAAAATCAACGTGGGCAAATATCTCATCGGAAGACTCCAGAAGCTAGAAGGGGAGACGGAGTGGGGCCACGAGGCGGCCACGCCACCCTAGGGCGCGGCAGGAGGGCCCGCACCCTGCCCTGGCGTGGCCACCTCGGGTGCCCTCCGACGCCGCCCTTGCGCCTATTTATTCCCGATCACCCGTCAACCCTAAAAATACCGATCATATTCCACGAAAAGTTCCGTCACCGCCGTCGTCGTCAACCCTGGATCGGGAGGGTTCTGAAGCTCTTCCCGGCACCCTGCCAGAGGGGAAATCCTCACCGGAGGCTTCTACACCGTCATATATTGCATTGTCACGGGCTCATTATTTGTCAATTGCCCAGCTGTAATTTGTTTACCCAACATGTTAGTTATCTTTTATAGAGAGACACCACTAGTGAACTGTGGACCCCGGTCCATTTCCTCATACTGATAAAACCACAAACTGCAATCATTTGTTCTCTGTTACTTTCTGCACTCATTACTGTTTTCCACACAATACGTTTAATCCTTTGTTTTCAGCAAGCCGGAGAGATTGACAACCTCTCCGTTTCGTTGGGGCAAAGTAGTTTGCTTGTGTTGTGTGCAGGTTCCACGTCAGTTGCGCCGCTGACAACCTTCTGAAGAACCTCCGTGTCCTCCTGGTTCGGTAAACCTTGGTCATATTTGATAATCCCCAAGAGCAAGGAATCACTGTAGCACAATTCGATAAGTATTTGAGTGTCGAACCCACGAGGAGCTGAAGGTAAACTATCTATTCTCTAAAGCCCTATAACCCTCTTATATGGCCGTTTGTGCAAAGCAATAAGTTTAAATATGAAAGGAACTAACTAATGAAAGCAAGTGATGTGGAATGGGTTTATCTAGTAACAAGTTTCTCAATCAAGTTTCAAATGCAAGTTTCTTAGAGCAAGTTTCTCTCAGCAGTTTTCTCAAGCAAGTTTCTCAAAGTAGCAAGTAGCAAATATCTCAAGTAGCAAATATCTCAAGGGAGCAAATGTTCTAGCAATTGTTATTTCATTCGTGTGGTTGTCACAATTAGTGAAGCACATGTTTCAGTCTTAATTGTTTCTTCTAGGAAGGAGCCATAAATAGGTGTAGCCAAGTAAATGAACTAAAACCCCTTATGATGGATCTCATGGCCAAGTAAATGAGCACACAAGAATTATTAAGACATAAAAGTCCCACCATAGCCTTAAGTTCTAAGGTCCCCTATATATATCCCCCAATAAAGTAACTTCATGACTCGGTCTCAGGTTTACATGTCCTCCCAAGTCTCCCTCACTCCATTATATTACCGGTGATCACCTTACATGCATTCCCCAGCATATGTGTGCACTCATATATTGTACATAAAGACAATCATAAAAGATAACAAAACTTGCATGCAACCAATCAACAAACTATTTCACTATTGCCATGAACAAATCACTTCTCAAACATAGATGGGGAGACACAATAGATCAAGAGAATAGTATATTGCATCATATATCATATTTGCCAAGAGTTTACAGTGGAGAGATGGAGATGATCTTGCTGTAGATGTTGATGATGAACACGCCGGAGGGGGGTGGAGCCCTCCGGAGGTGATTTCGGCGGCGTTTCCCCCCTCCGATCTTCTCCGGCGGCAGCCTTCTGACTCTCTGTTTCGTGGTTTTGTGTTTCTCCGCCGCCTTCTCGCGAAACTCCTTGGGGGACTTTTTTTATAGTCGGTTTTAGGTCAAGACGAAGCCACTGAGACGAAAACGGACGGCATCGGAGCCACGAGGCCCAAGATGGGGGGTCCCACGCGGCCAAGGAATCTGGCCGCGTGGGCCCACCTCTTTTGGCCCTCGGGTCTCCGTTTGTTCGCGTCCTTCGCTCCTACGCTTCGTTCCTTCCAAAAAATGATCCCCGCAAAATATTAGGTCATTTGGACGTCGTTTGGGTCCCTGAAAGGTAAAAACATTGAAAAATAGGGTTTTTGACAGTGCAGGGTTAGTTCTAGAAAAATGGGGAAATTGTGAAATATTCCCAAAATCAATATAAAACAATGATATAACCCTTATATGATGCAAATATGATTGAAATATAAGTAATATAATGCAAAGTTCATGTATGCATTTTACATGCATCAACATCCCCAAGCTTAACCTATACTCGTCCTCGAGTATGAAGGTGATAAAACTAAACATGGACTTTGCATTTTAATACTATCAATGGATATCAAAGATGATTACTATTGCTACATAGAGGCAAATGATTCATTCTTCAAAGGAGTAGCAATATACAAGATGAATTATAAAGTGATATCAAATATTTAATGAAAGGATGTTCAATAATAATTCACAAAGTGTAACATAGAAGAAAGTACTATGGACCAAATGTATGCATAATGAAAAGTAAAAACATCCTATAATGGTCATAAAGTATTCTTATGAAATCTGAATATAAAAGGTGGACACTTTGGAAAGATAGATAAATGAGTAGAGGTAAAACATGAATAAGTTTCATCTAACTTCCAAATGCTTCTACTTAAGTTAATGTTTGCAATGTGGTATTCATTGGTGTCAAGCTCTCATTACCCCTATCATAGCATCTTGAATGGATAAAGTTTAAAGCGAAAGCAAATATGATTAGTGTGCTTGACAAAGTATGGGTTGAATGTCTCATGCCCCGTGAATACGAGTACCTACACCATGGTGTTACTCAACTTGGGACACACAGCAAGTTCAAGTTATGGTCATTATAAGTAATATAATAGCGTCATCAAGAGCGTCAACTGGGGTACCTCTTATCCCAGGACATGGAACAAGCCCATGTCAAAATGACAAGACAAACAAACAAAATGAACAATCTCAACACCTTTTTTATTTACTATTGGTATAGCTTTTTATTGTGAGGTGCATCACTGAAGGTTCACCATAGAATATAACTAAATTTCCACCATGAATGATGCATGGCTTAGATTAGCGGCCCAGACGTCTCTCTAGCCATTTATACAAACTCATTAAACTTACTAAGTTTCTGCATTTATTTGGCACCATGATAAGCATCCATAAACAAAAGTACATGATATCAACTAAATATAAAGAGCACGTTGAAAGCTTGCCATGTGACAGCACATATGAGCTAACTCCCAACCAAGACTCTTGTCAAGCTCACAACTTCATAATTTTAATCACAATGGGTCATGTTTATTAAGTGCAATGAAAGTAAAGTGTGCATCAAGTTCGTGAGAGCTCTTTAACCAACTTTTCCCATAACAATCAATAACATAAGCATTTTAATTTGGAAGCAAAGATAATACAATATAACATGATAAACATACTTGGAATAGCATAAAGTTAACAGGTAGATATGGTGGACTCACTGGAAAAACTTTGGTTGAAGGTGTTGGAAAACAAGTTGACATTCAGCATCAAAACATGAATAAAAGATAGCTCTTGATAAAACACTTGCAAATTAATACTCATTAAAAAGCACATGAATCATGCAACTATATGTATCTTTTTGAATCAACTCAAACATCCCTTTCCCAATCTTTTTAATAGCATCCAACTTAATTCAACCCAAATTTCTAGTAGCTTTCTCATATATAAATGATAGTGGCGGTCTCAAGACAAACAAAAATCAAAATAAAAAGCAAATAAAAGACGCTCCAAGTTTATGTGATAGGGTGCATTGATCGAAAAACAGAAGTTAGACGTGTGCAAACCGAGAGTGTGTTGGTCCAGTGGGGTTGTCTTCACATCTCCAAGCTTATGGTCTTCACCATCCTTGGATAGCTCTTGGTGCATCTCTTTTAATTCCTGTGAAAAAACTTCAAAACACCATTTCTCCCATTTCTTTTCTGTGGGGTGACATTAGTAGTGATAGACAAATGAATTGCTTTCTGCATAAAATCCTTAAACAAAAATTCATATGAATGTCCAGAAAGTGTATAATGTTGTATGCCTACTTATAAACTCAATTGGATGAAAAAGATTCAAGTTAAAAGTTCAAATAATGCATCAAACAAAATGGGACAGAATCCGTCCAGAAAAACAGCAGCAGAAAAACGTATTTTTCTACCCTACTTAAATATGTCGAAAAAATCTGAAAAAATTCACACTCACATAGGATGAAAAGTTGCAACCACAGTTCAAATTTCAGCTCATTCGAAGTTACAGAATAGGAATTAAAAATCATACCGTGCACAGATTCGTGCTGGAATAAAATCTCCGAATGCAAAAAGCAACTTTTTCAAGCCAAAATAGGTAAAACTTGGCACTTTATTATGAATTCTAGAAACTAAACTAAAAACTAAGTCTCTTGTTACAGCAAGAGGACACAAACAAAATCAAAAGTAAAAACAACCGGGTTGCCTCTCGTAAAGCGCTTTCTTTATAGCCATATAGCTAGGCTTACTTACTTGGTATGAAGATGGTTGGAGTGAGGTGGCTTGGCATCCCCAAGCTTAAATTCTTGTACTTATTTGACATATGTAGGGTGAGCCTAGGGGTAACATCCCCAAGCTTGAGTGTTTGTCCCTCGTGATCTTTATTCATCACCCTCAACTCTTCCACTTGAAAGTTCTTTTCACACAAAACTCATCTTAAAACTTGATTAGAGGGGTTGGTGTCTCCATAAATGAAATCCTCATAGGTCCAGCATAGACATATCATGAGTTGATTCTACACATTAGCTAATATTACTATGGTTGTGCATTGCTCTTTGATCAATAGAACCACACAAAATACAAGTAATGAGAGTAATGCAAAATAAAGACAGAATCTGTCAAAAATGGACAGCCCATAAAGAGTGAATTTTCAGAGGCACTTACGTTGCTCAAATCAGAAAATTTTGAACTAATGAAATGTGTATTAATAACTGAATATTGCTGTCGTAAAATATCAGGTCAAAATTCCTCTTCTGTGATTTTATACATTTTTCGCAGTGAAGCTCAGGAATCTGTTTTCTGGACAGCAAATCACTATTGTTTAATCCTACCTCTCAAAAGAGGTTATTCTTGCCATTAAGATGAAAAATAAGATACAAAGGTGATGTTACGGTAGTAAACAAGCACCTTGACTCAAAAACCCAAAACTTAAGCTGAAGATAAAAATAAAAAAGAAACAAAAAGAACCAAGCAAGAATCAAGAGAAACAAGCAAAGAAGAGGGAAAATATTTTTGTTGTTTTTGATTTAGCAAAAAGGCAAAAAGGAGAAGCAAATATATACAACATAAACACTCTTTTTATTTGGTTTTAGCTTTGGGAAAAGTTTTAATGATAGAGACTTTGCAACGGTTCCATTGGCATGAACAACACATGTTCAAGGTCGACCCCAACTTCTCCATTACTCATCCTTCTCATTTACTTTCCCAAATTTTATATAAAATGCAAATCTTAAACTAATTGTCACAAAATAGTAGGTAAAGATATTTTACATGTTGTAAAGATATAAAGGTGTGCTCAAACCGAAAAGGAAATTAAAGCATAAGGAACACACCACAGAATATTAAACAATTTACTTTTAAGTCTAACTCTCTTCCTATGCATTGTAATTTTATATATGAATAAATAACAACAAATTTGAGGTAACCAATGCATATAATAATCAATAGCTTGCATTTTAAATAACATAGAAACATAAAGGGGATTCTTATCTCTTCCTCTCTCATAATAGTTGCAAGCATTAAAGTTAAACATAACCACATAGTTTTGATCGAATAGAATCACCACATAAAGACTTATCATCTAATGAGCATAATGGATCATCAAACTCAATTAAATCACTTTCATCCTCAATAGTAGGTGGACTGAAAATATCATATACATCATTGTAATCATCATAAATGGGAGACATAGTATCATCAAAATAAATTTTCTCTTCCAAACTTAGGGGACTAAAAATATCATATTCATCAAAACAAACTTCCCCAAGCTTAAGGTTTTCCTTAGCATTAGCAATAAAGGTGTTCAACGAATTAGTACTACCACAAACATGATTGTTATGCAAATAAAATTTAATTTTCTCCTCAAACACTTCATATCCTAACTCAAGATAGATATTATACAGATCTATAATTGTTTGGTTGTTTTCCATTTTATAATAATGTTTTAGATTTATATGTTAGTATGCAATGCAAACAAGAATAAAAGCTTAGCACAACACTCCCCGGCAATGGCGCCAGAAAAGTACTTGATAATCCCCAAGAGCAAGGAATCACTGTAGCACAATTCGATAAGTATTTGAGTGTCGAACCCACGAGGAGCTGAAGGTAAACTATCTATTCTCTAAAGCCCTATAACCCTCTTATATGGCCGTTTGTGCAAAGCAATAAGTTTAAATATGAAAGGAACTAACTAATGAAATCAAGTGATGTGGAATGGGTTTATCTAGTAACAAGTTTCTCAATCAAGTTTCAAACGCAAGTTTCTTAGAGCAAGTTTCTCTCAGCAGTTTTCTCAAGCAAGTTTCTCAAAGTAGCAAGTAGCAAATATCTCAAGGGAGCAAACGTTCTAGCAATTGTTATTTCATTCGTGTGGTTGTCACAATTAGTGAAGCACATGTTTCAGTCTTAATTGTTTCTTCTAGGAAGGAGCCATAAATAGGTGTAGCCAAGTAAATGAACTAAAACCCCTTATGATGGATCTCATGGCCAAGTAAATGAGCACACAAGAATTATTAAGACATAAAAGTCCCACCATAGCCTTAAGTTCTAAGGTTCCCTATATATATCCCCCAATAAAGTAATTTCATGACTCGGTCTCAGGTTTACATGTCCCCCCAAGTCTCCCTCACTCCATTACATTACCGGTGATCACCTTATATGCATTCCCCAACATATGTGTGCACTCATATATTGTACATAAAGACAATCATAAAAGATAACAAAACTTGTATGCAACCAATCAACGAACTATTTCACTATTGCCATGAACAAATAACTTCTCAAACATAGATGGGGAGACACAATAGATCAAGGGAATAGTATATTGCATCATATATCATATTTGCCAAGAGTTTACAGTGGAGAGATGGAGATGATCTTGCTGTAGATGTTGATGATGAACACGCCGGAGGGGGGTGGAGCCCTCCAGAGGTTATTCCGGCGGCGTTTCCCCCCTCCGATCTTCTCCGACGGCAGCCTTCTGACTCTCTGTTTCGTGGTTTTGTGTTTCTCCGCCGCCTCCTCGCGAAACTCCTCGGGGACTATTTTTATAGTCGGTTTTAGGTCAAGACGAAGCCACGGAGAAGAAAACGGACGGCATCGGAGCCACGAGGCCCAAGATGGGGGGTCCCACGCGGCCAAGGAATCTGGCCACGTGGGCCCACCTCTTTTGGCCCTCGGGTCTCCGTTTGTTTGCCTCCTTCGCTCCTACGCTTCGTTCCTTCCAAAAAATGATCCCCGCAAAATATTAGGTCATTTGGACGTCGTTTGGGTCCCTGAAAGGTAAAAACATTGAAAAATAGGGTTTCTGACAGTGCAGGGTTAATTCCAGAAAAATGGGGAAATTGTGAAATATTTCCAAAATCAATATAAAACAATGATATAACCCTTATATGATGCAAATATGATTGAAATATAAGTAATATAATGCAAAGTTCATGTATGCATTTTACATGCATCAATATTTCAAGGGAAAACTGCTGTTGCACTACATCATACCTTCCTCTTGGGGTCTCCCAACGAACGTGTGTTGCCACGGTCAACAAGCAGATCTTCTGGTGCTGTTGCTGGGAAGTAATAAAACACTCTACCGTTAACACGCCATCAACAAGTATGCTAAAACTATGGACATTTTCTTTGCTCATAAGCAAACTGGCTCGGTAGATGAATATGCTCACAAGTTTGAGGAACTGATGCATAAAATTTTGCTTTACAACCACTCCTATGACGAAACCTTTTTCGTTCGGAGGTTCATTGCGGGACTGAAGCCCCCAATTCGCTCTGCTATTAAGTTACACAACCCTGGAACTGTTGATCTGGCCTTTTCTATGGCTCAAACGCAGGAAGCATTGTTGGTTGAAAACTCCATCAATTCCTCTCACAAATATGCCCAGCGAGATGCATTAAGGGCAAAGTACAAGCAGAACAGCCAACTGTCGGGATTTCTGGGAGTTCCACTGGAGGAGAAGAAAGACTCACCCCCATCTCCAGTTCAATCTCGCTTTGATTCCTTGAAAGCTCAGAGAAGGGCCAGAGGCGAATGCTTTAAGTGTGGGGAGAAATTTTCTCCTGGACACAAATGCCCTGCACAAGTGCAATTACATGTGCTGGAAGAAATTCTGGAAGCATTACATATTGAAGAACCACTTGTCTCACAGGTGGCAGAACCTGTCGATAGTGACTCAGATAGTGAAACCTCTGAACCAGAGGAAGCAGATGTAGATCACATCATGAAACTTTCTGTCCACGCAGTGACTGGAACAACAAGTCGCAGAAGTATGCGCTTGCAGGGTCAGATTGGCAAGTTCACAGTCCTAATTTTGATTGACTTGGGAAGCTCAAGCAATTTTATCAGTCAACAACTGGGAGACCATCTACAGTATCCGACAACAGCAATACCACTGTCCAAAGTCGGTGTTGCAGGCGGGGCACCATTGACTGCTCGCAGGTGCTGCCTGGTGTTACTTGGCACACTCAAGGACACAAGTTCACGGATGACTTGATGGTACTTCCCTTGGGTTCCTATGACTTGATATTGGGGATGGACTGGCTAGAAGGTCAGAATAATGGGAAGATGTGGGTCAACTGGAAAAAGAAGATAATGAGATTTATGCATGATGGAGCTCGTATCACACTCAGAGGGGTTCAGTCCAACCTGGACACTTGCACCGCAATCAATGCTGCTACGCTGCAAGGGTTAGTGAATGGGGGTGATGTTTGTCAACTGATTGAACTGCTGCCTGTCAATGAAGACGCGGCACAAGATCCACTTGCAACTCAGATACCTGCTGAAGTACAACAGATCATTCAGCAATTTTCCACATTGTTTCAGGAACCCACTGAACTGCCACCTCATCGCAAATTTGATCATAACATCTCATTGCTGCCAGGCGTCACTCCAGTGAATGTCAAACCCTATCGGTATGCTCCACACCAGAAGACGAAAATAGAAAAACAAGTTCAGGAGATGTTGTCTAAAGGGCTCATTCAGGAAAGTACTAGTCCCTTTTGTCGGGGAAATACTCTCTGGATTAACCCGCGGCCCAGTGCGACTTAACTTACTCGCACGGATGAAGGCCCACTTGGGAACAAGCCCAATATTGAACCGCCATAAGGAGAAAGATCTAGAAGACAAATCCCGGAGGACGTGAAGACCAAGTAGTCTCCGAGTAGGCCTCTGTGGATGTATTCCTTATGGGGAAGTTTCCTTTTGTAACCTAGCGAGCCTCTGTGTATATAAAGAGGACTCGCAGGACTTAGAGCGGGTCAAGCTATCAAGCCCCAAACCCTAGCTCATACGGCGAGTACCAGATCGGATCGCCTCCATTGTAACACCTCGATTATCATATCAATACCAATCTAGGGTAGGCAGGAAGTAGGTCTTTTACCTCACATTGAGGGGGCCGAACCTGGGTAAATCTGTGTTGATCTTTGTTCCTGCGATCCCAAGCTCGGAGATGCTTGACTCGCGTAATCCCACACCTACGAAGTCATCTATGACACCTGACGTGACAAACCCACGACAGTTGGCGCCCACCGTGGGGCCTGCGGTCAAGAGCGTCACGTTCCGCGCAGGATCCATGAAGGGAGCTGAAGATCTTGTTGTTGGCCGTATCATCACGGTCAATGGCACACCCCTCATCGACGATTCAAGCTGGGGGCCGGAAGCAGATTACTTGGAGACCGGCCACGTCATCCCCTTTGGATCCATCAACGTCTTCGTCGGCTTCATTGGCGGCGAGTCAGAGGATCCATCGCAGCATGGCGACTCAGAAGAAGGAGTCGCGGTAACAGTGGACCAAGAAGAAGGATCTATCAACCACGAGTCGCTGCCTCTCGAAGACGAAGAAGGCCAATCCATTGAGTATGTCCTTGAGGAAAGGCTATGCGGAGGCCCTGTGGACAGTGGCTCGCCCTCTGTAGAAGATCGGCACGTGGAAGGGGTCTACAGGACCACAGAAGCAGACGAAGGGCTGGGCATGCCACCAGGCAGCTTAGCCCCCACACCGCCGGAAGCAGCAGAACAAGCCGCGCTAGACGCATCAGGAGTCGCGGCATCCGCTGCGATGACGCCAGGAGTCGCGGCCTCAGGAGTCGCAAACAGAGAAACTCCACCTGGAGTCGCGCCTGCGGAATCAGGGTCAAGGGTAACCCCCAGCGCAGCGGTCACGCCGCCACAGGGAAGCGTGTTGTTTACACCAATATCTGCGGTTAACGCGGCTGCTAGGGTGACAGAATTGGAGGCTACCAGGATCGGGCTATATGATGAAGTCCAGAGAATCGCAGATGAGAGAGCCAGGCTGGCGCGTGAGGAACAGCGCCTCCAACAGGAGCAACTGCGACTCATCGAGGAAACCAATTCTCTGCAAGGAATACAGGCCACCTTGCCACACAGACGCCACGCGAGTCGCCTGCAGCCAGGAACAGTAAACCCTATGGAGCTGTTCCAATCACCTACCATGAACCAGCAATTGCGGTCCCATCAGTCGCCACCAACACGACGCACCCGGTCGCATGGTCAGGGGTCGCACAACCTTCAGTCGCGGTACCCGCACGCATGGCACCATCTGCCATGGTTATGCGGTCCGTGGCCCCGTTAGCTGCGCCCGCGGTTCAAGCAATCGCTGTACCATCAATCGTACCAGCGGTTCCATCTTTCGCAGCACCAAGAGTAGCAGAGATACCTGGATCAAGGGCCATAGTACAGGCTAACAACAGGGCCATGATGCCCCCGCCTTGACGCAGCCAACCTTTGTTCAGCAGTCGCCACAGCAGCCTCAAAGGTTCCACACGCCGCAAGGGCATTATGTTAGCCCAGTGGAGAATCTCTTTGCAGCCACAAACATCTTGGCCAGATTAGCGCCAGCAGGAAACACGCCAATGGACAGAGAGGCACGGCGCGCCATTGAGATGCTGAGCACAGCAGTAATACAGCAGGCGAATATGTCCGAACACGCAGGACGGCTGCACTCCACCCCTTACAATAGCAGAGCAACGGCGGAGAGAAGCATCCACGCGGAGTCGCCACACGTTGCGACCTCAAGCTCGGCTAGGCGACAAAGGGAAGATCAACCTGCGGCTCAAAATCAACCTCAGCAAATTCAACCCATAGAGATTGTGCAGCCGCGCGGCGGCCAACCAATAGGAAGGCCAGCTTCGTCCAACCTATCGTCGCGACTCAAAGGCCCAGTCGAAAGAATCAGGTCTGAACCGTTTCCTGCAGATTTCAAAGGACCTCGCAAGGTCGCCAACTACAACGCCAGCATGGACCCTGTTACTTGGCTCAACAATTACGAGATGGGCATGAGCATCCTAAATGCATCCGAAGAGATCTGCGCACGTTACCTAAACATGATGTTAGAAGGCGCAGCCCACATATGGCTACAAAATTTGCCACCAAATTCAATAAACTCTTGGGATGAGATGAAGGAAGCTTTTATCAAGAATTTCCAAGGAACATGCAAGCGACTCTGCAGCATAGAGGACCTTGAGCGTTGTGTACAGAAGGAAGGCGAGTCGAGTCGCCACTGGATGAGAAGGGTCGCAGAGATCATACATTCCTCAGACAATATACCACCCAGTTCAGCAGTCCTTGTCATGGAGAAAAATTGCAAATTTGAGCCGCTAGTCCACAAACTAGGTCGCATGAAGGATAAAGTCAAGAGCCTAAGCGAGGTAATGGCGGCGGCCAACAAGTATGCTAGCTCGGATAAAACCAGGGACGCATCTGATGGGAGGAAGAGGAAAACACTGGCAAGGGAAAAAGGCCAGTAGCAAGCCTCAACAACAGCAAGCTAGCAATGCCAATGCGAGTTATAACAAGCGCAAAAACGAGGAAGGAAACTCAGGGTTAGTCGCAAATACGAATACTCGTTACAAACAAAGCAGCAGCAGAGGAAGGAATTTTCACCCAGTTAATTTGGAAGAGGTTTTCAACCGCCCCTGCGACATCCATATAGGAAAAGATGGGAAACCACCCAACCACACGAAGGCACAGTGTTATCATTACAAAAAGTGGAAGGATGGACAGCCACTCAACACAAACTTCAATCATCAAAACAACGAGGAAGGTAAACATGGCGGAGGCAACAACAGCAACAACGCCGTCCCAAATCCGCAGCCAGATCAGCCACAGTTCCCAAAACAGTTGGGTCAGTATCATACCATTGTGGTGAATACTTCAAGGAGGGAACAAAAGCTGCGACGACGCAATCAGGCTGTTAACGCCATAGTACCAGCCGTCCCACAGTGGCTAAAGTGGTCCGAGCAACCAGTAGTTTGGAGCCGCGAGGATCACCCAGGAGAAATAAATGAAGAGGGAAAACTCGCGCTGGTGGTTGCCCCTCAAGTCGCAGGGTACAAGTTGAGCAAAGTACTGATGGATGGAGGCAGCAGCATCAACATATTATACTATGAAACCTTCAAAAGAATGAACCTTCAAGAAAAGCAGCTACACCCATCAAGAACAACGTTTCATGGTGTCGTGCCAGGCATATCAGCTCAGCCATTGGGGCGAGTTAACTTGGAGGTCGCCTTTGGGACACAAAGCAACTTCAGGAGCGAGTACATTTGGTTCGAGGTTGTAGATTTCCAGAGCCCATATCATGCGCTGTTTGGCAGAGAAGCATTCGCAAAGTTTATGGCTAGGCCGTGCTATGTGTACCTAAAGCTTAAAATACCAGGCCCTAGAGGTGTCATCACCATCAATGGCGACAAAAGAATAGCTCAAGAATGTGAAGAAGGCGACAAGGCCATAGCCAGAGCAGCTTGCATCGCAGAGAGCGCGCCCATGCGCGAGTCGCAGGAGAATTTTGATGACATCGTGAAGGCCAAGAGGCACCTGCCTGACTTGCGACTTCAGATTACGGCCGCAAGGGAGGCAAGGAAGTCAAAGGCTACGAGCCATTGCCAATAAGGACACATCCCAAGCGTCGCGAGTTGCCATCAGCAGCCGCAGCAAAATTATTAAGAGTTTACATCATCAAGCTGGCCACTCAGGGCTAAAAATTTCAATTCTGGTCGCCACTCAGGCGCGACCGACCCAATATGACACTTCTGATCGCCACCTAGGCGCGATCGACCCAATTCTGGTCGCCACTCAGGCGCGACCGACCCATGTAACATCTCTGGTTGCCACCTAGGCGCAACCGACCCAATTCTGGTCGCCACTCAGGCGCGACCGACCCATGTAACATCTCTGGTTGCCACCTAGGCGCAACCGACCCAATTCTGGTCGCCACTCAGGCGCGACCGACCCATGTAACATCTCTGGTTGCCACCTAGGCGCAACCGACCCAATTCTGGTCGCCACTCAGGCGCGACCGACCCATGTAACATCTCTGGTTGCCACCTAGGCGCAACCGACCCAAGCATCACTTCTGGTCGCCACCTAGGCGCGACCGACCCTATGTATCATATAATGATTCTGAAATAAAGCATCTCAAACTACCAATTGAGCTGTGAGTCTTTTATTTTTTAATCATTGGTCCCTTGGGGGTGCGGCAGCTTTTTAGCGCGGCCTATTCCTTGGGATCGCCAAACAAGTGGCATTTATCGTGATTATACTCAACCTCTCTTGGATGCGACTTGCACTATGCGGCCAAAGTACTGGGGGTGCGGCGTCAATCGAGTTTGATTGCCTATCATGGCCGCTCTCGACCCTGAACACGCACTTTTTACCTGGGAAATACTGAGCCGCGCAAGGGCCTAAGTGAGGAAAAACCGAGACAAATCATAAGGACCAGCCTATTGGTCGAAACATGTACTGCCAAGAGTACTTAAGCAAACCATAATATTGTCTTATGACACATAAATTCTAACAATTATTACAGACCGCTAAGGGCCAAGATCATCAAACCATTGTTTTCTCTTCTTCACTTGTGCGCAGCTTTTGGCCGGTGGGAAGGAGGAACAGGCGGCTTACCAAGCTTGCCAGAAGGAGCAATCGCAGGCTCGCTGGAGGGCTCTTCAGTCGCGGGCTTGGGGGCTGCAGAGCTGGATACGCCTGGAGAGGGGTTCTTTTCCTGCGGAATCACCGCACTGGATGACGGAGCGGGTAACTTCTCCCATCTGCTTCCATCTGCATTATACTTGCCCATATAGGTCGCAAGATCTATCCCCTCCACCAGTTCAGTCGCGTGGCCGCGCATATCCTTCCAAGTCGTCGCATATTCTGAGGCCGTCAGTTCGGTGCCATCCACCTTCTTCGAGGGCCTACCTTTTGCAACCTTGGCAGCATCAAAAGAAGGATAGTACGTCTTGGCCAAAGCAAGAACATGAGCCGCGCCGGTGCGAGCTGAGGACTCCTTCCAGTCCAAAAAGAACTGAGGCGCCCTAAGCAGTCTTTTCAGCAGCCCTTCAGAATCACCGGGACTGGCTTGGTCGGCAGCAGGCACTTAGACAGTGATTTCATGGCGTCACAAGTTCTTCGCGAAAAATCGCGGATATACTCCAGCTGCTCTTGAGTACTGCCGCGCTGCTCCTTGGCATCTTCACCTACATCAAGGCATGTCTCCGTCAGCTCTACAACACACAGGCAAAGATAGTAGAGAAAAAGATGCAGATATGAGTCGCAATACATACCAGTTAACTCTTGAGTCATGATGCACACTTTGGCGTGGACAAGGTTATGGGCATCAGAAACTTTCTTCAACTTTTTCTCAAGCTCGCCAATGGAAACAGCCTTAAGCCTTGCGTCCTCATTGACATCAGCAATGGCGTCTTTCTGAGCACTGACTTGGAGCTCCAGCTGCTGGACCCTCTCTTGGAACTTCTCTTCAACAGTTTTAAGCCGCAGCTCGGTGGCTTTGGCTTGCTCAGATAACTTGAAGCTTTCATCAGATAGCTCGCCCATCCTGGTTTCCCTCTTCTTCAGCTCAGCGTCACGCTGGCCAAGGAGCTCGCGTAGCCTCTCCAGTTCAGAGGGAGTATCCCCCAGCTGCTTTTCCAAGGCAATTTTGGCAGCTGTTATGGAGCTTAGTTCCTCCTACGAAGGGTACATCAGTTAGTAAGTATATATCAACAGCTAAAAGAGAAGCATCAAGTCTCCCTTTACAGTCAAAGAAGAAACTTGATCCTTGGGGGCTAGAGACAGATAACTGGAGATAGAAGTTTACCTTATAAGCCGCAGACAGGTCAGATAGTGCCTTGCGGAGCTCCATGGCTTGCTTGTCATTTGAGGCAATGATAGCCTCTGACAGTTTCTCAGCGCGGCTTGTGGAGGAGGAAGAAGCAACCTCAGCATGCAGAATTGGCGACCGCAGATTGTCCGCCGCTGGCGACTCAACCACTGGCGTATCAGCATCCTTGGCCATTACATCTATGGAGGAGGGGTTGACCTTCTCCACGTCCTGGATCATAAGGGGATCCGTTCTATCCTCCAGAGCCACCTCTTGGGTGGCTGTGTCAAGAACAGGGACCGTGGCCAGGTCATCAGTGGTGGCCACGCCCTCTACCATGGCGGTATGAGCCGCAGGTGATAAATGCGGCTCAACCGCGGTTCCAGGCTCAGTCGCGGGTTTAGCCGCACTTCTGAAAAAGCAAGGGCATTGTGTGAAGAAGAAGCACATAAGCCAGAATAAAAGTATTAAAGCACAGGGAAAAGTTACTAACTCTGGAGCCATCTTCACAAAGGCCATAAGTTCACCGCTTGACGGTGAGGACAGGCCTTGGGTCCCAGAATCTACGAGCAGAAGTTTTGCGTGTCAGTAGAGGAAAAAGAATAAGCATTCAAGATGACAAGACAGCAGAAATTACCAGAGTGGGGACCCATGTCTTCTTCAGCAGAGGCGGTGGCTTTGAAAGCACGCCTGGCAACGAAGGAGATCGCGCCCGTAGCAGGTTTGCGACGCTTCGTGGCCTCGGGTTTTCCAGAGCATCAACCTCTGGTTCCTCACGAGATAGCCTCTTGGAGGCTCTACGGGGAGTTGGTCCAGCCGCGGCAACAGAACTCGCGGCTGGCACTGGACTCTCGTCCTCGTCCAGTTCAGTCTCTTCACCATCTGAGGCCGCAGAAGCAACAGAAGGGATATCAGCAGTCTCGCTGCCCTCTAGAGTGGGCAGCAACTTCTTTCGTGCGGCACGCTTGGGAGCAGCAGTGCCGGCGACGGTCGCAGGCAGCGACCAGTAGTTCTCATCAGCCTGGATCAGGGAATATAAGTTGCAGTATTAAGAAAAGGAATGCGACTCAACTACGAAGGCGAAAAGACAGAGAAGAGGAGTTACCTCAAAAGGCTTGTTGTTAACACTGAAAGGGGCAAGCCCCACCTTATCGAAGGAGATGTCCTTCTCCTCAGTCACGCGGGTGACAAATTCCACCCAATCCTCAGGCCTCCAGTCCGAAGCCTTGATACGATCAACGTCAGCAGAGGTGCCTGTGCACTCAAGGAAGGATCGCTGTCGTGGACTCACGGGCTGAATGCGCCATTTGGTCCAGCAAGAGAGAAGATCAAGGCCAGTAAGACCATGACCTATTAAGGCGCGGACTTTGATCAGCGACTCATTGATGAAGGACATGGACGAGTCGCGGGGTTTTGATTTCAGTGCCTCGGTAGGCACGAAGAGGGTGTTAGACCAGGAGGGAAGGCGAGTTTCGCCCTCCGGTGAAGTATCTTGGCAATAGAAGAAAGATTTTTGCCAAGCCCTGGGTCGATTCGCCAGGGCTAGCTTGGGAAGGCAAGAGTTCCTATGGCGTTGAAGAGAGATGGCGCCGACCTGAACGTAGGCGCCACCCTTGGAGACAAGTTGGCTGTTGCAGGTGAAAGAGGCCAGCCATAGATCGATGTTGGGGGCTATGCCAAGTAATCCTCGCACAGCACGTGAAAATTGCTCACCTGGAGCATTGAGTTGGGCCCGATGTCGTGAAGACGGAGGCCTAGGCGTTGCAGCAAATTGCGGAAGAAGGGAGAACCTGGCGGCGTGAATCCACGCTCCACGTGCTCCACGAACATCACCAGCTCGTTGGGCTTGGGGCGCGGCTCGATTTCATCGCCTGGCGCCCGCCAGACGCCGTCCCCTTCGGCGGCAAGAAGCCAGCCTCGGCCAGATCCGCAAGAGTTTCCTCCGTTACCCAGGATCCTTCCCAGTTGCAGGAGATCTGCGCCTATTGTCAGATGGCTTCGCCTTGGGCGCCATTGCGAGGGGGAGATTGAATTGGGGAACTAGGCTCGGGTCGAGGAAGAAGACGGCGCGGCTAGGGATGAGAAGATTGCAAGGGCAAATGGATAATGACCTAGGTGGCCGCAGCTTATAACTGAAGGGGCCCGCAACTAACGGCATTATCTGTGCTCGCAACCAACGGCACAATTTGCGCCCGCAAAAAGAGTAACGGTCCGCAATTAAAGGAAACAGAATATTTCCAGAAGAAGAGATGAGTCGCGCAGATGAGTCACAGCGCTGAATCGCATGAGTCAGGAGATTGGTCAGAACGTTTACAGTGCGGCTCAGAGACCATTTCAAGAGGCCAGAAGATTCTCACCGTAAAGTCCTAACCAATCTTGGGGGCTAATGTCGGGGGAATACTTTCTGGATTAACCCGCGGCCCAGTGCGACTTAACTTACTCGCACGGATGAAGGCCCACTTGGGAACAAGCCCAATATTGAACCGCCATAAGGAGAAAGATCTAGAAGACAAATCCCGGAGGACGTGAAGACCAAGTAGTCTCCGAGTAGGCCTCTGTGGATGTATTCCTTATGGGGAAGTTTCCTTTTGTAACCTAGCGAGCCTCTGTGTATATAAAGAGGACTCGCAGGACTTAGAGCGGGTCAAGCTATCAAGCCCCAAACCCTAGCTCATACGGCGAGTACCAGATCGGATCGCCTCCATTGTAACACCTCGATTATCATATCAATACCAATCTAGGGTAGGCAGGAAGTAGGTCTTTTACCTCACATTGAGGGGGCCGAACCTGGGTAAATCTGTGTTGATCTTTGTTCCTGCGATCCCAAGCTCGGAGATGCTTGACTCGCGTAATCCCACACCTACGAAGTCATCTGTGACACCTGACGTGACAAACCCACGACACCTTTGCCTCTCCAGTTCTTTTAGTTCGCAAAAAGGACGGTACCTGGAGATTTTGCGTGGACTACAGAGCGCTGAACAGTATCACTGTAAAGAACAAGTATCCCATGCCGATTGTAGATGAACTTCTCGATGAATTGACAGGTTCTAAATGGTTCACCAAGATTGATCTACGTGCGGGATACCATCAGATACGCTTGGTGCCTCCTGACGAGCACAAAACAGCATTCAAAACACACTTGGGACTCTACGAATTCCGTGTGATGCCATTTGGGTTAACCAATGCCCCGGCCACATTTCGGTCGGCAATGAATTTAATCTTTGCTAGCATGATCAGGAAATGTGTTTTGGTCTTTATGGATGACATACTCATTTATAGCCCCACTCTGTCAGAACACTGCGATCACCTGCAACAAGTGTTCTCTCTACGGCATCAGCATCAACTTTCCATCAAGCAAAGCAAATGCTCTTTTGCTCAGCAGAAACTTGAGTACCTGGGACATATCATCAGCAGTGAAGGAGTTGCAACTGATCCCAGCAAGGTTCAAGCGGTGCTGCACTGTCCCATACCACTGAATGCACAACAAGTGCGAGCTTTCTTAGGCCTCACGGGGTACTATCAGAAATTCATCCAACATTGCAGCCTCATTAGTCGCATCTTATCTGACCTACTGAAGAAAGACATTGTGTTTCGCTGGACTCCAACACACCAAGCAGCATTTGATCATTTGAAGCAACTAATGCTGGAAGCACCTGTCCTTGGACTGCCAGACTTCAAACTGCCATTTATAGTCAAAACAGACGCCTGCAAGAGAGGTGTGGGTGCAGTATTGATGCAAAATGGGCATCCTCTGGCCTACTTCAGCAAAGCCTTGGGACCAGTAGCACAAGCTATGTCTACTTACGAAAAAGAATGCTTGGCAATTCTGTTGGCGGTGGAAAAATGGAGACCCTAACATGCACCATTCACCATCGTCACTGATCACAGGAGTTTAGTGCATCTGTCGGATCAAAAATTGACAAGTGAAATGCAGCACAAGGCATTCATTAAACTCATGGGTCTGCAGTATAAATTGGTCTACCGGAAAGGGAAAGAGAATACGACAGCAGATGCACTCTCACGGTTACCATCAGAAAATACACTCTATGCCATCTCTTTAAGCCGTCCTCGTTGGTTGGAATCCATCACCGAAGGATATGAGAAAGATGCCAGGGCCATAGCATTGCTACAGGAGTTAAGCTTGTCCAGCCCAAACAAACAAGGTTACTCTCTTCACCAGGGCCTCATTCGATACAAACATCGTCTGTGGCTAGGAAAGAATTTTGAGGCGCACAAGGCTATATTGTTGTCACTACATGATAGTGGAGTTGGTGGCCACTCGGGTTTCCTTGGCACATACCAGCGCATTAAAGCTCTCTTCTCCTGGCCCAAAATGAAAGAGCACATCAAAGCTAAAAGCTTCTTTCCTGGTTCAACAGTGTGCAATCTGCCAACAAGCTAAAACCGAAAATGTCAAGCTTCCTGGACTTCTGAACCCATTGCCGATACCATCTGAGGCGTGGAGCATCATTAGCATGGATTTTGTTGATGGACTACCGAAATCTGGCAATTTCGACTGCATTCTGGTAATCATCGACAAATTTACCAAGTATGGGCATTTTATACCCCTGGCACACCCCTTTTCAGCAATGACCGTAGCTCAGAAGTACATAGACAATGTCTACAGACTGCATGGTTTACCCAGCGTGGTGATCTCTGATCGTGATCCATTGTTCACAAGCAAACTATGGCAGGAACTGTTTCGCTTGTCGGATACAAAAATGAACATGAGCTCAGCGCATCATCCGCAAACAGATGGTCAGACAGAGAAACTGAACCAATGTTTGGAAACATATTTGCGCTGTGCAGTGCATGCAAATCCAAAGAAATGGTCGCAATGGCTGCCGTTAGCGGAGTATTGGTACAACACAAGTTTTCACTCTGCTCTGGGCAAGACACCTTTTGAAGTTTTATATGGCTATAAGCCTAGGCACTTGGGTGTCACTAACCTGCAGTCCTCTACATCCACCGAGATTGCTGACTGGCTACAGCAGCGGCAAGATGCAACAGTGCTTCTTCAGCAACATCTCTTGCGAGCTCAGCAGCGCATGAAGTCCCAGGAGGACAAGCACCGTTCTGAGAGGGAATTCAAGGTGGGGGACATGGTGTACATGAAAGTTCAACCATACATACAAACTTCAGTTGCACGGCGCACCAATCAGAAGTTGTCCTTTAAGTACTTCGGTCCCTACGAAGTACTTGCTCGCATTGGCAAAGTTGCATACAAGCTGAAGCTCCCTATTGGCAGTCAAATACATCCAGTGCTACATGTGTCGCAGTTGAAGAAATCCGTCCCAGCTGATAAGGTGCACGACTCAGCCCTTCTTGTTCATTTCATTACTGATGCTTCTTCTGTTGTTCAACCGGCACAAGTCCTGGAACGTCGTGCAATCAAGCGTGGTCGCGGCTACACGAAGGAGATCCTCGTCGCCTGGACGAATTGGCCATCGTCGCTGGCTACCTGGCAGTCTGAGGCAATGCTGCATCAAGCATTTTCTGGAGCAGCTGCTTGGGGGCAAGCAGCATTTCAAGGGGAGGGACCTGCTACGACACCAACATATGGGCGACACAGGAAGATGGACATCAGGCGGGCCGTGGGCCGCAAGACGAAGGCGAGCACCGCGACGGCCAAGTCCACCTAACGACACACCGAACCGGGTGTTATCTTCCAGCTGTTGCCTGCGTGCAGATCATTCATTGACTTGTAATCATCGAGCTTAGCTCAGATATCTCTCTCCTTCTTCCTCCCCAAGCAAACCTCTCTCTCAATATTACTCTGTAATTGAGGATCGAGATCCAGCTACCTGTGCGCGACGCGAGTGCAGTGATCGAGACCGTAGCAAGTATATACATGGACGACCTCACAACCACATCTCTGTGCGTACAGTGTACGTGCCGCGTGTAGCGGCGTCGCGACGTACATGCGGACACTGGACGATGGGTGCACGTACGTACCGGACCGGCCAACTCGCCCAGGCCAAGCAAGCAACCCCGCCGTAGCCCGTAGAGCCAACCGTCCCGACGCGATCGCGCGAGCATCTCATGGATTCCTGTGGCCGCGGCGCGCTCCCACATAGCAAAGCAAAGCCCACGCGACCGACGACGACGCCCGGCGTTGACAACATGTGGTGATCCGATCGGAAATATCTCTGACTGATCCGCGGGCGGAAATGGCCACGCTGCCCATGGTACGTGCGGCCGGCGCGCGCGAGAGCGGGGGCAGGACGGCGACTCGACTTTCTGCTGGGCGAGGCGACTGCTAGCCACGAAGGAACGGGAGAGGGAAACGGACTGACGGCGATGGCGGCGGGCGACGCCGACGCGGACGGCTCCTCGTCCGACCAGCCGTGGCCTCGCGAGTCGCTGATACTGCTTGTGCGTGGTTCGCCGGACCGAGTGACGCGTCGGTGGCGACTCACCGGCGGTCCGGGACCAGTGTACTCTACGGGGCTCAGGGCTCAGGCTGCTCACCGTTGCTTTCTGCCAGCGGCGGCGGGCCCCGGGAATGTGTGGTGGTGCGTATACCTGCACGTGAAGATGTGCACCCTTCTGTCGTCCACGTGATGACGTTGAACTGGTTTGAGGTCTACTGGTCTCAGAATTCATTTTTAGAAATGTATTAACATGCTACTCTATATAACAGCTAAAGTCGTTTTCCACCAAAACAACGGTGCCAAGTTCAATTGGCTAATGATCACTGGATGAGCTGATTGACCTGCCCATCCCTGATCCATGTGCCCCGAAACTTAAAAGTTTCGTTTATCAAGCTCATACAATTTGAACATATGGATACAAGTAATTACGAATTTCAGTGAATCATCAACATCACCCGCATTTCCCCACAAAAAAACAAGACCAATATTTCACAGAATCTCTAACCGTGGCAATTCCAGTCGTTAATAGTAGGGCTAACCATCAACGACAATAGGTTAGATTTTTAACTATGCATAGCTTATGCAGTCGTAAGATGTGTAGTGTGGAGGCTAGTTTTCAACGTCATTTCTAAGGAATATCTATGCTTTAAATCAAATTTTGTAGGAAGTTTTCCGATTCATGCTCTTTTCTAACAAAGCAAGATGAAACTTCTGAGCGGCTACAAAGTATGGAGTTGGAGACGACCAGAACAAGAGGGCACCATGTTCTTCTTTATGACGACACAGAGGGAGAACATATGTGGCAAAGGAGTAGGAGGAAGAGGCATGAAAACTACGTGACCTACCAAGTGTGCATTGTAATTTCGATGATCCATTCCTGGTGCCTTCTAAGCCTATTCATGTTACAATACATAGACACTATAAAGCATCGAACGAGACTAAAACGTTCCAAGATCGACAAGCAAAATGAGAAATGTGCTATTCATCGTATGCTTAGGGAAGCTTTGCTCCTTATAAAGGACTTGGGTTGTTGGAATTGACATGAACTCATTGGTCCTTCTGGTAGGTCAATATCGAATAATCCCTTCTCGGTTATGAGCCTGGTATTTAGGTAGGTGAGTGCCTGTGAAAACAAATTATCAATCCTTTTAAAAGCGAGGGTGCACAGGCACGACAACGATAAGATAGGACCCTGCAGACCCTCATGCCTTGTGTGCTTAGAATCATCACATCAGCTCTCGAGTTTGATGAGACATGGGAGTGAAGAATCTTGTAAAAACGATCCCGCGCCGTCAAGATATTCACGGAACTTCACTAAGGGCACCCACAATGCGGCGCCAAATTGCAGGAGCTAGGAAATATTTCCTGGCTAATCTACGGTTTTGCGTATCCGGAAAACCTGCAGAGGACAAACGGTTAGCGAACATTATTAGCGCCTCAACAAGCACCCTGCGTTGGGAAACTGAGTGCTTACCTATTCATTTTATTTCGATTCTTTTTTAATACTTATAAGCGCCTCCACAAGCGTCTACCATTGTGGATGCGCTATGAGGATTTACCATTGGATCCACTGGTTTTCTAGATTTAGTTGTTCTTTTTGGTAGAGAGAATGATGGGTAGTCCTCGTCGGTGACTCCGCCACGGCGACGAGGCGGAGGGTCACGCGGCGGCGGTGGAGGTGGCGGTCCTCGTCGGCCACGAGGCGCGGCGTCGGCGCCAGGGCCGTTGGGGACTGTACGTGTGTAGCGTGGTTCCGTTGGGGACTGTAGGTACGTGTGCAAGTGGCTGATCGATGTGAAAGGCGTGGGCAGTCGACGGACAGCGTGGTGCGTATCTTTGAATGGAATGTGCCTGATGACTGAAGATGGTATCTGAAGGTGGTGCGAAGCTAAGCTAATAGTGTAGTAGCCAAGTGGGAATTTTTTTTTTGTTGGTGAGAATTGTCAATGGTACTACAAGATATAAGTGGATGCTTGGTCAGCATTTGACTGTTTTTTCTCTTGAAGAAAAAATGCAGAAGAAGACTGACCTATGCTAGCTGCAAGCTGTTCGTGTAGACCAACGTCGCACAATTTCTCACAACCACCAGCTCTATGTGCGTACAGTGTACTGGCCGCGTGTAGCGTCCTCGCCACGTACATGCGTACACTGGACGATGGATACACGTACGTACGTACGTACGTACCGGACCGGCCAACTCGCCCACGCCAACCGTTCCGACGCGATCGCCCAGCGAGAAAACCCCACGTAGGTCCGGCGTTGACAACATGTGGTGATCCGCAATCTGATCGGAAATATCAGCGGGTGGAAATGGCCGCGCTGCCCCTGGTACGTGCGGCCGGGGACTCGACACTCTCAACGGACTGCCAGCCACGAGTACGAAGCAGCGGGAGAGGGAGACGGACTGACGCCTGACGGCGATGGCCGACGGCGGCGTGCGACGCCGACGCGGACGGCTCCTCGTCCGGCCAGCCGTGGCCTCGCGACACGTCGCTTGTGCTGTGCGTGGTTGCGCCGGGTGTGGACCGAGTGACGCGTCGGTGGCGACTCACCGGCGGTCCGACGGGACCAGTTACGCTACGGGGCTCAGGGCTCAGGCGCCTGCTCACCGTTGCTTTCTGCCAGAGGCGGGAATGTGTGGTGGTGCACACGTGAAGATGTGCACCCTTCTGTCGTCCACGTGATGACGTTGAACTGGTTTGAACTCTACTGGTCTCAGAATTCATTTTTAGAAATGTATTAACATGCTATATACTCCCTTAAACATGTGGAGTAACCGCTAAAGTGATTTTCCACCAAAATAACGGTCCCAAGTTCAATTGCTAGATGATAACTGGATGGGCAGATTGACCTTCCCATCCCTGATCCGTGCGCCCCGAAACTTAAAAGTTTCGTTTATCAAGCTCATACAATTTGAACATATGGATACAAGTAATTACGAATTTCAGTGAATCATCAACATGACCCGCATTTCCCCACAAAAAAACAAGACCAATAACAAAGCGCGTTGAAAATTTTAAGCGGCTACAGAGCATGACATTGGAGACGACCGGAACAAGAGGGCACAATGTTGTTCATCATGACCACACAGAGGTAGAACATATGTGGCAAAGGAGTAGGAGGAAGAGGCGTGAAAACTAACTAACCTACAAGGGGTGCATTGTAATCTCGATGATCCATTCCTGCTACCTTCTAAGCCTATTCATGTTACAATACAGAAAGACACTACAAAGCATCAAACGAGACTGAAAAGTTCCAAAATAGACAAGCAGAATAAGAAATGTGTTATTCATCGTGTAATTAAGGAAGCTTTGCTCCTTATAAAAGGCTTGGGTGGTTGGATATGACATGAACTCATTGGTCCTTCTGGTAGGTAAATATCAAAGAATCCCTCCTAGGTAATTATTTTGGTCTTTAGGTAGGTCAGTGCTTGTGAAAACTTTATCAATCCTTTTTAAAGCAATGATTTAATTTCCTTAGACTCGCGTCGTCAAGATGTTCACGGAATCTCACTACAGAGGATTGACCATTGGATCAACTGGTTTTCTAGATTTAGTTGTTCTTTATGGTGGAGAGAATTATGCTTGATGCACATATTAATTCCGCAGAGGGGCCAGATTCGTCATCACTTTCATAAATGGGCCAGATTTGACAAAAAATACCTCACACGTCGCTTTCGGCTCCTATGTATCCTCTTTGAGGTTGGATTCGAAAAAATATGTGTATTGTATATGCAATGAGACATGATGTTCTCTGTCTTTGTATGGGGCCATGAGTGATGGAATCTTCCTTGAATTATCGATCGGTTGAGAGAAATGTTATCTGCTCTCAAATCAATCTGGTTAAGAAAACCCATTCTTCTTTATTTGATTATATGTCTGGTTATCTGTCTCTAGTTCCTCTTTCTATCATGGTGTTTTGGACATATCTCGATGGGTTGGCTCATTTTGGTGCACTCTTTCCTTTTTGGAGTTGAAGATAAGGCTTGTTGGACCTAATCCGGCTACCCTCATCATCCTCTGGGGTCCAACTGACGTAAGTGCATAGTAAAGAGATCGTCATGCTCCGAATTGGGCCATAATTAATCAGTCGGTGGTCTAGAGCATCACTGTGTCTATGTGGCTGTTGTTAGAGAGATCTACGTCGTGGCTGGTGATTAGTTCCGTGCCTTCGTCAGTCTTGTTCCTACTCCACGTCGTGGCCGATGGAGGCCAAGGGAAATATCTGGGCAATGCCTGTGAGGGGAGAAGAGGTGACACCACGCTCGAATTAGGCACGGATTCGTGGCCAATTAAGTCGTTAGGCAATTGACAGCCACGTGATTTTCAGCCTGCCTAGAATATTTGAGGTTACGTCGTGGCGTGTCGCTTGGTCGCAGGAGAACAGAAAGAGGCGAATGAATGGAAGGCGTGCAGCGTGGTTCTATTCGGGGACGCGGCCAACTCGCCCACGCCAAGCAAACACCCGGTCCGTAGCCACCCGTTCCGACGCGATCGCGCCCACGAAGAAAACCCCACGCGCGAGGGCGGGGGCAGGACGGTCACTGGACTATGAGCAGAGGAGCGGCGACTGCCAGCCACGAATACTACTCCAGTACGAAGATGGACTGGCCACTGACGGCGACGGCGGCGAGCGACACGTCGCAGCTATATACTGCTTGTGCGTGGTTGCGCCGGGTGTGGACCGAGAGTGACGCGTCGGTGGCAACTCACCAGCGATCCGGGGACCCTGATGACGTTGCTTTCTGCCAGCAATTCATGGAGAAACATTCGTGGCAGATGAGTAGGAGTAAGAGGCGTCGTGACCTACCAAGTGTGCATTGTAATTTCCATGATCCGTTCCTGGTGCCTTCTAAGCCTATTCATGTTACAATACAGGGACACTACAAAGCAACAAACGAGACTAAACAATTCCAAGATCCTTCTGGTAGGTTAATATCGAAGAATCCCTCCTTGATTATGAGCTTGGTCTTTAGGTAGGTCAGTGCGTGTGAAAACTTTATCAATCCTTTTAAAAGCGATGATGTTCACGGAACCTCGCTATAGAGGATTGCCATTGGATCCACTGCTTTTCTAAATTTAGCTGTTCTTTTTGGTAGAGAAAATTATGCCCGGTGCACATATTAATTTTGCAGTAATGTTTTCCACTAATAATCGACGCACTATTATTTGGTTTCTACTGCAGCGTATTGATCTGAAGCACATGGAAGTAGGTATTTTGTTGAATAACATTTTACTCAGATTTTATTTATGTTAATGCTAATACAAAATGTGTTTCGTGCTCGGGAATCAAGATTGTAGTCTTGCTGTAAATTTTATTGTAAAATATTATTCAGAACATAAATAACTGCATAGCGGACAGTCCGCCTCGTCATCACAAAAAAATGTATTAGTCAACGTATTAGTCAACGTATTAGTTAGAGCTCAATCTGTTTGGGTTGCACCGTTGGACTGTCCCCTCTGTCCGCGTTTGAGGTGGCCCGTTGGAGATCCCCTAAGGCTGGACCCTGAATTAGTTTTGTCTTATAGTCTAGTTTGGGCAAGACTAAACTATAAGCCGGAACAAAATCATGGTCCCTGCTTCTAGGAGAAACTGGTGGGGAGACGGTTCTCCCAACAGTCGTCGTTGTAGAAGCCGAACAAAAGTGGGCCTAATTTGCTCAGACAACCCATTTATTTTGGCGACTTTGGTTTCATGATCCAATACTATTCACTATTTCTCATGATGTCCGCCAGATAAGCACATCAAAGACACATTCATTTGAATGATGCGGTTTTCTTGTTTCTAACTTTCTATGTTACAAGAGGAAGAGAATTCTTACTCCTTATCACATCAAAGATTTCCATGTAAAGATGTGGGCACTGGCAAATTGCCAACTCGGAACCTTTTTTCTTTAGTGCTTCTTTAGATTGCTGGATTTTAAAAACGTATGAATAGAAAAACGCAGGATTGAAATGTCATGTGAAGTGGATTCCCATAAGATTCTGAAACGCAAGAATTTTGCAGCAGGTGCATTTGGACGGTGCACATAACTAAACATAGGAATTCTGAAAGATTGGTGAGAGAGAGTAGAGAGATAGAGTGAAATTGCGTTGGACTTCGCGTAGGAAAAAATGTGGTTTGAGCTCATGTTGAGTCATATGGAATTGGGGACATAGGAATGGATTCCATAGAAATTTGATGGCCCCAATCCTACGATGCAAAGTGCATCCATAGAAAAAATTGCATAGGATTCAAACCCTCCAAAATTCATACGAAAATCCTAAAATCCAAAGAGTGCCTTAGCTGCCAACCTGGGAGACTAGCCACAAGAAACCGAGTAGAAATTGCACATGCAGATCCTTCTTCCATCCCCTGGTTCAATGCACCCGCTCATCACAACAAGTGACAAATACCGCGAGGGAAATGCATGTGGCGAGAGCTGCGCGGCGAATAACAAGAGTCCCACTTGTGCAATTGGCCGGGTTCGTTTGTGGATCACGTAAGTTCATAAGCAGTCTCATGGAGCTTTCGGTGGGTGGGTGACTCTTCATTGTTTCCCGTATCAGCAACCCACTACACAGTCGGTTTCAGGGACACAATTATCACAGTCGCGCTCTATGTATGTACGGACGGGTTGATTAGGAGAGACATGATTTTTCATGGCCAACCTTGGATGGGTATGAACCAGAAGGTTTCGGAATTGATCCTGAGCTCAGTGAGGCACTGGAGGCTCAACTTCAAAGAATCTATGATGGTATTGGCAGACAATTTTGGTCAGCACATCAGCAGGGTGTTGTAGGCGCCAATGCTGCTGGAGAACGGCTGACAGAAGATAACAATGTGTCATTTGGACTGGAACAATCTATCGAGTGGGATCAGTTTGCAGCGTCTAGTCTCCTGCCGATTGCTCTTCGTCTCCAGCCTGGAAGACTATTGAAGATCCTCCTACAGCTCTCCTGGAGCTAAGAAGATGCTAGATCCCTGTTTGATCTAAAAGAAAAGAGACAACATCTCGCGACGGGAATGCACGCGCGCGGCGTGGTCTATGTATATCGTGGCAAAAGACGGGAGCCCCACTTGTGCAATTGGCCGGAGTTCGTCTGTGGATCACACAGGCTCATTTCATAAGCAGCTCCATGGAACTTTCGACGGGTGACTCTTCCTCCTTTCCCGTCTGATCCGACTCCGCAACCGAAAGCTGTTTGTTCCTGCCGGCGAGATCACGCACGATCCGGCCGAGATCTCCTCCATCCAGGCGATTTCCCGTGAGCCCACGATCGGGCTAAGATCCGCAGAATCGAGATCCCACTGCTCAGAAACCGAGCGTGGTAGTGGTGAATATGCAAAGGAAGGCGACATGTGCAGATTCGTTGCTTGCTCGTGTAGCTGATTCCGAGGAATAACAGCCGGAGAGCAACGTGATGTGGAGGCACTTTCAGGTCTTGTTGCAAACACCATCATGCCGCGGCACACCACCCACATGGAAGCTAGGAGAAAACTACTCTCCAAAACCAGGTGCTCTGCTCTGGGTCCGCCAGGCGTACCAGCCCTTCTTCACTTGTGGTCGAACGGAGGAGCACTCGTCACTGTCATTGGAGTTGTGGATATCCTGTCGATATTTCTCATGGCTGAAGAGTGTGCAGTCTGAGCAGATTTCTATTCGAAACAACCAGATTCCTCAAGGTGGTCATCGCGCTTGTAGCTCAAATCAAGGTAAATCATGATGCTAGTCAATTAAACGCCATACATAGTAGAAATGACGTACTCCTACTAGAGATTCCGCAGCTTTACACGGCATTCATTTTGCTTCCTCTGAAAGTAAAACAAAAGGAAAGGTAGTTTGCCATGAATAGGGGTACCATCAGTATAAGCCGTGGAAGCCTCAAACAGTCTTGTTAGTAGCTACTCTTATATTACTACAAACAATTTTTTTTGTCAGGGCGCTAATCTAACAGTTCAGATGCAAATCATATATAACCGCAAGGCTCTATTACAGATCAAACAAGTTCTTGATGGATCAACAGGATGACCTCGCTCCTCTTTAAAACAGAACTGCGCACAACTCATGCAAAGAGCACATAATATGTACAATGGAAAAACAGCATGGATAATGCATATTCCTAATTGAGGTACTTTTGCCACGACAGTTGAATCGGCGTGTCGAGATCTGGAGATGAGAGCCCCTGCACGTCGATGACGGAGGGATCGAACTTCACCTGTGCACAGCATATGTACAACAGTAAAGTTCTAAAACCATAGAAGATAGGCCCATACGAAGATACAAACATCACTAGCCTCAATCTCAATATGGAATAAATTAGAAAACATTATAGGTGGTTACAAGAGATATACGAAGATACGAACATCACTAACTTCAATCTAAATATGTAATGAACTAGAAAAAATTATAGGTGGTTACAAGAGATACATGTGATATAAGCATGGTTAGAATACAAGGATCTGCCGGGCAACAATGAGAAGCCCCGCCCATGCCCTCGTTCCAAAATATGGCTGTACCACTACCTCCTTTCTGGAATGTGGTAGAGGCCCCAAATCAACATGTACATTGGTGGACTGCGGGGTCCATTAGGAATATTGACAGGATTTCCCCAGAATGTGGTACATGTTTCATCAGAATACTTCACGGGTTGCGCCTCCGAGATCTGACATATATATGACATCCTCCTCTAATATTTTTTCACTCTGATTCCTCACCAGTAGCACTTAAAATGCTCGCTAGGTCTTGGACAATTTCAGACATTGGCGGCCTGAATTCTGGCTCCGGCTGCATAAGAATTTTCTGGTCAGACACATGGCCACTATATTCACCACATTCATACTGCTGTTCTAACAAAAAAGTGCTAAATAAAACTAGAATATCACAGTGAATATTGAGTAGACTAAAAAGGTGTTTCACCTATGTGTAATGACTGACAGGTTCTTTTCACCATTGGTAATAAAGTAAAAGCTCATCACTACCTATAGAATTATAAGACATTTAAGGAAATGATGGCTTTACCTAATTATACCTATTCGAAAGAAAAGTTTCGTGCAAGAAAAAACTGAAGAATGTGCTAATTAACAAAGTAGAACATCTAGTATCCTGTATATTATGCCTCAAAAGTGCATCTTATATATGAAGGTATGGAAACACTGAATTACCCGAACACAACGACTGATGATGTCAGCAAAACGTGATAATACTTTCTCAGAAGACTCTCCACGAATAGAAGGATCAACCATCTTTGTCAGGGAATCAATGTCATGAAGCTGAGAATCAGCCCATCTAACAAGATGTTGTTCAGCACGAGGGCGAGAACTGCACATTTCAACGACAAAAAGGTAGGCTGTGAGTACAGGAGATGCATGATCTAAAGTAGTTACAGAAGCCTCCTGATCAAGCACTGCAGATTGTACGCATCACTGACCTGTCATATGGTTTCCGACCAGTCAGAAGTTCTAGCATTACCACACCAAAACTGTAAACATCACTTCGATCAGTAAAAGTCCCAGAGTCCTGGATTTCAGGTGCCTCATAATTTAGCAATGCCCGCATGCGACCAGACAACTGCGATCAAAAGGAACACAACTGTAAGTACACACATATTACAAGTTCAGATTCATTCACACATGTCACCAAAGTACAGGAGCAAGAAAGATGATTGCCAAATAATTAATCTATTACTGCGGATTAAGTCAAATTAAAAAAACTAATGGTCTTTCCTTTCATAAAATAGTTAAGATGTAGCGAAGAATACCTAGTTGTAAGGAAATTATTGGACTAGATGTAATAGCTGTCAAGGGTTCACAGTTTTTCTAGCTCTACATGAATATTAGTTTATTATTCTCCATGTTTATATGTGAGGATATTCATGCATGATGAAGCTGGAAATCAATAGAACAGCTGTGGAGCAAATCTGAGTATCACTCAAAATGATACTTCCTGAAGTTAGGTGATGCTTCAGGAAATCAATTCCACTGCCTGTTAGTCTAATTGTTTTGGTGCAGTACTGATGATGCTTTGTTAAGACTCAAAATTTGTATGGTACCGCCGAGACAAATTTTGTTTACAAGTTGGGGAGTATCTCCCTGTTTTTCTTCACAAAAGAAGTCGGTATCCTCAAAACAGACAGTTCCAAATAGTAAGTAAACAAACATATTCAGATGTTCTAATCAACGCTTTAGATATATTGGTTACAAGAAAAGGTTGAAGCATCATAAGCACAAGGTTTACATCTAATACTTAAGCTTACCTGTGCAACAGAACTTGACAACATCAATACTGACAGTCCACATTCAGCAACACGTACTGAGAATCCATTACCAAGAAGCACATTGGCTGGTTCAAAATTCTGATGCACCACTGGAGGCTCACAGGTGTCATGGAGATACCTGAAAGAAGAAGGTAAAATTTTAATATAAAGGAAGTCCCTTAACAAACTAAATTAAAGAAGCAAAAGTTCATGAAAATTATTTTGAACTGGAATACAGCTTACTCTAAGGCTTTTGCTGTACCAAGGGCGACCTGGAGACGGGCATTCCAAGATAGTGCACTATCAAGATCCTCTCCTTCATGTAACACATCATGTAGTGTTTTTCTACTGAAATGGTTATAAACAAGTAATCGCTGTCCATATTCTGCACAGTATCCAACAAGCTCAAGGATGCTAGGGTGTCTAATATCTGATATACAGGCAACCAGCTCTAGAAAGTCATCTACTGGTATTCTTCCATTGGCATTGTCTATCTTCATAACTTCCAATAACTGCATAGGATAAAAGAATATGAGGACAGTGTTTCAATAAGCATAAAATTGCATCGAGTAAATGAAGCAAATACTTTGTACATACTTTGCCTTCAGGAAATTCTGCCAGATATACTTTACCCAACCTACTCTCTCTTATCAAATTTTCCTCTCCGAAGCTATTTGTATATTGCTGAAGTGTTGCAACAGAAAAGGATGTTGCAGATGTCGAGGGACCTGTCCTTGGTGGAGTGCTAGCTCTTTTTTCTGGTCTAACAATAGGATTTACAATTACTTTTGCAACAGGAGGAGGTGGTGGCGAGGACAGTGGCGGTGGCGGTGGTGAGGAAACTGGCGGTGGCGGTGGTGGTGGAGGCGGAGGCGGAGGCGGAGGTGGAGGTGGCAGAGGTGCCGCAGCAAAAATATCCGATTCCGTTCGCTCCAAGTTAATTACATGATCTCTCTTTTCAGGAGGCTTCTCACGAGCAGCTGCCAGCAGTCGATAAGTTATACATTTGAACTTAAACAGGTGAACAGTACTTACAGTAGGAACTAGTTGGTCAGATTTATAAGTATCTATACCTGGTATGGTCAAATTTATTTCACGAACATGCTTCCTGTCAGGAACCTCAGCTGAGCCTGTTAATGAAACATCATGAACCACAAAGAACACAGTAGAACACATTATATACAAGAAAAGTAAGTAAAGTAGACCTTTTTTAACGTTGTTCTTCGATTGTGCTGAAGCTTGTTTGACTTTAGGCTCTTCAACCCTTTGTTGCACCCTCCCCACCTGACTTGTTGTATAATCACGTCTCGACTGTCTCTCTTGGTACTTCGACAGGCAAAATATTACGAGCAGCACAACAACTATGAACAGCACGATAGCAAGAAGAACATATCCAACGATCCTGAGAGTTGAAGACTTGTGTTTTCCGGAGGATGAAGATCTGCTGTCTCGAGCTGTGGATCCACCAGAAGAACTCGAGGAAGCATTAGACGATGAAGGAGTTCCTGAAGGTGAAGGAGATGATGGTGTTTGTGTCGGTGTAGGGCCGGTCGGTGTTAAAGAGGGTGACGCAGAAGGAGCAACGCTGGTATTAAATGGGTTTCCATCCTTTCTGTAGGAAAAAAAATTGTGTATAAGTACAGGAAATATTCTTTATATAGGTACAAGCACAGTGTGTAATTGTAGATGACATCAAAAAATGTGAAATAGGGAAAAAGGTTTCTCACTTCAAATTTGGTATGTTGAGCAACTTTGGAGGAATCGGTCCAGAAAATAAATTGTTCTCTATATTTCTGTTACAAGGGAAATATGTTATCAGAACGAAGCTCATATATCTGTATGCATAACAAAATCTAAGCTATCAATGATTTGCATTCATCACAAACTGGATCGAAAGTGAGAGTTTGACTGACATCAATATTCTTTATTAGTTACAAAAATCAACTGCATTACACATACATTATGTGAATGGTGCTACTGGTTGGTCCTTGTTTCGTAAAATTATTTGTTGGAAAGAAACAAAACCCTGAGATAGGATTGTCCAGAAAAAAATAAAGGGCTCTAATAAGAAATGCAATCCCATTACTTATTTAGTCAGTTATTCCCTTTTATAACCAGTAATACTAATATTTGTTTGTTAATGATTACACATTGTACTGAAGGAGCAAAATTTGTACTGAAGGAGTATAATTGTACAACCTTGGCTGAGGAAATTCAAGGTTGATTATGCTATATGATACATAAATTTGAGTCTGCCATATTTGCACGTAAGTCCAGAATTATATCATCAGTCCAATTCAGATGTCTATACAGTGATCAAAAGAATGTTTCTGTTTAGCAATTATTTTTTTACTAAGTGAATCTGTAACTGATCAAATAATTGAAAATGTACTGTTTTTTATACAAATCAGTAAAGAGAATGTGGATATACAAATCACCGAGGGGGAGATCCTGCAAGGCATCAAGGGTCCCAGATAGTTGATTATCTTGCATGCGCCTGTCAAATAACATGCTATTAGACAATGTAAAAAAGAATGTGGCAAACAAAAAGAAGAAATGCAAGAAAATAGTTGTAGGCTAGACATACAGCGTAACAAGTGATGACAGGTTTCCAAATGAAGTTGGTAATGGACCACTGAAGTTGTTGGATGAAATATCCCTGTGAATTGTGATGAAGGTTCAGATGTAATCGACCAACTGGATGAAGATTAAGGGGAAGTGACATAAAAGAGAGAAATATGTTAGACCTACAGATTTATAAGTCCAACAAGGGAATCAAAAGCATCTGGTAGTTGTCCATCGAGATGGTTATCATTGAGTGACCTGAGAAAGGACAGAATGACAGATCTTGAGTGAGACAGCTTGTAGAGGAAAGTACTACACGAATCTTTTTGTTTATGAAGGAAAATGATAAATTACATGGCTGTTAAACTCTTTAGTTTTGATAGCGACATCGGGATGCTTCCAGTGAGTTGGTTATCAGAGAGGAAACTGCGCAGCAAGAAACAAAAACATATCATCTCGTCATTTAATCATAAATACTTAAAGGAACTGCACAAGTTCTTCTCAAACAAGGAGTTGCACAAAAAAGGAACATACAGATTCCGCAGTGTGACAGGTAGATCATCTGGTATGGTTCCAGTGATTTTGTTGTTGCTAAGATTTCTACAACAGAAGAGAAGGCTCGATCAGCATAAGAGGCCAACATAATTGTACCCTTAGAAGTTCTTAATTCACCCATATGGGAACATTTGACAGGGTAGTTAGATGATACAGCTATGAACCACGAGTGAGGGAATAAAATTGACGACAAAGGCCCTTACATTGTGGTTATGGAGGTGAAATTCCCTAGGCTTCCTAGCTGTCCTCCCATAGTCGCAGCAACATAATTTCTACAAACAATGGGTCGATAAAAACACAAAATATAAAAGTTCTACCAGGGAAAGGAATCTGAAGAACAATTGACGTACATTGCGTCTATATTTGAGCCGATACATACAACACCCTGCCAACTCTCACCGCAGGGGTCTCCACCATTTGCAGTCCACCCGGGAAGAGCTGGCGATCCAAGTGCAACATACAATCCATTTATAGCAGAAACTGCATGGAAAGAATGGAAAGAAAAAACAAGTCATTAGCAACAAACAAAATACTTCGTAGCATATGTTCACAACAAATAAAATACATTAAAATAGTAAACCAAATGTAACTACGTTTGCAAATACAGAGCCACTTCGTGTGTAAAAAGATCAGTTAAATCAAGTACTACTTGGAAACACAATCCATTATGAATTGTACTAGTAAAGACTAATTCTCTCGAAAATGCTCCACTTAGCCACATTTTTCACATCACCAGTTTTTTACCACTGAGACCCCTGTTGGCATTAACAAGTACCAAGAGTGCAAGTGGAAGTTAGATTAAAGCTCACATTGTACCACAAGAAACCTACCCAATCCTTACACGCCTCTATCCTTCATTCTATTTTTCAGTGCAAGCAAATCCTAACTGAAAGCAGAGACGTATCTCCCACGTTGACATCAACAATGATGGCAATCTGCAGAGCAGGTCACCACATTGCTTCAGGAACAAAAAACATCACTATCAATCTATCAGGCTCCACTTCCCACAACGAAAAGAACAGCCCATTTGCCGCGCATCATCACAGGCAGGTACACACACATTCAATGGCCGCATAAACTGTTGAAGTAAGCACGAATCTGCCCGACCAAGCTCAATCAATCGGCGGAACCAAAACCCACCACCCACTGGCACAACACAACAGTACTGCATCGAAATCAATCCCCCTCTCCCATCCGCCGACAAATTCTCGACTTCTTCCGGACAGTCACCGCACGAAACGGTCGACCCAAGGCAGGCAAAGCGAGCGCAGCCCGCGCAAGCAGCTCGTGGTACGGAAACCAACTGTAATGAGGCTGAGCGAGCAGAGCAGAGGAAAGCAGGCGCGCGCGTACCGTCGGCGGCGTCGGTGAGCGCCAGCGCCCGCGGCAGCAATGCCGACGACGCGGCGATCAGCACCAGCAGGCGGAGAACCTGGACCCCCGCCGGCGCGAACGCGAAGCACCCATTATCTCCCATCCGCATCGCTGGGGCTCGGATTAGCGCGCCATCGGCCGTGAGCGGGAGCACGCGCGCGCGGGGTCAGCAGGCAGGAGCAACCGCCGATCGCGGGAACCGAGGCCTGCGCAGATCTAGAGAGAGAGAAGGAAGAACTGGCAGTGGTGACTGCTAGTTGCTTTTCTGGTTCGCTTCCGCCTGTTTTTGTTGGCCTCTAGGAGTAGAATCTAGTAGCTGTAAGGGAGAGAGTGGCGGCGAAGTGAGAGGAATGGAGTGAGAGAGAGGTAGCGTGAGCAGGCAACCGCCAACCGGCGTGAAAAAGGCGGAGTGGAGTGGAGTTGGTGAGTGGTGAAGGGGAAAGGCGATGAGGAAAAGGGTTTAGGATTTTGTGGGAAAAAGGGTAGGAATTTGTGGGATTTTTATTCTGGCGAGACTGACCGATGATACCAGTCGGCATTGGCAGGGCGTGTGATGGATGGGACCCTGCTGACACGGAGGGAGGGAGATCCGTTGGGCTCGCACGTGCGACTTGCTCCATTGGATTGCTCACATCTTCTTTATTTTACATTTTTACTGTACTTGTCTGGTGAAGATCTGTACTCACTCTAGTCGCGACTAGGAGTATCTCTCTCCGAGAACATATCTAGTGCTACCACCCACGATTTTTCATGGAATTTTAGGATGTTGTATGGACATACTTCATGAGCACTCACGATTTTTCGTATAATTTTTTGACACGTATAAAATACGTTTTTTTGACGGTACCAACGGTACCACCCTGGTAGCACTAGATATGTTCTCTCTCCGGCACACCAGACTACGGAGTACAAAATAAACTCACTGCAGCACAACCCCGTTAAACAACCAACCGCCTGCACTCATTGACCGACCGTTTGAGAGATACATAGATGGCTGCCGACGGATTTGACTGACCCCTCCGAGTGTAACCCGAACCAGATTACCACTACTGTCAGAGCACATGATCGATGGATCGATAGTGGCAGTAGCTAGCTAAGCACTGACGAACTCCGGCTTGGCCGTCAAGCATTGCGCCGGTTGCTTTCGTCTTTCAAGAACCTGATAAAACAATGGTTCGAGGTAGACATTCCGTGTCATGTCGCCGTCTTTCCGCGGCAAAAGATATTCCGGGCCGTGTACAAACAACATGTTGTCTATGCAATTGGAAATGAGACATGTAGGAGATGCTTATCCAACGGGAGCTCCAATCAAATGGGCACATGTACGCTGAGAACACATTGGGTCAAGACACGAGGAAGGCTGTATAATTGATTGGCGACGTCAGAGATGTCATCTCTTTTCCGAAGGCACAAAGTCATGTTTGTTGTTGCTGCTCGATCAAAAATGGTTCGACATTGACTGGAAGTGTATGTGGCAGTATGGGATGTCACCGGTTTCCATTATCTCCTCCAACAACATACGGCTGGCGAGGCGTCGTTAGCCGGATGAGTGATGATGGTAGAGCCGGCTTCAACAATGAGTAATTTAAGCGCACTCCACTGAAATCACTAGATTGCTGATTCGGCAATGTCTACACGTGCCAGGATCGTGCCCTTGTTGAAGGTGAGCTTTCGGGACGAAAATCCCGAAATCGATTTACGGTTGGACTCGTCATCATTGGCGCACGTGTGCAGATCTCTTCTTGAAGGTTTATCCTATGAGTTGTGCATTTCTCTTTTGTTTTATGTCTTTTACCATTGTAGGCTGGTGGAGTTACTGTCGCGAAGCATATGGACTCGTTATTCTTAATCTTTTTCTGTTTTGGGCGAATTTGCTCGGCTTCGTTGTCTGGCTTTGCCTGTCTTTTAATAATATATATCTGTGTGCATCTACTAATGAAAAGAACGGTGTTATCGTCCTTTTCAGAAGAAAAAAATTGATGAATACCGGAGACACGCACGCACTATATTGGATCCACATCTACTTAACGAAAATATCCATAAATGGCTTGTTTTTGGTAATCGACAAAGATTACATATTGATATTCGGCCGCACAGTAAACATCACTATTCCAATGCATTTCACCATCATTCAGAATAAATGTGCTTTTGTACCCGGTTTTAGAATATAAGGGCCTGTTTGAAACGCAGGATAGGAAAAATGAAGGAATAGGAAAATCACAGGAATATGATAGGAATGCAGGTGTAAACCTATGGATTGGAAACCACAGGAAAAAATCCTATATGGGCGTTTGAATGGGCTCAGGAAAAACACAGGAATACTTGGCGTTAGCTTTGGGTTTTTTCATTACATATGTTTAATTAGCAAAACACAATAGAAATTGATACGTGAGAGTCATGGTCTCAAGCTTGTTGTACCACTACGTAGTCCATGACGGAGAGCTGGAGAACCCAAGAGATTTGTCGCCACTGCAAAGAGCAGCCCATCACGTGTACCTAGCCTTCGAGCGTCCCATTTTTTTTGCATGTAAAAATGAGGCAACAGTTGGACGAGGAGACATAATGACTAGCAAGAGCTTCGTGTGATGGTCTCGTTTCATTTGTACAGGAAAATTAAAAAGAGGTCGGAGCCAATGTTTTCTTTCCTGTACTTTTCCTGTGAAATCAGAGGCAAAGGAAAAGTTCCTACAGAATTCCTACGATTGAATCCTGTGTTTCAAACGGATGTACAGTACCCATTCTAGAGGATTGCCGATTCCTACGTTTTTCCTGTGAAAATCCTACGTTCCAAACGACCCCTAAAGTGGGGGCTCTGAAATGAATTTCCACAGTTACTTGTTCGGATTTTACATATTGATTATTTTGCATTAGAATCGAGCTTTTTAGAGAATATTCACACCATATCCCGACTCTAAATATCTAAATAGTTACATGCAAGTCTATAAAACATAGAAAATGATTTACTTGTTGAAGGAATGACATCGTCACCACTTCGATATAACGTTTATGTAATTTCAAGTGAATACCCAAAAATGTTCCACAAGTTGTTGCTGGCCTAGAACGGCAAGAATCAAGAGATTCCATCAGTTTGGAAAAGTAATAGGGTATCCCGAACAAAAAGTAATAGGGTATCCCGAACAAACTGCTGCAATAAATAATTCAGAAAGATGGGAATAGTTGCCGTCAAAATCAAGCTGACATGATTTTCTTGGCTGCTTATCACTGCTCCCATCAAGAGACGTCAAACTGCTGCAAGTCGAGGTGAAAGATGGAGAACAAAAGGAAGCCACGCACAAAAAGTTTTTGGATGCACCTTTTCAAAAAAAAAAAAATGTCTTCAGGATTTGATAATTATTGCCACACTCATATACAGCTGAAGTGTACCATAAAAAAAAATCTTGTGAGATTTCTCACCTTCACTAGATCAAACATTGTAACATAAGAGCCTCTGGTAGTAAAGATTATATGGAGTTGTTGGTACAATGATCGATTTTCAATCCGAGATTAAAAAAAACAGAATTAAGATGAAATTCTGCGACATATGAAGTTACCCAGGAAGAATATGGGTGCTATAGATCGTATTCATTCTGTATCTTACTGCGATTTGCCAGCTGATGATAGCCATCCGATGAGGACTTGGGCCAGGGCTGATTATTATCCTGAAGAACTGTCGAGCTGAGGTGGGCCAATAACTTATCATAAGACATCCCTCACAGATTCCATCAGATGGTACCCTACCATGCTTTGTCTAGTCTGCTTTATTCATCAATGATGAGTCAGGAAGCACCAAGAACTAACCAGGAGTAAGACAACACCACATCAACTTCTCACATGTAAAAAACAATTATCAACCTAATAGTTAGTTGCAAATGAACAAGAAAAAAAAACAGTATAGCTTTTCTCAAGAGAACGAATTAATTGAATAGAGAAGGCATGCCTTCTTTGGGACAGTTGTCATTACACAGAGTAGATGCAAGATATACAATTCACATTCTTTCAACAGTATTTTACCAGGTGACAGAACAGTTTACCAGATGCCTCTCGTGTCACCAGGTATTTTGCTTACAATCTCTTCAAGCTCTTCTTCCTTGCGTCCACCTTCTTCTTATCGACTGGGGCTTTTGTAGCAAGATGTCCTTCCTTCTTGGGCAATGCTGCATATGTACCAACAGCGGGCTCAGCAGGAGCACTTTGATCCTGCGAGTTTGAGCCAGGCAATTTGGTGGTGGTGGCAGTAGCACATAATGCCGTGGGTGCCGATGGTGCAATTTCGCGGAGATTTGTGCTTGACTGATCGACGTTTACAGCTGTGGTTGACTCAGAGATAGTGCCACTCTTGGGCTTACTCTTAGGTTTGATGGCATGAATGCTGGTGTATAACCTGCATATTGTGCGCATAGACGATTAGACAGTGCTCTGAATTGTCAAAAGCTATTCAATGATATCTATGGAAAAACATCACATCTAGCTTAATACTCTACATTTTGGAACACCTTATTTTCGAGTTCTATAGTATAATAGATGCCTAGACGGACATAATACTCTAAATTTTGGAGTACTCTACTATAATAGATGCCTAGACTGGCCAAATACTCTAAATTTTGACCAAGGAGAAAGAAAAAAGGACTCCCATATGTAGTACAGTGATCTCTGAGGTACAGATGTCTGCTAGTTGTCCCTAGTCTATATTGACACAGTGATACTCAATGAAAAGTCAAAAGGTAACCTTGCATGCCGTGCATAGTCCTCATAGTTCTCAAGTAGCATCTTTCCAGCCTGCTCATTGAGCGCAGATTCTGGGAATGGTTCAATCAGTAGGCATCTCACCACCTATCAGACAGATACAAAAGAAGCTGACACTCATTAATCAATAATTACAACTGATATATTACACACTACCAAAACTAGGGCCAGCCAATGTTTTTGCAGCGGATGCACTTACCAGTAGAACATGTCGTAATCCATGAGTAGGGTTCCAGTCCTTCTTTAACGTGTTAACACAGATTTCACCATTGCTTGATATATTCGGATGGAAAATTTTGGTCACGAAATATCCTAAAAAAGTGAAAGACAGGTTAAATATTTGTACTAAGAAATAAACAAGTAAACAAAACACAATTACTCAGACTCTCGATCAGCAGAAAATAGTAATCGTACGCATAAGAAAGCCAGACCTTTCGGTGGAGATCGAGGGAAGTCACCGGACAAGACTAACTTCATCCGAAAAATCCCATTCTCGTACGGAGTCCCGCCTGCAATCATTTCCAGTACCCAATTTTCAGAAATTAATATTACTACTAAGTACATATTTGTATTCAGCAAATAGACAAACTTTCAACATATGAAAACATGTGAAAAGATGCTATTTGAGGGAAACACATAAAAAGGTACTGTTTATAAAACCTATTGATTCTACCTTACCAGGGCCCTCTATATCTGCACAAATACTCGTGAAGTCGTCGTCATTCACAATCACTCTGATCCCTTCTGGAGGCGACTGATCAAGATTTTTCAATTCTTTAGCCAATTGCCGAATGACATTTGGTGGGAGGTTTTCGTTGGTTGCCTTCATAAACATGAACACACAACATTAGTCATTTGAACAGCACATCTTCCTAGCAGAATGTTGTCATGAACATCAAAACATTTGCTAAAAATGAACTGTAATAATCACCATGGAACAAATAGTTTTATTCGGGCTTCGCTAGTTACTCTGGTGAGGATATCTTCCACAATAGTGATAATTTTCTGATAACAGATGCAACCTGCAGGAAACAGCAGTTAACATCATGATTGGGGAAATGCCGCATCAAAAGCAAATATGTGAGCAGAAGTTAATCTATTAACTATCTGGAGTCGAAGACAATATACCTAATTTTCAAATTTCAAATAGAAGATGCTATGAGCAATAAATCTTATACTTAATTGCACAAATGATTTCTGCAAAAACATATCTCAGATTCTCAGGCATACAAGTAAATGACTAAAGATTGAGGACTTGGATCGTAAGGCTAGGCTATGCTTATATCATTACATGTGCCTTCTTTGATTTTAATAACTTTCTAACTAACACACACTCCTGATTAGTGGTGCCGCATGCCATGTCATTAGCACTTTCTAATCTGACACACATAGGACCTAAGCATTGTAGGATTATTTTCAAGCTTACACGTCCATTATGATCCATTGAGGAAAGGAAAACAACATAGTAATAAGTAGCTTCAGGCTCCATCATAGTAAATAGCAATGGACAGAGCGAGAGAGAGCATATTAGCAATTTCGCACCATTTTCAGAGAACCAGTGCGACAGGGTGAAACGTGGGCATTAGGAAGCAATGAAATCCTAAAATCGGTAAAGGTAAACCACGCAGCTGGCGATGTGGCGTTTCGACCGAAGTAAGACGAACAGAAACAGGAGCACATGCTATTGATCATGTGCTTGCAGGTGATGACTACCCGCACCCAGAACTAAGCTGCTCACACAAGACTTTACCCACTTCTTCTTCTGTGGGCCATCTAAAGATCAGGAATAGAACTTCCCACTAAAACCATCAATTCCTCACCCTCTATGGTTTCTGAACATTATGTCTACATCTAACACAGACACCAAAGACCAAACTCAGATGAACCATAAAACAAGTTCTTCCAGATTCTAGCCCTCTGCCTCCAGTGGCGGATCCACATTAGAGCAGCAGGGTGCACAGGACACCGGGAAGAAAAAAAATTCTTTGTAAAATAGGAAATTTTCACCACATATGCACCCCAAAAAATATTTTAAATGTGTTATGTCAGCATGTGTGCACCCTGGTTCCAATTGTTCTAGCTCCGCCACTGTCTGCCTCTCCCTAAGAAACCAGCACCGGAGCAAAGTAGCGCAGTTTCTCAACGATTTCAATCTAGTATAATGTGATTCTATAAAAGTATACGCCTCTACTAATCGGGGACAGTACCGCGAATCCCACCCCTGGAAATCTCAAACTGTTGACAGAGTCCCGGCAAACCCCGCCCACCCGCCTGTTTATTCTTGCACAATTCCCGGAAACGATCCACAATCACCGCTCGCCCAGACTCCCAACCCACCGAAAATCGCTAATCCTACCACAGATCGAACTAAACTAGCAGATCACGGGTACAAGAACCACGGAACAAATCCTCTCAAGCCGTCGCGAGAGATGAATCGGGGGAGGGGGGGATCGGCGAGTTTACCAGAGGAGAACCGACCACCAGCCGGGGTCGGATTCGCAAGGAGGGGGCGACGTCGGATCGCAATGATTGGAGCGCGGCGAGCTCGTGGAATTTGGGGGACGGCAGCGAAAAGCGAGAGGAGGTTGGAGAGGTAGGTGACGTGGCTTTCAGCCGAGCCACGAAGCGGGTGGTACTACTTGTAGGGCGAAACCGGATCACCGCGATAGGAGCGTCAGAGCGTGAGAGAGCCGCTGAACGGTCGGAACTGGAGCCGTTGGAGCCAGCTAGGTGATGGGCGAGCCTGTTTGAAATTTATGACAGCTGCGGCCAGCGATCGATGTGGATGTGCGATGAGTGATCGATCAGGATCAATCGCTGATTGGAGGTGGACCACCGGTTCTTCTTGGATGGATGATGAGAGCGGCGCCGATTCTTGGATCAAATGATTTGCAAGTCGATTTGGACTGGCCTAATATTTTGAGAAAATACAGCAAAAGAGCACGTAAATAAATCCCATGGTGCAAAGAGTGAAGTCTGTTTCAATCCCTAATATTGTATAAGCGCGGTCTCAGATAAAACCAATTACAATCGAGGATTTACCCCGAGGAAACGGTTCGCTCCTCGCGTCGCCTCTCCAGGCGACGGGGGGCGGGGGGGGGGGGGGGGGGGGGGGGGGAACCCTAGCCCGCGCCGCCACTGTCTCCTCTCCAACCTCCCCTCCCCTCGTCGCCCCCCGAGGCCGCCGGCGGACAAAGGCCGCGCGGTGCCGATGAAGGGGGGGCGGGGACTCGCTCCTCCGTGGCTTCTACCGGCGAAATGGAGGCAGGTCGCCGCTGAAGCCCGCCATCGCCACCCGCCCTCGCCACCTCGTGCGCCACCTCCAGCCTCTGCCTCCGCGCGCGTCCCCGTTCGCCGCTGTGCGGGCGCAGCTCCCCAGCGCGGGAGGCAGAGGCTGGAGGTGGCGCACGAGGTGGCGAGGGCGGCTTCTCCGGGCCCGATCTGGCCCCTGATGGGCCTGGCGGGCTGCTCTGCCACTTGCCGGCAGGACGGCCTCTGTTCGCCGGTGCTGCGCCCTTCGGGGTGGCAAGGGTCGTCTTCCTACCGTCTTGCCATCATCCCGCAGCGATTTGCCACTGGGGCTGGCTAGTGCCGTGGCTTCGCAGATGGCGGCCATGGTGGCGACGCGCTCCCTACGTGGGGGGTCGTCGTGGCTGGGTGGTGAGCCACCTCTGTCTCCCCATCAGTGTTTTCTGGTTTGCTCTTGGTTCTGCAGATGGCGGCCTTGGGTGCGGTCTCTTCTCTGATGTGACGCGAGCCGTGACAGTGGTGGTGGGAGCTTCTCCTTGCCGTTTGCTAGACCCTCGCGTCGGATCCTTGTCGAAGACCTATGGCGTGGCTGGCGTGGGTGGTCTTCGTGCGTGCTCTAGGCTAGCCCACCCTTCGGGTAATCGGACCCAGATGGGGTTGGGTTGCACTCGGTGCTGCTACGCCTTGCGACTACGGCGATGACACCCACGTGCGGTGAGGGTATCTCCGATGCCCTTCAACTTCAGTCGGTGACATACAGGCGTCGTGGCGTCGTCTTTGCCGCGCGCGACCTTTCGGGCATGCCCCCGACACAGGTGGTGTCGGCGCGCTGTGTGGCCTTGGATGCGCGTTGGTGTTCGATTACGTCGATGGTGCTGTGTCGTGGCCGGGTCTCCGCTGTCATGTCCGGTGGTTCTTCCTTTGTGATAGAAGTGATTGGGTCGTGATGAGTCTCATCAATCAACTGTCTCCGAGTTTTTCCTCGGAGTGACCCATCTCTTGTGTGTTGTTGGTGTGCGTACTTTTCTGTTATTTCTCTTCTCCTGTATCCACCTGTAAACTCTGGTTCATTTGAACCTATTTTGTAGAGGCTGCAAAGCTTCATAGGCAACATTTTTGAGTAATGAAGTCCAGGCTGGCTCTAAGAGCCCGCCATAGTCATAGTAAAAAAAAACCAATTACAATCCCTGCCGAGCCAAAATACTACTCCCTCTGGGTCCATTTTTTAATACAAGGCCATTATCAAAAATAAAATTTGTATCTATACAATGCCGCTATTTTCCTAAGAATAATTGATTCGATTTTTATCTCGTACAATGGTACTGAAAAATAAAATGTTGCATGCAACCCATAGAGAAAGAGCCACCATATACGACATGTTTAATTAGCACAGAACACAAAAGGTTTTGCACATAATTAATCGTGCTAGTATTTAGTAGTTGTCTTCCTTTTCTTTGTATATTTAGGAATTGAGATCATGTGGCATGGTAGATACTAAGCTCAGCTCGCCAATGCGACGACGATGGAGGATGTATGGTGATAGCAAGACAGAACCACATAATCAAGGGAACCAATGCTGGGCTTGGAATTGGATGGTTGGTGTGGTACCGCGGGTTTACAAAATCGAGCGGTAGGAGACGAAATCGTATTCCAACGATGATCGCTCTTTATCTCGGATGTCCAACGGGTTAATGTTAGATTTAATAGGGATCAGTGTGAGTGATTCAGAGATTCTATTTATACCATCGACATAAGTATAAGATTAAAAAAACTTAACAGCGATGCAAACAGTGTAGTGTGAATGGGCCATGTTATTCAATCTCAGCAGCACCTAGAAAAAAAATTAAGTTCTAAGGTTCGGCCTACACCTACAGGGTAATGGGTAAGCATGTATGTACAAGGTGTTGTTGGTCGCTGGGCTTATAGGTAACAATAGCTTTTCTAACAATGGAGTTGCATAAATAGCATAATTCATACAAATAAACTAACATAAAATACAAAGTATCACACAGATTTCACACAGCATTCACACAAGACCATCTCACGTATTTCATATCTAAGTATCATGACTCATAGTCAACTCACAACCATATTTGAGTTTAAAGCATAGAACAACTCTGGTTGTCAGGATCTAGCGTGCAACATGCTATTGGAGACTGAGGATACAATGTTTCCCCTGCACACTACAAATGCACCATCAATGGATGTGACAACACAAACTTGCCCTCTTTGCGAGAATTGGAAGTCCAAAAACTAGAAAATTGAAGAGCAAAACAAGCATCATAGACCTATTCAATAGAAAATAACATGACAAAAAACGTAGAAACAATATCTTCTAGAAGCTTGAGAATGTTTTCGGTCTCTATGTCTCTTCGACTTTTGCGTTACCTCTATTGTGGTTCAATGAACATCCCATTGGATAGTCATAATTTTAACCAAAACTTAAGCTAAACATAGAATGTAGATCACTCAAAAACACTATGTAGACCACTCGAAAACAAAAGTAAAAACAAGTAAAGTGATTGAAGCAAATAGGTAACAAGAAGATTACATAATCATGGTAGTTGAAAGCATGCATGCTTCTTGAATTTTTCCGCAAGTCAGATATCTTACTACCAAAATTTATAGCCAAGATCTTCATTAAATGGATCGAAAGACAAAGAGTTTATGTTGATAATGTCTATTCATAATGCAGAGCCATGTATTACTAAGCTTCATGGTATTCTAACTTAAAGTCCACATACGTAAAACAATCGCGCAAGCAAACTTTGGTGTAGTAGGAATGTTTAACCAATAATGTCATAGTAAAAAAATCTGATTAGATAATCATTGAAGCAAGCTAGATATCAGGAATAAGTATATCACTACAACTATACAACTTAAGCAAAATTCTTTACAAGCAAACAATACAACCAAGCTCGGTATAATGTAGCCAGATCCTTTGGAAGTGCAACTCAAGTCAACAAGAATTCAGTTCTTATAGGAAGAGAGGGACTTTGTGCAAAAAAAATATCATGTAGCTGAGAGTTAGTGATCAACTAAAACTAAAAGGACGATTCTTATACAAGATGATGTGGAATTTTTATAGAGGTTAGGTTTGGAATGTAACCACTACTATATCTCTTTTTTGATGGTGTGTGCACTATTACAAAAGATTCATAGCATGCCAACATACTATGGAACTCAAACAAATATTTTTGATTGCATACTGAAATTCAGGACATAAGTCGAAACACCATACTACAAGTATATATTTAGGCACAACCAAGACGGAGCACATGTGTCATTGGAATCTTGCTTCACTAAGGAATCAAATGCTCTAATGTACCCCATGACCTTCTCAAGCATGTAGAATTTCAACGTGTGGGAGTATCCAAAGTGGTCCACTTATCAACAAGCATGGCAACTCAAGCAATTCTGACTAGGATCATGTGACTCATTTGACACACTCCCAAAAATCCTGCTTCCGTAAATTTTAGCCGTCATAAACGTTGAGATTTTGGACATGTGTTGCACATCAGTTGTGTAGCAATGTTCCACTCATTGGAAGTGCCTTCTTATGTACCAAAATGTGTGTTAATAAATACAATTGCATCATTATCTACAACATCCAATGTGATCCCTAATATCTTATCATCAATGTTTTGTTCTTGGATGCATGCAAGGACCAAACTGAACATCTCAATTCTAGTGTGTGACATGTCTCGATGGCGAAAAACTTGATAATTTTCTTCGTAAGTTTCCCGTACTTGCTGATATGGTGGAAAGTGAAGCAAATACAAACTGAGAATTTGGTTCGACATCCACACTTCGGATTTGCAACCTTAAACATACCCTACAGGCTACAGACTACAGTGGCACCTTCTGATCTCTAAATGCTCTTATGCAACCACTTCACGTGATTGTCCGAGATTTCATCTCAAACATTGGGTTCAAATTTGCTGCGTATCTTATAAATCCAACATATTCCACAAAGATAAATGAAAGTCCATGTAACCTAATCATCCGACAAGCTCCTTATTTGAAATCTTTGGATCGAAGTCCACACAAGCCAGAGCCAAAAGTGTACCACCGTAATCTCATACCAGTCCTATTTGCCTTTATCACTGCCTGTGCCTGAACTAAGTTCACCTCCGAAGCGACGAACATTCGCAAAAGAAGATGGAGGAGGACTTCCTGTTCTGTTTAACGAGGCGCTTGTCTCGCGGCTGGAAAAATATTTTAGCTCAACTGGGCCGAAGCGGCGTGCGCTGAGCCAAGGCCCAGCCAAAGCCTTAACGACTTACTCGTCGGGTCACGTGTCGGCTCCTGATACGCCCCGCGTGCAGAAGTGTGGCTATAAATGTGAAGGGGGCTCGACGAACCCTAAGCCCATCCCATCCGTCGTCCCCTCGCCGACCTGCCGCCGCCACTGTTCTTCTTCCTCATTGCACTTTTTTCTTTCTTCTTTACTGCTTCTAATAATGTTCAGATCTTTCTGTTTTTCGTTTTGTCGTTCCATCTATCTTCTTAGAAGGATCGTTATTTCGTCTTTATTTGTGCTAGATCTGAATTGATTTTGGGCTCTATATCATGAGTCAACAGCAGGCGCCTCTCCATGGTGCCCTGTCTGCCGCATGGAGCCTAGATTGATTAGCCAGGTGAAGATTGTTTGGAGATCCATCTTCTTAATTCCAAGCCACAATATCTGGCCATACTTGCACAGAATACCACCATAACTTAGATCTATACTTTTCCCATTTGGATTTGTTTTTGTTTTGTGAATCTGCGAGATTTCGATGTATGATTCAGACGGCTCGGACGAACGGGTGCTCGGTTGTTTCAATCGGACGAGTTGCCCTTTGCACAAAGTGCCCATATGAAAGGACGGTCGCTTCACGATTGGATGGGCGCGTCGTGTGTGCTCTTGCCCCACCCAAATTTAAAGTGGCCATATTTAACCATCGATTTCGTTATCTTTTTTTTCTTGAATTTGTTGCCATTGATTTCTCTCTTGTTTTTCAGTCGTCAGCGTGTGCTCCTACTGCTCTTTTCTGGGGATTCAGATCTGGTGATTCAGAAAATTCGTGGTCTATGAGATTTATTGAACGGATCAAACCTAAACAACCGGAACAAGGTTAAAAATTACGATCACATTTTTCACATCTATTGGTCAACTGGACCGAGAGACATTTGTTAGTCAGATCACAATCGTCAAAGAGGCTGTGAGAAATGGCTGTTGATAATAGCCAACACTAGCATAACGTTGAAATATAAACTGGGAAATGATTTTGTGCTGCAATTGATAATGGCCAAATAATATACAGTTGTTAAACTTGTTAAATTGGTCTAAAAAAACATTGTGTAGCGCTTCACGTTTTCCTTAAAACTGACGAGGCATCTTGTCTGTTCCATTGTTCTTGCTGGCCATCCTGTTTATTCCATGGACTATGAATTGAGGCAACGAATTGTTCTGATTGAAGCCGCTAGAAGGAAATGGATAATCAATTGATACGAAAATTTGAAACACACTATAGCAGCCGACAACGAATTTGTGATTTCTATGCTCTGACTTAACGAAATAGACACCTGAACATCTTTAAACATTTAGATCTTCGTCCTTCGCAAAGAATTCATCAACTATTCCTAGTTAAGATTTTAGAAGATTTGAAATACAGGCCGTGAAATGGTTTTCTGGTCTCAGTACAGTAGTTCAATTGAGCAATATGATTAGTGGACAACAGAATCAGAATTGAGCAATATGAAATGGAGCCTGAGAAATTATTTTGTGCTCTCAGTACACTTATTTAAGGTAGTTCAATTTTTCTTCACCATGGGAGTGGGAGCAATGATCTAGGAGAAGAGGTGATACCGGGAGCCGTCTCGGAACACGACCAATTGGGACAAAGAAATCAGGGCGAGAAAGAAGGCGGCATCATCTTCCTCCCTCCAAGATTTGCTTGTTGAGTACATGAAGAAGGTCTCATCGCCCTTGACCCGCAAAGTGGAAATGCACGAAGAGAACAAAGAAAGGTGGGACATCTACTTTGGTGTGCAAGACGAATTTTAGGATGTGCCGGACGAATTAGGTGGGTGCCGGTGAAGATGCTTCGAGTTAGTCATGTAAGGATGACTCCAACGGGGCGACGCATCGAGTCTGCGCGCCTTCGTCCCTGTCCGCGGGAGTCAAAAACACGGCCCAACGGGGCGACGCAAACGGACCGCGGTCCGTTTTTCTGTCCGCCGCGACCCATTCTTGGCCCAAATTTGGGCCAGGTTTGCATCGGCCGCGGACGTGCGTGGAGCGCTATTGTGTCCTGCCCTAGTCTGCCCCTGGCCCGCCCATCAGACCATTTCTCACCCCAATCTCCTCCGCCTCCCTCGCCCCTCCCGCCGCCACCCCACCGTCGGCACCCAGATTTGACACTACAGGCCAATCCGGGGAGGCCGTCTCCTGCTCCTCTTCCCCACCGTCACCGGAGCAGCTTCCTCCCCGCGACGGCCGGTTAATCTTGCGGTCATCTCTCTCGCAGCGCCCGCGACACCCACGCCGCCCACAAGGTGTTCGGTTGTTTGCCCCGGAAACAACTCAGGTACGAACTCGGCCATGGATAGCTCTGATGAGTGGTATTACAAGAACTACATCATGTGCCAGTCATCGTCGGACGATTCCTCCGATGATGAGAGTGACGGCCTAGTTGCCACCCTCATCGTCAACGAGTACATAGAGAGGATGCGGCCGGTGTTCGGAGGGTCGTTGCCGGGCCGTTCTGGAGCCTTGGACCGGAACCGGAGAGCTGGCCATATCCAGCTCTACGGGGACTACTTTCGTCCGGTGAAACCCACATATCCTCCCAAGGTTTTCCGGCGCCGTTTCTGGATGAGAAGATCTTTGTTCAACCGTATCCGGTTGGGGTGATGCATTTTGATGATTATTTCATATGCAAGCCAGATGCATGTGGTACCCTCGGCTTCTCGCCGTATCAGAAATGCACCGCTGCAATTCGCATGCTTGCATATGGAGTTGACGGTGATCTTGTGGACGAGTACGTGCGGATGAGTGAGTCCATGTGCCTAGAAGCAATGTACAAGTTTTGCAAAGCCGTGATGGAGCCCAATGTTGCGGACATGACCCGGCTCTTGTCCATCAACAAGGCCAGAGGGTTCCCTGAGATGATTGGCATCATAGATTGTATGCACTGGGAGTGGAGGAACTACCCATTTGCTTGGCAGGGGCAGTACAAGGGACATGTTGGGGCGTGCACGGTCGTACTTGAGGCCGTGGCATCACAAGATTTGTGGATTTGGCACTCGTTTTTTGGCATGGCCGGCTCGCACAATGACATCAATGTGCTGCAGGGTCTCCGGTGTTCGGGCTCTCCAATGGCCTGGCACCCCAGGTGACCTATGAGATCAATGGTCACGAGTATGACAAGCCTTACTATCTTGCTGATGGGATTTACCCTACATGGAGTACATTCAGGGGCGAATCTAGGGAGGGGAGGGGGGTGCGCCATGGCACCCCCTAAAAATGCAGTTTTTTTAATTTAGTACCATTTAGTCTATTTTTTGTGTATTACATGTGTTAAAATAACTCGTACAGGACATTTATAGTATGAATATTGAGTTGGGCACCCCCAACAGTTTACTCCTACATCCGCCACTGACTATATTTGTGAAGACCATCTCCAATCCAAATGATGAGAAGAAGAAGAAGTTCGCCAAGGAACAAGAAAATGCTAGAAAGAATGTGGAGCATGCATTCGGTGCCCTCCAGTCACGCTGGGATATTGTTCGACACCCTGCTAGGACATGGGACAAGGACACCCTGCGGGAGGTGATGACAGCTTGTGTGATCATGCACAACATGATTGTGGAGGATGAACACGATGAGAGTATGCATGATCAGGCATGGAATTTTGAGGGTCAGTTGGTTGAGTCCCAGGGACCGTCCACATTTGTTCAGTTCCTCGACTTCCACCGTGACATTCGTGAGAAGTTGGCACATCTTCGGCTCCAAAATGATTTGGTGGAGCATGTCTGGCAACACTATGGTAACCAGTAGTTCCGGTTGATGAACTATTGGTTTCATATTTATTTGGTTGTAAGACTATGAGTGAAATAATTTGTTATTTGTGAAACAATTTGTATTATTTGCTGAATTATTTGGATTGTAATAACTATTTGATGAACTATTTGGATTGTATTATTTGTATGGCCTGAGTTATAATTGTTTTGTTGCAATGTGATCACCATGGCTGAAAATGCGTAAGCCCGTTGGATGCAGTGGCCGGAAAAGGGCGGAAATGGGCCGGACACGCGTCCGTTTATCGACCCAAACGAACCAAACGCGGACAAAACGCGCGTCCGTTTAGGTCCCCCGTTGGAGTCATCCTAAGGATGTAAGGGAATTAAAGGATTGAATCTCATTTCTCACAGCTAACCACCGAAACGTTCCTCCTCAAGCATGTAACCGGAGTTGAATATCACAGATGAGCGAATCCTTTCGTTTCTTGCTGGCAAGACTGCACTTCCTTTCACGCCCAGCATTACTTTGCTCTAGTCTGCCTCTACACCTACTTGGCTACTTACATCTACTCTTCTCCATGGAAGGAAACCCTGATTACAACCATGGAGAGCCGAGGTTCCATCCTACTAAGCATCGATTCCTACGGTCTTCTCAGGATTCAAGATGGCGGAAAGAAGCGGTTGAGGTTGAAGGGCAGGGTGTAAAACTCCTCGTTCCGGCTGTCCCCGCGGAACGTCCTGAATCTGGCCCACCATGGCATCCCACGGTCCTTGGCTGCGTCCCGCGTGTCCAGCGTGTTGTCGAGGACCACTGCGATGATCAACCCGACGGTCGGAGGCGAGGAGAAGATGGTGTTGATGTTGTCGTTGAACTGTTTGTTGCACATCATACATTAGTTTAGTTCAGAACTGTAGAAAATTTCGTGTCATTGAAGATAGATGATACGGACCCATCCGGCTCTGGTATGCGCGGGACCGTGCTGAGAGCTCATGGTATAGCGGAAGAAGTACTCCGGGATGGACATGCCGAGGAATAGTGAAATGCCGATGATGAAGAGGCTGCGCATTGAGTTCATGTTGGTAAACTGCATAAAGGAGAGCCCCACTGCACCTGGAAAGATAACAGACCTTACAGAGTTGCATCATGGTGATAGCAAATTGCAAAAGAACAAACTATGGAAAGAGTATAGAACGTTTGCTTTGGACATCTGAAAATGCTTACCAACATAGCCAAACATGACGCAGTATATGGCGGCAAACATCGTGAATGGGATCGATGCGAACAATGCTCCAAATCGCCCTGCGACCACGGATAAGTTACAGAACATGAAAAAACATTGATGCAACATCATTTTACTGAATATGCTACTGTACCTAGGATGGAGAAGAAGATCATGAAACCAGCAGAGATCTGTATCACTCTTCTGCTACCAATCCTGGTTGATCCAAGAAGGCCAACGTTCTCGCTATATTTGGCAATGTGAGATGCACAAGTTTAGGCACAATGGCGCAAAAGGATACCTGATTACGAATTTGAGCTGAAAAATAGGAACACTTACACGGAGACCGTGGAGCCAGTGACAGTACCAAATAGCCCGTCGAGTAACAGCCCAATTCCCTGATTGTTCACATATTTGGGCCGAAAATAGACAAGCATTATTCCTCTGATCAATGGTAGAATGACAGGTACATCTATGAGACGAAACCTACTTGCCATCCGATGCCTCTACTCAGGACATATGGTGGTGGGGGTGTTGCGCTTGCCAACCTGGCAGCAGCCTTGAACGCTCCAGTTGACTGAAATGCTCAAAACATCGGCAAACAAATAAGATCAGCATAAATTTAAGCTCAGAATATTGTTAGCACTGCTAGAAACTATCACTTAATTATGAATTTAGGAATGAAACTCTACCTCCAGTAATGATACCATCACAGCAGCCATCATACCAAATGCATGATCTGCGCTGAAAGTAGGTGGTCCCCATTGCAATGGGTATGGAATACTAATCCTGAAGAAAATATCGAAATGATGTCGTTTACAAGTGGAAAAGGGGAAGATGATAATGGGCCAGTGACATATGTATATCTGTACTGACCAGTCTCCAGAGGTGATGAGTTTGGCGCGGTCAGTACGGCAGTTCACCTGGGTGATCAGCGAGCTATGTTTATACGCGCCGCTCACTGTGAGGATGTGGGAATATACCCAGACAAGGGCAATGGAGATGACCAGTGAGAACCTCTCCAGTATTGGAAAATGACGCACTTGTACATGCTTCAGATATAGCGAAAGAGCAACAAACAGGATGAGCATTGGAAGACCAATCTCGACGCACCTCCCGACCTAATAACATAGTACTTCAGTAAGAAAATTCAACTACATGTTTATTTTAGATGTTTTTGGGTAAAGAAAAAACACTCAAATAAGATGAATATGTGGTTTATTTGTCTCAATATCCTAGTATAATAAGAACACTCAAATAAGATATTGGTATAGGAGAAAAATAATTTGACTTTCCATTTCGACCAAATAAAGTGGCTACGACAACGTTCTTAAGAGCACCCAAATATGGAGCATATGTTCTGGATTTTTTTAGGTACCGTTTTACACATATGTCCTGATAGTACAAGCAACAAGCTATCCATAACGATAAGAACAACCTTTCATTGTTAAAAAGAGAAAAAATCAACAAAAGAAACAGCACTATGGCTTTACCACTGGGAATCCTCTCTCGAAAAGGCCGAGCCCCACCAATGCAACCACCGGAACCATCCCAAGTGGGCTAAAGAACCTGCAGCATGCACATAGAAACAATATCTTGAGATTCTTATAGTCAATCCGAAGGTTGCATCCATGTCTTCTTACTTTTTGGCTAATTTTGCACCATTTGATTAGCATGTAGGAATATCTCAAGTCCAGTTCAAGGAGTAGTGTAAAGTAGCAGACAGAGGGGCGCTCCCGCTTAGGCATTAGGCACGAGAAAGGACATCGTTCTCGGCCGTCCCTTCCTTCCCGGAAAAAGGCTCTCTTGCATCTTTTGCTTCCCCACCGGCCTCTATTCTAGATTCACCGTCTTCGGATGCATCAGTTTATTATGCTTATGCGTAATCTTAATACTGGCTAGTTACTTCAGTTACCTTACCCCACCGCCCCCATTTCCTAAAGTGACGTTCACCTCAAACTGAGAGAAAAAGTGGACCCCTAAGGGGCCCAGGGCTAGCATACATAACCATCAGTGCATAATATAGCAATCTACTGATTGATCATGTGCCCCTAATGTCAACAGACATCATCATGCTAAAAGTTGCACATACAAAAAGCAAGGAACCAAAACTCTACTATTTCCCATGGTCACTTGTTCATAGGATTAAGAGTGGGTGCTAGCGACGGTCATCCCACCCGCCCGGGTTCGATCCCAGCGAGGACGAATTTTGAGTGTCTCACCGTGGTTTTTCCTTTGTATAAGTTGTAGGTCTAGTTAGGCGCATAGCGGGGTGTGAGTTGTGGTGTGCGTCTGAACTCTGAACAAATACTACAGCTTGTACCCTTAAGTTGAGGCTAAAAAAACGAGTTAAGAATGAGGGAAAATACTATCTGCTGGTATTGATAGGCTAGTATTTGAATAATTACATTACATAATGTAATATGTCGATTTAATTGGATGGAGTTGTATGTACCTGGAGCATATCCCCCACAACTGGCTGTAGCCAAGAACTATCTGAATGCAGGAGGATATTATCAAGGCACCCTGTGTGGCCCTCATAGTCATGATGAACCGCTGCATTTAGAAGAGGGAAACAAATAATATGTAGTATTACAAAATGGCGAATATAATCAAAGCAAGATTTGGCAAAAACATTGTCTCATGCTTACCATATGGTCATCAGATATTTGTGCCAGTGAGGGGTCTCTGATTACTGATATTACTGGGATCACGAATGCATAGGAGCCTCCGATGATGGTCGGAAGCCGAGTACCAAACAGAGTTTGGAGCATTGTGTTGATCCCGGTCACAAACAGCATTGCTTGAACCACCTTTGCCTTTTCATGCTGGGACTCATGAAGACAGACAAACATGTACACATAAGCATGAACAGTATAACATAAACAGTAACAATATTACACAGAAAGGAAGTTATATACATGCAAGTTCAAGGCCACTCTCCCTGTGAACATCTTGAGATGCTTAACGGAACATGAGATGCTAAATTCTATATTAGTGTCTCCAGTGTAAAACAACTATTTATTTCATACAATTAAATTATACCAGCTACTACAAAGTATTTATCAAATGCAAACTGCGTGGTGACCAGACACGCATGTATTAAATTCTGAGATTAATCAAGCTAAACCCAAAAACAGTTTTGCATAAACACAATATGGTCCGGGTATAAAACAAATCATCTACAGTAGTATTAAACAATAAAAGGATTCTCACAGCATTTCCACCCATGAGAGGAACCAGCAATGTGGGGATCATGACCGCGGTACCCAGGCAAAGGATATAGTGCTGAAACCCAAGGGCAATTGCCTCCCCTGCACCATCAGAAAAGAATAATTCATTCAAAATGAGTACCAGACAGGAACAAATCGACGAATCAACCATACAAATCTGTAGGCAAACACTAGAGCAGAATGAATGCCAGACATACCCCATGAAGGGTTGGAGTCTATGCAGTACTCCAGGCCCTGGAGCTGGTCCATGGGTGGATGACTCATCTCCTCTGGTTTCATGTCGGCCATGCCCAAACAAGGAGCCTTGCTCCTTTTATTTTTCTTCTTTTCGAGATGATCTACACGGTTGCAGCAATCTACAAGGAAGAAGAGAAAAACAGCTTCAAACTTTGTCCCCGTATGTAGATATAAGGTGGGAACACGGTAAAGTTGCAAGAGGCTTTAATTAAGCTTTCGGCCGGCCGGTCTAGGCTCTAGAGCATCAGATGCCTCAGGGAATTCCCCATAAAAGTAAAATGTCCCCTTTTAAGGCATGATGGATGTAGAAGCGCTCCTCTGGCTCTGAGGTCTACAATCTACAACAATGTGCATATATAGCTTGCAGGAATAATATCAATCCCCCAAACATTGGAGGACATGAATGATCAAGAACGCGGACGACTTATGTTACAAGAGAGAGAGAAGAAATCAAGAGGAACAGCATTGAAAAATGCTCACCCGGAGAAATCCCCAACGAAGCCAAGCCAATAGCAACACGTGGCACGGCGTGCTCGCCAGAGATAGAAACGCAGAGGCGGATGCTTAATGGCAAGATGGATCGGTTTGTTTCCGGAGGAGGAAGAAGGTAAATGCGTTCAGGAGAGAGGGCCTGCAGCGCGCAAGAGGACGGGAGGAGTGAGGATGCTCGCGCAGTGCTCCGGGAAAGCTCTGGGGGAAAGGGGCAAGTTACAGAAAAGGCGCAAAATGCAAAGGTAATATAGAGAGAGACTGATCAGAAAGAGAGACTGACTAGCTGTCTGAAATATCTTTGTGCTAGCGATCCCATGATCAGTGTGTCGCTGAGCACAATCAAATTGGTATCAAAAGAACATTCATAAATATCGAATGAATATACTTACTTGATTGAAGCCGTAAGCTTCAACAGGTACTTGCAGTGGAAATCATCAAACAACGTGGAGTCCAAGTCATTTGCCATAACCCTACAGGCAGCTGTCTGGGAAGCGCCCTAGTTCGCATCGACGTCATTGAAGTCTTCTTCTTCGCACTGCTCTTCTTCAAAATCTGGCTAAGACAATAGTCAGGGACGAAACCAATATGAGTATATTTGATTGTACTCACAAATTACCCCCGAAATGAGCCTGCACTATTCTTTTTATTGTTTAAATAAAACTTTGTTTGCTTTGAAAACTCTATATCCTTATTGAAAAAGAGAAAGATAGACCTTTGTTTAATAAAACTTTGTTTGAAACCTCTATAAAGAATAATTTTATAACTTTTCATAAGCCTTGTATTTTTAGAAAAAACATCTCTATACCTTTGTTGAAAAAGGAAAGAAGTTTTTAGAACTTTTTCCCATAAATCTGTCTTTGTAAGAAGTCTCTTTTAAAACTTGTTCCCGAAAATATATCTTTGCTGAAAAAAGAATGAAGTCCCTTTTAAAACGTTTTCCCGAAAATATATCTTTGTTGAAAAAGGAAAGAAATCTCTTTAAAACTTTTTTTCCGAAAATCATCACCAGGTTTATTTCCCCAAAACTCCTCCTTTTTCGACCATAGCCCTTCATGGTCATTTAATTCCAACAACTTCATACCGGCCCTTTGGTAGAGTTGCATAAAACATTTTCCACTTTTAAAACACAAAACTTGCACTTCTTGATCATAGCCCTTCATGGTCTTCCTCTTTTCCAGCAACCTCATGCCGACCCTTTGGCATAGTTGCATATATAACATATCTCCATTTTATTTTCAAATCTCAAAACTTTGCACATGGTCATAGGACAGCCTTCCAACTGTCCATTACCGAGGACTCGGCTATTCGAATAGTTTTACACTCTGCAGAGGTAGCATGCTTTTGCCACATCCATCCGGCAACTCATCGTGTCAGCCACGTCCCGCCATACAAGGTGTATGGAAATTGAGTCACCGACCATAGCCTCTCATTTGCTCATGCTAGTATAGGACCCTGCCCATATGACACTTTCCATCGACACCTAGTCCAGCCCTTCGGAACCTTTTTTGAAAGAGGGGAGTACAGATTTGCGTTACAAACAAAAAACAGAAAAGAAGAACAGACGCAAACCCGTACAGACAGTGCACAGCCGAAGCACTACAGCAGCGACGAAGCTGCTGAACCACCGAAGCTCGACGTCGCCGGCGAACACCAGAGAAGAAGAAGCCGAACCACCTGCCGCCTGGAAGAGGGAGGACCTCCAACGTTGAAGAAGACCGCATGATCCACTCGCCGCAAGCAGCGAGATCTTGACGCTGAACATGCACGGCCAAGCCGCCCCCACGACCAGCTCCAACACCGCCTTCCGCCAGGGCGGCGAAGTCGTGCCAGAAGAACCACCATCACCGCGCCAACCTTCCCAGCACCACAGCCGAGCACCAAGCCCCTCCACTCCGGCGTACCACCTCCAGGTGACTCCTCTCCTTCGGAACCTAAGTGTGAGGACTCATAGTTTTCCCGACGGAGTATAGGGGACAGCCTTCTATCCTCCACCAATGTGCGAGGACCCGGGTCAGGAGGTAGGTCACCGAACCATCCCCTCATGCATAACGGAGTCATCTCCGTCGATGAGGTATCCCATACTAAAATGAGCAAACTACATGACTACGCCCTTGCCCATATGTGGGTAAATGTGGTCGCACAGGGTATCGGCTGGTCGACATAAGTACAAAGACACAATGTGCATTTTTCATAAACACCACCATTCTCCATTTCTCCACTTCCACACCGACATCTCGGCATTCCATATCCATACAAGTATTTTTCAAAGGAGTTTTGAGTAAACAATATTTTTCCCATCCTATAGTTTGAAAAAGAATTTCCATCTAATACCTCCATATAGGGTGTCAAAATAATATACTTATATTTGGAAAGAGGGTTTTCAAATCCATAGCTTTAGTGGCAACACCACATAAATCACTTATGCTCTTTACAAGTAAAACATGTGAACCAAAATAGATGTATATAGATGCAAGCTCAGAGAAGTAGCTTGCCTGATTTCAGCATAATGTTCCTGTACTTCTCCTCACTGATCAAAGAAATAAACTCCGATTCTTCTTCAATAAATCCTCTCCAAGGGTCACTCTGATAGCGTTGTTTTCTAGCGTCGCAAAAAAAACATCACTCAATACACAAGCCAATATCACAATGTTGCGCAAACAACTAGCAACAACAAGCAGATCACTAATCTATAAAGCAACCAAACTAAACGTGCTACTCAAAGCAAGGAGGCACTAGTCCTACTCCCAGTCAAAACAAACTAACGTCTAGTCAAACATACACTTAGATTGTAACAACTCAAAGTTAATCAAGGAACTTTTATTAACAGAAAGTCTACTTAAACAACAAGCTTGGTACTGGTAATACGGGTCGTCGGGGTATTGTGGTGGAATCTCGATTGCTTGATCTATCGATGCATAAAAACACCGGAAAGTAACAATCAATAACCACACATGCATAACAAGTGCAATGCACAACACATGATGGCAATGACATTTTAATGCACTGAACTTACTTATAAAACTATCCAGCAATTTAAATGGGGTGCAGAAATATTTATTTCAACAAGAGGAAATTATAACTCCACCTTTAAATTAATGATTTTTCGTAACTTCTAAAGGTACAGTACTGCAATCTTGTTCAGTTGTGCATGCAAATGATGTTACTGGACAGTTCATATTTTTCTGAGCATTTTGATATATCAACCACATTTTTCTGATATACCAATAAAAAGTTATTGAATTTATAAAATCCTTTTTCAATCTGCCCTTTTGTTAATTTATTTTAAACAACATTACAAATAATTATCCATGTTTGGAAACAAGGTGGAACATGGAGTATATCACTTGCTGAACATTTTGATAGGTCAAACTTAATTTTTGGATCATTATTTATAAAGTTATGAATTTTCTAAAACTCTTTTCTATTCTGTCATTTTCATTATTTTAATAAAACAACAACTAAACTAAATTAGTTGGATGTGTGAGTTATGCCAACAGACATACTTTATTTTTCTGAACATTTTGGTACCTCATTTGTAATTTTTGGACTAGTATTTCAGGAGATATGAATTTTACAAGTTTTATCCAATTTTCTGTCAGTTTTAATAATTTACAGAAAAATGCCCGAACGTTTTTTTCACTCAGCCACGGGCTACCCACAGTCACTGACCAGTGGGGCCCGTGGCCACGCTGGCGTCCACATCAACGCGGAGGTCCACGGCCAGGTTTGACCGCAATGAAGCCACGACCGGCGCGCGCGGCGGCGGTGACCACCGACGGCGACACGCACTGGCTCGGTGGCAGGGGACGCGCGGGGATGCGCGGGTGGGTGCGTTCGACGCGCCAGAGTACGGGGCACCTAGTAGCGGCGGCGCCGCCAACTAATGGTCGCCGGAGCGACGCGCACGACGGCGGCCGACGGCGAACTACATGCACTCGTCGATCTACAGAGAGAGGAGAGGAACGGAATTGTCCAGGAGCACGGCGTGCTCACCCTTGATGCGTGCGTGTGCTCGGCGAGGACGGGGAAGGTCGAGGGCGGCGGCAATGGCTCGGCGAAGCTTCGGCCGTGGTCGGAGAAGAACGGACGGTGACGGCGATTCCGGGCTCCCCGGCTCGATTCCTTCGGCGTGGAGGTAGAAGGCGACGGCGCGGAGCTCGTGGTGCTCTTTGATCTGCTCGGGGATGCTTCAATCGATGGCGGCGAGCTCGGCGGCCATGGCCTGGGTCTCGGTCTCTTGGGGAAAAGAAAAGAGAGAGAGGGAGCAGGTGGGTGAGCAGGTGGTGAGGGAGAGCAGAGGAGAGGCCTCGGTGGTGGTCTTATCCTCTCCGCAGCGGCAATGTGGCCACAGTGGCGCGCTGCACGGCGACCACTGGCGCCATGACGTGCGCTGTGAGCTACAGGAAGAAGACGACATTTTTACGGAAAACCCCCTGTCTGTTCTTTTTCCTCTGTTTCTGTTTCTTTTAAAAACCAGTAGCACTTTAGGGATTTAATTGAGGCACTAAAACCATTTCAACAATTATGAGAAAAATCGTGTAGCCTCCCCATATCATGTAGAAGCTCCACAAAAATTGGTGTTGCAAAATTAAATGTTTTGCACCACATTTGTTCATAGGGTTTAAATATGTTATTTTTGGTAAAACCAATTTAATACTCCTTTAGTATTTCAAAAGCAAGTGAGAGATATTGTTTTGAACCCTTGGAATTTCCTTGACAAATATATTAACTTCAAATAATTTTTATTTTCATAGAGAAAATATTTGTTTGAAGGAAATAGAGAGTTAGGTAGGGAAAATAATTTATTAAGATCATTTATTTAACTCATGATCTTAATTTCCATTTGTGGGAGAATTTGAGGAGTTTGTTTTAAATTTAAGTCACATTCCAAATTGTGATCTGTGTGTTTTCAACCTTAAGTTCAATTACATTTGTATAATTATTCACCCAAGCAACAATGAAACAAGGAGATAACAATCAACTCGAACATAAGTCAAACAAGCAAACAATATAAGTTTTCAACCAAATTTCAACACTCAGATAGGTGGTGGGATGGTGATCAAGCATCATCATAACAATAATAATGTTGAAACAAGCTTGACTCAATAAGTTTGATATTTTTCAAGAGGGGTTGCTAAGATACATGGGTAGTATATTTCCCACTTTTATGGTTTTCAAAAGAGTGAAAATAGGAGTTTATAAAATAGGAGTTGAAAATATCAAGGTTGAGCAGTACATAGGAGATAGCATATAGATCCCCATATTTTTGGAAACACATAATTTTTGGGAAACACTTTTGTTCACAAAATAAATTAATAACCATTTCTAGCCTCTTTTGAAAATGGTCAAAAACAAATACCAAATATAATTATTGTTTTGAGTGAGGTGAGAGAGTACAGAATATAGATCACAAAGGTGATTCTTAATAAAATCCTACTTTGAAAATATTTATCATTTCTCGTGAAACTTTGAAATTAGGCTTTTGGTTCATAAATAAGGAAACATAGGATTCAAACCTAAGAAGGATAATAAGAGCAATTTTATGCTCTCCCCACACAAGTAATTGCTAATTAGGATGAATTTGCAAGTGTGAACTCACATTGCTTAGGTTCAGATAATAATACACATCAGCAAGCCATTCAAGTCAAAGCATTCAACAAGCTAAAATCAAACAAGCGGTTCCACATCCCAAGCACATCAGAACACTCAAATAGTTGGGGAGATGATGATCAAACACAAACCAAAAGCAATCAACAAATCTCCAAAACCCTTAATATGTTTTAGTGGTATGGTGACCACACATGACAATAAGATGCTGAGAGATCCACAACACAAAATCTTATAGTTTTCAAAAGGCTTAGATAGTAGAGAACATATGGGTTAATATTTACCACATGCATTATTTCTAAAAGAAGTGAAACTAGAGGTTTTAACATAAGAGTTGTAAATACTTTGAAAACTAGCAAGATTGAAAATAGGTAGGAGATATCATATAGATCTTCATAGTTTATAAACATGAGATTTTGGAAATACTTTTCTTTCTTGAATCCAAGGCTTTTGGGTAGTTAATAAAACCAAATCATCATTGAAAAGGAGTTGGCCAAAATAAGAGTGGAGAAGATATATGGATTTTTTTTTCTTGTCATGCCCTGATCACCAAGGTTAAATATATTTTTATCTTGGTTGGGTCTTTAGGTTAATATTTATTGGCCAAACAACTTAAGCATCAAGTCACACAAGGTCAAACAGAGCAATAGAAAGGAAAATACAATCATTAGTGAAGTATTTCAAAAAAAAATTGTTGGCTCTGAATTTTGGGGCTTGTAAAACTAAGTTTTTCTTAGTTCCAAAATTTGGGATGTGACAGAGACCGGTAGAGAGGAACTTTCTCTCTACTGCAGCATGTACCGTACCTCTGGGTATCGCTGTTCGCTCACATTTTTCCCGTACCGCTGCAAATTCCTGCTCACTCTGTTTTTTTCATGGACTAGTAGGGACGTTTTATCTAAATTTGTCTCCATTACTTCCTGCTCATCCCGTTTCGTGAAATCATGCTCCCTAAGCTTGCTGCTACTTCCCGCTCATCACAAGTTTTGTGATAGCAAACCGAAACAGATAGAAAGAAGGGATCATCAAAATTTCGCTAGCTGAAAACTACGAACAAGTATTGGATGGCAAAGAAACAACATACACGCAACATTCCATGCCAGCAACACTACACAACCACACAGTCACCTTTCAGCTCACTGCACCATAATGCAAACATTGCCATATTGGAGTACTCCACATTTCCTTCAAATCAAGAGGCATCTTCTCATGTTAAGTTGGAGCTTGCTGCTACTTTCTGCTAATCCTGTGGGTTATCACAATTAGCTGTGACTTGTGACAACATAATAATCGAAGGAAAGGAAAATCAAATTTCCCCTGACAACAAATGAACAGATTGAGCTGAAAACTGCAAACACGTAGAGGGGCAACGAAACAACATACACACAACAGTACAAGCATTGCGGTCAAAGTATGGGACAAGCACCTAAGGCCTCAATATTTTGAACATAATATAACACATTCCATGCGAGCGACACTCCACAATATCACAGTCACAACCATTTCAGCCCACTACACCATAATGCATCATTACGGTAGCATTTATATGCACATATCTACCAGTAGTTCATTCTACATAGCAAAAGAGAGGTATACAACGAAAATAACAAGGCTGCTTGCTTTATCAGTAGAGCCATTGGGCGGCCCAAACCAAGTGTGGTGATACATCTTTAGATTGGTGGGATGTTTGAAAAAGAGAAGCCCTTGTATCCCTTGTAAGCGTAGTAGGCGATTCTTGTGTAGTAGAATCCAGGGATGAACATTACGATGCCCAAAATCATGAAGAAGATTCCTGTTCCAGCAAAAAAGTGGCAAATGTTCAGGCAAGAAAAAAATCACAGAGCAAGCTTCGTACAAAGGCAATCTTTCTAGATTGATTCAAACAATGGAAGTTGGAAGTACATATCTTCATGAATGCTACTAAAAATTCATTCACAAAAAAAAGAATGCTACTATAAATTTATACCGCGGCAATGTGAATCAGCATCCACGCAAGATGTATACCATACTACACCTGATCTCCTAGCAAAAAGGCCACGCCACAACCACATATACTAGAGAATAGAGATGGAAGAAGCAAAGATTCTTTTTCTTTCTCAAAACTAATCAATACAGAGTTTGCAGTGGTCAATTTCTAAAAACCCTTGCGGATACTCATGGAGCATTTGACTACAAACATCATCCAATTAGAATACATGCGCTCAAACTTTGAGCCCGTGTCATCTGATACAACATCTCGATTCAACACAAGAGTTTAGTGTGAATGCAAATACTCTGTTTATGACCATGGTTCCTCGCCCAATTTACTTCGTTAGACTACAGATCCCTCCCTCCCCCAATTTATTTTGTTGACCCCTCACCAAAATGGCCTCTACACATCAAAAGATCTCCTTAGAGATTACTATGGTCACCCTAAAGTCATTATCTCTCTGGTTTGCATCTTTTACACTTCTCTGCAATGTTCATCCCCGTGCCAACAAAGTCATATTTCGCACCCAAACAGACAACTAACCGCAATTGAGGCCCTCAACCCAAGGGCCCGAGCTAGAAATAATCAAATAACTCGTAAGGTGTTCTTGCAGTTGTAGTAGTTAAGAATATCACAACAACTTCAGGGTCCTGGATGTAATAATATTTCTTCCAGCCTTCCAGAGTTCCAGGCATACGGAGATGGGGGAAAGGAGATGCGGGCTCACCGTGCGCGCTGTCACCGCCGACCTGGTTGGCGGCCATGAGGAGGCCGGCGACGACGCCGAGGGCCCCGAAGGCGAGGAGGGCGGCGGCGAAGGCGATCTCCTTGACGGGGGCGCCGCGCGGGCCCCCGATGGCCCCGCCGACGAGGTCGTCCTCGTCGCTGATGGAGAAGGCGTGGTCCACGTAGGCCATGCCGGGTCCGGAACCTCGCTCGCTAGGGTTTCCCGAGGAGGCGGATCGTTGTCGCGGGCTGGCGGTGGTTTGGTCGCGGGTGGGTGGAAGATGCAGCGCAGGTGAGAGAAGAGAGAAGAGAGAAGAAAGAGATGGGCTGGGTCGGGTCGCTTGCGGAAGCAGATTTGGATCGGGTTGGACGGGAGCACCGGGTCAACCACGCGATGGGTGATTTTTTTTTTTTTTTTGATTTTTCTACTTGTATTCAAGCTAAGTACACGTACAGGTACACGTACAAGCAGAATACCAGAAGGAAACAGACGCAGACACAGCTGCTACAAACTTACAGAAAGGACCTCGAAGAAAATAAAAATAGCACAAAGAAATCCAGAATCCATCTTCTTCCTCACGCTCATGGAGCTCGAAATTCGCCAGTCGAAGTCGCCGGCATATAAGGGGCCGCCGCCTCCACGAACGCACCACGGAGCAGAAGCAGCTTCTCGCCAGAAGGCGTTGATGAGCCGCAAGATCGACCAGCTCGAAGGAGCCAGAGCACAAACCGAAGAAGGCGCATCGGCCGGGGACGCACCCCAAACTTCTCCTGCACCAAACCTGGGCCTAGCGTCGCCTCACCTCCACAGAGGTGGCCAGGTCCCTCTCCTTCTCTTCCCCCACACCAGCAGCTGCACACGCGACCCAGCACCAACCGCCACATCGCCATCCCCCCTCGCCACCACGGCCGGCCAGGGACAACAGAGCAGCAGAGGACTGCGCTCCTGTACAGGCAACCAGGACACCCAGCCACCGCCGGGACCAAGCCGCCCCACCCCCAAAACCTCCACATCAGGGCCAGAGCCCACCCTGCTACGACGAAGCAAGGAACATAGGACAAAAACTCCATACACCGGCCGACCACTTCGCAAAATCGATCCGGCTGGAAGCACCTACTCTCATCGGATCGATAGATCCGTGAGAACCTACCACCAGCAGCACGCTGGCTCCGCCAGAGGCATCGCGGGAAGGGGATCGAGCGCCGGTACCCTTATTCCGAAGCAGCGCCCCCCTCCCCCTCACGGCGGCGCCACCCAGAAATCTAAACCTACTACCTACACACCGGGCGAAGAGAAACGAACCCCCAACCTCCCCCCGCCGCCGTAGCGAGCGGAGGAGGCCGGGATCCGCCCTCCCGCCGGCGACGAAAAGAGGAACTCGACGGGGCTCCTTTTTCACCTCTCTCTACTGTAGAGGGAGGAGGAGAAAACGAAACCCAACTCTTCTCTCTCGTCCCCGCTCCCGCGATGGGTGATTCGACACGATGGAGTATGGCGCGTTTCTTTGGAAGCGGGGTATCGGCCAAAGCCCGGTTTATAAGCAAGGATATTTTTTTTGACGGAAAACAGCGAGCACTGCGTCCTTTTATATTAAGAGGAAACCGGAACAAATGCCGGCGAATTGTTACAGAAGTTACAGAGGGGAACAAGGAAACATAACATGACACTAAGCAAACAACCCCGTAGGGAGAGCCTTCGACGCCCATCGTCACCCGACTAGCGTTGGACGCTAGCGCACATGGATCATCACCGCCGTAGACGAAGAGCTTCAGTCAGCCGAGATTAGCCATGATGGTGCTGGAGCAACCGAAGAGCAACACATTGCCGAGTCCACACCCGGACGAAGGGCCATGCGCCGCCGAGGTTTTACACAACAACCAACAGCATAATCGAAGGGCTTCATGAAGCCGAGTCTACCACCCGGGAGGCATCTCGGCACTAGCCCGACCATTAGCCGTCTTCAAAGGAGAGCTTCCGGCCCTTCCTTAGGAGCTCGAGCGTCGTGACCACGTAGAGAACACCAACAACACCACCGCCACCTCTCCACTGGTCCCTCCAGCTGAGTCCAACTCCAAGAACGATGCCCCAGGAGGGACATGACGACAAGCCGCCAACATCGTCTGATCGGAAAACCCGAATCGGAGGTCCCCCGGAGCATGGACACGGTAGAGGCGAGCGCAGTACCACGACAACGCCTTCATGAAGGAGACGACACCCGCGGGTGCCGTCGCTGTCGGCTCCGGCCAAGGCAAGAGCAAGCTTTCGCTCGGCACTGTTGCTTGCACCCCACCGCTTAGCTAGTCCACCCGGGCCATCCTCTTCCAACGGACCGCACCGCCGCCATCTTCAACGGAGCACTGCAGTCACCTCCGTGACCAGCACCGGCAGCGCTGGCCCTCAAGGCAGAGGGCACCCAAACAACCTCCATCACCGCACGCCGACCCCCACCTCGAACCTCCTCTCCCGCAAGGTAGGAACACCATCACCTGCGCCGCCGAGCAAGTGCCGGTCCGGCCCTGCCGAGCAGCGACAGAGCCAGAAACCGCGTCTTGGCTGAGCGGGCCCGCTAAGCCCAGATCGGGCCCAAACGCGCTGCTCGCGCCCAGCTCCAGCGCCGCCGGTGTGCCTGTGCCACCGCCCCTCCGCCTCACCATGCTTCTCGCCGTCGTCGCCCCACCGCTCCTAGGGCTCCGCCATCGAGCGCAGTCCGTTCGGCGCGACCGGCAACCGAGACGAGCGTCTCAGCCGCGCAGGTCCGCCCATAGCCCTCTGCCGCACTGACGGGCAAGGCGCCGCCGCCGCTGCCGAGGCCGGCGGCGGCAGCGGCCGGAGATCTCGAGTTGGAGTGCTCTCTGGCTAGGATTGGGGGTCCTCCGGAGTCGCCCGAGCTGGGGCGACCCGGGAGGAAGGGGAAGAAGGGAGGGGAGTGGAGGGGGAGGTGGGCGGCGGCGACGGAAGGGCCTGGCGGCGGCGGCTTGGGGAGGGAACCCTAGGGGAGGAAGAGTTGTGGAATCCATAAGCAAGGATATTTCTATGTCTAGTCTCGATCTGTTCGAAAAAGTGCAACTTTAATTCAAGTAGGAGCAACACTTTTCTGAATCAATTGGGATTTGGAAAATCTCGGTCGATTTATACTTACTATCTCCATTCCGTGAAATAAGGCATATAACAATGTAAGAAATCCATAGTTGGAGTACATGTGAGAAATCCAAAAGCAAGGGCACCTAGTTATCACGCTTCTAGTTTTAAAGTAAAATTTTGTTCAATGCTATTTGGTTAACACTGAATTGCCTATTTGCGAGTAGGTTTTTTATAATTATCTTTTGGCCCGTTAATCAAAGCTTGTCGAGTATTACGGTCTGCAAACATGTTTATCTATGCCGAGTGTAACAGTCGGCAATCTATCGCCGCCATTTGTCCACTGCCATTTGGTTGCTTTTTTTTGGCCAAGCATGCCTTTTTGCCGAGTTCCGAGAATAACACTTGGTGTATCTTGTTGTCGAGTGTCACGTGGAGACTGGCGGAGTGTCTTGGAGACCAACCTAGGTCGGGACCCAGTTTAATTAATGTGATTTTTTTTATCAATGTATTTGACTAACCAGATTTTAGTAAATAATGGTCTATTGAAGATATTTTTTGTGTGACTTGGGTCCATTGAAGAGATTTGCCTTCACTAGCCCATGTTTCCATTGTGTGCTGACAATTTGGACCATCCGAATATTCCCGCCACGCTCCACCACTGATGTGGAGGGCATTCAAGAAACTCCTAAATTCCGAGTAATATGTCGCGAGTGCCAAAGGCCGACTGGCCGAGTGTAGGCAAACACAATGCTGAGTGTTTTCTTGTTTCTACCGAGTGTCAACATTTGGGTAGGCAGTGCCGGTAGTGTGATGTTGAATCCTCTGTGAACTTGAAGTATAAAGGTAGAAAAATGGAGATTATAGAACAATTATTGCTCCGATGGAGATAAAGTCACACTGCGGGATCTTTCTGAATGAAAAGTTTGCGTGTCCCATTGGCACAATTGGATCAAACAAACCGAGAATTGACCAGGAAGATAATTGGACACAAACTAAGAATTAGCAGCAGACTAGCCATGGGACCGTTGCAACTCACGTAGAACGATTCCCAAACGTCATCACCCAACAATAGAAAAACATGAATCATCAGTAGAAAGATGTAATAATAGGCTCAACTGAAATATGGCGATAATACTGAGTAGAGATTTCTTGCCCCCAAGCTCTAATGCTCCCGCTACTTTAAAAAATTCAAAAAATATTAAAAGTTTCAAAAATCTAAAAAGCATGCATGTTCTCGATGATGACAAATTGAAAAATATTAAAAGTTTCAAAAATCTAAAAAAGCATGCATGTTCTCGATGATGACAAATTTACATATGTGATTATAGTTAACAATGTATAGTTTCAAATCTCCAAACTTTGTCATTTTTGTGTAAATATAATATAAATATTTTTTGCATTGAGGTTTCACACGCTTGTAGTGTCATCATTATTGTTTTCAGATTTTAAAATAGAGTGATCACTCATCACTGGAACTCGGGAGCAAAAACCACTTTCTGGATAATACCAGAGATGCATGACAAAAATAGATTATAAGTTCATAACTTAGTGCAATTGGATCACACAAGACACTGGTGCTACAACATAGGGAGACACAGCTACTTATAATTGTTAAACTTGCCTCAACTCCTTAGCACAAACCATTCCTGCTACGATCGAGCTGCAAACACAAAGATCAACTCTTCTAAAGTTCTAAGCCTCCTCATCGAATTCTCTATTCTCCTCATATTCAGCGGCGATTTGTTCTCTAAGTTCACAGTCGAATATCTCCTCTGGGATGCGTACCAGGGAGGAGCGAGGAGTTTCAGTCGCCATGATACCCATCACCTCCCTCGTCCTGATGTACTCCATGAGCTGCTTGCTCAACCCAAATTTAGCCAGCTTCTTCCCCTCCCCCGCCGGCTGGACCATGCCATCCTCCTTGGATCCAGCGCCTTCCACCATCTCCTTCACCTCGTCCTCGTCGGGAATGGGCTTGTCACGACGCTTCCTCTTCTGCCGATGCCGATGCCGACGCCGTGCGGTGTTGGGGAAAAGCTTGGTGATGCCGGGGCCGCACACGGCGGCCTCGCCCTCAAACTCGGGAGCGGCGCGAAGTTGCAACGGCAACCCCATCATCTCGCCCACCACCATCTCCTTCACCTCGTCGGGCATGGGCTTGTCGTGGCGCTTCCTCTTCCGCCGATGCCGACGCCGTGCGGTGTCGGGGAAAAGTTTGGTGATGCCAGGGCCGCACACGGCGAGCTCGCCTTCAAACTCGGGAGCGGCGCGAAGTTGCATCGGCAACCGCGTCATCTCACTCTTCCCCGTCTCGCTGTCACCCTAACCTCTCCCTCTCGAAATCTTAGTTGTGCTGCTGCGGCGGCCCCTGAGGCTGAGGTAGACAGGAGAGGTTTTTGCCTAAAAACCTGAAGCACACATGTTTATAAACGGCACGACAAAACACGTTGACGCCTAGGGTTGCGGGAGCAATATATCATTATCCTGCACAGTGGTCGCTGCCGCAACACATCTAGGGTTTCGGGAGGGAGACGCCCATATGGAGAGAGGCGAGATCAAGGACTTGGTGTGCGGTCCTGTACCGAAGAAGCTCGAGGAGCATGGCTCCGTCGGCATCACCTACAACACAGTGCGGCGTCGGCGTCACCGGGAGCGGGCGAAGAGGCATAAGAGGACGAAGACGCCCAAGCCGGACGAGGTGAAGGAGATTGTGGTGGACGCCGGATCCACTAAGGAGAGCATGGCCGAGCCGACGGGGTTGGGGAAAAGGAGGAAGGGGATGGTGTCGCAGGAGTTCTTAGATTACATCGTTAGTCTCGAGCTCGTCGACTACATGCTGTGTAGTCCACAACGTAAGTTCATGAAACCCATCGCTTCTAACAGGTTCCTCACCGACAAGACCTTAGCTTTGCTTAATGGGCCTAGAAAACGCGAGGCAGATATCCTCTGGCAATACCGCACCAACAAGCACACCGAGTTCCTCACCAAGGAACAAGCACGCACTACCAGAAAATCTATCTTTGCCGTGATGGCCATGCTGTGCCGTGTGCATCATTTTCTCGGAACACGGCAAAGAGTTCTTTGCCGTGAAGGAAACAGAAGGATCACGGCAAAGAAACATGTCACGGCAAAGAAACTCGAAGGCGCACGGCAAAGAATATGCCACGGTAAAATGGACATACAACACACGGCAAAGACAGACATCTTGGCAAAGATATCTTTGCCGTGTTCCTTCATGTAACAGCACGGCAAATCGGTTGACCAGCATCTGAAACTTTGCCGCGGTCGCCAATAATTCGCGGGAAATATTTTTGCATTGGCGGGAAATCTCTTTGCCGTGCATGTATAGCAAAACGCACGGCAAAGAGTGGCCAAATTTTCCCGCGCTTTATATTAATTGGCGGGAGATACTTTGCCGTGTGGCTTTGAGCGCAGCACACGGCAAACACTTCTTTGCCGTGTGGCTTTGTGAGTTGCACACGGCAAACCATGTGTTTGCACTACTGCAAGATTTTTTTTTCGAGTAAAATTTGTTTCCCGGTCAATTGTTCCCGCCATTTTGTTCCCGCCCTTTTCCTCCCGCCGTTTTTTCCCGCTGGCCGATCTCCTGCCTGTTTCTCTCGCCAATTCTTCTCATCTCGGCCTATAAAAACCTTTGCGCACTGAGGTTGGTAAGCATTCTAGTCCAGTCACTCGAACATGTCGAGATTTCCTTCAGATGGTAGTTTCCCGGGAGGAATGTCGGCACTCCTTTTGAGGTTTACGGCCGAGTTCAAGGTAGACAATAAGGAGATCCCATTCGAGGATATTGTTAGTCATCCACCTCATCTCCGTGAGCTATCAGCGAAGCTAGGTAGGCATGGGTGGCCATGGAGGAGTTGGAAGGAAATAGAAAAAGAACTTCTGAGGCTGCATGCTAGGTGGCAGAAGAAGAAGAAGGTAACATATAGGAGTGAAGCAGATATGTTGGATGCTCTTCGTAAACCGATTTTATGGGTTGAGGAGAGCGACGATGAAGATGATATCTTCATGCCGACTGAAGCGAGCAAGAAAGCTGCAGCAGCGGCGGCGGCGGCGTCGAAGGGCAAGGGTGCGGCATCGTCGAAGGACAAGGGTGAAGCATCGTCGAAGGGGAAGAGTGATGCGTCGTCGGAACGCAAGAGTGACGCGGGAGGCTGCGTCGATGGTAGATGACTTTTCTTTTTCAATTTATGTTGTGTTGTCGCTACTACCACTTTTCTTGTTGTGTGTGTAAGTTGCAATGTTTTTTGATATGCTTGCTTTGTTTATTTTCTTTGGTAAGGCTTATAGTACATTCATTTACTTCACTTAATTATGTTTTCCATGTTCCTATGTCGTAACCTAACACAACCAAGGAAAAAAGTCCACTGGCCTACCCCCATTCGACGCCGTTGAAGGGGGTAGACGAAAATGTTAGGGTTTTTTTCCAGCGGATCTAGGGTTTCGCCGAATCGGGGCCCCGGAGCGTCGGAAACCCACCCAAACCTAGGTTGTGCCATACCATGTGTGTACAAGTGTGTTGGGTGTTTTGGAAGTGCAAGATTTTACTCCGGTGTGTGACCGTCTTCACCGACCGCACTCTCTCTCTCTACTAAGTTTCTTGACTTATAGCTGAAATCTCCCGTTTCGGGGGAACCGGGGGCAATGTTGTGAGAACTTGTGATAATAGTTGGTTTTCCATGTTGCTATGTCCTAACCTAACAGAACCAAGGAAAAAAGTCCACTGGCCTACCCCCATTCGACGCCGTTGAAGGGGGTAGACGAAAATGTTACGGTTTTTTCCAGTGGATCTAGGGTTTCGCCGAATCGGGGCCCCGGAGCGTCGGAAACCCACCCAAACCTAGGTTGTGCCATACCATGTGTGTACAAGTGTGTTGGGTGTTTTGGAAGTGCAAGATTTTACTCCAGTGTGTGACCATCTTCACCGACCGCACTCTCTCTCTACTAAGTTTCTTGACTTATAGCTGAAATCTCCCGTTTCGGGGGAACCGGGGGCAATGTTGTGGGAACTTGTGATAATAGTTGGTTTTCCATGTTCCTATGTCCTAACCTAACACAACCAAGGAAAAAAGTCCACAGGCCTACCCCCATTCGACGCCGTTGAAGGGCGTAGACGAAAATGTTAGGGTTTTTTCCAGCGGATCTAGGGTTTCGCCGAATCGGGGCCCCGGAGCGTCGGAAACCCACCCAAACCTAGGTTGTGCCATACCATGTGTGTACAAGTGTGTTGGGTGTTTTGGAAGTGCAAGATTTCACTCCGGTGTGTGACCGTCTTCACCGACCGCACTCTCTCTCTACTAAGTTTCTTGACTTATAGCTGAAATCTCCCGTTTCGGGGGAACCGGGGGCAATGTTGTGGGAACTTGTGATAATAGTTGGTTTTCCATGTTCCTATGTCCTAACCTAACACAACCAAGGAAAAAAGTCCACTGGCCTACCCCCATTCGACGCCGTTGAAGGGGGTAGACGAAAATGTTAGGGTTTTTTCCAGCGGATCTAGGGTTTCGCCGAATCGGGGCCCCGGAGCGTCGGAAACCCACCCAAACCTAGGTCGTGCCATACCATGTGTGTACAAGTGTGTTGGGTGTTTTGGAAGTGCAAGATTTCACTCCGGTGTGTGACCGTCTTCACCGACCGCACTCTCTCTCTACTAAGTTTCTTGACTTATAGCTGAAATCTCCCGTTTTGGGGGAACCGGGGGCAATGTTGTGGGAACTTGTGATAATAGTTGGTTTTCCATGTTCCTATGTCCTAACCTAACACAACCACGGAAAAAATTCCACTGGCCTACCCCCATTCGACGCCGTTGAAGGGGGTAGACGAAAATGTTACGGTTTTTTCCAGCGGATCTAGGGTTTCGCCGAATCGGGGCCCCGGAGCGTCGGAAACCCACCCAAACCTAGGTTGTGCCATACCATGTGTGTACAAGTGTGTTGGGTGTTTTGGAAGTGCAAGATTTTACTCCGGTGTGTGACCGTCTTCACCTACCGCACTCTCTCTCTACTAAGTTTCTTGACTTATAGCTCGAAACTCCCACTTCGGGCGAAACGGAGGGAATCTTTGCAAGGGCTGGGGTGGATCTTGGTTTTGGGTCTTCCTATGTTCTAGCCTAACACAACCAAGCAAAAAAATCCACCGGCCTATGTAACAGCCCGGATTTTTAAAACCTAAAAACCCGAATAAATTTTCCACTTTTTGTGTTGCATTGCATCATGGCATTCAATTACATTGCTAAACAAATAAAACATTTGGTTCGACAACTTTGAAAACAAAAAAAAATGCCAAACTTGTTTTAGCAAAGTTTAAAACAATGGAGGCACTTAAACTTGCAAAACAAATTACTTGACATCTTATATTTGTCAAGGAAGTTTCAAAAGTTCCAAATATAATTGTTGACAAACTATGTTGTTTTGAAAATAAAATAAAAGGAGAGTATCTCAAAATTGCCTGTGAGCAATTTCTATTTTATTTTGCTAGCAAATGATTTTCAAATAATCTACAAAAATTAGGGAAGCTTCATATACATATAAGGAGCCTCCCCAAATTATTTCATAACTTTTGGAAGTATCTAAATGCCCCAGATAATTCAAATACAGCTGCTGGATTCAATTCCAGTACTGGAAAAGGACTAATCTGTGATGCATTTAAAAATTTCAGGGGCTTCTTTGCAATTTCTTCATCTCCTTCCTCCTGTAGCTCCCAGGGCCACGGCATGGCGCCACTGGGCCCGTGCCCCTCCTGCCGCAATGAAGAGAGGACGAAGAGCACACGACCCCGAGACCACGCGCAGCTCCCCATCCCCACTCGCTCACCTGCCCTCTGTCTCCTCTCTCTTCCCCACGAGCCGCCCTCGAGCTCGCCGGTGAAACGCCGCGTCGCCGTCGCCTGAGACCTCCCCGAGTACATCGCCGGGCACCAGCCGCTCCGCCGCGTCCACCTCTCCTTCCACGCCAGGGGAATCGACCCGGGAGGCCCTCAATCGGCGCCGCCGTGTTCGACATCGCCGCTGCCGCCCGACGCTCCGCCTCGCGATTTCCGGCGCCGTCGAGCCACTACCGCCGTCCCTGACCCCTTCCCCGAGTTCGTGGTGAGCATCTCGAGCTGTAGCACGCTTTCCCCTCTCCCCTCTCTCGTTGCATCGCGTTTTGGACGCCGTGCCCGTGCCGCTTGCCGGAGTTCATCGCCGTTTTTCTTTTTCCCCGCACGAGCAACACAAAAGGAAGCAGATTCCTTGCTTAGCACAAGCATCGATCCATCCCAGTGGCACCGCGCCTGTGCCGCGCTCGCGCGCGTCGCGGGATCGAATCCCAGCCCCGCCGATGCGCCCCTTTTTTCTTTCCTTTTCGTCCTCGCTCGCCCGGTCGTGAGGCCGGCTTAACCGGGCTACCGGCCGCTCCCCTCTGGGCCCTATCCGGCCTCTGGCTCGGCCCAAACCGGGCTGAGAGCCGGTGGGCTCTGCCCCCTGCCCGGCCTCCCACCCAGCCCAACCGGGCAGGATACCGGCCTCCTCTGTTGCTGGGCCGGCCTGCTAACCGGCTAAACCGGGCTGGCAGCCGGGTACACAGTTTTTTTTTCCTGCTTTCTTTTTCATTTCTCCCTCGTAGCGCATGTCCTCCGCTACTCCCTCGCACACTTCGGGACATCGCTCTCGATGATTCCTTGTGTTCCATCCATCGTCCTCGAGTCGGATAACTAAAATATTGTATCGTTGGAAATAAAATAATTAAAAGTAAATATTTTAAAAGAGAAATTATAAAATTAATAACTTTCTACCCGGACCTCAGAAAAATGTGTTCGAGGTACCAAAATGTTCAGAAAAATGTGAGCTATCCAGAATCATCATCATCATGCATGATTGATCACATTTATAATAATGTACCTCTAGTAGTGTTAGAATAATTAAGTTAAATATGGGTGGTGCCAATTATTGCCGAATAATTCGGGACCGCTCATTTAAATGGTAGATCATGTCTAGGATCTCCTAGTCGCATTAAAATGTCATATCATCATTTTGTATGCTTTGCACAAATGCCATGTGTTGATTGTTGTTTCCTTTCCGGTGTTGTTTGTGCTCCGGTAGATCGAAGAGTTGAGGTGCAACTACAATCCTTCGACGACCCCTACTACCTTTTATCTCGACAAGGCAAGCGTAATCCCCCCTCTGAGCATATCTTATCCTATTTTCCGCAATTATTTTCTCCACTATAATATTGCATGCGGTTCTAAATGTCTTCTGCCTGGATTAGATTATCCTACTAGTTGCATTAGAATCCTGTTGCCATTTTACCTGTACCCCTCCTAATACCATAGGATTATATTGTTGGCCATGAAATACTTAACTATGCTAGCTGATGCTTAGCCATGCTTAGTTAAAAGCCTAGTGGTACTATGGTGGTACATGCTGGAAACAGGTGTTGACTTGTGACAGTGATGTTGATGGTGGAAAATTGTGGAGACATGGATAATAAAATGCTAAAGGTGGGGATGAGAGGCCACATGGGATGTGGTGGGTTGTCTCGTTCTCACCGCCTAGGTGTGAGTTCTTGACCTCTTGAACCAAGTTGAGCGTGCAACCATGCGTGGGCTATATGGAACCCCCATCGACCGACTAACTTGAGCGGGACTAGCCAGGGTCCTCTAGTTCGATTTTCCATTTGCGCGTGCGTGATGGTGGTGAACTGTGATGAGGATTGTGGTGTTTAGGAAAATGAGTGGCCACGGGACAGTGGGTTGGAGGAGTTACCACAGCTGTTCCGTCCTCACTGATGATCCTGGGTTAGCCCTTAACAAGGTAAAGGTTGTAGCCGTTTCACACTCAGCCGGCTTTCCCCGGAAGAGAGCTAAGCGTAGGCAATGAGTCTGGCGGTACGTATGGAGAAGGAGCTGGAGCCCCTCGGGACTCCGGGGACTTCCACTTTGTACACCCCTGCAGGGATAAATCTTTTCGAAAAGCCGTGTCCACGGTTATGGACGACTTGGGAACGGACGCTGATCATAGAATAACGATAACGGAATGATTAAAACTTGGGTACTAGAGGTACCAATTCCACGAATGCAAGGTTGACTTCCTCGAGGGTGATTCGGGGAGGTGCCTTTGATGAACAGGTACAGGTGGTGATGATGATGGTTGTTGTTGAGAAAGTGATCTCAAGAGAAAAGTGTTACTTCTTACCTCTTTTTAAAATGTTCTGATTAGTCGATGCCATGGAGTTGTGTTTTATAAATAAAATCAGCTTTATGCAAAACAGCCATAAAACCTTTGAAAGCCAATCATGGAGCATATATTAGCTCTTAATCTTGCGAGTTCGTCGAACTCAACGTCGTTTGCTTGTTTTCAGGAGAGTTCTTCACCGACCTCGAAGGTGGGTTCTTTGTGGACGTCGACGAGTAGTCTGGGGTTCCCAGGTGGCAGCTTGGGACATCTCGGAATAGCTGGCGCTGTGATGTTTATCTGTAGGCCTCTTAGGCCATATTTGGTTCTTGTTGTTTAGAACAACGTATTTTTGCTTCCGCTTGTTGTACTGCTGGGTCAGTGACCTCTGATTGTCTTTTGCTATCTTTCTCTTTTATAAGAGTTGAATTATAATGTTTTGTGTCGTAGAGTCTGTGCTGTGCCAGTTGTTCCACAAGTCTTGATCTCTCTATTATGCTTTGATAGTGTGTCCGGTGGTGTCGGATAACCGGGGACACAGTATCACTGTATAGTAGTCGGGTCGGGCGCCACAAGTTGGTATCAGAGCAGTACTGCCTGTAGGAAACCCTTTCTACTGGTCGACGTTGAGTCTAGTGTGTGTGAAAATATTTTTAACCTAAAAATGAGTTGTGAAAACCATCTTAGGATTCTTTTTACTCCTTACCTGGTTACACTCTAATCTCGGAGCAATCTTATCTCGATTTGAGTTTAAAAGTTTTTCCTTCTCATCTGTTACTTCAAAATGATTAGGAATCTCGGGGTTGGACTTCTCACCTGTTACTTGAGTGTTATGTGCCCAGTTGCTCCCGCCGCGCTACAATCCGATATCACCTGAGAAGTTTGCGAATCTTGTTATCCGTGCCGAGGCTAGTCTTTGTTCCTTTCTCCGGGTGCTATCCCAAGGACTTGAACAGAAGGTCCCGGATTGTGCTGTGAGTCCGGTATGTTGAATTGTGTGGGTTGTTACCCATGTGATCCATATGCCATTTAGGATTCTTGGCGCATGATGCTGATCTTCAACCCAAGTCTTTTCCGTGGTCTGTGTGGTAAATGGTCGAACTTTAAGCTACCACACCTCAGCTGGTTATGTAACTTCAGCTCTTCCTTAGCCTTTCTGTAGGTTCTGTCTTGGAACCATCGGGGTTACAGCCAGGATTCTTCTAGCACGTCTCCCAACTCTGTTCGTGATTCCGCTACATCTCTCCTTTTGGGCATGGTTATCACAATTGAGTAATAACCGGTGCATCTTCAACATCTTAGGATTTCTCCTGAGCAAGTTTCTTACTCCAATCTGCTTCCCAACCTCTGTCTGTATGTTGACAGTAAAGTTTCACCGTGCGTTGGTATGTTCCGATGCAAGTCATTCTCTTGGTCCGTCAAGACTTTCCACTTCGTCTTATTGGGAGAAACAAACTCCAGTACCTTGTCCACTTTTCGGGCTAGGTCAAAGTTTTGTAGTCCACGGAATAAGAGGTTTATTAGTCTCTGTTTCTGTTCCATCTGAGAGTAGCACGAGACCTTGGTATAAAGAGTGTGCAAACGTGCTAAGTATCATGATCCTCTTGGTGAAGTGATGCTCTTATACCTCGTTGCTCTCCGTTTTCCAAGTAACTTGTTACTCTAGAATGATAAGACGTGAGCAATGATGTGACTATCGGATATTCCTAGCAGTTTTTACTGTGCGGAAATCCAAAGACCTTTGTGTCCTTCTTAGCATGATTGGTTATCCGATCAATAAGCTGAGTTCGACAGTGCTACCAAGTCCGTTGGCCTTGATGCACTCCCTCGGTCAAAGAGCTAGGTTCGCGCCGAAACTCCCAAGACCACCTCGTTGTGCCTTGAACGGCATGATCCTCTCTCGAACTCAAAACATCTCGGTGGATCGTGATATTCTGTAGATCTTTCCAGAAGTATCGCCAGGTTGTCACCTGACCGTGATGTTACGCTTATGTGTAAGCTGGTTCTCTGAACAACTCCTTTCTCCAAGAAAATCGTGCTGGATGCCCTGAATTATTCGGTTGAGCTTAAGCAACTTGGAGAGTTAAAAGACAAAAGCTCTATCTGGGATAGTTCATTCTCAATGGGATGTCTACTCTGTTCGTGTTGAAGCAAGAAAGTGTCTCCTTTGTGGTTATGCTAACCTCCAAAGCTTTTGGTTTGAATTGGGCTATCGTCAAATCAAACTCAGACCAACCCACCTGATCGTGTTCGTCTGACCAATACCTATGCCCCGTTCTTGTGACATATGAGTCTACCGACGTGGAGTATCCGGATAAGTTTGTTGTTGAGCCCATCAACTACCTACTTATCTTCTCCATGTTTGAGGAGATTCATATTGGATATTGGGCGTTAGCATTGGAAACTTGTTGGAACTAACCTTGTGTTGTCACAAGGCAATATCCTAGAAGTTAGAAGTGATTTTCTCCGGTTCACGTGCAATTGCTGAAAGATGTCGCCGTGGATCTGAGTAAATTGTCTAGTTTTCCTCGGAATCATCTCAACTTAATCCTGCCTGTGCAGAATATTCTCGGAATGGTATGTTGCTACCTCCATTCCTTTAGCCTTTCATCTATGCCTCCAAGCCACTATTTGAATCGTTCCAGAAAGAGAAGAAGTCTGAGAATTTCTTTTGTCTTCCTTAGTGTCTCCCAACATGGTCTCAACTGTGTCTCATTGCAAGTAATTCATGTAGGTGCAGCCGTCTTTCGACAAGTTGCTAATATGTGAGTTCCGCAATCTCGTTCCTCCTTTGGAGTTTGACATTATAGTCTAACTCCTAGGGATTTTAGCAACTGTAATCCGTTGGTATCCTTTGCGAAGCTTCCTACTCATTCATGTCGAGTCTGAAGTATCCCTACACCTAACCCGATCTGAATCGCGATCAGAAACGACGGTTGGTGATCCTAAGAAGCTTATCTTCGATGTCTAGAACATCAAGAAGTGTTCCCGATACTAATGTTCCCGGAATTTGTAAAGTTCTCTTAGTCCGTCTTCCCGATCTTTCTCCGGTGATCTGAAATGCTCCTCCGTGAGGAAAGTTCTACTCAAGTGGTTTGGGTAGAATTTGTCTCTTCATCTGTTCGAATCTCGTTTCAACCCTCTTCTTCAGAAACTTAAGGCCTTGTGCAAAGTTCATATTCTGAATCTTTGGAGAGAAACGTTGTCTACCATTCTGAAACCTCTTATCATTCTTCTGTTACCTCCATGTGTCTCCTGTCATCACATCAAGGGGTGGTGAAAATCTCACCCTAAGTTCTATTAGGAGGTACCCGATCTTCGCATCCTTGTGAGGACCATCCTTCTTCCAGAGTCGTCTCCTTCTTTCCTTTGGTGTATTTTGGATAGTGCTCTCGAAGCGAAGCCGATGAAGATCTTCATGTTGCCCTTGTTCAACCTCTTCAAGAAAGAAGCCGAGAAGATCGCTGAAGACCGCCGTAGCCTTCTCCCTTTTTCCTACTCTTAGAATCTCGGGACGAGATTCCTGTAAGGAGGGTAGAGTTGTAACAGCCCGGATTTTTAAAACCTAAAAACCCGAATAAATTTTCCACTTTTTGTGTTGCATTGCATCATGGCATTCAATTACATTGCTAAACAAATAAAACATTTGGTTCGACAACTTTGAAAACAAAAAAAAATGCCAAACTTGTTTTAGCAAAGTTTAAAACAATGGAGGCACTTAAACTTGCAAAACAAATTACTTGACATCTTATATTTGTCAAGGAAGTTTCAAAAGTTCCAAATATAATTGTTGACAAACTATGTTGTTTTGAAAATAAAATAAAAGGAGAGTATCTCAAAATTGCCTGTGAGCAATTTCTATTTTATTTTGCTAGCAAATGATTTTCAAATAATCTACAAAAATTAGGGAAGCTTCATATACATATAAGGAGCCTCCCCAAATTATTTCATAACTTTTGGAAGTATCTAAATGCCCCAGATAATTCAAATACAGCTGCTGGATTCAATTCCAGTACTGGAAAAGGACTAATCTGTGATGCATTTAAAAATTTCAGGGGCTTCTTTGCAATTTCTTCATCTCCTTCCTCCTGTAGCTCCCAGGGCCACGGCATGGCGCCACTGGGCCCGTGCCCCTCCTGCCGCAATGAAGAGAGGACGAAGAGCACACGACCCCGAGACCACGCGCAGCTCCCCATCCCCACTCGCTCACCTGCCCTCTGTCTCCTCTCTCTTCCCCACGAGCCGCCCTCGAGCTCGCCGGTGAAACGCCGCGTCGCCGTCGCCTGAGACCTCCCCGAGTACATCGCCGGGCACCAGCCGCTCCGCCGCGTCCACCTCTCCTTCCACGCCAGGGGAATCGACCCGGGAGGCCCTCAATCGGCGCCGCCGTGTTCGACATCGCCGCTGCCGCCCGACGCTCCGCCTCGCGATTTCCGGCGCCGTCGAGCCACTACCGCCGTCCCTGACCCCTTCCCCGAGTTCGTGGTGAGCATCTCGAGCTGTAGCACGCTTTCCCCTCTCCCCTCTCTCGTTGCATCGCGTTTTGGACGCCGTGCCCGTGCCGCTTGCCGGAGTTCATCGCCGTTTTTCTTTTTCCCCGCACGAGCAACACAAAAGGAAGCAGATTCCTTGCTTAGCACAAGCATCGATCCATCCCAGTGGCACCGCGCCTGTGCCGCGCTCGCGCGCGTCGCGGGATCGAATCCCAGCCCCGCCGATGCGCCCCTTTTTTCTTTCCTTTTCGTCCTCGCTCGCCCGGTCGTGAGGCCGGCTTAACCGGGCTACCGGCCGCTCCCCTCTGGGCCCTATCCGGCCTCTGGCTCGGCCCAAACCGGGCTGAGAGCCGGTGGGCTCTGCCCCCTGCCCGGCCTCCCACCCAGCCCAACCGGGCAGGATACCGGCCTCCTCTGTTGCTGGGCCGGCCTGCTAACCGGCTAAACCGGGCTGGCAGCCGGGTACACAGTTTTTTTTTCCTGCTTTCTTTTTCATTTCTCCCTCGTAGCGCATGTCCTCCGCTACTCCCTCGCACACTTCGGGACATCGCTCTCGATGATTCCTTGTGTTCCATCCATCGTCCTCGAGTCGGATAACTAAAATATTGTATCGTTGGAAATAAAATAATTAAAAGTAAATATTTTAAAAGAGAAATTATAAAATTAATAACTTTCTACCCGGACCTCAGAAAAATGTGTTCGAGGTACCAAAATGTTCAGAAAAATGTGAGCTATCCAGAATCATCATCATCATGCATGATTGATCACATTTATAATAATGTACCTCTAGTAGTGTTAGAATAATTAAGTTAAATATGGGTGGTGCCAATTATTGCCGAATAATTCGGGACCGCTCATTTAAATGGTAGATCATGTCTAGGATCTCCTAGTCGCATTAAAATGTCATATCATCATTTTGTATGCTTTGCACAAATGCCATGTGTTGATTGTTGTTTCCTTTCCGGTGTTGTTTGTGCTCCGGTAGATCGAAGAGTTGAGGTGCAACTACAATCCTTCGACGACCCCTACTACCTTTTATCTCGACAAGGCAAGCGTAATCCCCCCTCTGAGCATATCTTATCCTATTTTCCGCAATTATTTTCTCCACTATAATATTGCATGCGGTTCTAAATGTCTTCTGCCTGGATTAGATTATCCTACTAGTTGCATTAGAATCCTGTTGCCATTTTACCTGTACCCCTCCTAATACCATAGGATTATATTGTTGGCCATGAAATACTTAACTATGCTAGCTGATGCTTAGCCATGCTTAGTTAAAAGCCTAGTGGTACTATGGTGGTACATGCTGGAAACAGGTGTTGACTTGTGACAGTGATGTTGATGGTGGAAAATTGTGGAGACATGGATAATAAAATGCTAAAGGTGGGGATGAGAGGCCACATGGGATGTGGTGGGTTGTCTCGTTCTCACCGCCTAGGTGTGAGTTCTCGACCTCTTGAACCAAGTTGAGCGTGCAACCATGCGTGGGCTATATGGAACCCCCATCGACCGACTAACTTGAGCGGGACTAGCCAGGGTCCTCTAGTTCGATTTTCCATTTGCGCGTGCGTGATGGTGGTGAACTGTGATGAGGATTGTGGTGTTTAGGAAAATGAGTGGCCACGGGACAGTGGGTTGGAGGAGTTACCACAGCTGTTCCGTCCTCACTGATGATCCTGGGTTAGCCCTTAACAAGGTAAAGGTTGTAGCCGTTTCACACTCAGCCGGCTTTCCCCGGAAGAGAGCTAAGCGTAGGCAATGAGTCTGGCGGTACGTATGGAGAAGGAGCTGGAGCCCCTCGGGACTCCGGGGACTTCCACTTTGTACACCCCTGCAGGGATAAATCTTTTCGAAAAGCCGTGTCCACGGTTATGGACGACTTGGGAACGGACGCTGATCATAGAATAACGATAACGGAATGATTAAAACTTGGGTACTAGAGGTACCAATTCCACGAATGCAAGGTTGACTTCCTCGAGGGTGATTCGGGGAGGTGCCTTTGATGAACAGGTACAGGTGGTGATGATGATGGTTGTTGTTGAGAAAGTGATCTCAAGAGAAAAGTGTTACTTCTTACCTCTTTTTAAAATGTTCTGATTAGTCGATGCCATGGAGTTGTGTTTTATAAATAAAATCAGCTTTATGCAAAACAGCCATAAAACCTTTGAAAGCCAATCATGGAGCATATATTAGCTCTTAATCTTGCGAGTTCGTCGAACTCAACGTCGTTTGCTTGTTTTCAGGAGAGTTCTTCACCGACCTCGAAGGTGGGTTCTTTGTGGACGTCGACGAGTAGTCTGGGGTTCCCAGGTGGCAGCTTGGGACATCTCGGAATAGCTGGCGCTGTGATGTTTATCTGTAGGCCTCTTAGGCCATATTTGGTTCTTGTTGTTTAGAACAACGTATTTTTGCTTCCGCTTGTTGTACTGCTGGGTCAGTGACCTCTGATTGTCTTTTGCTATCTTTCTCTTTTATAAGAGTTGAATTATAATGTTTTGTGTCGTAGAGTCTGTGCTGTGCCAGTTGTTCCACAAGTCTTGATCTCTCTATTATGCTTTGATAGTGTGTCCGGTGGTGTCGGATAACCGGGGACACAGTATCACTGTATAGTAGTCGGGTCGGGGCGCCACAGCCTACCCCTTTCGACTCCGGTCAAAGGGGTAGACGGCAACTTTGACTTTTTTTTCCAACGGGTCTAGGGTTTCGCCGAAGCGGGGCTCCGGAGCGTCGGAACCCCACCAAAACCTAGGTGGTTCCATACCATATGTATACAAGTGTATTGGGTGTTGTACATGTCCAAGATCTCACTCCGGTGTGTGACCGGCTTCACCGGCATCACTTTCTCCATACCGAGTTCATGGACTTATAACTCGAAACTCCCACTTGTGTGTGTATCGGAGCGTCGGAAAGCCACCCATACCTAGATTTTTTCATGCCATGTGTGTACCCAAATGTATTAACTAATACTAATAAACAGCCCATAAAAATAGTAAACAAGAAAAACAATTAAAAGAGAAAATAAATAGGAAGAAAGAAATGAAAAAAAAACAAAAGCACAGGGCAAAGGCTGTCTTTGCCGTGTGCTGTCCAGTACATCCGCACGGTAAATTTTGTCTTCGCCGTGTATAAATGTTGTCTTTGCCGTGTATGGTTTGTCGGCGCACGACAAAGTATTCTAAATCGGGAAATACACTACCTCTTCAGACACACACCTCGACCCCTGCATCACTGCACTGACCCCCACCCCCGACCTCCACCCGATCCGCCGCGCCGCCACAGCGCCGCTGCCGGCAACCCCCATGCAGCCCACCCCCACCAGCTGCCCCGAGCCCCCACGCCTCCCACACTGGCCCGAGCCCCCACGCCGCCTCCGTCGTCTCTGCTCCCGAGAGCCCCACCAAATCGCCGGAGGAGCACCGGGCCATGGAGCTCGCCGCGCCGGGCTAGCGAGGAGGAGCGGAACCGGAGCGGGACGCGCAAGGTCGGCTTTCACACCTTCCTCTTCGACGCGGCCGCCCCCCTTCTTCCCTGACATCGACCGGTCGCCGTCCTCGTCTCGGGCACCACCGCCGCTGCCCCTTGGTGAGCACCACCGCCGCAGGCTGAAGGCATCACCATGCTTTTCTTTCCTTCGGTTTGAAGCCCTCCATTCATATTCCTTAAGCGCCACCACCGAATTTAACTTGTAAATTCACCGATGTATTGTGAAATTTTCATCTGTCATAGTAAATTTAACTAGGAATAGCTAGTGTTCCTTTAGATTGTCTAGCCGCTGCTGGCAAAGTGCGGCACTGCAGTAGCTAAACTTCGGTTGTTTAATACCAGTATTTGGGATGACTTCTTTTAATCTATCCATAGGGTTCCTGTCCATGTTATCGAATAATTAACAATAGGAATTTAATCCAAGAAATGCACCCGGATTTTTACTCTGAATTTACTATGACAGATGAAAATTTCCGGGCCCCATATTGCATTTCACACCGGGGCCTCCAATTTCTGGAGACGGCCCTGCTCGTAAGCAAACCAACCATGGAACTACTCTGTCTAGTAAACTCAGCCGCAACTCTGAACTTGAGTGGTAATCTGAACCTGTCTTGCACGGTAATCTGAAACGAGCACACTGTAAAAAAAATCCACTTCCTTTAAGTGGAAGTCTTCTAGTACAGTGTCCATGGAAGCTCCATGAGTGTTATCAACACATCTTTTCTTCATATTGCTAGCCATGCAGGATTTTCTTCTCCATCCATATATAACACAATTTATAGAAAGGAGAAATGGATGGTCATGACTTTAAAGATTGTCGTGCCCTGTTATTCTACTTGACTGCTACTTTTCTGTTGGTTTGTTAAGTAGTATCTTATAGGTCGGCTTGGTTTCTTATTTATACTCCATCTCTTATTTAGGAGCTGATATTTATGTTGTACATCTGTTCTTATATATATGTTGTTTTTGTGATTTTTCAGATGTCTTAGTTTACGGGGCTTCTTCTCCAGCTGAAGAGGGCCGCCTCGGTGCCCCTGATCCGTCCCCCCTCCGGAGAGCGTCCCCGACCTTCTGCGGTGATCGACCATGCTTCTAGGGTATAAATCTTTCGCCTTCTCTTGCTACATAGGTTTATTTTGGTCTAGATCACCAAGTCGGTCGAGTCGCGTAACCCGAGTCAGATCCCATCCGGAAGGGTTACAAATTTATAAATATGCAGGATTGTCCATCTTTGCATATTTATAACCGTAACACTTCCGGGTTGTCCTGTTGGACAGTCCGAGTACGTGTAGATCGGGTCGTGTTCCATGTTCTAGCCCTTCCTGAGACGGAATTTCGACAGCACCTCCCCGTTGTTCTTCGGATGCACACCCTCTCGGCTTGACAAGCTCGAGACGTGTATTCTGAAGAATAGCGGGGAGGTGCTGTCGAAATTCCGTCTCGGGTCGGGGTAGAACATGGGACACGACTCGATCTACACGTACTCGGGCAGGATAGGCCCCTACCTATTAGAAGTGTAGGTGAACCCTTGCATGATGTAAAAGATAAAATTTGGCCGTAATTAATCTGACGACATTGAATAAATTTATTATTACTTCCTGCATATAATTAATTGCGTCACCGTTGTCACCCAAAGAGCAGAAGAAGATGTCTGATCATGCTGACCGTGAGTGGATGTATGCTGGCAGAAAGAGTCATTATGAATTTAGTGATGAATGGAGAGATAAGGCCGAGGAGTTTGTGAACAAGGCGTTTGACATCAGTAGCAGACCCATGAAAGTGTTTTGCCCCTGTTCAAAATGCGATAACCGAAGGCGACAGTCGAAGGTAGATGTTAGTACGCACCTGATCAAGAATGGGTTCACACCATTCTACCATGCTTGGAATTTCCATGGTGAACAGTTAGCAAAACGTCCTAGAACCGAGCCACGTCAGATTCAGCCAGCGGGAGAATTTGACACTGGGTTCAACAACTGCTTAGACGCCTTTGTCAATGCTAATGCGCCTGAAAGCCGTCGTGTAGAGGCGGAGACACCTCAGGAGGCGCAGACAAGTGAGCAGCCGGATGAAGACACGAAGAAGTACTACGAGACTATGTTTGGCTCGCAGAAACCCCTTCATGAACATACATATGTTACCCTTCTAGATGCCATCGCTCGCCTTATGGCCGTGAAGTGCCAGAGGAAGATATGCAGGGATGGTTTCGATGATATTCTGGCCGTCATTGGCAGCCTTCTACCGAAAGGGCATATCTTGGCGAAGAGCTTCTACGAGGCGACTAAACTCCTCCGTGACCTTAAGATGTCATATGAGAAGATAGATGCCTGTCCAAAGGGATGCATGCTATTCAGGAAAGAACATGCTGGAACAAATTATTGCATCCATTGCAATTCCTCTAGGTACTTCGAGGTCGACCTCGGTGGTGGACAGAAGAGGCAGACCGGGATTCCCCAAAAGATTCTCCGGTACCTTCCATTTATACCGAGGATCCAGCGGCTTTACATGAACAAAGACACTGCCCAGCAGTTGCGATGGGCCGCGTTAGGGAACAGATACACGGACAAGATGATACATCCGTTGGATGGTGACGCATGGAAGAACTTTGTAGCGAAGTATCCACTGAAAGCGGGCGACCCGGGAGCGTAGCTGTTGCTATATCAACCGATGGGTTCAATCCGTATGGCATGTCGTTGGATGGTGACATACAACTGTTGGCATATGTTTGTCATAACCCAGAACCTCCCCCCCGGCGAGTCCATGAGATCACATAACATGTTATTGTCGATGATAATCCCAGGACCAAAATACCCGGGTAAGAACATGAACATGTACCTGGAACCGCTGGTTGAAGACTTGGCTGTTGGCTGGAACGGTCGCGGGGTCCGAACATATGACGCCTCAACAAATGATCACTTCGATATGTATGTCTGGTACCACACATCCCTGCATGACTTACCAGTGCATGCTTTGTTCTGCGGCTGGTGTACACATGGGAAGTGGCCTTGCCCACAGTGCAGACAGGCTATGACTTTCTCATGGCTTAAGAAGGGAGGCAAGTATTCATGCTTTGATCAACATCGACAGTTCCTTGACCCAGGTCATAGATACAGGAGTGACGTAAAGCGGTTCAAGAAAGGAGTCGAGATTCATGCTCCGAAACCACGTCTGATGACCGGAAGAGAAATCAAGTGTGGCACCCCGCTCTGGCACATATTTCCAGAGAGGCGGTCGCCCCGTGCGCCAGCCCAAGATATCTGGCCGCACGTTACGACAATGCAACATAGCAGAAATCATTACACAATCAGGCACACAGTGCTACAAAAGGGTTTACAAGGCCATCGAGGCATTACAAAATATCTTGCCAAGCATGGCCCAGGACAGAGTTTAACTGGCAGCGGAAGACGGCTAAGGCAACGGCTTGGAGCGGCTCCCCTCCACAGGTATCTGGCTGGGCTACTGATCCTAGCATGCTTCTGCTCCTTGTCCTTGCTAAGGTGGAAGTTGAGTCCTCACCAAAATCTGGCCACAATCACAAGGCCCGTGAGTACATTTGTATGCACTCAGCAAGAATCGCCACTCACTACAAACAATCCAACAATCATGCAACAAGATATACATTGGAAATAAAACCCTACAACATGGCAAAGGGGTACTCTAGATACATGACATCAAAGTAGCATGGCATTGACAACCAAACATGTCACAAGCAAGTAACGGGGGTATCACCAGTACAGGGTCCAAGCCAGGTGGGGTTGTATCGTGCACCGGCAATCATACAAAGGGCTTACCTGTGGCGAGTAAACGGGTGTACCTGTTGGTACCAAGTAACATATCAATATTTATCATCCCTACTAGGCCCACTGGCCTTATCTCTTTTCTCAACTCTCCTAGGCCTTCTGGCCTTATTTTTCCACGTTGGGCATGCACGGTTGATGTTGGCTCAGGCCTAACTCCAGGCTCCCAACGATCACACCGTCATCCCTAAACGCGGTAACCATCCACCGCTCAAGTAACATTCCCTGCATCATCTTATTGTTCATTTAGTGAAATCAGGTTGTTCATCTTTCTTTCAAACAGAACTTATGTTTAACCTCCGGACTCGACAAAGACAATAGTGTGACCGACACTGAACTGTTGTTCCATAACCTTGGAACGAGGCTAGACATCCAGATTTGACACTCTTGAGAGGTTGCAGATACCACCCATCTAAGTGCACCACACTCAGCCGGTACTTTAGGATATCATCCTTAAGGCGAACTCAGCAAGATACACTCACCCGACCGTTCACGCTACCAAGACACTCCCTGTATAGCTACCGACACAACTCTATGTCTTATGACGAAGTGAATCCGGCACGCCCCCAACAGATGAGCGACGCCTAGCTCCGGAACCTTCACAAAACTAGCCCCGACCACAAAGGTAACCGACTAGTCTTGCCAAAATGGTAGCATCAAAGGAGGCTCAATAGGTTACGTAGGTCAAGGCCCGCCCATATGAGCGACAGTGGCAGTGCTTTCGATGTTCAGATTAGTGGCACTATGGACTGACCCTATCGATGTTTGGAGGGGTGTTTCATTTAATCAAGTTTCATCATCACAAGTCCAAACAGCAGAGGATTAGTCCAACACAACAATCACAATATCATAATAATATATCACCAACAACAATACATTAGCAACATAATATTTCCAGCAATAGTTTGTATGTATTGTCAAACGGACGACTGTGGCGGTTCCTCCAGCCAGCGTCCTCACAGTTCAACTACAAAAGTTAGCACAGGTTGTTGGCGTCGATCGGTGACTGTGGCAGAGATACCTCCGACCAGCGCCATCGCAGATCAACTACCAAAGTTGGTAGGGCATGTAGTCTCCAAAATGAACCGTAAAGCACTCATAAGAAAGAAAGAATCAATTCCACTCAAGGATTAACCCGACGTGGTGTCAGCAATCTTGGCAAAAAGAACCAAATGGAAAGCAAATGTCCCAAGCGTCGCAGTCCAGGCGGGCTTACGCCAACCACGTTTGACGGAGGGAGAAGAAGCAAATAACTCTTTTGGCAAATGCCCCCAACTCCGAGGATCATAAGACGACATTCGTCTGCTCCTCACCTCGGCGAAGAAGAAGAAGCAAACAAAGCCACGCAAGTGCGAGGCGCACAGTTGTATTATTTCCCATTCCCTTGACTGTGGCGGTTCCTCCAGCCTATCACCTCGGGAATGGGGGGTGATGCTCAGATAAGTAATTATAAGGTAATGCGACAATTTAATGCAACAAGGTATGACAATATTACAAGTTTCATATTGTACGCAAACAATAACAGACCGACAGAATATATATACCGAACGCAGACAAATATAAATACTCGGCATGGCAATAAACAAATAAACAAACAACATTGCGGGACTGCTCATAGCAAGGGGTTAGCTTGCCTTCGAAGACGGGTTTCCGACGGTTCGGGGAAGTCTCGGACTTTCCGTGGGGTAGAACCTCGAAGGGGGACCTAAACACGGGGTGCGATATAGCACTTAAAATATAGCCCCAAAATAAACTATTCCCAAAATGGAGAAGGACAGCACCACTGGATAGAGCTTTCAAAAATATGAATTTAGAAATTTGAATCACCTCATTTCGAGCTACGGTTCAAAAGTTATGGCTGTCCGTTCGTTAAGCAGAAAAGTGGACAGAAAACTGTCCGTTTCTGTCCTTAACGGGTGGACGTCCGCGCTACAGGGTTCGGCTGGGTCGCGCACTTCCTGGGAATACGTTTCCGGCGCAGGAAAGCGTAAACAGCGGAAGCCGTTTCCACTTAACCCGACAGGTGGGGCCGGGTCCACCTGTCGGTCTCTCCTCCCTCCTCCTCCTTCTCTCTCCTCCCACCTTCCTCCTTTCTTCCTCCTGCCGACCCGACATGCACGCACGGGAGCTCGGAAGGCCACTGGAGTCGACGGCGCCGGCGATGGGGAGGTCCGGGGAGCTCACCGACGGCGGCGGCGGCCTCGCTAGACCACACCGCGGCCGCAGTGGGTGGAACCGGCAGCGGGAGCCCTCCAGCGCGTGGCACCCGCACTCAAGTTTTGGCCATGGCGGTGACCTCGGGTGGCGGACGGCGGCAGCGCGGGGTGGGATAGGGATCTCTCCGACGGTGGGGTTGGGTTCTCTGGGCTGCACCGCGCTCGCAGGTTCCTCTCTTGACGGCGGAGGAGCCGTGGTTTGCTCGGATCGGGTTTTAGGGTTTCGGCCAAGGAGGCTTTTTCGAGCTCCTTCGAGCTCTCTTCTCCGCGGAACTCAAATGGGAGAGGCCTAAGGGCGTGTGGTGAGGGCTGTGGGTGGTTCTGGCTAGCAAGGGGGCTCGGAGGTGGCTTTTATATACGCCGGAGAGGAGGAGAGTTAGTTGTGGCCGTGGCAGCCATTGATGGCGATCGAGGTCACCGCTTACGTCCGCCCGGCGACAGGAGAGGGATAAGGAGGGGCAGAGGGATAGGGCTGCCGTGCTGGAGGTACAGTAGTGCACGCGGTGGTACTGCTGCAAGAATAAGGCAGGGGCTAGGGTTTTGCACAGGGTCATGCCGAAGGTGGCATGTCCAGAGCGCGACGCGAGCGGCGTGGTTCGCGTTCCCGACGATTTAGGGCACTAAAAAGAAAACGGGTCGCGTCACTTGGTTCCACTACTGCCACAAACAGCACACAGCAAGCAAAACATCAAATTGGGACAAAAGGCCAGTGCAAAGTTTTGAAAAATTCAAATGCCCTCAAGGTGTTCGATGCAAAGAAAAGGGACTTCCTCTATCCCAATGGAGCTGGGATTTTTACTGGTGGTGTTATACTGGTATGTGAGCAATGTGGTCCAGTTTCACTCAATTTGGAGAAAGTTTCATGTGTAAACATTTTCGGGTTTCGAAAAGGGCAGAAGGTGTTCGATGGGTGTCCTACAAGAAAAAGTTGATCCAAATGATCCCAAATTTCTTGGGGTGGCTTATAATGGGATATGAAACACTTCCTCAGGTGGACAAGATTTATGGTGGAGTGGAAGTAGGGTTTTGGATTAAATGGCCCGGTAGTGGCAGATTTGGTAATTTCTTCAATCTGAAAAGTTGCATAGGTCATGGCGATGTTCATGCATATATAGGATATACATGTGGATAGGTGTCTCTAGAATTTATGGCGGAATTTTCTAAGCAAGATAAAGGAGAGTTGCTTTGGAGAGGCGATATGTGATTTATAATTTCCTAAAGAAAAGGAATTAAGGTTTTATATAGAAAACCCTGATAAATGGAATCAAAGGGGATCAGAAATATTCAGAGAATATTCCCGGGGTTGGGACACAGAGGGGTACATGATCTCAACATCAATCACCAAAAGTTCAAATGAGCTTGATAAAATTCCGAGAAATCCAAGTTAAAAGGTTTTCGAAAAAATTTAGTTCACCCCTTTTTCAGAAAAACCGGTTAGTGAAAATCGGGGTGTTACAGACCTACCCCCCTTAAAAGAATCGCGTCCTCACGATTTCCAAGGTTAGTGACATACCTTTAGATTGACCTGTCGGTCAACCTTATTCCTTGTCCGTTTTCTCTTGATCTTCTCATCTGTCTTGACAGGGTCTTTAATTTCGACTTCAATGCCGTAAGCGTACTTTTTATTGGGCTTGAGTAACTGAAATCATCATCTGACAGGCCCTTGTCTATCGTCTCAATTTGTACTGACAACAGTGCGGTTCTCAAGCTGGGGTCAAGTTGAAATTCTTCGTTGTTGTTCATCCATCACAAAACTCCCGGTTGACCATTGTGGTCATTTTGGGATTCATGCGCCAACCGTACCATGTATGTACTTTGATCCTTGGCCGTACTGGTCCATCTTACCATCATTTGCATGAAAGATTTAGGGACTCAATTTTTATGGAACGTGGGTCTTGTCCGGTCTGAAAGGTACCAATCTTATCATACAGTTTTCTCATCACCTAGGCATCTTCTGACGTGGATAGCCTTTCCACATATCTGACTTCAGCCACTTGATATCCATATCAGGAACTCTGAGAAAGTTGAACGAATCTCACGGATGCTTGGAGTTTTAACGACACGGCTGACAATTTTTCTGATGGCAAGCTGACTTTGTTTTGGTGCCACCACAATTTGCGTACTGCCATCTTGGCGCATTTGTGTTTCCTCGGGCGAAAGGAATGAAGATTTCATGAGCTAGGAGTGATGTACTGATGGTGCCGCTTCCATCAATGGTTGTTGAAAATCCTCAAGTATGTGTACTTTTATTTCTGACTTTAGAGCTGAAATTTTTGGACTATCATTTTCATATTGCCTTATTCCCATCACGTCTGCGAGAGGTTTGTAAAGATCGAACAGATCCATAGACTTCAATATCTTCACCAGGACGGTTGATGGAGATGAGGTCTTCTTGTCCGTTTATTTCTGCTAACTTCTACTCGCCATAACTAGCGAAGTCTGAATAGTTGGTGACAGTATGCCTGCAACCACGCTGGTAGCGAGAAAATTCCTTGACTCGCGTACGTATAGGCAATCTATTTCCTTTTGTTGATGTTGACTGTCACGCAAGCTGAGTAGTTGTTCCATCATGTAACATGATCCTCCGAGAAATTTTCTGGTTGCATAACCGTGCTCTTCCTTGTATTTCTTTGGCGCTCGGGCTCAACTTATATCCACATCATGTGAATTTTGTAGTGCTGGTTCCGCTCCAGGGTGAGCCAAAAGTTGATGTATCAATAGTGGACCAAACTTCTGAAATTATTCCGAGAAGACTGAGTGACTTTTCTGAGACGCTCGAGGTGTCGCGTTCACGTACGCACATGCTGAAATTTCGACCATCGCGTAGCTTTACTTCCGGATCAGCAGTGCCTTGAAAATACTCTGCTTCATATCGACATACTTGTACGGTTGTACTTGCTGAAATCTTGATGGTGGCGTGGCTTGCTTTGCACACCCGAGTGGAAGGTATGCTTACTTGCTTCATCGGGAGCATGTGGGTATGATAATCCTGATGGCACTCCCACGTTGATCCAAATATTAGAGCACAACTATTTTCCATAGTCCTGACGGTTGCGGGAATATTGGTGATTCCAAAAATGCATCGCTGAAATTCTGGCATATCATACCGGTGGTGCGAGTTGATGTCAGACTGTCGTCGAGGCATACCTCACTTTATATTTGAGTCCATCTTGGAAATACTTGAGCTTCACTTCTCATGGCGCGGATATTGCTGATTCTCGAGCATATTAGTTTCAAGAGAACGACGCCTGATGATAAATCTTGTACACGGTGTAATATTTCTTCCAACATGAGGGCGCTTGTTGGGGAAGAAACATTATATACTTGTTGTAAAATCTTTGACCTGACAGACGCTTGCTTTGTTTGAACAGAACGAGCTGGATTGGGCATTATATATTCCACTAGTTTGATGCATATGAGTGTCATCGTAATCCAGGCAACCAAGAATATTTCCATATTTGCAAACCTCATTCTTGGCATCCAGCAAATACGTGTGTGCACCAATTAAGTGAAAAGACACAATGTAAATTTCACATATACCCTACCAAATCTCCAGGTTGTTGTTGGCGTGTCCTCAAGTATATAGTTTGTGGTTGGTAGACTGTCGTTGAGTATATTTTGGGAAAGACTCGGGCTCATCAATATTGACTTTACTTTGTTCTGATTGGCTGGGTGCGGGGTTTCTTGTTCTGGCAGACTGTTGAGCTGTGCTTCCTCCTGTTGGGCTTGGATTACTGAGAGCTGACACAATCTTTTGGTAGAACTCCTGCGAAATTAACACAAGGCGGAAAACAAAACTCGGCAATTTTTGGAAAACCAAAAAGAATCGAACCATGAAGAAGCAAATAAAATCGCAAAATTTCCCGGCTTAAGTAACATAGGCACAAAATCGCCACTCATACTAACCTCAGGTTATGGGGAAAGAGGGAACTTCCTAAAAGTTTCACTTGAAAACCGACTATAGAGAGGAAAGATGTACCATGGTTAGCAAGAAGGTGGGGATAACTATGCAGCTGGGATTTGGGTCTTATCTACTAGGTGATGTCGATTACTTCTCAAAACCGGCGAGCCTTATGGTGGAAGATTGGGACAAAAATCTACTGCACCATACCGTTGTCTGACAATAGCCATGCTGGTTAGGCAAAGATGGGTTAAATCCATCGGGCTCTTTGTCGGGCGCAAGTATGGTTGGGCTTTCCATGCTAGGGTAGTCTACAGCCAGCCTGGTGCTCTGATACCATGCTCTGAGGCACCCCGCTCTGGCACATATTTCCAGAGAGGCGGTCGCCCCGTGCGCCAGCCCAAGATATCTGGCCGCACGTTACGACAATGCAACATAGCAGAAATCATTACACAATCAGGCACAAAGTGCTACAAAAGGTTTACAAGGCCATCGAGGCATTACAAAATATCTTGCCAAGCATGGCCCAGGACAGAGTTTAACTGGCAGCGGAAGACGGCTAAGGCAACGGCTTGGAGCGGCTCCCCTCCACAGGTATCTGGCTGGGCTACTGATCCTAGCACGCTTCTGCTCCTTGTCCTTACTAAGGTGGAAGTTGAGTCCTCGCCAAAATCTGGCCACAATCACAAGGCCCGTGAGTATATTTGTATGCACTCAGCAAGAATCGCCACTCACTACAAACAATCCAACAATCATGCAACAAGATATACATTGGAAATAAAACCCTACAACATGGCAAAGGGGTACTCTAGATACATGACATAAAAGTAGCATGGCATTGACAACCAAACATGTCACAAGCAAGTAACGGGGGTATCACCAGTACAGGGTCCAAGCCAGGTGAGGTTGGATCGTGCACCGGCAATCATACAAAGGGCTTACCTGTGGCGAGTAAACAGGTGTACCTGTTGGTACCAAGTAACATATCAATATTTATCATCCCTGCTAGGCCCACTGGCCTTATCTCTTTTCTCAACTCTCCTAGGCCTTCTGGCCTTATTTTTCCATGTTGGGCATGCACGGTTGATGTTGGCTCAGGCCTAACTCTAGGCTCCCAACGATCACGCCGTCATCCCTAAACACGGTAACCATCCACCGCTCAAGTAACATTCCCTGCATCATCTTATTGTTCATTTAGTGAAATCAGGTTGTTCATCTTTCTTTCAAACAAACTTATGTTTAACCTCCGGACTCGACAAAGACAATAGTGTGACCGACACTGAACTGTTGTTCCATAACCTTGGAACGAGGCTAGACATCCAGATTTGACACTCTCGAGAGGTTGCAGATACCACCCATCTAAGTGCACCACACTCAGCCGGTACTTTAGGATATCATCCTTAAGGCGAACTCAGCAAGATACACTCACCCGACCGTTCACGCTACCAAGACACTCCCTGTATAGCTACCGACACAACTCTATGTCTTATGACGAAGTGAATCCGGCACGCCCCCAACAGATGAGCGACGCCTAGCTCCGGAACCTTCACAAAACTAGCCCCGACCACAAAGGTAACCGACTAGTCTTGCCAAAATGGTAGCATCAAAGGAGGCTCAATAGGTTACGTAGGTCAAGGCCCGCCCATATGAGCGACAGTGGCAGTGCTTTCGATGTTCAGATTAGTGGCACTATGGACTGACCCTATCGATGTTTGGAGGGGTGTTTCATTTAATCAAGTTTCATCATCACAAGTCCAAACAGCAGAGGATTAGTCCAACACAACAATCACAATATCATAATAATATATCACCAACAACAATACATTAGCAACATAATATTTCCAGCAATAGTTTGTATGTATTGTCAAACGGACGACTGTGGCGGTTCCTCCAGCCAGCGTCCTCACAGTTCAACTACAAAAGTTAGCACAGGTTGTTGGCGTCGATCGGGTGACTGTGGCAGAGATACCTCCGACCAGCGCCATCGCAGATCAACTACCAAAGTTGGTAGGGCATGTAGTCTCCAAAATGAACCGTAAAGCACTCATAAAAAAAAGCATCCATTCCACTCAAGGATTAACCCGACGTGGTGTCAGCAATCTTGGCAAAAAGAACCAAATGGAAAGCAAATGTCCCAAGCGTCGCAGTCCAGGCGGGCTTACGCCAACCACGTTTGACGGAGGGAGAAGAAGCAAATAACTCTTTTGGCAAATGCCCCCAACTCCGAGGATCATAAGACGACATTCGTCTGCTCCTCACCCCGGCGAAGAAGAAGAAGCAAACAAAGCCACGCAAGTGCGAGGCGCACAGTTGTATTATTTCCCATTCCCTTGACTGTGGCGGTTCCTCCAGCCCATCGCCTCGGGAATGGGGGGTGATGCTCAGATAAGTAATTATAAGGTAATGCGACAATTTAATGCAACAAGGTATGACAATATTACAAGTTTCATATTGTACGCAAACAATAACAGACCGACAGAATATATATACCGAACGCAGACAAATATAAATACTCGGCATGGCAATAAACAAATAAACAAACAACATTGCGGGACTGCTCATAGCAAGGGGTTAGCTTGCCTTCGAAGACGGGTTTCCGACGGTTCGGGGAAGTCTCGGACTTTCCGCGGGGTAGAACCTCGAAGGGGGACCTAAACACGGGGTGCGATATAGCACTTAAAATATAGCCCCAAAATAAACTATTCCCAAAATGGAGAAGGACAGCACCACTGGATAGAGCTTTCAAAAATATGAATTTAGAAATTTGAATCACCTCATTTGGAGCTACGGTTCAAAAGTTATGGCTGTCCGTTCGTTAAGCAGAAAAGTGGACAGAAAAGTGTCCGTTTCTGTCCTTAACGGGTGGACGTCCGCGCTACAGGGTTCGGCTGGGTCGCGCACTTCCTGGGAATACGTTTCCGGTGCAGGAAAGCGTAAACAGCGGAAGCCGTTTCCACTTAACCCGATAGGTGGGGCCGGGTCCACCTGTCGGTCTCTCCTCCCTCCTCCTCCTTCTCTCTCCTCCCACCTTCCTCCTTTCTTCCTCCTGCCGACCCGACATGCACGCACGGGAGCTCGGAAGGCCACTGGAGTCGACGGCGCCGGCGATGGGGAGGTCCGGGGAGCTCACCGACGGCGGCGGCGGCCTCGCTAGACCACACCGCGGCCGCATGTGGGTGGAACCGGCAGCGGGAGCGCCTCCAGCGCGTGGCACCCGCACTCCAAGTTTCGGCCATGGCGGTGACCTCGGGCGGCGGATGGCGGCAGCGCTGGGGTGGGCTCGGGGTCTCTCCGACGGTGGGGTTGGGTTCTCTGGGCTGCACCGCGCTCGCAGGTGCCTCTCTTGATGGCGGAGGAGCCGTGGTTTGCTCGGGATCGGGTTTTAGGGTTTCGGCCAAGGAGGCTTTTTCGAGCTCCTTCGAGCTCTCTTCTCCGCGGAACTCAAATGGGAGAGGCCTAAGGGCGTGTGGTGAGGGCGGTGGGTGGTTCTGGCTAGCAAGGGGGCTCGGAGGTGGCTTTTATATATGACGGAGAGGAGGAGAGTTAGGTGTGGCCGTGGCGGCCATTGATGGCGATCGAGGTCACCGCTTACGACCGCGCGGCGATAGGAGAGGGATAAGGAGGGGCAGAGGGATAGGGCTGCCGTGCTGGAGGTACAGTAGTGCACGCGGTGGTACTGCTGCAAGAGATAAGGCAGGGGCTAGGGTTTTGCACAGGGTCATGCCGAAGGTGGCATGTCCAGAGCGCGACGCGAGCGGCGTGGTTCGCGTTCCCGATGATTTAGGGCACTAAAAAGAAAACGGGTCGCGTCACTTGGTTCCACTACAGCCACAAACAACACACAGCAAGCAAAACATCAAATTGGGACAAAAGGCCAGTGCAAAGTTTTGAAAAATTCAAATGCCCTCAAAGTGTTCGATGCAAAGAAAAGGGACTTCCTCTATCCCAATGGAGCTGGGATTTTTACTGGTGGTGTTATACTGGTATGTGAGCAATGTGGTCCAGTTTCACTCAATTTGGAGAAAGTTTCATGTGTAAACATTTTCAGGTTTCGAAAAGGGCAGAAGGTGTTCGATGGGTGTCCTACAAGAAAAAGTTGATCCAAATGATCCCAAATTTCTTGGGGTGGCTTATAATGGGATATGAAACACTTCCTCAGGTGGACAAGATTTATGGTGGAGTGGAAGTAGGGTTTTGGATTAAATGGCCCGGTAGTGGCAGATTTGGTAATTTCTTCAATCTGAAAAGTTGCATAGGTCATGGCGATGTCCATGCATATATAGGATATACATGTGGATAGGTGTCTCTAGAATTTATGGCGGAATTTTCTAAGCAAGATAAAGGAGAGTTGCTTTGGAGAGGCGATATATGATTTATAATTTCCTAAAGAAAAGGAATTAAGGTTTTATATAGAAAACCCTGATAAATGGAATCAAAGGGGATCAGAAATATTCAGAGAATATTCCCGGGGTTGGGACACAGAGGGGTACATGATCTCAACATCAATCACCAAAAGTTCAAATGAGCTTGATAAAATTCCGAGAAATCCAAGTTAAAAGGTTTTCGAAAAAAATTAGTTCACCCCTTTTTCAGAAAAACCGGTTAGTGAAAATCGGGGTGTTACATCAAGGCTGAGCTAGAAGCTCTCGTGCCTAACCCCAATGGGAATGGTTTCGTGGGTTATGGGGAGACGCACCAGTGGACTCACATTCCGTGCTTCTGGAAGCTGCTCCCTTACATGGAGGATGTCGAGCTTCCACACAACATTGATGTAATGCACCGAAAAGAATATCGCCGAGGCTCTTTATAGCACCATCATGGAGACTGAGAAGACGAAGGATAACGTCAAGGCTCGAATGGACCAAGAAGAAATTTGTGACAGGCCAAATCTTGATATGAAGCCTCCTGGAGTCAACGGCACTAGGTGGTCTAAGCCAAAGGCTCGGTTCTGCCCTACAAGGCCGGAAAAAAGGGAAATATTACAGTGGCTCGTGGAGTGTTTGTACTTCCCTGATGGTTATGCAGCTAACTGGGCGAGGTGTGTGAACCTGGACACGCAGCGAGTAGGAGGGCTGAAGAGTCATGACTACCACGTGTGGCTTGAGCGCATAATGCCGGTGATGATTCGAGGCTATGTCGATGAGGAGACTTGGCGAGTACTGGCGGAGTTGAGCTTTTTCTTCCGCCAGATTTGTGCAAGGGAGTTAGATCGTGAAGTGGTTCTGAAGCTGCATGAACAGGCACCCGAGTTGCTTTGCAAGCTAGAGACGATACTTCCGCCAGGGTTTTTTAATCCGATGCAACATATGATCTTGCATCTCGCGCACGAGGCTTTAATGGGGGGGCCTGTGTCGACCCGTTGGCAGTTTGGGCCTGAGAGAAAAATGAAAGACCTACGCCAGAATTGCGGGAATAAATGCAAGATCGAGGCATCCATGGCCGAGGCATGCCTTAACGAGGAGGTGTCAAACTTCACGACAGGTTTCTATGATGCCAACATTCCCACAATCCACAATCCAGTCGTTCGCTACAATGCAGCCAACCCTGAAGATGTACCCAAGCTTAGCATCTTCATAGGGCTCGGTGGCAAATCAAGTGGCACGAAGAAGTTCATCATGAAAAAGCTCGAGCGGGATATGATCTCCTCGTATATCTTGATGAGTATGGAGGAAGTGAAGCCGTACCGCGAGTAAGTCTTTCACCATTTAGTATTTCACAAACATTCACTCCTATATTCGTGGCTAACTCCTCTTTTCTCATTGGAGTAGACGATTCAGTGAAAACTGGAAGCTGAGAAGGGACCCTACCCGAAAGAGTCGAAGGATCTTTTTGACAACGGTGGTGGTTTTGGCAAGGGTGGTGGTTTCATTAGCTGGTTCGCGGGTTTGGTACTGTTCTATCTAACTTTTCTAGTACCGTGGACATTCATCGATCATTCCTCGTTCTAAACTTCTCGTGCTAAACTTGTAGGCAAAAAAGGACAAAGAGATGAAGCCAGAGCTTAGAAACATTGCCCATGGCTTTAGCCATTCCGTCAACTCATTCCATGCTTATGACGTGAATGGATATCGCTTCCATACCCATGAACACACAACAAACCGGGGCAACCGGAAGACAATAAATAGTGGGGTGTTATGTGAAGGCTCAGATAAACTCCATTACTATGGAAGAGTTGAGGCTATATACGAGTTGAATTATGGTTTTGGTAAAGGGCTAGATCCCGTTGTATTCAAATGCAATTGGTTAGACCCGCGTCGGGTTAGACGGGATCCTACAATTGGATTGGTCGAAGTTGAACGAAGCTCCAAGTATTCGGGAGACGACGTCTACATTTTGGCTACCCAGGCCTTCCAAGTATTCTATCTCCCGTACCCGTGCAAGAAGACAGCAAAAGCATATCAAAAGCGTCTACAGGGGTGGGATGTTGTGGTGACGGTACCGTCGCACAGTAGGCCGGCTATGCCTAACGGTCAAGATTACCGCCGCCTAGACCCCTCAACATCTGACGGCGAGTTCTATCAGGATGGAGGGCTCCCTGGGAAATTCACTATCAACTTGCCGACCGATGATGACATGGAATACGGCGAAGAAAACGAAGATGCGGGAATGGAGGAAGACACCGCGCATGATGAAGTCGAGGAGGTTCATAACCAAGCCGACGTGACTTTGCTAGAGCGCTTCCACGCAGGACTTCACGTCGATGAGCCAGAGGGACCACCTCCAGGTTCCGTGGATGGTTGGTGGTGTGGCGACCCTGACAGTGATGACGACACGGGTGGTCCAATAGTTGGTCCCGATGATCTCGACACAGGCTACTGATAGCGATGAGGACACATGTATTAGTAATTGCCAGTCTAGCTTATATGTAATAGGTCAATGCTACTTTATGTAATAGTGATTGTCGCTACTTTATTTTGTGAGAACTCATTGTCGCTACTCCATTTACCTTAATTGTCGCTACTTCATCTAATTGTATTCATTTTCGCTTTACTCATTGTTGCTTCATCTATTTACCTTAATTTTGGATCATGTATACTGATGAAACCTATTTTTTTGTCAATGCAGGAAACATGGGGGGAAACAAATTGAAGAAGGCCTTGTCAAAAAAGGTGGGCAGCGTGAAGGCACTCCTGGTGGGATCGAGTTCGGCACCTCCACCTCCTCCCTCACCTCCACGTGCGAGGAGTGGACGACGTGGGAGTACGAGGACGAGAAGGAGGCCTAGCAAGACTCCTAGTCCTCTCCCTGCCGAGCAGCCCGACGAGGATGACACGGAGTACGATCAGGAGGTGCAGTCGGACTCTGAGAGCGAGTCGCTGGCTTCTGAGGAGGAGCTGCTGCCGGAGGCTTCTGAGGAGGGCGAGGAGGAGGACGAGGAGGATGACAGCGAGGAGGAGGGGCGCGAGGAGGGACCTGGGGAGGACGGGTTTGTGCTTGACCCGACGCTGCAGTGGACCCCGCGGCGGAGTGGGTTGAGACTGAGGAGGATATCCCTGAGCCACGGACCAGGCCGCCGTATCAGCGGGGGTCGGCGGGACTCCCCGATCCCCGATATTACGCCTACAAGAACACTCTTCTCCTGCCTGTTGGAAAAAGGTACTTATTATAGTTTTTGTTCAATTTTAGCTTCTCATTGTGTTTTGACCCGCTAACTATACTAATTTTGGTTTTCTCATTGTGTAGGACATTTGAGTACCAGCCTCCTAAAGTGAAGGGACAGCGTACCTACGCGAGCATCCTTGGATGTTGTCTCAGGAAGTTCTTCCCAGGGATTGTCACCCTCCCAGAGGGTGGCAAGAGTGTAGCTTGGACTTTCAGGCACTACTGTTTCGCGCCGGATCCCGATGGCGAGTACCGCAACATGGCGCTTAAGACACTCGGCTATTTCTGGGTAAGTTTGTTTGACTTCTCATCATTCTATAAATCCGAGATTGCACTAATGGCTTTGACCCTATTTTACCTATGTGTGCATGCTTGTAGAACTTCTTCACCTGTCGGAAGGAGGACGAGGAAAGTGCGAGGCCATCCTTTTGACGATGGCCTCTAAGATGGTGACGGACATGCACTACGAGGCTCGCGTGAACTCTGTCCGCAATTGGTACGCCGAAAAGAAATTGCGCTGGACAAGAAGCGTGCTCGGGACATCTTGATGCAGCCATGGCAGTACCTGCAGGTAGCGTCATTTCTATATTATCGATTTTGTTGACCGCCGTGTAATATCATTAATATGTGTGTTCTGTGCACGTAGGTGCCTCCTCCGTACGTCGGTAACAACAACGCGTGCCACCTCGCGATGGTAGCGTGGTGGACTAGCCGGAGTATCTCAAGATACACGCGGAGGGAAAGGCAAAGCGGGCGGAGAACAAGGGTGGAACACACCGCCAAGGCAACCTCAGCCTCTCCCAATGCATACAAAATGAGGTGAGCAAATGCATTCTTTAATCCACCTATGTTCGTGCTCTCTTTTGCAATATCGTCTCCTTTTCACCTATGTTCGTGCTCTCTTTGCAGAAATTGAAGACCGGCGTAGACCCCTCGCCCTTCGCCGTTTGGGCAAAGATGCGTACCAGGGATACGCCGGATCCACAGGGTCGATGTGGATCAACGAGAGCGCCGAGCTCCGGAGCAAGGGGTACACGGAGAAGTTCAAGGAGCGCAACGGTGATGAAGCTGACCCTCTCACCAGTCCACTTGACGTCGAGGCTGTCGTGCTTGCGGGGCAAGGCGCGGCGAATGGCCGCTTGTGGATAGGTGACGGCTCCATCGACCCTCGCACCGTCCCGTCTCTACGCCAGGTCCGCCGTGGGAGGGCGCCTGGTGCGCCTGCTGTGGAGACCCGCCCACGAGTTTCGAGTCTAGCTGTCGACGAGCTCCGGCAGAAGCAGGTGCTCTATGAGCAGCAGCAGGAGCAGTGCGGCAGCAGCAGGAGCAGCATCAGGAGTTTTGCAGGCAGCAGCAGGAGCACCACAGGCAGATGATGGAGTGGATGTTTGGCACGGTGCAGCGCATTGCTCCTGGGGACGGGGCTGTTGCCATGGGAATGTTCCCTCCACCGCCTCCACCGATGTTCCCATGGGTATGTTCTCAAACTTGTCATTCTATCCATCTTATTGTTGTAACTAAATTACTTGTGTAATGCGAGCTTTTTTCATGTTGTAGGTGAATCCAGGATCGGCGGGTGGATCTCACTCGATGGCGCCGCCGCTTGGTGGCCAGGACAATCCGGAGGGGCAGCCCCATGTCTCCAACCCTAACGTTGTCCGGAGGCTCCCGTGGGTATGCTCGCATGACTTGTCAAAATGCCATTGCCACTTTAGTTAGCCATGCCATTGCCACTTTAGTTGAACTTGTCAAAATTTAGTTAGTTGAACTTGTCAAATTTTACCCATTAGTTGAACTTGTCAAATTTTAGTTAGTTCAACTCATCAAATTTTAGTTAGCTTTCTTTTAATGCCATGACTATGCCATTTCCACCTAGTTGTCGAACTCATCATTTTTTTGCAAACATGTAGGACGATCCTCCTCAATGATGTTGAGGACCTACTCCGCCACCGGAAGGCCAATAGAGGTTAGTTACCATTTCAACTTGCTACCACTCTCGTTCGAAAACTTACTTCATGTCTCACTTAGATCGACATAGCCAATCAACGAATCTCCAATGGTCACTTGTGTCTTTTGGTTTACCACATAGATTAACTTGTGTCTTATTGTTTACTACATCTAACTTAGATCATGTCTTTTGGTTTACTACATCTAAACTTGTGCATATTCTTGAATTTGTCATTTCCACTTAGTTAGTTGAACTATGCTTATGCCATTGACACTTAGGTATTTTAGTTGTCAAACTTGTCATTTCCACTTTGTTAGTTTAATGATGCACATGACATTGACACTTAGCTATTTTAGTTGTCAAACTCATGATTTTTGTATGAACTTGTAGGAGGATCAACAATGATGTCCATCTTCGCCATCCGTCCATCGTCGCGGAGTTCATGTGGATGCTATGTTGAATATGATGCCTATGTGGTGTTTGAGACTATGTTTGAGCTATGTGGAGTTTGAACTATGTTGAGTTCATTTTTGTGGAGTTTGAACTATGTTGAGACTATGTTTGTGCCATGTTTGAGTCTTATGGAGGAGTTTGAGTCTTATGTAGGAGTTTGATCTTGTTTATATATGTTATGGAGCACTATTTAGTCATATTTGTGTCAAAATTATCATCTGTAAAATGCAGGGATTTTTGCAAAAATAGTAAAAATCTAGGCCATATGGTCTCTTTGCCGTGTGGCGCCACACGGCAAAGGCCTGTGCCGTGAGTTTGCACACGGCAAAGCCCACACGTTGCGCGCGCCTGTTAACCTGGCAATTGCGTGGTGACCATATGGTCTCTTTGCCGTGCTGCCTAGACACATGCACACGGCAAAGGGCTGAGGCTGGGGTCTGGGCAAAGGATCCTGTGCCGTGCTGTATGGAGCGGAGCACACGGCAAAGATCTCGTGTGTGCCGTGCAGTGCTGGGCAGAGAACACGGCAAAGACTGGGGTGTTTGCCGTGCATCGTCACGAAGAGCACACGGCAAAGACGGGGTGTTTGCCGTGCATCGTCACGGAGAGCACACGGCAAAGATGTGTGGACCCGGGGTGAGGGTTGACCCTCTCTGACAGATCTGTGCCGTGCTGGGTGTGGCCTGGCACACAGCAAAGGGTGTGCCGTGCTGTTTTGGAAAAGAACACGGCAAACGTTCTTTGCCGTCGCTTAATAGGCCGTGTGAAGTTTGTCGTGCAGTTTGGCACGGCAAAGTCTTTGCCGTGTTCCGAGCACCCTTTGCCGTGCGTTTTGGCCGCACGGCAAAGAACTCGTTTCCGGTAGTGACGGCAGGTTAATCCTAGGGAGTTGATGCTGGCTTAATAATTTATAAGTTTTTTTTTAAACGAGGATTAATAAATTTATAAGTGTTATATGCATCTTCCCAATCCGTAGTCTCTTGCCTGTGATGCACCTATCCTAACTTCCACTCATTATTAGTACGATGTAATTATGCATTGTGGATTTGTGGTTCAGAATTTAGATGTATCAAGTGCAAACCATGATGTATCCACTCTGCTACAAGTTTCTCTTATTGTCTTGCTGTTATTTTTTGGCACGTTATTGTTTAAGAGAGACTTGAGAGAAAGACTGATATTTTTGTAACCCACCATGCTGAATTTGATAACTCAAGATATGTATTTGTTTTAATGTTCTTCCATACTGTAACATTTGCATTTCGGTTGGGCATGATATCAAGAGAAACTTAAGGTTTAGTTAACTCTAGTTTCTCCCCAAATTATATCTAAGAGCGCCTACATTTGTTTTTTGTAAGTCACATCAAGAGAAACTTAAGGTTTAGTTAACTCTAGTAAAATCTTGGTGACGACGTATAAGTTCTTTTGCATCAGCGGATGAGATTACACTATACATCAGGAAACCGTGAGAAATGTCTCCTTTTAGATTATCCATAGCTGTCATCTTCCATATTATTTGATCATATGGGCAAGAACTGCACGGGAACACTCAACTGAAGAGTAATTTGCTACCTTGCAGTACTTCCAATAGCAACTCTTGGTTACAGAATGCGATATGTTAGGACACAAGAAACATAAACAGCCTGTGATTACTATGAAAATCTTGGAAGCACGAGTCACGGTACTACAGAGAATGTAGTTTGCAGCCCGTGATTCATAGGGGATTTCAGAACTTATCTACACAGCTGACACTTGTTTGTTATAATTTTCATCATCAGAGTGGGCATATCCATCAAATGTAGCTGTACACGTGAGAATGGTATAAGGTTCTACATTCCACAACACTCTCCTTCACGCAAAGAGTGTACTTCAAACTTTCTTAGACAGATGAATTATCTATAAGTTTCATCGAGCTTATACAAAAATGAAACAAGATTCTTATGAAACTAAACAGGTACTGTATTATACAAATATATTTCATCATAAATCTAACGATACTAACTGGGTGAGATAAATGTTGCTGTTTTTTGTATGAACAAGATCAAACTTAGAAAGTTGGAAGTAGTGTAGCTGGGCCGGGAGGAGATTTGGTGCTCCCTGATCCCGGTAGTTTAATTTTTTTTAAACACTATTTATGAGTTTAAAAAGTCTGAAAAAATCATGGATGTAGCCAATTATGTATCACACGAACGTGCAAAGAATTAACTTCAAATACGTTGTATATTGGGCTACACAAAAATGATAAAATTGGAGATTTGAAAATATACATATTTAGATCCCCTTTTGTCATTTTTGTGTAGCCCAAAATACACAGCGTTTTTGAAGTTGATTTTTTTGCACGTTCGTGACATATATCATTGGCTACATACATGATTTTTATCACATATTTTTGAAACTCATAAATAGGGTTTTCGATTTTTTAAACCATCAGGATAACTGGTGCTCAGGAGCCAAAGACACTTTCCGAGCTGGGCCTCCTTTCTATGACGTCAAGCATATCTTTCTCTCTTTTAGGGCCATCCTTCCGCCCGAAGGCATCAGCTACCTCCTAGGTTTCATCGCCCCCCTCCCACCAAGTCAAAATCCTAACTCCACCTTTGCCCATTATTTCAACCATCCAATTATCCATGTCATGCCCACTACCATTTATTAATAATACTCTATATCTACATGAAGGTTGTCCACTTCATCCATCTTGTTTTCCATCCAATTATCCACGTGATCATTTTTAGCCGTATGATTTGATGAGACCACACAATTTGCTATGCTATTACATAATTAAATCATGTGCAACTAGAGACTACAATTAATTTAGTCATTAATAAAACAACCAAGTCAATTTTCTACAAATTGTTTTCAATCATGAAAATCATGTACCATGAGTAGAGATTACGTGCTCCTCTATATGTAACCTGTGTTAACCATATTTTCGGATTTTAATATTTTAAGTGAAATTATATTTTACCACCAATTATTTTTGGTTTTCTGAAAAACTCTTGCGTTTAAGATAGTTTTAATTGTTGCATCTCAAGCTAGCCTTGTAGCTGATCCATCCTTGGAGCGAACTAGAAGTAGTACTTACATGCATTGCTTGGCTAACACTAGCAACGTAAGCTGATTGACTTTGAAGGTGCTACGTGGCTTGATATTAGAGGATCAGCTTTGTTTGTGTTGGCAGCTCAAGAGTGGCTTGGAAGCCAAGCCTCAGCATGGATCTTTTGCACGGCGGAGAAACAACAGGAGCAGCTCACCTATGTGCTTGCGTAACGCATGTCGGCAGATATTTCTGCTCAGCTCGGTAAGCGGCAAGCGGTTAGATATTTAGTCGCCAACGGCTTATAAATAGAGCAGCTCAGCTGCAGTTCGCGACACCGATCCGTCGAGGGAAGCAAGAGCTGAGTGAGATGAGCACGACCAGAGTCCGGAGAGAAGTAGAGATGCCGAGCCAGCGCGAGTTGAGAGAGTGAGCGTATGCTAGTGCGTATATAATGGAGCAGATGAAAATACACAACGGCAGATGCTGCTCATCTATCGTTTGGGAGGAGAGCTGCTACGCCGCCATAACCAAACCTTGGAGGAGAGCTGATGCATATACGTACAGAATACGCATACATATGAGTCGTGGTTGATCGGCCAGAGCTGTGCTGCTACTAAGGCAAGTGGATGCTTTACTACTCTGTTGATTCCTGCAAACGGTTACTTTGCTAATCTTTTGATTTCCTTGCTAGTAGTAGTTTCACTACTTCTAGTTTATATCTCGTTGACAAATCTGTGGTGCTTGTACTTCTACATGCACTGTTCTTGTTGATCTTCTTGTTGATCATTGTGGTATCGGAGAGGGAGATGAGTTTCTCTCTGTCTTGATTAATTAAATCCGAATACTCCGCAGGAGCTCATGAGGAGTCTGAGAATATCCTGTTGGGTATATCTGTTTGATCTCATTCCAGTGATTGTATCATATCTTGATCTCTCTTTGTATTGGTGTCACGACGGCAAACGTATTGTACCGGTCGCAGTTCTGGTATGGGACAGTCTGAGCTCTCCGTGAGGGGCGGCCCTTGAATGGAAAGTGTCGGTGATGGATCCGTAGGAGCGATCGACATGAGTAGGTCAAGGTGTCCGGTGTCTGAGCGGGAAAAAGGGCTCTGCTCGTTCTGGGACCCGTGTGGTTCTGGTCGAGGCTGTTGACGTCGGAGTACCCCTCTTAAGAGTGTAAAAGTGTGAATATTCACCCCTGTGAGTCCCGTGTAGGGAACCTTGCTGTCATGTGTGATACCGGTACACGATCATTCACCATCCTTAACTCTTTTTATCCGCGGTGAATGATTTATTCCTTAAAATCCAGTTCCGCTCATACTCTGTTTTATCTCTTCCGTTGACCTCCTTTAAATACAGTTTATCCGTTATTACTGTATTTAAACTTGTTTTGTCCTCCGTTGCATAGTAAAGTATTTACTTGCTGAGTACGACTTGTTTGTACTCACCCTTGCTTCTTCTGTTTTTGTGTAATCAGAGTGCGCAGCGGAAGACGACGTTGTCCGAGGAGTAGGCTGGACCAGTTGGGTGGGAACGAGTAGAGAACTAATTTGCTTTTGTAATTGTAATAATCTTGTAAAATAAGTTAATTGAGCTGTTGAGATCCACTGTGCTGGTTTATCCTGCTTCTCTAGCCTTGCGCGTGTATAGACTTTCGGGTCTATAGACGTGCGGCGGCTGTCATTCTACCGGGCCGGGTCTCGGGGCGTGACAGTTAAAGTGGTATCAGAGCTTGAGGTTTAGGTCACGCTGGGCTAAACGGGTAGATCATTAGTTAGACGTTGCAACTAACTTTTGATGTGTGTTTTCTTGCACCATCTTTGCTTGTTTTATTTTGTACTAACCTTTGATTGTTGTCTGCTAGTTTTGTTGTTTGATTGATTGACTAAAAGCTTTTGGTTTTGATTTGTGAAAATCGTGCTTGTTAGTTTTAAAAAATAAAATGTGTTTTTGTGTTGAATTTCGGGGACGAAATTCTTATAAGGTGGGGAGGATGTGTTAACCATATTTTCGGATTTTAATATTTTAAGTGAAATTATATTTTACCACCAATTATTTTTGGTTTTCTGAAAAACTCTTGCGTTTAAGATAGTTTTAATTGTTGCATCTCAAGCTAGCCTTGTAGCTGATCCATCCTTGGAGCGAACTAGAAGTAGTACTTACATGCATTGCTTGGCTAACACTAGCAACGTAAGCTGATTGACTTTGAAGTGCTACGTGGCTTGATATTAGAGGATCAGCTTTGTTTGTGTTGGCAGCTCAAGAGTGGCTTGGAAGCCAAGCCTCAGCATGGATCTTTTGCACGGCGGAGAAACAACAGGAGCAGCTCACCTATGTGCTTGCGTAACGCATGTCGGCAGATATTTCTGCTCAGCTCGGTAAGCGGCAAGCGGTTAGATATTTAGTCGCCAACGGCTTATAAATAGAGCAGCTCAGCTGCAGTTCGCGACACCGATCCGTCGAGGGAAGCAAGAGCTGAGTGAGATGAGCACGACCAGAGTCCGGAGAGAAGTAGAGATGCCGAGCCAGCGCGAGTTGAGAGAGTGAGCGTATGCTAGTGCGTATATAATGGATCTGATGAAAATACACAACGGCAGATGCTGCTCATCTATCGTTTGGGAGGAGAGCTGCTACGCCGCCATAACCAAACCTTGGAGGAGAGCTGATGCATATACGTACAGAATACGCATACATATGAGTCGTGGTTGATCGGCCAGAGCTGTGCTGCTACTAAGGCAAGTGGATGCTTTACTACTCTGTTGATTCCTGCAAACGGTTACTTTGCTAATCTTTTGATTTCCTTGCTAGTAGTAGTTTCACTACTTCTAGTTTATATCTCGTTGACAAATCTGTGGTGCTTGTACTTCTACATGCACTGTTCTTGTTGATCTTCTTGTTGATCATTGTGGTATCGGAGAGGGAGATGAGTTTCTCTCTGTCTTGATTAATTAAATCCGAATACTCCGCAGGAGCTCATGAGGAGTCTGAGAATATCCTGTTGGGTATATCTGTTTGATCTCATTCCAGTGATTGTATCATATCTTGATCTCTCTTTGTATTAGTGTCACGACGGCAAACGTATTGTACCGGTCGCAGTTCTGGTATGGGACAGTCTGAGCTCTCCGTGAGGGGCGGCCCTTGAATGGAAAGTGTCGGTGATGGATCCGTAGGAGCGATCGACATGAGTAGGTCAAGGTGTCCGGTGTCTGAGCGGGAAAAAGGGCTCTGCTCGTTCTGAGACCCGTGTGGTTCTGGTCGAGGCTGTTGACGTCGGAGTACCCCTCTTAAGAGTGTAAAAGTGTGAATATTCACCCCTGTGAGTCCCGGGTAGGGAACCTTGCTGTCATGTGTGATACCGGTACACGATCATTCACCATCCTTAACTCTTTTTATCCGCGGTGAATGATTTATTCCTTAAAATCCAGTTCCGCTCATACTCTGTTTTATCTCTTCCGTTGACCTCCTTTAAATACAGTTTATCCGTTATTACTGTATTTAAACTTGTTTTGTCCTCCGTTGCATAGTAAAGTATTTACTTGCTGAGTACGACTTGTTTGTACTCACCCTTGCTTCTTCTGTTTTTGTGTAATCAGAGTGCGCAGCGGAAGACGACGTTGTCCGAGGAGTAGGCTGGACCAGTTGGGTGGGAACGAGTAGAGAACTAATTTGCTTTTGTAATTGTAATAATCTTGTAAAATAAGTTAATTGAGCTGTTGAGATCCACTGTGCTGGTTTATCCTGCTTCTCTAGCCTTGCGCGTGTATAGACTTTCGGGTCTATAGACGTGCGGCGGCTGTCATTCTACCGGGCCGGGTCTCGGGGCGTGACATAACCTCTCGAGAAATTTCTAAAAAACATGATGCGGCGACGTGATTGAGAGCATCTCCAACCGGACCCCCCCCCCCCCCCCCCCCCCCCCCCCCCGCACGCCCTAGCACACACATCCTGGACAAAAACCACCGACCCAACCAGATCCGCTATACCTAACCCAAATGTCCAAACTGTTACGGAACCCAAATATTCAGCCCATACGTGTGGCGGTTTTGTGCCTACATGGGTGCGCCTAGGCGCGTCCGCTATGTCAGATTGACAAGCTGAACCCACATATAAATGAAACGACACCGTTTCTCATTGACTCGCATTCATGGCGCATTGGTCGGCACTCCGCTCAAGGAGTCCTGCTCCGGCTATTAAACTCGGTCGGATAAACCCTAGTCCCCCCGCCCCCACTTCCTTCCCCTTCCGTCCCCGTCCATGCTGCCACCACCTTTTCCGTCCGCTCCTCCCTCTTATTCCCCCGTCCGCGCGCTCTGCTGCAATGCCTCACTAGAAGGTGTCTCATGGTACAAGAAGGTCACCGCGGAGCACCTTGTCGAGATCATGGTGCAGATGGTTCAGACGCATGGCTTAGATAGAGAAGCAGGTGGCGTGGCTGCGTGGGACATAGCCGCCGGAGGAGGAAGGGCTGCATACGTGCCGATGTCGCTGGACAAGGCGCGCGAGCAAATTCCATATCGCGATGGAGGTTGAGAAACTCTCCCACCTGGAGGCGATGATGATGATCGCTAGGACTCATGGATCCCGTGTTGAGGACTGGATTTCTCCTCTAACGAGGACAACGACAAGGAGAAGGAGGACGAGAACGTGGAGATCCCCCCCCCCCGCGACCAATGTTAACAAGGCATTCTCTTAAGGGCAGGGAATATTGTGATCTTGGATGAGGAGGACGAGTATGCGTACTTTTTCATTTAGGTTGATCAAGTTTGTATAACTTCTATCAATCTGTCTATCTAATGATTCATGGCTTTGCGTGTATTTGTCAGTTTAAAAGTAGGGGGTGTAGTTGGAACAGGGGACACATTGGGGGTGTTCGAAAGTTCCACCGATAAATAAATGGTCAAATTCGCCCACTGTGTTTAGAGATCCTCTCACATCTCTTCATGCAAGAATTCCAGTTTACCGGTTTCTCCAACATACTGAATTCATCTTATCCGTGGCTTAAACTAATTTGTAAGCATCATCAATTGGGTACATTTCCAAATCTTTAATGACATTTAGTTGGTCAAATACACTACAATTTCACATAAATTAAATTTAACCTTTGACTACTATGACCAGTTGAATCTCACATATTGTTGTAAAGAACGTCATGGTTTATGCGACTTATATCCTTCAATTCACATAATATAGTTTTAAAAGAAATTTTCGCTGCAACTGGCGGGGGGGGGGGGGGGGGGGGTAATTTTCTGGTATTTCCAACAGAAGAATGACAATTGGTAACTAAAACTTTAAATTGCGTCGGTGTGTCGGTGATCACATAATTTGCCTGGTATGTGCACTTTGGTTCACACACAACAACACCTCGCAAAACAAGCACACTCAAAACACGAAATAGGCTTTCGCCCCGCTATATAAATATAGCAACCAACCGATACAACCACAAGGCCACTACTGGGGTAAACAACACACTCAAGCCCAAAAGAAACAAAAAAAGAATAAAGAAGAGAAAACAAAGCCGACATCGGCGGTTCGACGAAAAACGAGACGACTCGTAGCCGCTGCGCCCTCCGGAGAATATCCACCATGCTCCCAGCCTTCCGAAGCGCCTCGTACCAAGCAGTACCTCCAAGAAGGGAGCGACGACGACGACGCTACTGCCCGGACAGTTCCAAAGGTTTCCTCCGGTGTGTCCTAGGGTTTCCACCGGTACGTTGAGGGTGGGAAAGAGGTATCCCGACGCCCTTCAAGAAGGAGGGTGACACCCGCAGGTGTCACCACGCCAGTGTCGAGACGACAAGGATTTCTCCCGACCTCCAAAAAACCACATCCCAGACACTGCGTATAGCTCCACCAATCTTGCCGCCCACCAGCACACGCCACCACGACCTTGCAGTCATCACCGTCGTCTCACCGCGACCAATGTCACCAGGTCGGAAAACCGAGTAGAAGGATCCCGGCGAGGGACGGCGTCACATTGGCATGCTGGAGGGAACTGCCTCCACCACCGGAAGGCAGTAGCCGACCGGATGCAGCAGCAGGGCCAACCAGGCCCTCACCGGCCCGGCCGAGCCCAAAAGGGCCCGTAAAGCCCCGTCGCCGCACTGCAGCAAGGGTGCCACTGACGCCGCCATTCTCGTCCAGGTTCCTACTCCTCCGTCCACCGAGAGTGCCGCCACCACGCCTGGGTGGCCCGTCCAAGCCCAGATGGGCCTCGCCTGGCCCCAAATCTGAGCCAGGAAGGACGCTGTCGGCCGCACGCCGGCGACCGACCGCACGCAGGCTACCGCAGCTCCCCGCCGCCAATCGGCCTCCCCACCGCCACCATGGCCGCCCGAAGAACACCGGACCGAAGGTGGACGAGGCGCACCGCCGCGTGCCGCCGCATGCCACGCCACCAGCATACACGCGCGGGTAGAAACCGGCTGCCACCGCCGGCACCAGCACCGCACAGGCAGAGCCCGGCGGCCTGACCCGACAGCGGCAGGGAGGAGGAGAAGATGGGGCGGGCGAAGAGGCGGCGGGCTAGGGTCTCCCATGTCACCTGCGTGGGGGCGAGACAGGGGAGGGAGGGGGTCGGGGAGGCAAGCTGGGCCGGAGCGGCCCGACGGCGGCGACGAAGAAAGCCTAGGCGGAGGAACCCTAGGGGAGAGAGGAGCGCGATGTGTGAGCTGTGCACGCTCAAAACAGACAGGCCTCGTTTTTTTTTTTGCAATAGGCACCATCTATTTTGTTTGTACGAATTTTCTGAAGTAAAAATAGCCTACAACTTCCCACCGATATGTTTCAGTAAATCGTGATAACAGTAGACACCAGTCCTCCTAGTAGGTAAAAACTAAAACGTCCCCAATCACCTTGTGATGTAAGCAACAAAGTCATCGAGGCCTTTTCTCGAGGATCCCCCTTCCGCCAGAGAGGCACGGATGGCTTCACCGAGCACCTTGGCACGCTGCCGCACTGCCATCCCATTCTCCGACAGCATCGCCTCCTCGATCACATCCTGGATGGCATCCGCCGGTACCACCTCACTGTGCTTTTCCCATGACCTACTAGGAGTGCGACCTTCAGGTACTTGCAGAGAAGCTCCGCGTCCCAGGGCTGGTCGGAGTGCATTGGCCACGCGAGCATCGGCTTGCCGTGGCTCAGGCTCTCCAAGGCGGAGTTCCAGCCGCAGTGGCTCATGAACGCCGCCGTGGCGCCGTGCGCCAGGATCTCCAGCTGCGGCGCCCACCCGGTGATCACCAGCCCGGTCCCCTCGATCTCTTTCGTGAACTCGGACGACAGCAGCTTGTCGTGCCGGCTCTCGCCAGATTCGGCGGCGAATATGTCGGCACGGTCGGCGTCCCGCAGCACCCAGATGAACCTCTGCTTGCTGCCCTTGAGCGCCGCGGCCATCTCAGCGATCTGCTCTCCCCGGAAAGACGACGTCGTTCCGAAGGACACGTAGAGCACCGACGCCGGAGGCTGCGCGTCGAGCCATTCCATGCACTCGTGCCGCGCCTTCCCCGGCGTCGCGCTCGCGTCCAGCAGCGGGTTCAGTGGCCCCACCGGGAAGAGCTTCTGGCCCTTGAACTCCGCGTGCTCGGCGACCGCGTCGATGAACTCCCCCTCCAGCACGCGGCACGTGTTGATGACGAGCCCGGCCCTGGCGACGCCGCCCCCTTCCCGCGCCTCCGCCGTTGCCCGGAACATGTACTCCATGAACTCCTTGGACATGGGCGCGTCGAACGGGAGGAACTCGAGGCCGTGGTCGCGGAGGAGCTGGTGGCCCGGTCCGGCGCCCAGCCACGCGATGTTGTACGACATGGCCACGCACTGCAGTCCGTACGCCTCGCCGTTGCCCAGCCGCGCCGCCTCCACCGCGGCGAAGGTGTTGATGTTGTCGTACACGACCACCACGCGGCGGTGGGTGGCCGAGAGGCTCGCGAGAAGGACGGCCAGAGGGGCGCCCGCGCCGGCGGTGAAGGCCTCAAACATGGGCAGCAGGTGGGTGGGGAAGGGAGACGGGGCGGTCGGGTCCGGCGCCGGGGACTCGTAGGTGGGGATGTCGAGGTCGTGAAAGTGGACGGAGCCGAGGGCCTTTGCGTCCCAGCCGTGCACGCGTGACCGCGCCTGCCGGACCTGAGCCGCCGGCGCCGCGTAGTGAACGGAGAGCCCGCGCGACGCGACCAGTAGGGACAGGTCCATGAGCTGGTTCAGGTGGCCCTGTGCCGGGAACGGCACCGCGACAAAGGCAACCGATTCCATCGCCATTGTTTCTAGGTTCGTACAGTGTACGCCTTGAACACCTTGTCGATTGACAGGCGCTATATATAATCGATGAGATCTCTCTTCTCTGTAACTAGTTGTAGTTATTTGGAATTACTAGATTCTAAGTTAGCTGTCACACTCATCGATCGAGCACAGAGCGGACCTAATTGAATTATTGATTGATGGATCAACCGCGCCGATTGGTCCATGGCTCCGTAGCAGCCTTGACAGGGTTCGGTAAATACATTTGAGCCCAAGTGGGTTTGTCACCGGCAATTAATCAGGTCAAACGCCTAGCAGTGAACTACTCTACTCCCATATGGAGGCATGTGACTCTGCCAGTCTGCCCATATGGGGGACTGGGATTCAGTGAGGCCATGGCCAGTCACGCCGTGCCTGTCTCCCCTATATCCACCGTTCGAAGTCAATCCAATGGATTAGATTGATCTAAAATTTGAACTCGAAATTCAAATAATTCAGAAAAATTTGAAAAAATTCCAGTAAATCGTATATGGTCCGTTGTACATTCGGACAAAATTACAAGTCATATTGATAAGTGGTTTATCACTAAATAGCGTTTTATATTTTGATCTTAAAAAGCTATTAACTCTTAAACGAGTGATCCAAATGACTTGTAATTTTGTCAGAATTCCCGGAAAGATATATACGATTTACTGCAATTTTTTCTGAATTATTTGAATTTGAGTTCAAATTTTAGATCAATCTGATCCATTGGATTGACTTCGAACGGTGGATATGGGGGAGCCGCACGGCGTGACTGGCCATGGGCCAGTCACTGAATCCCAGTCCGGCATATGGGGAACGAGATCCTCTAACGTAGTAGAGTAAATTACAAAAACCTACCACAATTAGGGCAGGATTAACGTGTCAGTATCGATCCTGCTAATTTTTTCAAAAATGTACCAACACTAGGGTAACGAAAACAAATTGTACTTATTCACAATTAATCTCGTTTCAATAGCATTTGGGCCTATTTGTAAGGTCCTAGTTGGCAGCACAGAGCCACAGAGCTGACGTGGAGTTGGGGCCTACCTGTAAGTCTCAATTTGTTTTCTCGCACCTCGTTGACCCGGGACTGTGCATCTTCACCATGGCCATGCGCAAGGTGCTGTCGAGCGAGCTCACGAAGGTGTCCTCCACGCTAGCGAGGGCGCGTTCGGACGGGCCGCCATCGGGGGCGGCACCTCCGGCGACCTTTGTTGCGCGCGCCAAGGTGGAGCTCGAATCCATGGAACCACCGGGGAAGGAGCGGCGGAGGCGACGTTGGTGGTGCCGGCGAGGAACAGCAAGACGGAGAGCACGCCGTGCAGACCTGCACGCACACCAGCAAGGCGCCGCCGAACTCCGCGGAGGCGAGGCATGGTAGGTGGTCTCGAGGCAGGTGGTGCCGGCGACGGAACATCGCGAGCAGCCGCGCGAGTGGAGAGAGCCAGCGCCGGCGCGCCTTCGCGGCTGGCGGTGTGCGTCCTGCGCGCGCAGACCAGGGGCAGGTACAACGTGCACGTGCAGTCGCGCGTGCCGGGCGGGCGGCGAGGACGCGATGTCGCCGTCGCCGCCATGGGGCAAGGCCGGAGACATGGATCCCCCCGCCAGCGTGCAGCTCTTCCCACCTTTATATCATGTATAGGTGGTAGTCCTAGACCCACTCTATCGTTTCCCCTCCTCAGCGACGCCGATACCTTCCTCCTTGCCTCGCTATCCTCTGCCATGGCTGCGCGCTCCGGAGCTCCGAGGCCGGCCACCACCATTGTCCCCGTCGTCCTACGCTACTCCGAGCATCTCCATCATGTCCGGGAGATTTGACTCGTCGTCCTCTATGTTTCTGTAGAAGGAATCGATCCCACATGCCTCCGTTCGTCGCCATCGAGGTCGTCTTCCTCGCGACCGCTGCACGTCGGCCGCGCCTCGATTCGCCGCCATGGGTGTGCCCCTGTCTTCCCCATCGCCTCCTCAAAACCATAAAAATGTCGCGAAGCTCTTGGGAACCTCCTCGTCGACGACCGCGACGTCGAGCAGCAGTTGCTTCGATGAAATGTGCAGGTGCTCGACGTTGCGGAAGAAGCACGCCAGGTGCTCGATGAAATGTGCAGCTGGGTGAAAGAGAGACGGGAGGAGTAAGAAGAAGATGGGGCCTGATAGGTGGGCCCCACATCCACCTCAGCTCCACGCCCACGTGTGCTGCCTAGTCAGCTCTGGCAGGTGGGCCCAATCGGTCGCTCTGCTGTCAAAAGTACTGTTAGATAGGGATCAGTTTGATCTGTTGTCGTTCGTCCCAATGTTGGTACATTTTTGAAAAAATTACCAAGATCGGTACTGACTTCTTAATCCTGCCTCAATTGTGGTAGTTTTTTGTAATTTTCTCAACGTAGAAGAAACTATTGCAGAGGGACGTTCTTGGCTGTGGTTCGCTCGTTTTGCATCGGACGACGGTTCGTGAAAGACTTCCTGCTGCCTATTTTGCTTGGATAGAAACAGAGTAATTGCCGGCCATCGCTCTCGCATCTCCGGCCATCGTCGTCAGCAGTTACTCTTGATTCACCCTTCCGCGTGGAGGCGGCGATTTCCGCCCCTTCCGGCAGAGCAAGCCCCTTCCGGCCGTGGAAGCGATCGAAGCCAGCCGCTGCCCCGTACAGAGCCGTCGAGACCGTTGAGCTGCGAATCAAGCAGCGTCGACGCGGCCGAGTAGTCGAGGGCACGAAGCCAACTCCACTAACTATCTTCTCGAACGACTGCTCTGCTGGTAGCCTTGCCTTGCATTGGTCTGCTGCTTGCCTTGCCGTAGTGGTGTTTTCAGTTCAGACTTTCAGTTATGCAGAAGCGATAGCAGCAATTGGACTGTAATTTTTCTGAAACGAGCAAATGGATTGTAATTGACGTAAATTGAATGCACACATGTACAAGTAGCAACCGAAGTGCTTATTTAGTCACAACAGCAATTGGAGGAACCAGCCAGCAAGCTCAACGGCGAAGACAACACAGAGGTTGAGCGCGGCGACGAGGAGGACACGGACTCCTTCTCCTCCTCTTGAGGGCGCGGCCGGCGTGCGCCAGGGAAGCAGCAGCGCAGAGCTCGAACGCGGCGACCAGGAAGACACGAGCTTGCTGCTTCTCCTCTTGGAGGACGCCGGCCGGCCGGCGTGCGCCATGGAAGCGGCAGTGCAGATCGAGGTCGAGCGCGGGAACCAGGATGGCACTGGCGCTGGTTCATAACGCGGCTATGAGTGGTGAGGCGAGGCTTCTCCCCGCATTGAATTTGTTACTGCTCTGCGTCCCGACGAACTTCCAAGGCGGGCACTGCCGCGGCGCCGGCGGCGGCAACAGAGGCCAGGAGCTTCGTTTTTTTTTTGAACAAGCCAGGAGCTTCGTTGGACTGGGCTTTGGCCTGACTGTTTTGACTTGTTCGAGCTGCTGCCGTTGGATGGGAAACGAGCGGACCACAGCTAAGGACGTCCTTCTGCAGTAGTTTCTTCTATGTTAGAGGATCTCGTTCCCCATATGGATAAGACAACTAGTGTCTCTTCCGCTTTAGTTTTTGTTTGTGAGAAGAAGATGATAATGGCCACGACGGCCAAGAATCTACCTCTTTCTCCTTGGAAACTATTCCATCATCTTATTTTACGAAAATTTGAAATTGTCTTTACTAAATATTACATGTACAATTATTAAGAAAGGTCTACCAAAATAATGGGATGAGAAAGATTGCACAATACAATACAATGCAATAGTACAAGGAGTTCAATATAATGCAAGACGATACACTCTCAATGCACGACGTCATCCCTAACTATCGCGGAAAAAACTTTTCGCGGCACTTAGGCTAGCCATAATGGGGAGTAACTAACACTAGTAACATGCATATGTTATTATTCTATGTTACTACCCCATAGTGCAAAGTAATATCAAGAGAGTAACATAGATTGTCTCATTACTAGCTTGTATACTCATATGGTAACTAGTTAAGTTACTCTTTTTATCTCTCACCTTATTATGTATCTATCACATCATTTTCTTTACTTAGGTGGCATCTATTTTACCATCTTAGTTACTCCCACTGTTTCCTCGACTTGCAGAAAACAAGGCGCCCAAAATGTGCCATGGTAGGAGTACATACTTTGGCTGCACATAAATGCATTGTGGTAGTTGGGAAGCAAGCGGTACTCGGCTTAGATGAGGCGCAAGATCAAGATACATGATTTCCTAGTAGTATATGTACTCAATCTTGGTATATTTTATTTTTTTCCGCACTGAGCTAATTTATTTCATGTAAAAGAGCTATAAGCATCAAGATTTTTGTTTCAACCAGATAGAAGAGCTGCATGTGCCAATTTACTATCGTACTAGTATATTCAAAATAAATACAAGTAATTTAAGGTAAACTAAACTATGTTTATAGGAAAATTTTCAAGTAAACTAGGGACTTGTTGTTCCTACAATGATGTTTTGCCAATAAGCCCCTCAGGTGAAACAAATGGATAAAAACCTCAGTACATAGATCCATGTCGACACTACCATACAGCTTCCAGACGAAATTACATTATGGAATCGGATTACATTATTCGTTCTTGGGCACAGTTTGATGCATGATCTCTGCTGATCAAGGATTAACCAGACGAGATTTGAGGAACTAAGTACAAGCTGAGTACAATACAACATATGCATCGATTCGTAAGTTCGTAACAACGTACAAGATGCTGTTGTAAATGAGCCCTACCCAGCGTAGATGGTGGCCAAGGGGAAGGCAAATTCGTGAAAACGGATCGCCCCTTCAAAACCTAGGTTTCCTCTCTTTATATAGACCAAGACAATGTTCCTTGGCCTTCCGACCAATGCCCCTTTAATTCATGAGCTATTGGGCATCCATAGCGTCAAATCATGCTCGAATTAATCAAGTATGGATACAGTTAGGGTCAATCCCGTCATCCACTTTCAGAATCCCGTAAACAGATCTGGGCTTTCGATAAAATGAGCAAAAACAGATCTAGGCCTTCGGTAGAACGTGTATACAAATAACGTTGGCTGCTGTTCGGATACACCCGTTCATGAGACAACTATAGTGTGTGCCTTATTTGGACCTAGTCAGTGTCCGAACTACTTAGGACATGGTGCTACACACTGTGGGTTTTGATGGTTGACATGTAGAGGTCCACAACACTTGTATACACCCGAGTGAAGGGTTGTATTAGTCGCCTCAAGTGGGCCATCAATGTTCATAGAACCACTCGGCCACAGAGCGCTTTTACTTGGGTTCTGGTTCTACCAGTGGATTTCGAGATTACTTCTTCAAAGGAACACTAGTTGGACCCGAACCACTCGGGAGACCAGATACCGCTGGGAATATATGGTCTTCTCACCGCCATGTGAGAAGCCCCAATCTCCATCCGTGGAAAATGATTGAATACCAACTAGAATTTACCCGTTATTAACTCATTTCCCATGATATTCCGACCCTACAGGAGAATATTACTTGACTTATTATTGACTCTTATTCCACATGAGTTATATGAGTCTTTCCCAATTTTCTCGCAGCAACAATGGAGCGTTCTTGAGCGTGTATTACTGGTGAATTTTTCCATGGAGAAGGATGAAGCACTCGGCTTAGGCAAAGACGTCATCAAGACAAGCTGCAACCAAATCAAGGACTCGGGGATACTAACGAGCATCTGGCACAACATGTACCATACAGGAGGAGAAAACCCTCCCATGATGCATAGGGTGGGATGGTCCAATGACTTGGACTCTGACTAGTATACAAGGGTGTCACGTCTACTTGGAGTGTAAGACAAGCAATGCAGTTACACGGAAGACTACGGCTCAACCTGTAAACCGATCCAAGTGCCATGTAACCCTACCATACTACCTATATAAGTCCATGAAGGGATCATCAGATTCGTACAAAATTTGGACTTACGGTACACACAAACTTTAAGATACATGACTGATAAAATACTATTCGCCACAAACATGAGTAGGGTTTTTCTTCCGTATCTTGAGGGACCCAGATCTGTCTGAATTTATGTGATGTGTGTAACTGTTCTCATCTTTCACATGAACGGCCCCATGGTTCAGTATTGCTGGTACAAACCCATTGACACTAGCTGCTAAGATAGTTCTTGGAGGCGCTCCAGAGGTGTGCCCTCATGCTGGCATGTTGTTAGTCCGCCCCCAATCCAGAGGCCCTCGATGCGATGGATCTTGGCTCCACGCTGGCAGGCGGTTGAAGTTACTTTTTTGTATGCTAGGTTGTCTTCGTGAGGATGGTGAGGTGGTGGCGGTGTTCTATTGTCGGAACTCCTCCCCGCTCTATCCTTGGACTCATTGTTCTGGCTCTGGTACCCATAAAAAGTGCGTGGACGGTTCGGTCTGGTCCATTTGTGAATCTTTATGTTTTTTTGTGACCTTTTTTAGTCTTTTGTGTACGTGGGTGGAGGCAGCAGTATCCCCTCAGTACAGAGAAAATCTTCTGTGCTCCTGGTGCCCCATATACAAAGTGACCTATTGTTTTATACATATACTCGTCTTTATACATAACTTTTACATTTTTTAAAGGACATTACTTTAGTCTCTTACATTTAAAAAAAAATAGGCAAAAGACTTGTCATTTTCATTGATTAAGAAGAAGAGAATTGCCCCGTTAATTATCGGAAAACCGGGCGAAAACCGGTACAACACGGCCGGCTGAAGTGGCACACAACAACGATGCGACTCACACTGCCGTGGCGAGAACACCACCATGGTAGCAAACAAGCGTCATCATCGTCGCTCCTCCTCGAGCAAGCGAAACCGACTTCGCCAGCAACTTCCACGGGAAGGGAACCCACCGCAACAAGCGCGAGAAGCCATAAAGACCACCAAACAACCGTCCACACACGCCGACAACAATGCAACTCCGGATCCGAGGGCGAGCTACGATGGAGAACTATGCAAAACTGGCGTCGCGAAGGATCACCGAGTCGGACTATTCGTCGCATGTCATCGTTGCCGCACGACCTCGTCACCGCGCGAACCTCGCCGCCGCAACTCCGACTTCAAGACACGAATAGACCACAGTGAACCCGCGGACACGCCGCAAGGGACGACTACCGCAGCCTTGCCGGGAATCCGTCATCGCGCATCCTCATAGCCGCTGCTACACGGGTTATCGTCGACCACCAACACGAACCGCAAGACCCCCACTGGCCGGACCCTTCTCCAAACGAAGCCCTCGAGAGGGAAGAATGGCGCGAGGCCGACATTGTTCGATCCGGAGAGCCCAGACCTAGGGTTCCCCCCCAGAGAAAAAGGATGCGGAGACGAGAACCGCGACGATGCCTCCAGCAAGGTGACAGCGCCCACCGCCATCGTTGGCCCCGGCGAATCTGGGCCTGGCTTTCACCGCCTATCTCGCTCCAAAAACCCAGGCCGGCTAGCCCACCTGCCAGCACCGCCACCGAGTGCCCAACTCCGAGGAGCACGGAGGGCACCGACGCCGGCGAGAACGCTCGAGCCACCATGAATCTTTGGTGCAACCTCCGCATCTCTTACATTTTGGTTTTTGAGAAAAGACGTTAGAAGCATCTTATATATGATATTTATCAAGAAAAACAGCTGATATAAAAATGAGATACAACTCGATGCAACACGGTCAATAAAAAATAAAAAATACACTGTAATGTTATAGGTAGTCTAAGTAGTCTAGCGTTCCTGTGTCGTGCTGTGAACAACTCTCGTGTCTAGAATTATGTCTCCGTAAGAGCATCTCCAAGCGGAGCCCCCAAATCCGGCCCCCATAGTGTCCGCGGACGCGTCCGGATGCGTCCGCGGACACTGACCGGACAGCCCCCAAAAACATGGTGCTACAACCACACACCTCTAATTTAAGATACCAAATTACTACAAAAGCATGCAACGTGAATACAAGTTGCTACTTATCCTACGTGCAGTTCATGCGACCGGATAACTCATCGTCGGACAGGAGGATGACCGTTGCCACGCCGTCGCCGGAGCCGGAGCCGCCCTGTGCCGCAGCTGGAGGAGGGTCCGGAGAAGACCCCTGCTCGTCGGAGTCGGTGTAGAAGGAGCCAGATCCGGAAGATTCTGGCACGTAGATGCAGCCTTGACGGAACGCCTCCTCCGCCCGCTTCTGCTTCTCGACGAAGCCGAGCTTGTTCTTCATCTGCCCGACGAAGATGCGGTCCGTGGCCTCGGCCTTGAGCTGCTCCTCGGCCAAACGGTGCTCCGCCGCCACCCTTGCGCGCTCCTCCGCCCGAACCCGCGTGGCCTCGTCCTCCGCCCGCATCCTTGCCAGCTCCGCCTCCGCCTGCTGATTCCACTCCTCCGCCTCCGCCTGCTGATTCCACTCCATCGCCGACGACTGCGCCCGATTCGATTCGTGCATCTGCCGGAGGTACTCCGAACCCGTCATTTCGACGACGTCGGAGCCCTCGTGGAGGATGCCGTAGCCGACGTCTGTCCCCTCCGCCGCCAACACTTCTGCGGACACACGTGATCCCGCGGCCTCCTTTTCTCGGCGGAGCTGCGCCCACTTCTCCGCCGTCATCTTGGCGCATGTGGTGGGGAGGCGGCGAGGCATGGTGGATGAGGTGGAGGAGGAAACTCGGCACTGGTGGATGTGGAGGAGGAGAAGAGAGCGGCGACGGCGGCGGAAGTGCGGTGCGGAGTAGGGTTTGCTCCGGCCCCTCCACTTTTAGTCGGAGGTGGCCGGTGGCCGGTACGCCATGAATGCCGGCGGTGCGCCTTGAATGCCAACGCCGGTCAAGCTAGCTTATCCGCTCCGCCAGGCGGTCAAAGCGTGGGTCCGCGATGTCAGCGAGTGCGGGGCGGACGCGTCCGGGCGCGCCGGGCGCCCCCAAACCCGCCCCAGATATGGGCTGGGTTTGGAGTGTGCCGGACCGCCCGGACGTTTGGGCTGGCTATGGGGGCCTCCTTTGGGTGGTGGTTTTTGGGCCAAACCCCGTCCGGGCGGTCCGCCCGGACGTTTGGGGTGGGTTTGGGGCCTCCGGTTGGAGATGCTCTAAGCAGTTTTCTGTGTTCAAATTGTTATGGGTTGATGAACTCCCAGACTTTGTAATATCTGCCATGTACGGCGATTCTGCCGAGCAAAGCTAATGGAATATCAGTGTTCCATATCAAAAAAAAAAAGTTTAACGGTTGTTGTGTATCCGCTTTCTACTTTGCGGATGTTTTGCTCTTTTTTTTAAAAAATAGCCAACATTATAATTGCTGCTATCCCACACGACACCATAAAGTCACATGGATCTTCATAAATTTACGAGAAAAAATCAGTCGGGCGCAGCAAGACGCGCCATTTCCTTCTAGCATGTTCTATCGGTGCAATTTACAATATCCATGTGACTACTAGAGTGCGAATATGCAGTCTGCAACATTCTGTGGGTGTAATTCACAACTTATGTCCCTCTGATGAATATCCCACTAGTTTTAAGGGAAATTAGTAAATAACACACTGATTAATCATTAGGGGCTTTCCTCGATACCGTCTTACCAGCTGGCTACGTGTGTATGTTGTCATTTGGGCCTAGATTGTCGATTGGTGGTCGTTGTTTGTGGTGGTCGGTGACAGACTGGTACGCCATCGCCAGAGCCAAAGCCTGTGGTCGAAGCACACAAACAGAAGAAGTCATCATCGCTGCTCAGCAAGCTCCTTTGTATGAACTCTAGAGCACCATTAGTCGTAAACAAGATGTACTGGGGCAAGAAAGCTTACAATGTGGTCACGGTCAGGCGGAGCATATATGCCCGTCGTGATTGTAGTTCTTCTTCTCGTGCCGCCTTTTGGTGGGTGATCAATGCTCTTGAAGCCTGTAGGAACCACCATGATGGGCATCCCGACGAGGTTTCCCACACAAACGAGCTCCCAGTCGGTCGCATTGCCTATGAATGCGTCAACTGTGAAGCTCTCCTGGATCTCTCTGATCAGCCGACCTCGTGCTCTCTGTGCCTGTTTCATCGGAAATCCAATAAAAATAAGTTCGGATCCAGTACAGCCACATGTTCAGTTCAGTATGGTATGTCACCTGTATATAGTCGACTGCTGGAACCAATCGTGCACGACGAAGCTCCACCGGCCACTGGTCTTGAGCTTCATATTCATCGTCATTTCCTTCGCGTTGCCAGTTGTCAAAATGCGCAAGCATATCGACATCCATCGTGATGTTTAGAATGGCCTGAACCGATTCAACGGTGTAGTTCAACTTGAAAGGCACAAGCTTAGCCCCCTTGCCAGAAAGAACATGAACAACCTGGTATTGTAAAAGTCAGAAGAACTTTATTTGAGGATCAGATCAGGAATGATGAATTACATATACCAGACTCTTGTTAAAAAAAAACATATACCAGACTCATGCATATACCAGACTCACGGGCATATTTACGATCCCAATTACCTCCATCTCAGCACTGTCAAGATATCCAACAGTGAGTTCTGTGATGTCAACCTGAAATGGATCCTCTAAAGCGATTTCACGGGATGAGGGATCACCAGCATCCGTGCCACGGATTGCATCTAATATGATAGCACAGTCTACCGCGCTTCTGCAGAAAGGACCAAGTTTGTCCTGCCATTTTAGGATCATAACCTCATCATTCACAAGATTAGCTCGAATCTGCAAAGGGGGAACAAAGAATTTGCACGAAAATACCAGACTCTCAGATATGCTCATGACACCGGTCCGTGCAACAGTTCCAAATGTTGGGCGCAAAGCATTTGCTCCACATCTAGCGGCAGGGTATGTTATGGATCCTGCAGTTTCTGAACCAATTGCAAAGGGAACCATTCCTGTGACAGTGAAATGAACTTGTATTGAGTATATATATATTCTTAATCTGCTTATAGGTACAAATATATTCACAAATTAACCTGCAGAGGTGCTAGCTGCTGGCCCTGCCGACGAACCAGTTGAAAATTCCTCGATGTTCCAGGGGTTTCGCGTTCTTCCCCCAAACCATATATCATCATAGGCAAGTGAACCTGTGACAAGCTTCGCGACAAGGACTGCCCCAGCCGACCTCAATCTGTAGGAGGGTGATACGAGGAGAGTTTAAGCACTGAATTCATAATATCACTTCAACATTATGCTGCATATAATGGAGAAACGAACAAACCTTTTGTATACAAAAGCTTTCATATCAATAACATGATTCTTAAATGTCTTTGAGCCCCAAGTGGTATTGTATTGTGGGACTGCAATTATGTCCTTCAGCCCATATGGAATGCCATGCAATGGACCTAGTATGGAAAATTGTCGGTGCAATATTTATGTGTAAGCATAACTCTGAAACTGGATGGTCTTGTTTGCAAGTAACAGTAGCCTAATTTCAAACAATCGATAAAATTGTTTTATTGGAGATGGAAAAAACACTCGTAAAAAGGTTCTACTAGCGCGAAATACTTCCGGTCGTCATTTTGTTCGACACCTTCTCAGCCAAATGAGCATCAATCTTGACAGGGAGCTATGCATACCGAAATTTGCAATTAATGAATGAGAAAAAACCAAACAGTCAACTTAGAACTACAAGGAGATTCGTAGCACACCAAGGTATTTTCCTTGCTCCAGCAAGTCATCTGCCTCTTTTGCTTGTTTGTATGCCAAATCTTCAGTGTATGTAATAACGGATTCGAGAACACTACCATACCTAAACAAAATACCACATGATTAAAACAAAATAATTCTCAGTCCAATGTAATACTCACGTAACTCCATGTGAAAAATGTGATGAAGACAAAAATAGACCAACCTTTTTAATCTCCTTAAGAATACATCAGTAAGTTCACGTGACGTTATTTTCTTTGTCCTAATTAGTTCCGCAAGATCAACTATCTGACATGGAGATTATCTGATCAGATAGAATTCATTTCAAAACTAGCACCAATATATGTTGAAATGGTTAAGAAAACTGACCGACATAAAGGCAATATCTTCATCATTACTAGGGCGATGAACCGTAGAGGTGTGAGGATAGTTGAATATTTTACAATCCTTGGCTTTGCTTTTGCCACTCCATGATGATTTGAAGACAAGAATAGAAGGGTTATTCAATCCACCATTCTCCAAAGCCACAAACTTTCGGTTTTCTCTAAATGCAGGTACATTAAACTCTTTAGCACCGTCTTCCATCTCACGTAGCTAGCAGAACCAAGGGCGGTGTAGGTAGTCAAAACAACAACACTAGCACATTATTTCTTCAACAAAATATTTGCACATTACTTGGACATAAAAACTATAATCGAATGTTTCGAAATTACTTTTGAATCATTGAAAAAATTAGCATCGAAGTACTTCATGGACTCCTTCAAGGCAATCACACCGCTAACTGGTTCTTGTTTCAAAACATCTTTTACCTCCGTGCCCTGAAAATTGACAGATAATCTGATAAGCCCAATAATCCAAATTTGAGATCAGTAAAGCCAAATTTAACAGTATAAAAATTTCCTGCCTTCCAAATCTTGTGGTATTTGGATACAAGATTATATGAGTGACTCTTCCCACTCGTTGCTAACGGCAACGATGCACATTTTTGTGGCCACACGGCCCACGCCTATTTCCAAAATACAATGAACTATAAAAGAGCTGCTGCACGAGGGAATTGTACATGAATAATTTGTGATCTTATGGTGAGACACCAGATAGTCTGCAGAAACACGAATCTGAAAAAGATGTGGCTGTTGTGGGAGCAACGCCGGGTTAGTAGTAGTATGCATGCTGTTAAATATCTAATGTGCTCGGTTGATAATCCCCAACCAGCTTGTTCTTGTCACACCTAATGCCTACGTGGCGGTGGACAGCGAGTCACCAGGCTGAGCTGGTGAGCTATCATTGGCCCGGCAGAAGACTGACGTGGAAAGGAGCTCTGTGAGCTGTAAAGATGGACCACGGGCCCACTTGTAAGCGAGATCAAGGAGTATACATACTCTAAGCGTGTAAGGGTATCTCCACTCGTCCCCCAGCGCCCCCCAAGAGGCGAAATAGCGCCGTTTTGGCCTGTTTAGCGCCGTTTTTCTTCCAGTCGGCCCCTAGGAGCCCAAATAGCGCCGTTTCGGCGGAAAATAGCGCCGGCGCACCCAGGTGGAACCCAGCCCATTGCGTTCCGCCTGGGGGGCCGAAAGCGCGTGAAGTTTCGGCGGGCCAGTACTGTCAGCGACATGGGCAAAAATGGCGGGGGAAACGGAGCGAAAGCACGGCATCGTCATCTCCTCGGCTCCCGCGCTGGTAAAAAGACTGCCGGAGTTATGGCTGTGGACTGCCGCGCTGTCTGCGCCACCGCCGACGCGTCCAATCCGTTGCCACGCGCCGGAGTTATGGCGCGCCACCGCCGACGCGTCCAATTCGTTCGCCTCCCCTGCGCTATATATTCCCCCACCCGCGTCGTGGCAGAGCACACAGCGCTCTCTCTCGCCTTCTCTTCTCCACACAGACCACACCGAGCAATGGCCGAGCGCTTCCCCGGCGACGACGCCGCCGCGAACGGCTTCGGCCGCCGCTTCCTCCACCCAGAGGAGGCGCGCATGCTCTACGAGGTGGGCTACCCCGCGCCGCCGGACATGCGTGTCCCCGGCGCCTCCGACGGCCGCGCCGCTTGGCGGCTGAATGCGGGTGGCGTTCCTGTCCCTCCGCCGCCCGAAGGAGTGGAGCGCGTCGACGCGATCCAGGAGGTCCTCGCCGGCCTCACGCCGGAGCAGGCGGAGGACCCGCGCTGGGATCCGGTGAATGTTGCGTCCTGGACGCAGTACTTCGCCCGACGCCACGAGCAGGAGGTGGCGGACACAGGGCGCAACGGCCCTGTGGAGGGGTGGAAGAACTCCAAAGGCTGCCGGCGATGGTGGGGTGCTCGAGGGCGCAACCTCACCTTCGTCCTCGAGCACATCCACGCCGGGAACAGGCAACGGCTGATGATGCCGCCGCGCACGTCGTCGTGGCTGCCACGGAGGATGGGCGCCACTTCCTCCTCCTCCTCCTCCGGCGCCCGCTCGGCGTCGTCTGCGCCTCCTACTGCTGCTCGGGCTGCCCCAGAGACGCCGCCGCCCATCCTCAATTCTGGCCGGCGAGTTCCCAGACGCGGCGGCAGCGGCAGCGGCGGCGGTAGCCTCTGCCGCGCCGCATCGCCGCCTCGTCAAGCCCAAGATGGAGGGCAAGAAGAAGGGGCCGGAGTGGTAGGCGCCGCCTGACTACGTCAGGGCGGCCGTCAATATGGCGGCGCCGGAGGACTCGGAGGAGTTCCCCGGCATGAACCTCGCCATCGCTGCCTCCCTCGACGTCGTCCAGCCGGCGCCAGACGACGTCACCGACGCCTGGTCGGCGAGGATGCACGAGGAGGAGGAGATCCAGCGCCAGCAGCACATCCTGGAGGATCTGGAGCGCCGGCGTGAGAGGAGCAGTGCGCGGCGGCGCCGGCGGCGGCGCAGAGCGCGGCCCCTCGCCGTCGCATTCCACCTCCGCCGCCGCCCCCGGAGTACTACATCCTCGACCCTAGCGACGAGAACGAGGACTTCGCCGCCGCCCCCGGGCCGAGCAGGTGGCACGGCGACGAGGCAGGCCCTAGCAACACCGCTGGGGACGGCTCCGACGACGATGGCGACGACGGTGGCGACTACACTGTCTTCTACAGCCAACTGGGCATGTAGAACGGCATGTAGATCGCCTAAATTATCTATTTTTTTTAAGTTTTTAGTTTAAGTTTCTACTATGTATGTATAATCGGCAAGAACTGCGAATTTCGCACATATATTAATGAAATTCGCCTAAATTAGCTAATTTTCGCCCAAGTTGAGTTTTTGAATTTTTTGACCCAAGTGTTGGGTTTGGACACGGCTGGGAAAACGTCGCCCCCAGGGCGTCAAATAGCGCCGTTGCCCCCCAAACGGTCCAAAATAGCGCTGTTTTTCGGCCTGGAGGGCCGAACGACTGAACGACTGGAGATCCCCTAACGAGCTAGGCATCCAGAAATTGAAATCTGAACATCTCTCCATGTTCTTCGTCTGTCTCTCACAGTCTCACCAGTCACCCCTAGTTCGTCCCTTCTCACCTCCAATTCTGTATGAACTACTCTGTATCTGTGTTCGATTCGTAATAGAAGAGTTGGGACATCACAATCTCGACAAGAAACACCGGCGGCCAGAAATCACAGTTCTCGACAAGAGTTGGGACATCACAGTGGTGAATCAACGAAATTTCGTTTTATTCAACCAGACCATTTAGTTGGTCTCAGCACAAGGCGTTGCTGATTCGAAATCGAAATAATATTAGCGGCAAGTAATCTGCATACCATGATTCCGGTGACGCTCGCGATGCCGCCTTCTCCTGTGCTTCCTGTTCTTGGCGCTTCGGCGGCGGTTTTCAGGACAGTGAAACAGAGGGCGGCCAAGAGCAGAAGGTGGAGACACGGCGGCGGCGGGCGGTGTCGATGTGGAAGCCGCATGGCCGACGCCTGGCGTCCGCGCGAGGGAAGGGATTTGCGTGAGATGGTTGCTGCTCGGCGGAAAAAGACGTTTATGTTACGAACCTGATCACTATCCTTGGAACTTATCCTTGCTAGGCAAGGGAAAGTTGATCAGTTTGTGTGGGCAAATACCTAAAATACCCCTAAATGAAACTATAAATAGAAGGCATGCGGAGAGAGATAGACATACACAAGCTGGTCAGATTTTGTAGCACGAGATACAATAATAAAGAGCTCTCGGCCTTCCCTATTTCTGGTGTCTTTCTTGTGTTTGTGCCCTGTGTATGTTGTGATTGGAAGCAAGCGCTGAACAACAACGTTTCTCAACACGTTATCAGCACGAGTGCTCTGGAGCAAAGGTATGTTGTTCAAAGCTAGTTGCTAATCACTCCTAGAATAGCTTCGTTTGTACATGAGTGATACTACCGTAGCATTGCATATTGCAAGCTCATGTTGATCGGTCCAGAAAATAATCTCAAGGCCACCGATCAAACAAGTCGTGAGCATTAAATCCCATGCACCGGATGTTGCTACACCGGCACTTGTGAGCACCGCGTCATTGCATCGGCTTGACTAGAAGGCTGGTAACAAGTTCACGATCTTATGTGTTTATGCTCACTTGATTCCAATATCCGGACGTTGCCGCGTCGGCAACTTGACGTCCGGAGCCTGCAGCTCTGTGTATGTCACCCGCGTGTGCCCATAAGGCCATGTTCGTCGCTATAAACACCATGACCGGTGCCTTAAGCTCTGCGCCATCGCGTCACCTTGGCGAACGTCGTGCGCTTGCCTGTGGCGTCGCTTGAAAAAAAAAACTGTGCGAGCCTCCCGCAGCAATATCGTCTCCTCGCTGGCCAGAAGCCAGGACGAGGAGCTTATGCCGAGCTTGCACGACACAACCATCCGAGTTGTTTATGCACGTATATATTTTTCAGCAGTACTTTGCAAATTAAATCTGAAGCATTTAATTAGTGAATAAACATCTGGAACTGTTTACATACCAGTATTTACACTGTTAGCACTCATGACATGCACATATTTACCTGAAGTAAATTGTTGCGTGATCTAAATATACAGGAAATGTCGGGCATCAACTCCAAGGAATTTGCCGAGCTCGCCCTGGATGGCAGCAACTACCTCACGTGGGCTATGGATGCTAAGTTAAGCCTTACATCCATGTCTCTCAGTCATACCATTAACCAGCCGGCAGCTGGCACAAATGGTCCTTCTGCCGCTGAAAAGGCAAAGGCGCCGATCTTTCTGAGGCATCACCTCAATTCAGCGTTGAAGCTTAAATATCGGACCGAAGAGGATCCACTCACTCTTTGGCAATCCCTGAAGGATCGCTATGACCAGCAAAGGTCAGTTGTGCTCCCTCAAGCACGGAGTGACTAGTTAAACCTATGTTTCCAAGATTTCAAGTCTGTGACATCATATAACTCTGCCTTGCACCGCATTGTTTCCCTGCTCAGAATGTGTGGCCAGAAAGTCACTGATGCTGATATAATTGACAAAACTTTGTCTACGTTCCATCCCACCAACATGGTATTGCAAGAGCAATATAGGCATGCCAAATATGCCAAGTACTCTGAGTTGATCTCTGTCCTGTTAGTGACAGAAAAACAAAATGAACTTCTTATGAAGAATCATAGCGCCCGCTCAACTGGGACTATGGCTGTGCCTGAATCACATGCGATCACTCAAAGTGTTGGGAGTTCCCATGGTCGCAGAAAGGACAAAGGGAACCCAGGGTGGAAGGGAAAGAAGAGCAATGCATTCAAGAGCAAGGGTAGAGGAAGAGGAAAAGGCAAAGAAAAATTCAGAGCTGATCCAGGTGCTCAGACTAGGGGAAAGCAAGGAACATGCTTTAGATGTGGATGTGAGGATCATTGGTCTCGCAAGTGCCGCACCCCGAAGCACCTGGTTGAGTTATATCAGCAGTCCATCAAAGGTAGCAACAAGCAGGATAATCACGAGTCCCACTTTGTAGAGAATGCTGCTCTGCCGGACTCTAACAAGCTTGAAGACTTGCTTCTTGAGGAAAATCCTAGTAGTGGTGATTTCAACCTGGATGGTATCGATCTTCCTGAAGAAGATATGAATATTGATATATATGGAGAACTGGTGTAATCTCCTAGCCTAATATATATTTCCGTCATGAGTTGTAGTTTCGGTGTTATATAGTTCCTGCTGAACTTGGTCATGTAATAAGCTCCTAAAGAGCATAGTATTGTATTTTGTATTAGTGTAACTTTTGCTTAATATAAATTCCTGTATGAAGATGTAAATATGTCTTTTTACACAGTAAGGTGTGTCGATCCAATGGAGGAAGAGGAGATATGTCTTATAGACAGTGCCACCACAAATACAGTTCTTCGGGAGACCAAATATTTCCAAACTCTAACTAAGAAACCTGGAAATATTAGGACCATTGCCGAAAGCAATACTCATATTGTCGGTACCGGAAGTGCCACAATAGTTCTCCCCATGGGTACCCAAATTGTAATCAAGGATGCCTTGTTGTATCCTGAATCAAAACAGACCCTACTAAGCTTTAAAGCTATCCGTTCAAATGGTTTCCATGTGAAAACGAAAGTCGAGAATGGTACTGAATACCTGATCATGACTAAATTTGATGGATCCAAGAAGAAAGTGGTTGAGAAACTCCCTTTCTTAGCATCAGGATTGTACTACACACACATAAAGCCCATAAAGGAATATGTTGCGCTGAAAACAATTTTCAGGAACCCAGAGTCATACAGGGTGTGGCATGATAGACTGGGTCATCCTGGTTGGGCATGATGAGGAAAATCATCAACGGCTCTGTTGGCCATAACATAGCAACAAAAGACTTCCCAAATCCTGAAGATTTTATGTGCACTTCATGTGCCAAAGGGAAATTAATCCTTAGACCCTCCACCCAGAAGGTGAAGGATGAATCGCCCATTTTCCTGCAGAGAATTTAAGGTGATATTTGCGGACCAATACAACCCTTGTCGGGGCCTTTCAAATACTTTATGGTTCTAATTGATGCCTCCACTCGGTGGAGCCACGTATGCCTATTATCTACAAGGAACCATGTCTTTGCAAAGCTGGTTGCCCAGATAATAAAACTAAGAGCAAATTTTTCGGATTGCCGGATCAAATCCATAAGGATGGATAATGCTGGAGAATTTACCTACAAATCATTTGATGACTATTGTCTAGCTCTAGGCATACAAGTGGAACATTCGGTTCCACATGTCCACACTCAGAATGGCCTTGTAGAGTCATTAATCAAAAGGATTAAATTAATTGCTAGGCCACTTTTGCAGAACTGCCAGCTCCCAACCACTTGTTGGGGACATGCTGTGATGCATGCAGCAGCATTAATCCAACTCAGGCCAACTCCATATCACTTTGCATCCCCCCTACAGCTAGTGCGTGGGAAAGAACCAAGTATTTCCCATCTGCGAAGATTCGGCTGTGCTGTGTACGTGCCGATCTCACCACCTCAGTGTACCACCATGGGTCCTCACCGGAAGTTGGGGGTCTATGTGGGGTATGAGTCTCCGTCTATAATCAAATACCTTGAGCCTATGACTGGGATCTGTTCACGGCTCGGTACGCTGATAGTATTTTTAATGAGGATCATTTCCCAGCGTTAGGGGGCGAAATGTACCAAAAGGAATGCCGGGAAATTTCATGGAGTGCCGAGGGCCTCCATTCCTTAGATCCACGCACTAGCGAAGCTGAATTTGAAGTTCAGAGGATCATAAACCTCCAAAGATAGCAAATAATTTGCCAGACACCTTCACTGATCATAGTGGGGTGACAAAATCACATATACCAGCTGTAAATGTGCCAGAGAGAGTAGAGATAGCCCCGAAAGCTATTAACTCAAATCTAGGCCAAACCCCTAGGAAAAGGGGGAGACCTCTAGGTGCTCGGGATAAAATTCCACGGAGACGTCCGTAGAAACAAATTTCCATGCCAGATACGTCACACCTTAAGTCAGTTGAAGAAGCTCAACCGAAAGTTGATAAACTCCCTAAAGTGAGCCATTCTGAAGATGGAATGCCCAGTGCAGAATCACACGCGCAAATTGATTTTGGCACTGGGACATCGGTGTAATAGCCCCACTTTTGGTATTGTAAAATTTGAACTAAATTTTCACTTTCCTCTCACTCATGCATCTTGGCATCCATGCATTAAGTGTTCCACTTGAAACAATTAAATTTGGTAATGGAATTGTTGTTGTGTTGACAAACAAAAGTTAGCAAGTTAATATATTTGTCAAGGAAGTTCCAACAGTTCAAAACAATATTTTGCACTTGCTTTTGAAATAATAAAGGAGTACCATTTTGTACTTCACAAAAATACCATAATCAAACCGATGAACAAATGTGGTTCAAAACATTTAATTTTTGCAACACCAATTTTTCTGGAGCTTCTACATGTTATGGGGAGGCTACATGAATATTTTTAGATTTTTGTAAAATGTTCTAGTGCCTCAATTAAATCCCTAAAAGCTACTTGTTTTAAAGGGAAATAAAAGAAAATGAAGAAAACAAACATGCAGGGGGTTTTCTACAAAACTGTCATCTTCTTCCTCCTGTAGCGACCGAGCTGCTCGACCGCACCCGCTCGCTCGCCGCCACGCTGCCCTCCGACCACCTCCGTACTGCCCGAGGGGGATAAGACCACCACCGAGGCCTGCCCTCTCTCTCCCCTCAGATATTTTGCTCCCTCCTCTCTCTCTCCGTTCTTCCCGAGCCGAAACCCTAGCCATGGCCGTCGAGCTTGCCGCCATCGACTGAGGCCGCCCAGAGTAGATCAAAGACCACCATCATCTCGCCATGTCCTCTTCTCCTTCTCAGCCCGAGGAATCGAAGAGTGGAGCCACGAATCGACAGTGCCGACCTCGTCTTCCTCGACTCCGACCGGAGCTCCGCCGCTCCATTGCCGCCGTCTCCGACCTCCTCCGTCACCTACGAGAGCACCCACACGTCAAGGGTGACCTCACGGTTCTCCTGGACATGCTCGTCCACCTCCTCTGTCTATAGTTCGTCGCTCCGCCATTGCCCGTAGCTCGCCGCCGAAAGGCTTAGTCGCCGGAGCACTTTCCGGTGACCATTTGGTCGGCAGCGCCGCCACTCGCCTCCCCATAGCATGGTTAACCTTATGCGCTCGTTGCCGAGCACGCACACAAGCTGGTGCTCCGGATTCGTGTGCGCCGCCGTCGGTCCGTGCCGGTGCACGCGGTCACCGCCGTCGTGCGCGTGGTCACCGCGCCCAGCGCGTCGTTCTTGGCCTTGTCGCGGTCAAACCTCGCCGTGGACCTCTGCGTTGACGTGGACGCCAGCGTGTCCACGGGCCCCACTGGTCAGTGGCACATGCTAGCCTAGCCTCGGTGAAAAACGTTTCGGTTAGATTTCTGGAAATTAAAAGAAAAGGCAGAAATCTGGATAAAACTTGTAAAATTCATACCTCCTGAAATATTTGTCCAAAAATTGCAAATAAGATATCAAAATGATCAGGAGAAATAACTTTACCTGTTAACATCATTTCCATGTTCAACTAAATAATATAATTAGCTGTTTGTTGAACTTTATGAAAATGGCAGAAAAGAAATGCTTTTGGAAAAATTCATAACTTAAAAGTAATGATCCAAAAATTAAGTTTGACCTAACAAAATGTTCAGCAATTAATATACCTCATGTTTCACCATTTTTCCAAACATGGATAATTAGTTTGAATGTTGTTTAAGTGAATTTGCTAAAAGGGCAGATTTAAAAGGGATTTAACAAATGCAATAACTTTTTATTGGTGTATCAGAAAAATGTGTTTAATATATCAAAATGCTCAGAAAAATGTGAACTATCCAGTAGCATCACCATCATGCATATTTGATCACAATTACAGTACTGCAGTTTTTAGAAGTTAGGAAAATCATTAAATTAAATGTGTGGTTATATTCTTCTCTAGTTGAAATAATTATTTTTGCACCACATTTAAATTTCTAGATAGTTTTATAGTAATTTCAGTGCATTAAATTGTCATGCCATCATGTGTCTGTGCATTGCACTTGTTATGCATGTGTGGTTATTGATTGTTACTTTCCGGTGTTTTTATGCATCGATAGATCAAGCAGTCGGAGTTCCACCGCAATACCCGACGACCCGTATTACCAGCCTGCTGAACAAGGCAAGCGTAATCCCCCCTCTGAGCATGTCTCCTCCTATGTTTTCCGCAAATATTTTCTCCACTATATTAATGCATGCGATGCCAAATGTCAATTTTGTTGGATTAGAGTATCCTATTAGTTGCATTATGTTTCCGATGCCATTACCTGTTTCCCATCAAATATCCATAGGATTGATGTGTTGGACCGAGTTAATTATATCTGCTATGTGTATGCTTAGCCATGCTTAGTTAAATGCTTAGTCGTCCGGTGGATATTTCATTGTTGGAACAATTGATGGAATGTCCGGATGATGGTGGAGATTTGTGGTGACATATATTAACATGCTTAAAGGCGGGGATGAGAGGCCACTTTGGTGGTGGTGTGTTGTCTCGTTCTCGCCGTCTAGGTGCGAGTGCTCGCCTTCGAGCCAAGACTGAGCGTGCTTCCATCGGTGGGCCTATGGGATCCCTATCGACCGACTAACTTGTGAGGGGCTAGCCAAGGGTCCTCTAGTTTGAGCTCTCCATTTGCGCGTGTGTGAAGATGGTGGCCAGGACTGGGATGAGGATGGTGGTGTTTAGGATGTGGCCGCGGGGCAGGGTGTTGGAGGCACTGAACCTGTCCTTCCTCCACTGATGATCCTTGGGTTAGTCTCATGCGAGGTAAAGGTTGTAACCGCTCCCACTCAGCCGGCTTTCCCCGGAAGAGAGCTAATTGCATAGGCAATGAGCTGGACGGTACTGATGGTTAAAAATAGTACACCCCTGCAGGGTTAAATCTTTTCGAAAAGCCATGTCCGCGGTTATGGACGACTTGGTGCCGAATTTAGAGATCATAGAAAGCTTGAACCGAATGATTAAAACTTGACTTCAAGAATGCAAGGTTTACTTCCTCGAGGGTGATTCGGGGAGGTGCCTTTGTAGACAGGCGCAGTGGTTGATGGTGGATGTTGATGAAGATGATCAGAAGAAAAGAGTTTACTTTTTATCCCCTTTGAAAATATTCTGATTAGTCGATGCCATGGAGTTATGTCTTTTATAAAGAAAACCAGCTTTATGTAAAACAGCCATAAAACTTTGTGAGCCAATCATCGAGCTAGTAGCTCTAGTAATCTTGCAGAGTTCGTCGAACACAACCTTGTTTTGTTGCTTCTTTCAGTTGAGGACTTCACCGACACTGAAGGTGGGTTCTATGTGGACGTCGATGAGTAGTCTGGGGTTCCCAGGTTGCAGCTTGGGACGTCTCGAAACAGCTGGCGCTGGGAATGTTTTATCTATAGGCCTATTAGGCCATAATTTGGATCTTGTTGTTTAGAACAACTTAATTCGCTTTCGCATGATGTACTGTTGGGTCTGTGACATCTGGTTGTAATATTTGCTATCTTTCTCTATTATAAGAGCTGAACTATAATGCTTTGAGTTGTAGAGTCTGTGATGTGCTAGTTGTTCCACAAGTCTTGATGTCTCTATTATGCAATGATAGTTGTGCCTGCGTTATGGCATCAATCGGGGTGTTGCGTTGCCGATGATCCATTCCGAGCAACACCTGCCAAAGGGTTTGGCCTGGGAGTGGTAACCCAGTAACCTCCGATTGTATCGCATGACCGGTGACACACATCATCTTTGTATAGTTCCGCGGTCGGGGCGTTACAATCGGAACACCCAGACTCAGTCGTTTTGAGAAATCATGACGAGCTGGTGGAAATGAATGATGAAATCAGCATAAATTATATTGATTCGGGAGAGTTATATAACAGAAATACTACTATTGTCGACATATATTTTGCCTCAAAAATTGCTTCCATTGAACTGGATCCAGAAGCTAAATCCATGGCAGAGTGCCAGAAGCACTCAGAATGGGTTAAATGGAAAGAAGCAATTGAGATTGAATTGCGCTCGCTTTATCGGAGGAATGTGTTCGGCCCTGTAGTGCGAACTCCTACAGGAGTTACCCCTGTTGGATACAAATGGGGTTTCGTTCGAAAAAGGAATGAAAATAACCAGGTGGTGAGATATAAAGCGAGGCTGGTAGCACAAGGTTTTTCGCAGAGACCAAGCATCGATTACGATGAAACATACTCTCCTGTGATGAGTGGCATCACGTTCCGATATTTGATATCTCTGGCAGCTAGCCTCAAATGAAAATGCAGTTGATGGATGTGGTGACCTCTGGTTGTAATATTTGCTATCTTTCTCTATTGTAAGAGTTGAACTGTAATGCTTTGAGTCGTAGAGTCTGTGATGTGCCAGTTGTTCCACAAATCTTGATCTCTCTATTATGCAATGATAGTTGTGCCTGCGTTATGGCATCAATCGGGGTGTTGCGTTACCGATGATCCATTCCGAGCAACGCCTGCCAAAGGTTTTGGCATGGGAGTGGTAACCCAGTAACCTCCAGTTGTATCGCATGACCGGTGACACACAGTATCTTTGTATAGTTCCGCGGTCGGGGCGTTATAAGTTGGTATCAGAGCTGGACTGCCTGTAGGAAACCCTTCTATTGGTCGATGTTAAGTCTAGTGTTGTGAAAATTATTTATAACCGAAAAACGAGTTGTGAAAACCATCTTAGGATTCTTTTTACCCTTACCTGGTTACACTCTAATCTGGGAGCCATCTTACCCCTATTTGTTTTACCGAGGTTTCTTGGCTGTTGTTTTAAAATAGGATCACGGGGTTGGGTTCCTATCCGTTCCGAGTTACTTCTTCAGTTGCTTTACTCTTGTTAATCTAACCTTTGAATTTCTCCTGTTACAGATGGTTCGTTCCGGTTTGGTTGTTCGCTTGACTCGTTGCGAGGGCACTCGCAGGTTTCCTGCCCTGCTCGCCGCCGCTTTGGTCGACCAGGGATGCCTTTGGTATCCCGAGTATGTGGTGTACCAGGAGTACCTTCCCTACCGCCAGGGTCAGTTATTTTGTGAGTGCCGCCTCTTGAATGATGCGGGAGATGCAGTGCAGCATATTGCCGGAGGAGTGGGCCTCACAGTGACACAAGCTGTGCATGAGGCTGCACACACCGCCCCTTCCACTTACCGTGGTGACTGCACTTACCTGGCTGACGATGCGTCGGATTTTCGTCACTTTCCTGCATCAGCACAGGGTGCAGAAGGCATCTATCATGCTGTGTACTCCGAGGGTGAGGGCGAGGAGGATAGCATGCACCGCGCACTGATTGAGCTAGTTCGGGCCCTGGACCTCCGCGCCCGTCAGTGGTACACGTACGTGATTGCTTCACGCGAGAGTCACCGGGGAACCATGAGGGATTTGGAGTCGTACTTCCAGAGCGGGAAGCTTCCTCGCACAGCCCTTCGACCCAGTCCGTTGGTGCTACCTGACGATATGCGCAACACCCGAGTTGGGGGTATCGTGCCGCCTCCTGCACCTGTTCGTCAGCCTCGGGGTAGTATCAACCTGCCGCCATATGGCAACCAGCCTGGGAGTTCTCGTGAGTTCGACACTCCACCCGTTCCCTTCCCAGCGAACTACTGGGGGTACTACTAGTTTCTTCTAGCCGAGTACAGAGGAGAGTACCTTTGCCTTCCTGCGTGATGTGCAAGATACTCAGTATCAGTATCTAGCTGTTGCTTTATTTCTAGGAGAAGAATTTGTCATGTATCAGACTTGGTGACTGGTATCATCTGTGTTTCCATTCAGTGTAATAGATACTAAAGCTTGTATGCTGGTACTCTTAATTATCACGTGTGGCTTGTACTCCAACTGGTGTATGTTGTATGCGTATTTGTGTCCAAATATGCTATCACTAGTTGATGGATGTTACGTAAGTGTCACTGGACGTATGGCTGGTATTCCAATTAGGGTACGTTGAATTATTAAATATGCTCTCGCCTAGTTGTGGTGTTGATTCGTTATGGTCAACTGAATTATGCTGAGCAAAGGATTGCCATGCCTAGTTTTGGTACCTGATAATACGTTAATGCGCCTGTCTCAACCATTTCGGATGTAGATACTAATTGTGCCCTTGACAAATCTATAGAATGGCTACTAGACGCCGTAGCAATGATGATCCGCCGCCACCACCCTCAATGGCGCATGTCCTGATGGCCATTGAGGAAAACTGCGGGCGCAATTAGCGACTGCTCGAGCAATTGGTGCAGCAGAATGCACGGAGGAACAATGACTGCATCACTCTCACTGAGTTCCTGCGGTCGAAGCCACCCACCTTCACCGATGCTAAGGAGCCACTGGAAGCTGATGACTGGCTTCGCGCTCTGGAGCGCAAGTTTGCCGCGCTGCATGTCCCAGTGGCCGAGCAAGTCAACTTCGCCACCTACCTCCTGACTGGTGCGGCCGGCTATTGGTGGGAGAGTCATGTGGCGCTATTCGCGCCAGGCCATGCCTTCACTTGGGTGGATTTTCGCACAGCCTTTCGTGTGGCTCACATACCTTGGCCAATAATGGACTTGAAGAAGAGGGAGTTCCTGGATCTGCACCAGGGTCGTATGGACCTCTGAGCTTATGGATGTGAATTCAACCATCTCTCTCGTTACGCCCCTCGGGACGTGACCAATGATGCCGACAAGCAAGAGTTGTTCCGCAAGGGGCTTGAGCCGAAGCTCCGCTATGAGTTGCTGCCTTTCAAGTTCCAGAACTACCAGGAGCTGTTTAACCAGGCTCTTACTCTTGAGCAGGGGAGGAAGGAACTTGAGGCTTCCAAGAGGCTAGCACCAGGGGTCCATCCGAGTTCCTTGGTTTCTGAGGGTAAGAAGCGCAGGGTGTTCGTTCCCTGTAGTGTTGTGCCGCGTGCTCCATTCATGCCGAGGACCGCGGGATACAGGCCACCACTGCCGTGCCCCACTACTCCGACACTTGGGGCGAGAGGAATTGGGAATCGTCCTCAGCTAACTGCCCTATCAGGACTCACTTGCTACAGTTGTGGCCAGACTGGCCACTACTCCAGGGAGTGCCCACAAAAGGCACTTGTTTCGGGAACACCTTCACGAGCCTCCGCCACACCAGCTGGCAAGGCTGGCCCTATTGTGCGTGGTCGTCTGAACCACGTCTCTGCTGAATAGTCTGAGGAGGACCCCAACGTCCTTATGGGTGAGCTACGAATCAACGGCAATTTTGCTACAGTTTTGTTTGACTCTGGAGCATCGCATTCATTCATTTCTATATCATTTGTGAAAAACAACAACATACCGTTCGAGAAGATGAGCTGTCCCTTGATGATCTCCACGCCTGGTTCCAGATGCTAAACCGATGGGGTTACTCCGGAGGTCCAAATTAATATAGGCTCCTTGTCCTTCCCTATTCCGCTGGTAGCCCCGAAGTCAACTGACCTGGATGTCATACTGGGCATGAACTGGCTAGTAAAATACCGGGCTAATCTCGACTGTGCTGCTAAGACCATTACCGTGACCAATTCTTCCGGTGACACTATGCAGTATTGGTCTGCACTATCAAGACCTCCATCCTCAATCATTCCCCTCTCACCGGAGATCAGTCTATACTTCATGGAAGGCATGGAAGGCGAGTCCCCTCCTGAGATACATGTAGTTGCTGTTGTGTGTGACTTCCCAGATGTTTTCCCGGAAGAATTACCTGGCATGCCACCTGATCGAAGTGTGGAGTTTGTCATAGATTTGATCCCAGGGACTGCTCCAATTTCCAAGAGACCCTACCGTATGCCGGTGGAAGAGTTGGCTCTGTCGAAGGAACAAATCGATGAGCTGTTTGCGAAGGATTTTATTTAGCCTAGCAGTTCACCTTGGGGTTGTCATGTACTCTTCGTCAAAAAGAGGGATTCTACCGTTCCTCGTTTGGTTTCTGATTATAGGCCGTTGAATACGGTGACAATCAAGAAGAAGTATCCTATTCCCCGGATCAATGATCTGTTTGATCAGTTAGCTGGTGCAACAGTATTCCCCAAGATGGATCTGAGGTCAGGGTACCATCAGATAAAGATCAGAAAGGAGGATATCCCAAAGACCGCATTCGTTACCCGCTATGGCTTATATGAGTATACTGTCATGTCGTTTGGTCTCACCAATGCTCCAGCTACCTTCATGAGGCTCATGAACTCCATCTTCATGGATTATCTCGACAAGTTTGTTGTCATCTACATCAATGACATCCTCGTCTATTCCAAAACCGAAGAAGAGCATGCCGAACATCTTCGACTAGTCTTAACAAAGTTACGTGAACATCGTCGTTATGCCAAGTTCTCCAAGTGCGAGTTCTGGTTGAATGAACTCATTTTCCTTGGCCATGTGGTGTCTGCTGAAGGTATAGCAGTCATTCCCGACAAGATTCAATCTATTCTGGATTGGAAAACTCCAAAGTCAGTCAAGGACATTCGTAGCTTTCTCGGATTGGCGGGTTATTACCGCCAATTCATCGAAGGTTTCTCCAAGATAGCTAAGCCCATGACTGACCTTCTCAAGAAGGATAAAAAGTTCACCTGGATGGACAAGGCTGAAGAGAGCTTCAAAACCCTGAAAAGCAAACTCACGTCTGCTCCTGTGCTCGCCCTGCCGGACACCAACAAGGATTTTGTTGTCTTCTGTGATGCCTCCCTGCAAGGCTTAGGCAGTGTGCTAATGCAGGATGGCCATGTGGTCGCTTATGCCTCTCGCCAACTGAAGCCGCATGAACTCAACTACCCAACTCATGACCTAGAGCTTGCCGCCGTGGTCCATGCTCTGACGCAGTGGAGACCTTACCTATTGGGTAACCATTGCAAGATTTTCTCGGATCATAAGAGTCTGAAGTACCTCTTCACCCAGCCAGACTTGAACCTCAGGCAGAGAAGATAGTTGGAGTTAATAGCGGACTATAATGTGAGTCTAAACTATGAACCCGGCAAAGCAAACGTCGTGGCTGACGCATTGAGTTGGAAGTCTTATTGCAACAATCTGATGACTGAAAAGGCTCAACCTGCTCTTCTTGAAGAGTTCGCCCGTTTGAACCTGGAAATCGTTCCCTCTGGCTATATGGCAAATTTAGAGATCAAACCCACTCTTGAGGAGGAGATCAAGGCTGCCCAGCAGCAGGATGCGGACATTCTGGAGATTAAAAAGAAGATTGCTAGCGGGAAGGCTAAGTGTTTCTCCGTTAATGACACTGGTGTGGTCTACTTTGGTCACCGCCTAGTGGTGCCAAAGAGTGGGAGTGTGAAAGGGTTGATACTCCTAGAAGCACATGAGTCCCCCATCTATATTCATCCTGGAAGTACCAAGATGTACCAAGATCTTCGTCGCCAATTCTGGTGGACTTGCATGAAGCGAGAAATTGCGGAGTATGTTGCGGAATGCGACGTCTGTCGCCGTGTAAAAGCTGAACATCAAAGGCCAGCGGGTACTCTTCGCCCTATCGCTATACCGGAGTGGAAATGGGATGAAATTGGTATGGACTTCATTACTGGACTACCGAAGTCTCCTAAGGGCAACAATGCAATTTGGGTAATCATTGATCGACTATCAAGGTTGCTCACTTCCTTCCTGTTCGCGTTGACATCACGGCTACTAAATTGGCGGACCTGTATGCTTCCCGAATCGTTGTACTCCACGGCATTCCAAAGAAGATTATCTCTGACCGTGGAAGCCTGTTCACCTCCAAGTTTTGGGCTAGTTTCCAACAAGCTATGGGAACCCGTCTCAACTTTAGCACAGCGTTCCATCCTCAAACTGATGGTTAGACTGAGAGAGTGAACCAAGTTCTGGAGGACATGCTCAGGGCTTGTGTAATCTCCTTCGGCAAGGGATGGGAGAAGTATCTTCCCTTCGCGGAGTTCTCTTACAACAATAGCTATCAAGCTAGTCTGGGTATGGCCCCATTCGAGGTTCTGTATGGAAGAAAATATCGAACTCCGCTAAATTGGTCCGAGACCGGAGAGAGGGCACTCTTTGGTCCAGATGTTATCAATGAAGCTGAGTAGAAAGTTAGAATCATATGAGAGAATCTGAAGATTGCCCAATCTAGGCAGAAAAGTTACTATGACAAGCACCATCAGGAGATCCATTATGAAATTGGGGCTAAAACGTATCTCCGTGTCTCTCCCCTTCGTGGCGGTCGCCGCTTCGGGATCAAGGGAAAATTGGCCCCTCGCTATGTTGGCCCTTTCACCATTCTGGCCAAGCGAGGAGATCTTTCTTATCAATTGGAGTTACCGGCCATCTTCCCAAATGTACATGATGTGTTTCATGTCTCCCAACTTCGCCGATGTTTTAAAGATCCTATTCATGGAGTCAATCATGAGGAGCTGGATATCCAGGAAGATCTCACTTATCGCGAGCACCCTATTCATGTCCTGGATGAAGCAGAAAGGAAGACTCGTAACAAGTCCACCAAGTTCCTCAAAATTCAGTGGTCTAACAATTCCAAAGAAGAAGCAACCTAGGAAAGGGAGTTTAGTCTTCGTGAGGAGTATCCTGACTTCTTTTCGCAATCTTAGAATCTCGGGTCGAGATTCTTGTAAGGGGGGGGGGGGGGGTAGAATTGTAACAGCCCCACTTTTGGTATTGTAAAATTTGAACTAAATTTTCACTTTCCTTCTCACTCATGCATCATGGCATCCATGCATTAAGTATTCCACTTGAAACAATTAAATTTGGTAATGGAATTGTTGTTGTGTTGACAAACAAAAGTTTGCAAGTTAATATATTTGTCAAGAAAGTTCCAAAAGTTCAAAACAATATTTTGCACTTGCTTTTGAAATACTAAAGGAGTACCATTTTGTACTTCACAAAAATACCATAATCAAACCGATGAACAAATGTGGTTCAAAACATTTAAACACCAATTTTTGTGGAGCTTCTACATGTTATGGGGAGGCTACATGAATATTTTTAGATTTTTGTAAAATGTTTTAGTGCCTCAATTAAATCCCTAAAAGCTACTGGTTTTAAAGGGAAATAAAAGAAAAAGAAGAAAACAAACATGCAGGGGGTTTTCTGCAAAACTGTCGTCTTCTTCCTCCTATAGCGGCCGAGCCGCTCGATCGCACCCGCTCGATCGCCGCCACGCTGCCCACCGACCACTTCCGTACCGCCCTAGGGGGATAAGACCACCACCGAGGCCTGCCCTCTCCCTCCCCTCAGATATTTCGCTCCTTCCTCTCTCTCTCCGTTCTTCCCGAGCCGAAACCCTAGCCATGGCCGTCGAGCTTGCCGCCGTCGACTGAGGCTGCCCAGAGCAGATCAAAGACCACCAACATCTCCGCCGCGTCCTCATCTCCTTCTCCGCCCGAGGAATCGAAGAAGGGAGCCACGAATCGACAGTGCCGACCTCGTCTTCCTCGACTCCGACCGGAGCTCCGCCGCTCCATTGCCGCCGTCTCCGACATCCTCCATCACCTACGAGAGCACCCACGTGTCAAGGGTGACCTCACGGTTCTCCTGGACATGCTCGTCCACCTCCTCCGTCTCTAGTTTGTCGCTTCGCCGTAGCCCGTAGCTCGCCGCCGAAAGGCTTAGTCGTCGGAGCACTTTCCGGCAACCATTTGGTCGGCAGCACCGCCACTCGCCTCCCCATAGCACGGCTAACCTTACGCGCTCGTTGCCGAGCACGCACGCAAGCCGGTACTCCGGATCCGTGCGCGCCG